>CM037593.1:86815254-87449665 GCA_021018995.1 Chloranthus sessilifolius
GAAACCCTTCAAACTTTGACTTGTGGGTTTCAAAAGTTTTTTTCGATTTTTTTTTTTTAATATTGATCTATACCGTCCACTTGTGCTCCATGCGATCTTGGAGGACGATGACCGTTCTCTAATGGAAGATCTAACCGGCTCCCTATATATATATAATTAAGAAATTGGAAAAAAAATATATAACCTTACTCAATGCTTTTATGCGTCCTTCAAAACCCTAATTGGAGATGTAAGATGAAATAGAGGTTACATTGTACACGGAAGAGAAAATATCATAAAATTAAGGAAGAGGCCAAACCTCAGGGTTTCTACTTTCTAGAGAGAGAGAGAGAGAAACCCAGTCGGGAACAGCAATCTTTTTTATTTTTATATTTTTGATTGATATGGAGTCAGGGAACGACAATTGTTAGTTGTTCACTTCTTAAATGAGTTCCGTTTGATTACAGTCCAATACAAAATTCATTCCATATCTTAGGATGCTGATGGAAACGGCAAAAGATAAGATCCGTGGATGCTTATGGGTGTTGGAGAATATCAAAGTTATTGAGGGGATTGATCCCGTGTACTGCCTTCAATCTTGGCGATCAATCGTGTACCGTTGGCTTACTCTTGAGAAAATTGAATTGAGCTAAAGATTGAAGAGAGGACTTTGGGGTAGAAGTTGATCACAAATAGTGACAAGTAAGAAACCCATGGCCTCAATCAATATATATACACCCCAATTTGATGTATGTAAGATTAAGTATGAGATTAAGCGGATATCGGCTCATATGTATACATGATATGAATCAGACATAATATTACGAGGCAAAGCGGGCGTAGAGATATCTCTGTGCATTTTTATTTCGGCGCGGTAAATAATGTCTTTTTTTGTGAACTGATGAGTGGCATGGGGCCCATTTTATTAACTAAAATTAAATATTTTAAATATTTTAAAAGTTAAATTCCCTTCAGCCGTCATTCTTGACTTTTTTAGAAATCTTTTTTATTTTTCTCTCTGCTGTCTATTTTTCCAAGAGAGTGTCAAACTTATTTTTTCAAGTATATTTTACTCAAAAAATGTGGGCGTCCGGTAGTGAGACGCTAGCACCTCAGTAGCGAAGTGTAGGCACCCCGATAGCGAGGCGCTGACACCCAGCCCGACGTCGGGCTGCTAGCTTCAGGCTATAGACGCCTCATTTTATGGGCGTCAGAGCTTCTATATCGAGGTGTCGGCGCTTAGTTAAAAAAATTAAAAAAAATGTGTCAGTGCCTCGTTTTAGAGGTATCGACACCTTGATATAGAGGTGGTACTAAAATGAGGCACTGGCACCCCTTTTTTTTAGCGAAGTGTCGACACCTCGATATAGAGGGACCGACGCACCTAAAACAAGGGGTAGGCACCTCGGTGCCGAGGTGTCAACACTTCGGTACCAAGGTGTCAATGTCTCACTATCGAGTCTTGGTGCCTCTTCTTGAGTCTTTGGTTGTCACGAGCCTGGCGACTCGGCTATCACACTGCGGCGCTCGGCGCCACTACAATTAGATCGCCTACCTCTATCTATCACTCGATATTACCGCCCTCTGAGGAACTCCTGTACATGGTTACCTTCTCACCAACGCATCATGCCCCTTGCGACACGTATGCTCACACCTCTGTGCCTCACTTGGCCTGCTCAAGCTTCACCCTGTGTCATACACGACAGTAACATACAGCTTCTCATGTCGTCCCATTCCAACATGTCTCGTCATCATACTGAATCAAGCCCACCATCGTGTGTGGCTCTTGCGATCAACACACATCAGCATCCGGCCCTTAGCCAACATGCACCACAGTGTACCACTTAACCCTCGAGTGCCTCCCTCATAGCTGACTCATGTGCACCGCGACGCATAACTCGGGCATATGGCAACATCACCTTGGGTGATACACGATATTGCCAAAGCAACATCCTAGGCCCACCCTTTCAGACGTAAGAGATCACTGCCACAAGGCCCCTGTGTTTAGGGAAGTAGCTCATATATGGTTTAAACAGCACCTCTAGCCAAATAGCAGAACCTCAAACGCATTAGTTTGACATATTTCTCATTGCACACGGCCTTTGTCTATGGCACACAAGACCCATGCAACACTAACACCTTTAAGTCAGCTATCCACACCCAAGCGTGTCTAGTCGCCACACTAGCACACCACCTAGTTCGAGTAGCCATCTACGCCATATATAAGAGGCACTCCTACGACACAAGGCATATACGCCTCCGCTCTCGCACGTCACACACCTAACTCCAAGGCTCGTACGCCTTCCTGCTAGCCAGCCAATCAACTACAAAGGCCCCCACGCCTTCCTGTTGCTATCCAGAGTATAGGCCCCGTCACTTCCTCCACCACTCCATAATGTCAACGTCCTCATTGACGCCATAATCACAAGGGAATGACCACCCCACCCCTTAACCTAATAATATTAGCACCACGCTGACACCCACTATTATGCATCAGTTCCTTGACCTTCATCTTCACCCCATGCAAAGTCTCCCCAAATACCTAGCCCTGAGGTCTAGCACCTCCGTCTTCACCCCATGCAAAGTCTCCCTAAATACCTAGCCTCGAGGTCTAGCACCTCCTTGCTAGCTCAAACTTGCCCACATCCGCATTTCACTTGGCATGAAGTCATGTCAGCTTCTCATATGAACAAGAAAGACACTGATTTTTCATGTTGTCCCATACTAGCGCTATCCATCACCATGTCATGCATCATGCATACTACTCGCTCTAGTACCTCGACATGAAGTGTCTTCACCTAAGAGTCCTAACACCACGATACCTTGGTTATGCCTTTACTCCTCTGTTTCGCAACGCATCTTTTGGCTCAACCTAGCTCCAAGGTCCCCCCACGTTCCTACTAGATCAACCAGCATCACCTCATTACAGATCAATCTAGTCGTCTAGACCCAAGGTCTCTCCACCTTCCCACTAGTTGTCCAACGTTACCCCTTACGGATCGATCTGGCTTTGATACCAACTGTCACGGGATTAGAGGGTATCTCAACCAGCCTGACTCACCAACATAATCTGTTTAGAAATGATCTGGCTCTGATACCAACTATCACACCAGCTATCACACTCGTGCGAAGCTGTCATGACAACGAGGCCAGCCTAACCCTCCATCAGCTCTGATACCATCCGCCTAAAGGACGGGAACTCCCGTACATGATTACCTTCTTACCAAGGCCTACCATCCTAATGCATCATGCCCCTTATGACACAAATGCTCGCACCTTTGTGTCTTACTTGGCTAGCTCAAGCTTCACCCAGTGTCATGCACCAGTTCCTCGCCAGCGATAGTAGCATACAGTTTCTCATGCTGTTTCATTCCAACATGTCTCGCCGTCATATTGAACCAAGCTCACCATCATGTGTGGCTCTTGTGACCAATACGCATTAGCTTGGGCACATGTCAACCTTATCATGGGTGACACACGACATTGCTACAGCAACCTCCTAGGCCCACTCTTTTAGACCTAGGAAACCATTGTGCATGACACACAAGACCCATACAATACCAACACCTCCAAGTCAACTATTCACGTCCGTACATGTCTAGTCGCCACACCAGCACACCAACTAGCTCGAGTAGTCATCTATGCAATATATAAGAGACACACATATGACGCAAGGCATGCATGCTTCCACGCTCGCACATTACACACCTAGATCCAAGGTCCGCACGCCTTCCTGCTAGCCAACCAACTAGCTTCAAGGCCCCCACACCATCCTGCTACTACCTAGAGTATTGGTCTCGTCACACGACACTTCTATACTAAGGTGGTAGTGCTTCGCTACCATGCGCCCATATTTTTTGCATAAAATATATCTGAAAAAGTAAGTCTAACACTTTCTTGAAAAAATGGTGAGTAGAGAGAAAAAAGAAAAATACTTTTAACAAGTCAAGAATAACGGCTAGAGGTATATAACTTTTAAAATATTTTAAAAGCTTAACTCTAGTTAGTAAAGTGGGCCCCATGCCACCCATCACTTCACAAAAAGGTGCTATGTGTCGCGCCTATATCAATAGGCGTAGAGATATATCTCTACGCCTTGACACATATCCCCAACCCTCATACTACAAATACCTTTTGAATAAAGTTACTTAATATTTTTAATTATTTATGTATTTTAATTTTTTCTTTTATATTAACCTTTTTGGCCAATACGTAACAGATATTTTTATCAACTTGGAACTCACCTAAAACATCTATATACATCATTTGAAATCTATGCATGAGAAATGCTAAAAAAATATAAAGAGGTCTCGTATTTTCACTTATTGAATCTTTGAAGGTTATGCAAAAGAACATGGACTATTTAGAATCAGAGGATAGAGATTGTTTTTCACCCCAATCTTCCACGTAATGGATCTTGACATACAAAAGGTTAATTTTTAGTTTTATCACACATCTCAAAATGAAACCTCAAACCGCAATTGAGCGTGCCACTTGATTTTTCAATCAATTTTTTGGGGTGTGTGCCATGTGGATTAAAATATTGACCATCTAATGATACGATCACGGTCTCAAGATCCATTGCGTGGAATATTCGGGAGAAACGATCTCCATCATTTGTTCAAATCGTCAATACATTTGGCGTAAGTGCCTGCAAAGATTTATTGTAAGTGCCTTCAAAGATTTGTTAGGTAACTATATAATACTCATATAGGAAAATGAAGAGAGAGTCCCGATATGGTGTTCCTTATGGAAACCAAAAAGAGCAGTAAAATTATGGATTATATCAGGATTAAGACGGGTTTTACTCGGGGTTTTTATGTTGATTCAGTGGGGTGGTCGAGTGGACTGGCGCTCCTATGGAGAGATAACTGGTGCGTTGAGCTTAATTCCTTTTCCAAATCACACATTGATGTTGTAGTAGCCGACTCAGACATTACTATCAAATGAAGGTTCACCGACTTTTATGCTGAGTCGAAGCAACATAATCATTTCAAATCTTGGAACCTACATCAACGTCTCTCCCTACCCTGGATTTGTGCTGGTGATTTCAACAATATTCTATCTATTGGAGTAAAACAAGGTGGTTCTCAAGCTCATTCGGAAAATATAGATGGGTTTCGTGAGGCTATTGTTGGTGTTAACCTCCATAATCTCGGATTCTCGAGATACCAATTCACTTGGGATAATAGGAGAAGTGACGACGATTTCATCAAAGAAAGGTTAGACCGTGCATTCGGCTCTGATTCGTGGCTACAACCAAACCATAAAACTATTGTCACTCATCTCAACTCCTCGTCCTCGGATCACCTCCCAATCCTTGTCTCAAATGTACAACCCAACAACCAATGCATACCCTCCTCTAAACCCTTTCGGTTTGAAGCAATGTGGACCAAAACCAGTGAATGCAATTATATCATCCAAGAGAAATGGGAGCTTCACAACTCTCCAAATCCCATCAATAACCTCTGTTGCCGTATTGAGAACGGGTACACTTCATATAATTATGCTCTGTCTTAACCTATTGCAAGTGCACAACGAAAATTGTAGCACTAGTATAGGATCGTTCCCACGAGGAAGGTCGAAATTCTAAAAACTTCTATTTTCCTTTAAAAAATAAAGAGTGGTTGTTTAAACTAAAGTCCATGAAAATAAATTATAAAAAATAAATCTAAATCCTCATCCTTCCAGAATCTAGTCGTCAATTAGTCTCCTTCTGGATTTCAGATGTTTAAAAATTTAAAAACCTTTAAACTAATTTGCAGTCCTCCAGAATTTGGGCGTCAATCAAAAACTAGATTTCTATAGATATTTACGAAAATAAAATATCATTACACTAATATCCTCCAATTCTCAATCTTAAGCGTCAATTAAAATAAAAAAATTTGAACATTTACAAAGCATGAAAAATGCATAAAACTGAATCTAATCTAGAAAGCAAATAAAATCTATTCGAAAGTTGATCTTCCATCTCCCAATTGTAGTCGCCAATTGCTTTTGAGAAACTTCAGATACTCTACTTTTAATCTTTGGGTTTCCAACCTCAATTGTCAATTGCGGCTGAAAGACCTTGGATGCTTATTCTTAATGTCATACCATCTTATTTATAGCTTCATAAGGGGTCAGTTTATATTATTCGAATCCTAATAAAAGTAAACTACTAAAACAAAAGTTTTCTTAAATTATAAACTTCTTAATCCTAATCTTCCTTGCTTCCAATATATAGTAGATGCATGCATATCTTTTTTTATTTTCAGCAGCAGAGATCTTCAGGATTCTTATCGTCAATCTTCTCAAATCTATAGAATGCAAGACTTCTATATTAAGAGTTCTTTCTATTCTGTGTATGGTGGTTCAACTCTTCACGTGATCTTTAGCAGCATCACGAGCTTTATAATATAAAATTGTAATTACGATTTTACTTCTTCTCTTCAATATGATTCCTTGCTCTCGATCGATCGTAATCCAGCACGTTCTCTCTAGTTCTGTGAGCTTCTACTATAGAATAGTAAATATGACTCTCTATTTCTTCTTTGGCTTTGACTTCTCGAGATTACGATTTGGATCGCAGCTTCGTGTGATCGTTATTCGTATTGCTTTTTGAGTTTATTTTGGCAAAGAATAAACTTTCATTCTTTTTTCCTTACTATTCTAAATATTTGTATATCAACATTTCATTAGTAGCAAACTGGGGGCTAGCATCACTAAATTAAGGGTGATAAAATGATAAATTTTGTGACTCATCACACCTCCAAACTTAAGTTTTACTAGTCTCTAGCAAACAAGAAAAGATAAATTATCTAACTACAAATTTAAATATCACTTTTGTAGGGAGCATGATTGCATTTAGCAGATGCAACAAGCTTTTAAACTCTTAGGTAATCCCTAGTGGATGAGTTGTGTCTCTTAAAAGTTTTTAGTGAAGTTACCTACAAACTTTAAAATTTTTTTTTTTTTTTTTTTCAAAATTTCAAAAATAAACTAAAAACTTTTAAACTAATTTTATACATTAATCAATTAATCAACATATGGTTATTATAATTTTCAAAAATAAGATTTCATTCAGCCATGACTTCTCATCCTAACAGTTAACCCTGATCAGAAACTCAGCAATTTCAATTCATATAAAGTGTGGAGTGTGTGCGTATCAATGAAGAATTCATTCATTATAAATTTTTCTAAACTGCAAATTTAGAAAATATTTTCATTCAAACTCTCATTGAGACATACTCTCAAAAGAAATATTGAAATATTGGGTTTCTCACAATAATATGTATAAGGAATAATTTCAAGGATAAATAATGAAAATAAATCTTATGGAAAAAGATAACCAATTATATTCATGTGCTTCCTGATTCTCCATAGTATTTATCATAAATATCTCTGTTAGGCTCATGCCTTTGTAAATCGTGAATCAAAAAGGTCTTTGTTCGGCTTGTAATGGGACTTTTGGGTTAAAAGGTTCTAAAAAATGGCAGAAAAGATTCAAAATGTTATGAGAATTCAGTTTATCTCTCACCTATTCTTCTTCATCTTTTCTTTTTTTTCTGCTTTAGCAAGTATCTAAAAAATTGGATAACTTCTTCCCATGTATATTTTGTTTTCAGTAAATCTCTTTTCTTGATTCTTCTTTTTCAGATATCCTCTTGAATTTTTCAGTTTTAGAAGTTTCTTTGCCTCTCTTTTTTATTGCTTCTTTTTTTCTTTTTTTTTCTCCATATTTTTCATAATTTTATTTCTTCTTCAGTTGCACCCTTTTTCAGCATTTCCCTTATATGTTTTTGCATATTTCTTCCACTCTCCTATTTTTTCCTCTATTCTAAATTCTTAGAATTACAATTGTTAAAGATCGAAAGCTTTGGGCAATATATATGGTTAAGGATTTATAAAATTTTGATACAAAAAATTTGATTTAGGCTCTAATATGGGTTCAAGGGATAAATTATTTTGACATTTTGGCTCGAAAGAATGAAAAGAAGACCTTTAATCATTTCTAGATTCACTACCAAGAATGCATTATTATTTCGATGAATAAGATAAATAATTCTAGAAAAAATAGTTAACACAATCGTAGAATATTTTATTCAAAGAAAAACAACAATATGAGATTTCATTTAAGCACAATCAAGATGTCCTTGCGCCGCAACAGGTGTTGGCTCCAACCCTCTGGCTTGCACACTCTTCACTAACTGGTTATAGGTCTTCTTCCAATCCTTGAATGAGTAAAGTTTTTCATTATCAGTTGAACATGGTTCTGACTCAGGAATATCATATTCCCCTCCTCCGGTATAATCCTCAATCATTCTCGATATTAGACGAGCATAGGGTATCTCATCCTTAGGGCTTGCTTAATTAACCCTCTAACATTTTCCTTCTTGCATATACAATACCATCATGAACTAATTCTGGGGCATGAAACCATCTCCCTATTAAACGCTAATAATAAAGCTTGTTGCAAAACTCCAACCCTCTCTTTCTTATGCCTCATCGGGTATAGGTTACACTTAAAAATAGTGTCTAGCATCCACATATCATGAGGCAAATCGACCCTTTTTATTATCTGGCCTGACCTGTGTCTGCCTTGGGTCATCCTCGTACAAACATCATAGAATTGTACTTCGTCGGGGTAGGGTTCTATCAAGTCAATATTATTTCCATATGCCGATAACACTCTAAGGCATCCGATATACTGTCGTAGTCAAACTTATATTCCCTATTATCAATCTTCGTATAAATTGCTTTTTCATCCTCCCCATCGTACATGTTCTGGTAGAATAACCTCATTAGCCTAGGGTAATAGTAGTCTCCTAAGGGTTTGAGCAGACTATTGAGTCCTGCCTTCTCAATGTACTCCAAGGCCCATCGGGCTAGTGGTGTTTCACGAAATTTTTTTGGGTCAAAGGTCCTTTCAGGCATGAAATCCTTCGATGCCCACCACGCCTTGGGTCTCTCTAATGGTGGTCAATGCCAAGAACCCAAATGTGTCGCGGGTTGCTTCGAAGTCAAAAGCTTTGCGGTCTGCTTCCCTTTTGGTGCCATTAAGATCCAAAAACACCAAAAAACTAGGGCTTGAATGCAAGGAAACTTTAAGAAATGCAAAAGAAAGGTATGATTTTACCTTTTGGAATGATTTGTAATCAGCTCGTGAAGATCAAATTCAATTGGCTGAAGCTTGAAATTGAAGATCAATGTCGAAAAACCCCAAGCACTAGCAACGAAAACCCTAAGAAAAACCGCAACATTTTCGTGCAATGAAAAAAAATAAAAGCCCAATTTCCTTATATAATGCCCGAATCAATTCCTCAAATCGATCTGTCGATTTGTGTAACAAATGAAGCCTGTAGGCTCTTTAAACTCAACCTGTTGACTAACAAATCTGAGCCTCTCGACAAAATTTGATCAATCAGATTTTGGTTTCGATCGATCGGTTTACTCAGTAACACAGCTTATCGACCCTAAATAATCCTATCGACTTGTAGATGATCATGTCGACCTTTTAATCTGTAGACATATGAACCTGTCGACATTTGACGAACATGTCGACCTGTAACAGAACAACTTGACATCAAAACTCAACTTCTCGACATAATTCGATCGATCAATTTGTAATTCGATTGGTCGGTTTCCAAATCGATCGATCGGTTTCACCTGATAAACTCATGTTTCTCTATTTGGTTCATTATACAATCGATTTTCACACTCGTTCGATCTGTTTCAAAATCGATCAATTAATTTTAATTTCGATCGGTCGATTTTTACAGAAAACCCATAATTTTCCAAACAAGTCTTTCTCTGCTTGTTTTTGTGAGTTTAAGTTCTAAGTTCTAACTGATTATTATCATTTAACTCACAATGGTGTCTTTACATAATTTAAACAGTTACATAATTCAAAACACCAAGTGTACAAAATTTTCATTAAAAAATTACATGACATAACATTCTCTCGAGTTTCATTAGAGCAAATGCGGGTATTGCTCGAGAATTTCTGCTTCACGTTCCCAAGTAGCGTCCTCTCGGGAATGATTCTTCCATTTTACCAACACTAAGGGAATGCACTTATTACGTAAAACCTGCTCCTTGCGGTCAAGTATCTGCACAGGTTCTTCCCTAACTGTTAAATCCTCGTAAATCTCGATCACCTGATCATCAAGGACATGAGTTGAATCTTTCACGTACTTTCTTAATATTGATACATGAAATATATTGTGTACTTTATCAAGTTGCGGGGGTAAAGCGAACCTATATGCAACTTCTCCAACTCATCCCAAAATCTCATAAGGTCCCATATAGCGTGGACTTAGCTTCTCACGCTTCCCAAAACACATTACACCTTTCAGAGGCGAAATCTTTAGGAATACATGGTCCCCAACCTTGTAGTCCACACTCGTCAGTTTCAAGTCGGCGTAACTCTTTTGTCAGCTTTGAGCAATCTTTAGTCTTTCTCTAGTCCAACATACTGCTTCAGTAGCCTTTTCAAGCATTTTTGGTCCTACAACAAATTTCTTTTCGATTTCTTCCCAATTCAAAGGAGATCTACATCGACGCCCATATAAAACTTTGTAAGGAGTCATGCCAATTCTTGCTTGGTAACTGTTATTATATGCAAACTCTATCAATGGTAAATGCCGATCCCATGATCCCCTAAAATCGAGCGTATATGCTCTAAGCATATCCTCAATTACCTGATTCACTCTTTCAGTCTGTCCATCCGTCTGAGGGTGGAATGCTGAGCTAAAATCCAACCTCGTATCCATTCCTTCTTAGAACTTTTTTCAAAACTGAGAGGTATATAATGGGTCATAATAAGAAACAATGCTCATCGAAATCCCATGTAATCGGACAATTTCTCTCATATACAGATCTACCAATTTACTCGTTGTATGCATAGTCTTATAGGGCAAGAAATGAGCTGATTTGGTTAGTCTATCAACAACTACCCAAATGACATTATTTCGCCTTGTCGTCCGTGGTAATCCCAAAATGAAATCCATGGATATTGACTCCCATTTTCACTCTGGTATCGACAAAGGTTGTAGCAAATTGGATGGAGGTCTGTGATCCACTTTCACTTGTTGACATACTAGACATTTTGAAATATACTCTACTACATCTTTCTTCAAACCTCGCCACCAATAATTCTTCCTTAAGTCATGGTACAACTTCGTACCACATGGATGAATAGCATATCTTGATTTGTGAGGTTCGTCTAAGATAATTTGTCGGAGATTGGCATCGGTTGGTATACATAGACGTCCTCTAAACACTAGCAATCCATCCTCCCTTATGGACAAATCTGAGTTTGTACCCTTTGTCACCCCTTGTCTGATCTTCACTAACTCTGTGTTTTTCATCTAAAGTTCATACACTTGATCAAAGATCGTCAGTCGAATCGAAATATTTGCTAACAAAGTGCTTGTATCTTGCACTTCGATTTTTGTATCATATAGAGAAAGATCCTTTAGTAATTTCCATCTATGAATCCCCATAATCAAGCTAGATAGTTGAGCCAAACTTTTCTTTACTTAAGGCATCTGCCACAACATTAGCCTTGCCTGGGTGATACTGGATGAAGCAATCATAATCTTTTAGAAACTCAATCCATCTCCGTTGTCTCATATTCAGTTCCTTCTGCGTAAACAAATACTTGAGGCTCTTATGATCTGTGAAGATTTCAAATATTTCTCAATATAAATAGTGCCTCCATATCTCTAACGCAAAGATCATTGCCGTTAATTCCAAGTCATGTGTTGGATACTTCTTCTCATGTTCTTTCAGTTGTCTAGACCCATACGTAATGACTTTCCGATGTTGGCTCAATACACAACCTAATCCACTGTAAGAAGTATCACTATAAACAACAAATCTTCTACTGCCTGATGGAATAGCTAACACGGGTGCGGAGGTGAGTCTCATTTTCAGCTCTTGGAAACTCTTTTCACATTCTTTAGTCCACTCAAACTTAATGTCTTTCCTTGTGAGTTTGGTAAGTAGTCCTGAGATCTTGGAGAATCCCTCTACAAACCTTCTATCATAACCAACTAAATCGAGGAAATTGCGAATTTTTGTTACTGTCGTGGGTTGCTTCCAATCTACTATTACCTCAATCTTATCCAGATCTACTGTGACACCTTCCTTAGACACAACATGTCCTAAGAAACTCACTTGCTCTAGCCAGAAATCACACTTGCTGAGCTTTGCATAAAGTTGGTGTTCACGTAGCATCTGTAAAACTATTCTTAAATGCTTCTCGTGTTCTTCCTTGGACTTTGAATAGACTAGAATGTCGTCTACGAACACAACCACACACGTATCGAGATGTGGTTTTAATATCCTATTCATGAGGTCCAAGAATGAAGCTGACGCATTGGTCAACCCGAATGATATTACTAAGAACTCGTAGTGACCATATCTGGTTCTAAATGTCGTTTTCTGAATATCCTTCGTTTTAACGTTTAGCTTGTGATAACCTAATCTCAAATCGATCTTAGGTTTCTAAATATCCTCCATTTTAACATTTAGCTTGTGATAACCTGATCTCAAATCGATCTTAGTAAAGAATCTTGCACCTTACAACTGATCAAAAAGGTCATCTATTCTTGGCAAAGGGTATCTATTCTTTATAGTCAACTTATTCAATTGATGATAGTCGATGTACAACCTTATCGACCCGTCCTTCTTCTTCACAAATAAGACCGGTGCTCCCCAAGGAGACACACTTGGTCTTATGAATCCTTTATCTAGAAGTTCTTGCAGTTGTTCCTTTAATTCTTTCAATTCAGCAGGAGCCATCCTATAGGGTGCTTTAGAAACTGGCTCCGTGCCTAGAGCTAAGTAAATTGCAAACTCCACTTCTCTATTCGGTGACATTCTTGGTAACTCATCTGGAAATACATCTTCAAACTCGCAAGCTATCGAAATCTTGGTTATAACGTGCTTCTCTTTCTTTTGCTCTTATAGAAAAGCAAAGTATTCACTACATCCGTTCTTTATCAAACGCTCTGCTCGGATCGCGAATATAAATGGTATGATAGTCGATCGCATACCAAAGAATCTGAATGATCTATCTCCCTTGGGACGAAACATGACTATCTTCTTTCGGCAATCGACACTCGCATTATGAGCGGATAACCAATCTATGCCAAGGATCATGTCGAATCCTTGCATATCGAACAAAATCGAATCCACTGCAACTTCATGAACCGTGTAATCCCTAATCGCGACAATTATTGACTTACACACCATATCGGTGTTCACAGAGTTCCCCGTCGGAAGTGATACCACCAAGATAAACTCTAAAGGTTTAGGAATGACTTTCATCTTCCGTGCAAATTGAGGTATTACGAATGAGTGGGTAGACCCTAGGTCTCTTAACACTCAGGTCTCATAGTCACACTCCTTGTACATTTGTAAGGTACCAAATTCCCATATTCAAAATTTACTTTGTAAGGTCTCTGATCACGTGCCCCACCTTTTCACACATAAAACATCCACCTGTACCCCGCCTGCACTGCGTCGTCTTATGTGCCTTGCCACAAAGAGCACAGGTCTCTACTGGTACAAATGATGCAACCTTCGAAAACCCTTGTGTGACTGATACCCCCGTAGAAGAAAAAGGGCCTTCATGATGAAAAGGTCTCCCTTGTGTAAGCATAGGTGGCCTCGTATAGTTCACTTGGGTAGGTGGTCTCGGAAGTGGTGTTGTAAACCTCGACTTTTTATTCACCGATTCATAATTACCAAACATTACCTGGTTCGTCTTTCATTTAGTTTGCTGATCTCTCCTCTTGTACATCTCATTGATGTCTTCTTCCACAACAAGAACTTTGCTCATCACTTCACCATAGGTTTCCAACTCAAACATCAAAATCCTATCATATATATTCGGCCATAAGCCGCGTTGGAACTTCTTAGCCTTCATCAGATCTGAGGCCACATATTCAGGAGCAAATCTCGCAAGCCTCATAAATTCCACTCCATGTTCTCTTACCAACATCTTCCCTTATTATAACTGAAGGAATTTCACCTACATTTGATTTCTCACTACTTTAGGGAAATACTGTTTGTTGAACTCCTCAACAAACTATTCCCACATCCACAGTACACCTGGGGTCACTTGTTCTCTCTTCCTTGATACTGATTTCCACCATGGGCTTACTTCCTCATCCAACATAAATGTCGCCCATCTGACTCTCTCGTCTTTAGTGCATGGAAGCACACTAAATATTTTCTCCATCTCACTGAGCCAGTTCTTAGCCTCCAAAGGTTCTGCTTGTCCTTGAAATATTTGGAGGACACATCCTTCGAAATTTCGTAAATGCTGAGAGTGTTGGTGGTTGTGGTTCCTGAAACTGATGGTTGTTGGCGTTGGCATTATTAGTAGCCATCAAAGCTGTTTGTTGAGCCATAGCCGTAGCCACGACTTCCATGGCTTGTGCCATTCTCTGCCTATCTTCACTTTCTTCATTTCTTTCTTCACTTCTCTCTTGACTTCTCTCTTGAATTCTCTCTTCCGGGATACTTTCTTCTAGAATTTATCTTTCTCTTAGCGAAACCCAATTGGAAGTGGTAGGGATGTCATTCCCACTTCTCAGATTCCATCTACGACCACTCCTCGGCCGTCCTCTACCTCTACTAGACATAAGTTCTGCAAACATGAAACCAAGGCTTCATAAGCAGACGGTCCCTATATTCTGACAACATCTCACATAAGTAACACATCTCTAAGATAAATAAAAAATTCTAAAGCTAGGGCTTTGATACCAACTGTGACAGCCAGAATTTTTTATCTCGAAAACCCGTGCCGTTGGATCGTCCATGAGACCGATCCCCGAATGGAACACTTGGCACATCCACATGCAAAGCGGAGAATAAAGTACAATATCCTAACTATCAAAAGAAATCTCCAATTCTAATATCAAAGTGCGCTCAAAATAACAGTTCTAATTCCATGTGAGTACGTATGGACAAAAGAACCGAAAAGAACCACCGATGATGGCCATCCATCACCAAAACATGGTTCACCAAAATAATATTAGTAATAATTACATATAATCTGAATTCTAAGAACACGTGGCTAGAAGTACCAAGCCAAATCTATACACAAAACTCAAAAGTACGTGACCACGCATCCCCCTAAGGGAAATAATCTTCAGGGGAAGGTTCTAACTCTTCCTCTGGCACAAACTCAGGATCCTCAAGCTCACGATCCTCAGTGCCAGAATCTACACTTGTACCTGTGACGTATAGTCGAAGGGTGATCTAACAGTCTAAGCTCAATAGGGAAAAATCTATAGCATACTTCTTATCACATCACACATAATCTCATGACATATATTGAAAACTGAAGACATATTTTCAAAGGCATTTGAATCAAAGTAAAGCAGATTGAGATGCAAGTTTCAAAGGTATCACATGATTTCCAAAGCTTTTCACATAACACAAGAAGAAACTTAAACAGATTATTTAAATAAAATCTCGAGCATATATAACATCGAGAGCCATGTATATACCGATGGGAATACCCATCATCATCGTTCAATGAACTATTTCATAAATTAGCCAAGCTCCTGAGCTACGTTAACATGGTCACTTGTGCTACACATTGACCATATGCGGTCCACAATGTACGGATGTCCCACCGTACCAGATATAGAAGTTGTACGGATATCCCACTATATCGGTCACAAATATCCTGCCGTGTCAGTCACGGTTATCCCACCGTGTCGGTTGAGTATTCGCCCCACAAACCTTAAATCAAAGTGCGAAATTTAACTTATAATTTATTACCGTGAATTTGTGATAATTTATAGCTACGTTTAGGATTTTGGAAACTGAAGTTCATACACACACATACTCATGTCTGACTGAGTTCACACACACACACACATTCGTGTCTTACTGAGTTCACACACACTTATTTGTGTCGTACTAAGTTCTCACATACACATATTTCACACACACATATTTACATGTGAATCTATGTACAAAGCTCATGCGTTTTAAATAATGAAGTTTTCATGATTTTCACACACAGGTATTGATCATATCATAATTCACATGCTTATCGTAACAAAGGCACATGTTATATAATTTTTCTTACCTCAAAGCGAAGTCACACGAAGGTCCTTCCTTGTCAAAGTACTCCACTCATCACGCATACTTGATCTTAACCTAAACACATCACATTCAGGTTTGACATATCAAAAGTGACGAAGAAAAGGAAGTCCTAAAGTACTTTTTCTCAAAACAAACAAAAGCCAGAATCTGACAAAATCGATCGATCGATTCCCAATTCGATCGATCGGTTCCCAAAATTGATCGATCGAAAAAAATTTCGATTGGTCGGTTTCCTTCGAAAAATACACACCTCTCTATTTGTATAACCTGTCCCACACTCGATCGATCGGTTTCAAAACGATCGATCAGTTTCTAAATCGATCGATCAATTCGTAAATCGATTGATCAGTTTACTCATAAACCAATCCTGTCGACTTCACATCTCATCCTGTCGACTCTATAGGATCTTGTTGACTTCTACAAGAATCCAGTTGACCCCTTCAGGCAACCTTTCGATCCTTCAGGCCATCCTGTCGACACACAAATCGATTGATCGAATTTCCATTCGATCGACCGGTTTCCTTTAGAAACCAATCTTTCACTGTTCTATTTATTCTCTTCACATTCTGTCAAAATCGATTGATCGATTCTCAGTTCGATCGATTGGTTTTGACAGATTCTTAGCAGCACGAGTTACTTCTTTTAAGACTGTTTTTTCTCTAAAACTTATCACATTTATTATAATCTTTTTAAGGCATTTATTGCCCAACCACACATCATGGTTGCACATTAAATTCCAACCTTTTAGGGCATTGATTGCTCAACCTATTAACCTATTTAATTCAATTATTTTAGGGCATTAATTTCCCAACTACCAATCATAATCACACACACTTCCAAACATAAATTCTTACCTTAAATATCTGAATCTTTGCACACCAACAATTTGAACTTCCAAGTCTCTGGCTCCTCTTTTCCATGCATCAAAGGGTTTGGTAACCCATCTTCTCACAATTGAATCGACACACACACACGAGAGTTCTTTTCCTCTCTTCTCTTCTTCTTTACAGACGAGGTCTCAACAACGAAGCAAAGAAACAATTTCCTTATCCAAGTTAGGCTTTTATACTTAAAGTCTTAGTTTGGGTGTTAGGCCGGTACACCGTACTTCGGTGTACGCTATCTCATCTAACGGTCATCTTATCATATTTTTCATCCTTATTCACTTAACAGATCTAACTTATTATCTTGAACTGTGTGACTAGTCGGGCACCCATCCCAAGTCAGATGGTTCGAAAATCAAAATTTTCAGGACATTACAATGTATAGTTTCAAAAATTATTTAATGATACAGTGTACAAAGGGAACTAAACATGAATCGTAACTGCTTCCTAACATAGATGTTTGAACTTCTACTATGATGATGGTAAAGCGTATGAAATCGTATTTTATCTAATCATTACTCGCATGTGTTAGTTAACTAAAAAAAGAAAATTTAACACAAAAACCAACCTAAACAAAAATCTAAAAACAGAATTAATCTAAATAGAAAATGCCAAAGATTTATATATATATGTATATATATATATATATTTTATTATGCAAAAATAATACACAAAGTGTGTACCCCTAAACTTAAGTAGGACAATGTCCTCATTGTGCTCAAACATGGGATACTAAAAAAGATCATCATGGTGAAAAAGGTACTGGGCACATAATCTATAGAAAATAATAAAAAATCTCTCCCAAATTTGGGAGAAATCACGTCCGACAAATTTTATAAACATAGCACCAAGTAAAAGTATTAGACAAAATTGTAAATATAAATATAAAAAGAAAATTTCTATTAATATTGAAACGAAATATTTACAGAGATTGCAAGAAAAGAAAACCTAATTACATTAAAGATAAACGTAGGAAAAATCTAGACACAGACACTACGCTAAAACCGGCAGCGACCACCGAGGCGCTAAAGTTTGTAATGGAGATCGGCCTCGGGTCTTCAAAATTTTCCTGCCGTCAGAGTCCTCCCTCCTTCAGAAATCGCACTCCCAGTCTTCCAAATGTCCCATACTGCTCCCCTGCGAGACTCTTTGAAGAGAATGCAATGCAATAAGGGGGAAAACAAGGAGGAGATGACACTGGAAATGTCAAACCCATCGTCCTAGTAGAGGAACTCGCAGTTAGGGAGTTGTGATGGTGAGAATGTTAGGAAGTGGGAAAGGGTGAGTGTAGACACCCCCATTTTTCCCTCTCGGAATATACGAATTTGTTCGGTTAACCTTTGACCTCATGACCCTAATATGGGACCATATGTTGAAACAATAGTATATGACTAGACACAGGCTGAAACAATAGTTTTGTGGCTCAGGCCCCATACCCCCGACGTGGGAACCATGCATTGAAACAATAGTACATGGCTGAGCACAGGATGAAACAATAGCTCCGTGGCTTAGATCCCGACGTAGGGAGACTATATACTGAAATAATAGTTTATAGTTAGAATGCAGACTGAAACAATAGTCTCGCATTAAAGACCCCTAACCCTAATGTGGGACCATATACTGAAACAATAGTATATGGCTGGACACAGGCTGAAATAATGGTTCTGTGGCTCAGACCCCATACCCCTGACATGGGAACCATGCACTAAACAATAGTACATGGCTGAACACAGGCTGAAACAATAGCTCTGTGGCTCAGATCCCAACGTAGGGAGACTATATACTGAAACAATAGTATATAGTCGAAATGTAGGCTGAAACAATAGCTTGGCATTTCAAGCCCAACCCGGACCCGGACAACCCCGAATTAAGCGCCTAAAACTAAGTGCTCAATTCGATTGCATGCTAAATCACAAGCGCGCAATCAGTCCCTTCTCAGATTAGACTTCCTTTCCCCAGACCAACTCGAGACTCGATCACGCTTCTATCATGAGACGTGCGATTGGATTGAGCGCCCGACCACCGGTGTGCAATTTGCCTACGCCCGACCTAGCCTCACCGTCCTTGATCCCTAAGTTTCCTTGATTAAATGCTTCGAGAGTGGCGCTTAATTAGATTATGCACTCCAAAATGGGCGCGCAATTAGTTCTAATGCTATTAGGACTAGGAAACTCGCTGAGCAAGTCAGTCGGACGCTCAATGAGTCGGTGACCGACTCAAAGCGATTAAACACCTGGAGACCGACGCACAATTTTATTAAACGCCTGAAACAGGGTGTTTAATTGAAGAAAAACCTATAAAGCCTTTTTTAATTTCAACCCAAAAATAAAGAGGGGGAAGAGAGCGAGAGAGAACGGACGTTTTTGGGATTTCAAAACCAGAGAATTCCGAGAATGAGCACGCAGAGCAACCTAACCATGATTTCGAAATTCAAGTGCAAAATCTTCGAGGTTTCTCTCTGCAGCCCCAGTCCTAGGTAAAAATCTTAGTTTTAGACTTAGGATCTTTCTCTTAGTTTTAATTATAGGTTTTAATTTTCAGTCCGAGACTGTAGCACCCTTCTTTTTAGACAGTAAATTTTTTATATCTGATTCTAGTTCTCCGAATTTAGAACTAGTCCTTAATCCAATGGTCTAATTTACCGACCCTAGGCTTTAATTCCGTTCTAAAATCTCAATTTCCAGTCTTATCATTAGCTTCTGGTTCTAGTCCTTGGATTCTAAAACCAGTCCTTAATCCTACGGTCTAATTTTCTGATTTCGGACCCGAATTCAATCCTAGAAGTTTAAATTTTAATTTTAATTTCTTAGTATAATAGTTCTAAACATCCTAAATATTAATTTTAGTTTCTATAATTCTAGTTTCTCAATTTCGTTCATAATTATTACTCCGAAATCAACTCTGAAAAATTAAAAAAATACTATTTTATAATCCTAAATTCAATTTATCTTTAATCTCAGCCATCCGATTTGCCCAAGGGAGCTTACGGAGGGTACACGGGAACGAGGCCAACCTCCTTAGCATAACGGGCCCAAATCCCCTTTTTTTTAGAATTACTTAATTTCTTTAATTAGGATTATGATATCAGTTCCATAATTTCTTCTTAGAATTTTAGTATAGTCAATTTACATACTTATTTTAATTAAATCCTTAAAATAATTGCTTCGATTAGAACTCTAATAAAATTAGTTCCTTTATTTTAATTAGATAATTCTAGCATAGTTAACTCCTCGCTTTATTAGGCCCCAATATCAGTAATCAGTCATTTTATTTCAATTAGAATCTTAGTATAATTAATTCATTGCTTTGATCATAATTCTAGTCAATCAGTCCTTTATTTTAATTAGAATTTAGAATGATTAATTCATTGCTTTAATTAGATTTCAAGTACAGTTAATTCATTGCTCTAATCAGAATTTTAATCAAATTAGTTTGTTTCCCTTAATTAGATTTTTTCTATTTTATTCATATAAAAATTGATTCATTGCTTAAATTAGAGTTTTAGTAAAACTAGTTCTCTATTTCAATTAGAATTCTGGTACAATTAGTATACATACTTTACTTAGAATTTAAGTGTAACTAGCATGCTTGGTTTAATTAAAGTTTCATTAAAATTAATACACCTACATTCCTAGCACAATTAGGAGACCGATGTTAATTAGACTTTTAATAGTATTAGGACACTATATTAATTATAATTCTAGTAGTGCTAGGAAACTAAAATTAATTAGACTCCAGATAGAATTAGAATACTAAATTAAATAAACTATAATAAATTCCCACATAACTAAACTCGCAAGAGAATTGAGAAGTCTAAACTGATTAGAACTATAATAATAACAGGGGAAGGGAAGAGAAATTAAACTATCTAAATTATAAGAAAAGACATAACTACTGACGTTCGCAGGAGGACGATTTAGTAAAGAAGTAACCCACACCCGCTTTAAATCGTGATCATTGACGTGTTGCAGTGTCGTTAAATATCTGCAGCTGGCGATTGCAACAAACTAAGAACCTTCCTAGAAAATACTTTATTTCTAACACTCAAACGCCGTATCGCTAGAGTCCACTTGGACAGAATTGGAGCCATTGATTCAACAGGGACCGAGAGGAACCCAAAAAAAGCATGTACCAATAGATTGGCGATCGCAATGGGACACTTTTGCAAACTCTTTTTCTAGATAGTTAGTTTTCATCTTAACTCCCTATTTTTTCTTTCCATCGTGTCATTTAGATTCCCTTTTATATATATGTCTTCTTCAAAGACTCGAAGTGTCTAGTATACGAAGAGTGAGTTTAGGAGACCCATCATTGTAGGGATATCATAACAATCCCACATACGAAGAAGAACCATTTCACAATTTCAGCCCATGACAACCTGAGATTAACATGGCCGACGAGTAAGAAAATCCCTTCCCCACCCCACACACCGGTAATAATCATAATGAGAGAGATGGTAACACTGGACAAAACCTCACCGCTCTACAGATCATAGAACTCAGTATTCAAATAATACAAAGAGGAGATGATGACTCCGAGGAATTGCTTCGAGGGTTGGCCGCTGCATACGAAACCATTAGGTCACGACAATTTTCAGAAGAACAAGAGTGACAAGAGAGGCCACCTCCTACCCCGAGCACGGTGTCAGCCCGTGCCACACCATTGAGTTAACCTGCCCACACATTCTTCAACGATGACTCTTTAGACAAGGTTTGCTCACGGGTCGCTCCAAAAGATAGCACCATTAAAATCGAAGATCATCCTAAAATGCTCAATGAGTATATGGCCAAGAGAGAGCACCCTGTGAGCAAATTTTGCCGGAACGTCGAGTTTAATTTTGTAATAGGATTTAAGCCACTGAAATTTATCAAATATAATGGCATGGGAAATCCGAATCATCACTTGACACTCTTTTGTAATGATTGCCGACCCATACGTGATAATCAAGGACTTCTCATTCCCTATTTCCAACGCTCATTAGAAGGAGAAGCTTTAGATTAGTTTGCGGGACTCCCACTTTATAAGATAGAAACCTTCGATGAATTAGTCAGCCAATTCCTAGACCAATACAAATACTTGATCCAAGAGACTGTCAGTCTCAGCGATCTAATGGTAGCCAAGCAAGGACCTGATGAAGATTTTACTGACTTCATCGCCAGATGGAGAAAATTCGCTGCTAGGACCGGCACCTCAATGAAAAAGAAGGATTCGGTGGACATTATCATCGATAACACTAGAGAACCATTAAAGAACGCACTTATCATAAGTGATTGCCCCGACTTCACTGCACTCCACTCTCGAGCATCCCAACTAGCACGATACATTAAAGGCGGAGACTTTGCTCTATCCATAGTCACATCAAAAGTTGGCTCTTCCAGTGAATCAAAATCAAAAAACAATAAGAAAGCCTTGGAAACTGAACAAGTCAACATCATTATTAATCAAGGATAAAACTCTGGGAACAAAAACTTCTACCCATGAAACTTCGGGCAAAATCAAAATCAGCAATGATACACGAACAAAAGCCAAGACACTAATCAGTAAAGACCAAACCAAATCCAGAACCAGAATCAGGGCCAGTATCAGAATAGAAATCAATATTCCAACACCTACCAGAATCATAACATGATGCAGAATCGACCGGCCCACGTGCCGAATTACAATAGTGTGCCCCCACCGCAAAACTTTAACCCAGCCAGAGGCCCCTCCCAGCCGAGGCAGGAACACTATCCCCCTTTACAGGATACGATTCCCAACATTTTTTATCTCCTTAACACTCAGAATCTCCTCCAATTCTCGCAGGAAAGACCCCGCCCATGG
This sequence comes from Chloranthus sessilifolius, assembly GCA_021018995.1. NCBI lineage: Eukaryota > Viridiplantae > Streptophyta > Magnoliopsida > Chloranthales > Chloranthaceae > Chloranthus > Chloranthus sessilifolius. The sequence continues at coordinate 86,838,054 of CM037593.1, forward strand.
CCGATAGATCTAGACTATAGTAAATACTGTGCCTTCTATCGATACGCGGGAAACAACCTAGAAGACTGTTGGGTCCTCAGGGACGTAATCTATGACATGAATGGCCGAAGTCAGATCAATTGGAAAGCGCTTAGGAATCCTAACCTTAATAATAACCAACCCCAATAAAATTTAGGGCTCATTAATAACCCCATGCCCAACCACAACCAAGCAACACCGGCTCAGGTCACCACCATAGATCTCTCCGATCGATCCCCCTTCCAACCTTCCACCTTAATCACTCGCATTCAACCCTCTGCTACTTCTGCCACACCGGTGAGAGCTTCTTCACCCCCACATCCCTCGGCCCTGATCTCTCACATCGCCCTGTCGAATCTGCCTCCTTATCCAAAATTCACTTAGATACTAGTCCATTCCTTTAGGGCTAAGAGACCACTCTTCCATAGTCACCACCAAACCCTCCAACCCCTCTAAATCCCGAACCAACGCTCTCCCTTTGTCTAATTTTGAACCTGAGTATGGAGAGCACGTTCTCTAAACTGCAGCCTAAATTACTGCATGGGTAGAAAGTGTCACCCGAAGGACTCTAAGCCAAGATAACGAAATAATCACCGAGTGCTCGTTGAATCTAAAAGAAAGTGAGCCAGAAGAACATCCTGACTCATGCGAGAAACTGGTCTCTGAATTCCTAGAAGAGGAAGATTACTAACACTACCTCACCTTAAAGCGGCACCATTCAGGCATGCGTTCCAACCTCAAATTTCACCCATTTTATAAATACATCGGCGCCAAGCTGCGTCGGGTTCGGTCAACAATCGACTTGCCTGATTTTAAAATCAGGAATCAATTACCCAGCTCCGCCTTTCCCTCGAAATAAGAATTTCATGAACGCACAACCACCAGAGGGAAATGTGAGAGAAAGGGAAGTTAACTTGCCTCCCCTACCTCACATCATCCCTCCACTAATTCCTGCACCTCAACCATTCCAACCACCCGCACCTAAGGCTCATCGGCCAGGCAAAGAAACTGCGCTCGAGCTAGGGCAAGAATACGACCTTCTGCGGCATCTCCAAAAGATCCTGACCTAGATATTCATACTAGAACTCATCAAAAAATTGCCTGACCATCACCAATTTTTGATAAGGACACTTGAAGACACGCAAGTGGATGAGGATAAGACCCTAGATGAGCTTCATCAAATCACTTTGATTATAGCGCAACCTCTGACGCTCACTTTTATAGACGTAGACATGTCTAAAGAGTCACTTCGCGCGAGTGCGACCCCATATATCTTACGGACATAATTAGAGGATTCTCCGTACCACATGCACTCGTTGATATGGGAGTAGGACTTAACATCTTCCCTCTCACCATGTTAAAAATGCTCGAATACACAGAGCAGGATGTCAGGCTTTCCGCACAGTCACTCATAGCTTATGATGGGTCGCATCACTTTGTCAAAGGAACTATCAAGCTACAGGTTCACCTCGGACCTGTAATGAAAGACATTACCTTCTATATTTCTAATTTCGCTAGTACGTACAATCTCATTTTAAGAAGAAAATGGCTGGAGTCAATGAAGGTCGTCGCATCCACATACCATCAATGCATCAAATTCCCATACGAGGAATACATCGTCCGTATATACGCTAATGCACCCCTCCAGGAGATGGATGCTGATTATGCAGCGAGCATACCAACCGCTCACGATTATGTATTGAACATGGGTCATATTTAAAAGACTCGAATCCCTGATGAGACAACCGTTGCGAAAGTCCGTCCCCCTATCCCTCCTAGTTTTCCTCCAATGCGTCGAAAAAAATTAATGAGAAGAGAGGTTGGCCCAGACCTCGCCAAACTCTATGCCATAAACCCTACCGTGACAAAAGGGTGGGACCTTATGTACCAACTTGGATATGTTCCGCATACCGGACTGGAAAAAAATAAGTAAGGTCGTGTAGGACCTGTTGTCCCAACGTAAATATGTAAGCACATAGGGTTAGGTTATCAATCGGACGGCCCGCAAGCCGACTTGTCCCCTACCTCACCAAATTGGTCTCTATATAACCACTTCTCTTATGGGACCACTGAGAAAGCAGATGTGCCAAAGCATAAGGAAGTATCCTTCACTAGGTCCCAAGAAGTGGAAATTGAGCGAATGACTAAAGCGTTTAATGATTTAACCAATTTAAACGATGATATTGATAAATCGCTTGAAGGAGTTAAGCACATGTTTGACACTAAGGAATTTACAGAAGTGAGGAGAGAAGAACCTCCAGAACTCGACCCACGAGTAGAAGATTGGGAATCAACTGACGATGAAGATTTTCACATAGTAGCCTTGCAAGATAATGAAGAGCACTTACGCTTAACATGGGAAAAAGATGACACTCCACAAGAAAATACTTACTCGTATAGCATCCGCCTCAGCCTTGGCCTTGAGGGATGTGAATGCCCTTGGGACTCCCCATATATCACTTACCCATATCAGAGCACTTCGCTAGTTGGACTCGACGCTCTACGATAGAAGAATCGAATCACTCCAACCTCGTGACCATCGACACAAGTAATGACCTACCAGCTCAACTGTCGGCACAAGAAGCAGAAAATCCCAAGGTCATCTGATTGACCCAGGGAAAACACTTGCATCACCTCATAGAATTTGAAGAGGAACTTGAACTAGACACTTCTACATCTCCAGATTCACCGTAACTCCAAATATTTTAGAAATCTCTAGAGGAAGAGTGGCAACCTTCCCCGAGTGATGACGAGGACTACTGGATAGACCTCCTGACACTTGAGTTTATGGAGCGAGCCAATCTAGGACTTTAAGCACTATCAGATCAAGAAGATGAATTCAATACCGTCTTCGACTCTAACTTAGAAGGATGGGAATGCGCTTGGGGATCCCCCTGCATTCTTCACTATTATCAACTTCGCTATCGTGCATGCGCGCTCATCCTAACATATTATGAAGATCAAGGAAAAGAACTCGCTACCTCCGAGGATCCTTTAGCAGATCCCCCTCGGTAGGAAGAACAATATTATTACAACCCAGAGGATGATAGTTCAATTGACTATGATCTTTAGAGCTTTTTCGAAGAAGAGGCGATCAATGTGGCAGGTGAAGTCTAAGCGTTAGTGCCACTTTCACTAGCGTCACTCATTCAAAAGATCTCATCAGATGAGGACTCTAAAAAAAAAATACAAATATCAAATTCACAATGAGTCTGCATTTTTTGAAGAATTGCTCGAACGGCTCCAGCAGCCGTCTCGCTCCCTCAACTAGGGGAAGTAATTCTCCTGGCGCCCCTTGAGGCGACCGACCTTGTACCATATTTATTATCAAAAATTAAAAAAATAGAAAAAATAAAAAATTCTAAAAATTTAGAAATACAAAACTCAAAAAAATCAGAAAACCCTAGAAAAGAAAGGAAACTCTTCGTCCTGAACCAAATTTGTGGCCAACAAGGAGACTTTTCTCCTAAGGTTTTTGTCCCATTTCTCCCACGAGCACGTAAAACATCTCGGCTAAACAACAAGCCAGTGATCATATCGGACGAGATACTTCGTGACTTTGAGAGAAGAATTAGTAGTCTTGACCTTCACCTTACCAAAGATCTCTCAGTCATAGATTGTGCCAATGAAGGGTTACCTTTCGCAAATTCAGATCCCCAGTATAGTAATTTCGCAGTATACAAACTTATTGAGGATAATGAAAGAACACCAATTGCCAAGGAGGCACTGGATTTCCAATGGGTTATCAAGCATTTCGATGAGCAAACCCAAGCTGTCGCGGAGCCCACGGAAGAACTTAACTTTGGCACTAAAGAGAAACCCAAGAAGCTACTGATTAGCGCAACACTCAACTCCAAGGAATGCCAACAAATTGCACAAGTCCTGCAAGAACACCTCAATTCCTTCGCATGGTCCTACGAGGACATGCTCGGTTTAGACCCAAGTTTAGGACAACATCGCCTCGTCTTAGAACCTGATACAAAGCCTGTTAAACAAAAAATCCGTAGGATGCACCCATGAACCGCCCTCCAAGTTAAAGAGGAAGTTGACACAAAGCCAAATTTATCCGAGTCATTCTTTACCCTAAGTGGGTCGCCAACATAGTACTTGTCGCCAAGAAAGACGACAGAGTACGAGTTTGTATTGATTTCCGAAACCTCAATCAGGCATGCCCAAAAGATGACTTTCCACTTCCACACATCGACACTCTAGTCGATAACACCGTTAGATATGAGATGCTATCCTTTATGGATGGTTTCTCTGGATATAATTAGATCAAATTAGCAGAGTTCGACCAAGAGAATACTTCCTTCACCACACCATGGGGAACATACTGTTATGTCGTTATGCCTTTTAGGCTCAAGAATGCAGGAGCCACGTATCAACGCGCCTTGATGGCTATCTTTCACGACATGATGCATAAGTGTGTAAAAGTCTACGTCAATGACATATTAGTGAAGTCCCAAACGTGAGTAGAATATGTTGAAGCGCTCCGACTGGTATTACAAAGAGCTAAGAAATATCAGCTAAAAATAAACTCAAAGAAATGTATCTTCGGGGTCACTTCCAAAAAATTACTTCGTTTCATAGTTAGCAAGTGAGGGATCAAAGTTGACCCTGCAAAAGTCAAAGCCATCCTCGAGATGCTGCCTCCCAATAATATCAAAGAGTTACGAGGCATGATAGGAAGATTGTAATTCAGCAAAAGATTTATTTCCCAGCATTCGAACAGATGCGATCCTTTCTACAGACTACTTAAAGGAGGAACTGAGTACAAATAGGATGATTAGTGTCAGCAAGCCTTCGATAATATCAAGAAGTACCTCCTTTACCTGCCAATACTATCGCCACCAGTCCTTGGAAGACCCTTAATTCTCTACCTCTCAACGAACGACCAAACAATGAGAGTAATTCTAGTACAATATGAAGAAGACGGTAAGAGAGAGAAGGCTATCTACCACTTCAGTAGGACGATGGTTGAGTACGAACGAAAATACACTTCGATGGAGAAGACTTGCCTCACACTGGTATGGGCCTCTACCAAATTATGACACTACTTTGGAGCACATAAAATACTAGTACTAGCCCGAATGGACCCTCTGAAGTATGTATTCGAAAAGCCCGCAATATCAAGAAAGATCGCTCGTTGGCATATGCTCCAGCAAGAATTCGATATCACTTATGTCACGCAGAAATTGATCAAAGGGTAAGCAGTCACCGATTTCAAAGATCTCTCACCGCTGAGTGATGAGCCCGTGCATGCAGATTTTCCCGATGAGGACCTAATTCACAATTCATAATGAAGAGCCCGATAAGACCTCATGGAACCTTTTTTTGATAGCGCTCTAAATCACAAAAGAAAAGGCATCGGGATAGTCCTCCTAAGCCCAGAAGGAGTTGTCATACCTAAGACTTTTCAACTAGATTTTCCTGTCACTAATAATGTCGTAGAATATGAAGCTTTTATAACTGGACTACGAGCAACATTACAATTAGGCGTTAAACAGTTAAAAACTAACGGTGATTCCAAACTAGTAATTTCACAAGTCATAGGAGAATGAAAAACTAAGGAAAGGAGACTAATGGCATACCTAGAAACCGCTCAATATTTAAAAAAAGTTTGAAAGAATCTCTTTCACGCACATCCCTAGATTAGAAAATGAGCTCGCAGATTCCTTAGCCACACTAGCCTCGGTCATCCAAATACCCATCGAAAAAAATACCAATACCTTTTTCATCGAAAAGTTGACAGTACCCACCCACGAGATAGCATGGACCATCAAGAGAGAATTACCCGTCCTCCCCACAAGTACAGGACCGAAAGAAGAAATCACCCCAGAAAAGCACGTCAAGACATAAACCGAAGTAGCTATGTTCAGATTTAAAAAATCACCGACCGATGATGGACAACCGTGGTATTTCGACATCTGGAACTTCTTGAAACATTAACACGTCCCTCCATACGCCATGAAGATCGAACGAAAGACTATAAGGAACTGATGCGCCCGATTCTACATACTCGGCAAAACATTATACAAAGAGGCCTTCACTAAAGGAGTACTACTATGATGAGTCACGACTGCCGAAGGACAATACATCATCAGAGAAGCAGACACTAGTTCCTGTGGCGCTCACTCTGGTAGACAGAGAGTCACCAATCAAGTTACACAACAAGGCTACTTTTGGCCGACAATAATCAGAGATTACGACCTGTACGTCCAATCCTACAAGCAATGCCAAGAACACGCTACACTCGTCAAAGCTCTATCAGTTGCATTGAATACTATGACATCGCCATGGTCATTTTCAATGTGGGCCTTCAATGCCATTGGACCTTTCACAGACACCGTTGGAAACACTCACAAGCATGCGTTCATACTTATAGCAACCGAATACTACACTAAATGGGCAGAAGCTGAATCCTATGTCAGAGTCACCGCTTCAACACTCGTAAAGTTTATCATTTGGAATATCATCACCAGGTTTGGAGTACCCAGGATGTTTGTCACTGACAAAGGACTATAATTCATCACGAAAAAGACGAAAACGTTATGTAAGAAGTATGACATTGATCTACACCACTCATCACCATTCTACTCTCAAGGTAATGGACAGGCAGAAGCTACGAATAAAATGCTGATTTGAATCCTAAAATGCATAGTAGAAATGAGCAATGGAGCCAACTGGCTTGAACGACTACCATAAGCGCTCTGGGCCTATAGGACCTCTATTCGTACGACCACTGGCTAAACTCCCTACCTCCTTACCTATGGGATGGAGGCAGTCCTACCATATGAGATACAAGTACCATCCTTACGGATTCAACTCAATGATGAGCTATCCTTAGACGAGAGGAGAATTGCCCTACTCACGCAGCTAGAGCAGCCCGATGAAACACGTCTAAGGGCAGCTGATCACGCTCAGGTATATCAGAGGAGAGTAGCCAGGACTTACGATAAGAAAGTCCTTGAATGAACCTTTAATATTGGGAAATTAATCTTGAAGAAAATCATGCCTTCCAAGTATGCTCATCCAAAAGGAAAACTGAAACTGAACTGGGAAGGCCCTTATGTCATAACAGCCGCATACCCTGGATATGCCTATAAACTGGCGAACCGAGACGGGAAAGAACTCCCTAGCCCTTGGAATGCCATGTACCTTAAAAAATATTACCCTTAGCCCTGTGATCGTCACATCCTGTGGTTAAATACTTATACTTATCACCCCCGTAGTCATCACAACCCATTCATTGGTCGTACGCCTTCAATTCTCAGAATATCCTTAAGACCTCCGATTTATCGCCCACCTTTTCTCACTCGGGCAATCTGATTAAAAGATTAGTGACCTATCTAACCCCTTTCAAAAACATAAGTAACACCCGATCCTCATTTTCCTTCCCACGCCATTAGAGGAGGCGTTAGAGCAAAAAAAATAAAGATGTTAGGTTCAATCAAAACTCATTATTCTTACGCTAGAAGGATGCTTTCAATAATACATACATCGAATATTTTGAGTGAGAGTATTATGACGAATGAACCAGTTAATGAGCTCAGGGAAGCATAAGCAGACCATGAGGACATCCCTGGTAATGTTATTAGAAGTGTATAAGCAAGATGTAAGGGCATCCCTGATGTCCCCATACTACTAGATGTCGTTGTACGGTGGCGAGAGGAGGACAGACTCCTGCTAACCATAAAATGTGAGATTTTGATGGTACCGAAACATAACGAAGAGCTTGATCATGACATCCCGTATCCCCTCTGAGAAAAATATTGCTACTTATCCCTTTTGGGAAACATTAGATACAAACTATTCCCCGCATCATTGAGCCTTACTCGCCTCTTCTATTTTTTTACTTCAGACGATAAATCATAAGTCTTACAGGATGTTCCTAGAAATGAAACTGAAAACTGATGAATGATGCAATCACTTACTATACCTACCATACTTCTCCCTAATAACCATGGGATAGGATAACCAGCACCCTAGGATAGTCCCCCCTATACAACTGACCTAATCAAAGAGACCTCCTCGATTCGATGACAATACCGATAAACTTTTCTTTAAAACTAACTCACCAAATACCATGATTGCTTAGACTCAAAGTGCTCATCTCAAACCCAAAAAAGCTCTATTGCATCTTGATGCTGGGGTATTTTTTTTTTGGATTAGAAGAAGAATCATATCAGAAGTGCCGGCTTGTCCACAAAGAAGATGAGAAACGACGAAGTTACCATCCAGAAAGTGCTACCGAAGATACCATACTGCCAATCCCACCACGCTCCTACACAGGGGCATTTTTATTTTTTTATTGTTTGTTATTATTTCTATCTTAGCTATTTGTTTTCCCTATTATTTGTTGTCATTTCAAAAAAAAAGACAAAAAAAAGAGAGCACATATCCATCTTTTGTTACCAGACTCCGGTTTGATACACTTACCCCACTTGACAGCTAACAAGGGGGAGAACAAAAACTACTGACAGCATTACTGTCACATATGCAGATACGAAGCAACTTTCAACCATCACTGGGCCAGCTCAGGAAGCATCCAAGTCCCAATGACGATCGATGCACTAAAGCAACTAAAAAGCAAAAGTAGACGCAAGAGATAACTAAAATAAAAGGAGCCAATCAGGTACATCTAAACTAAAAATCTCTCTATATATGTCAAAATCTTTTCATTTCTTTTTACACTTATCACCGGGGGCATCCCCTCTATATATACAACACACACATACCATGGATACAAAAAATACACACATGCACCCCTTCTCCGTATGCCACCGTTGGGATGGCCAATTACCGCTATCCCTGATATCATCAGCTCGAAGGTTCGCAGACTGGTCCTCTGAAAACACAATCCCAGCACTTGGAGTCCTCGGAACCTCTAGACAACGAGGCCCCGCCACAGAACCCCCCTCACTCACCTGACTAATAGATCGCGTCGATCGCGAATGAGAAGGATACCTCGCAAGAACCTCACGAATAATAGATTCCTCATGAGCATCACCCCTGACACGATCATGGGACGAGTGACGAGACTGCCCGGCCGAGGAACCCGTAGCCCTCAACTCCGACCCACCAAGTTGACGAGCCAGCCTATGTATCCCCCACTCACTCCTTGCCAAACAATACTACAGCTGATCTAGGGTCACCTGTGACTCTGCCCGCATCGTCCAACGTGCTGCCTCCAATGCCTCAGCTTGAGTCCTCTGCGCAACCATCATCTCGACAAACAAGTCGTTGCGACTCTGCATCTCCCCAAGGATTCATCTCGCCTCGGGAGTGGCTCGCACTCGCGCCGCCTCTAGACACGCCTCCTCAAGCTGACGGACCTGCATAACCATACCAAGTCAAAGGAAAACTAATATATAAATGAACAAAATAAAAAAATTTAAAAAGGAAAGGATTATACCAGATCTAGCCTCTCCTCCAGGAGTCGCCCAACCGTCTCAGCAGTCACTAGATCAATAGGAGGCACGAAAGGAACAACGAACATAGGCGGCTGCAACAAGAACAAATAAATACATCAAAAAAATACTATAATGACAAATAAATCATAAACACAATAACTAAAACATAACTAAGTAGGGATAGGAACAGACTCCTGAGGGGGAGCCTTAGGAGCAGAGTCCGAAACAGCCTGCACAAAGAATCAAACAAACCAACACAAGACATGTTAGAATAAAATAAAGATGAAATAACCTAAACAGAATTACGCCACATAAAAAAAAAAAACCTGACTCTCCAGGCATAGAGAGGCAGCAGTTACCTCCCTCGCCTGAAGATCCTCGGCAACCCGATGCTGAAAAACTGCATGATATTAGTAAGCTACTAAGAAAGTGAAACAATGACACCTAACAAACTAATGCAATGACACAAACAAGATAAAAGATTGAATGGAACTTACCCAATGATCTAGCTCGGCCCGAAGCTGAGCCATCGTTGGATCCTCCCGACTGGAGGAAGCAACTGAAGATGGATTAAATGCTCGAACGAAACCTCTAGCAGTGAGCTTGGCTCTCTACGAATAACAATAAACACATCAGTTGGCAAGCTCATAATACTAACAATTAACAAAACCATATTTGTAAAGACACTTACCAATCGATCGATCTCAGAATGTAGACTGGCCGTTGCATCCAGGTCAGCCAGCTGCTAATTGCGATAGACATCCAGCAAGGTCGCCTGACGAGCAACCTCTCCCTCCCTCTCAGACGGTCCAAAATAAAATAAAATGAGACACCACAACCATGTCAGAATGACCAGAAGATCGAGTTCACATAATATAAAAAAAGAAAACCATAAATTAACTCACCAGGAGCCATTGAGTCTCTGCTAGCCGAGCCCCCAACTCATCTTCCGCCGCCCTAGCCTGAGCAACCGAGGAGGCTAAGGAGTGCAGCATCTCCTCATCCGGACGAGGAGCACACCCCATCTGCTCCATCGCTCTATGGAGGGCGTCTAATGCCCCCCACACACTCGCGATGAGATGGCCCTGTTCCAGCGCACCCAACCTCTCCCTCAAAGCCGACGCCAACTCCGGCCCACCGATCGCGAAAGAGCCATTCCCGTGGAAGGGACGTGTGAAGAGGCGACCGCCACCCAATGCACTAAACCATCGCACATACTCCCGGGTGTCCACCTCGTTACGCACCCCTGTAACCCTGGTCCCCCCAACTCTAAAATCCACTATCTGAAGTGCCAACTGCTCCACAAAATTCTGTCTAGGAGGGCTGGTCATCCTCTTCGCCACTCTGTGGTGAATCTCTGAAGGGAATCCCTGAGCGAGCCCCAGCTGCCGTACCACTCGAGATGTGTGGATCCTTCCACCCTCTCAAAATAATGGATCCATATGTCCACATCAAAGAAGGGCTGGCCAGACTAAATTACTGGCACACCCGTATCCTCCTCATCCGTATACGGCCTCTAAATCACCTACAACCAAGCAAACGAGCCGACCCCTCAATGAAGACTCAGATCCTAAAAGACCGAAATGAAATGAAAAAAAAACATATGCATGACGATATGTACCTGCCCCGCGTGCATATCCTCAAAGAGACCACGCGGTCTGAAGATTCGAAGACCAACGGCGACCCCCTCAATGCCTCCCTCCACACATGCATTCACAAAAACGGGAACCTCACCTTCAATGGAACCCCTGAACGAAGAAAAGTGAAGTGATCATATGCCCAAAACTAGAAAATAAAATAGAAGAAATGCTAAGTAGATGCTACTATTAAAAGACAAAAAAAAATAAAGACACTAGGACATTAATTAACTAAAACCCACCTGGAGGAAGGGAAGGAAACCTCCAATCATCGTGATGCCCCATCCCTAACGATAAAGCTGCTCATAGAGATGCGCCAATATGGTCGTGACCCACGCATAGGTGGGGACTCGATCCAAGTCCCCGAGAATCATCCAAAATAACCCGATGACGCATCCCCGAGTCGAAGAAGAGAAGAGTACCGCACCAAGGAAGTGCATCAAGAATGCTCGAAGCACCCTATCTGCAGCCAACCCGACTCCACCACGGGCTCCCGGCCCGCCACTATCACACAACACGCCTCATAGGATGCCTTCGTCTCTGAATGGCGCCTCGGGGGGACGAAGCCACTAGCAAACGTATAAAAAAACCAAGTGACTTGAACTACACCTGGCCCCAATCCGCTCGACCTATATGGCACACCCAAAATCTCCTCGCACACTGCTAAGTACTCTCCTGCCATCCACCCTGTGATTGGCTCACCCTCGAAACAAAGGCCGGCAATGCAGACCCAGTCCTCTGGAGTCGGTAACATCATACTAACTGAAAAGAGAAGCGCCTGATGCCTCTGCCTCCACCTCTCCAAGATCAGGCCACGATCGACCTGAAAGGGCTCCAGTGCTAGGATCGGTTCGAAATCGAAAGACACAAGCCACGCCCGCTGAAACTCTGGCAAGGCGCGGTACCAAGTGTGATTCTGTCCATGCCGAGCTGATGGCCAGCTGTGGGGGCTCCTATTGAACGAAACACAAACAAAAACAATAAGACTAACACATACCTATGATGAAAGGCGAATGAATTTAGAAATCAAAGCAAGTCAAATATGTCCTAAACACAATAAAAATTTACAACAAACACACAAAACGTGATAAGGGCAATTGAATAGAAACATGACCTATATCTAGATGCCGTCATGATGCATGAGTGAGCATACAACCAAGGATCAATGCAGGTTCGACATAAATTAGAAGAATTTTCAGAGCCTAATTAGCCTATGTCATAACCTAAATGACTAAGAAAATGAAAGAATTCTTACTGATGGGTGCTTACCTGGCCTCGAGCGAAGAAATCCTCCAGTAGGAAGTGTTTGCGATCTCGATGCTCCTCAGCCGCACCCTAAGCTCTCTCATCCTCAACCCTCTCACCCTCATCCTTAGTGACCCCCTGCTCAATCTCAAGCACCTCCTCCCTGATCCCCGACTAGTCAACCTCCAGTACCTCCTTTCTAACTATCTCCTCAACATCAACCTCCCCGACAACATCAGTCCGAGCCTCGAAAGTCTCACCCATCTCCGCCCTAACATCCTCTCCAACTCAGAAATAGTAAGATCGCGCCCACAAATACCCTCACCCTCCATCTTAGAACAAAGAGCTCAAAAAAACTGAAGAGAATGAAGGAAACGGTGCCCAAAACGGATGGTCGAATAACAAAATATCACAAAAATACAAAAATTAGAACACAAAGAAATAAAGAAACAGAGAATCGAAGACTAAAATGGATCGCGCGATAAAAATGAAAAATTTTGAACTATTTATAGGACACGCCAAAATCGCGAGCATAAATTCATGCGCTCAAACCCATTCTTCCTTCCATCATTTTCGAGTTGCAAAGTGCCTTCATTCCTGGGAGATTGATAACCGACAATTCTTTGGTAGCCTTTAAAATTTCCCATTACTTAAAAAATAAATGGGTTGGTAAATCTGGGTGGTGTACTCTTAAGCTTGATATGAGCAAAGTCTATGATCGGGTCGAGTGGCTTTTCCTTGAAAAAACATTACTCAAAATAGGTTTTGGTGCCAAATGGGTTTCCCTCATTATGGGATGTGTCACCTCAACAACCTTCTCCTTCACCATCAATGGGTGTGTCTTTGGTCATGTTGTGCCCTCCAGAGGTCATAAGCAGGCCTGCCCACTGTCCCCTTACCTATACAATATTTGTGTTGAATTTTTTCAAAACTCATAAATAAGTTGATCACATCAAAGAGTGTAACCGGGGTCCGTATTTGCCGAGGAGCCCCAAAAATCTCTCATTTATTTTTTGTAGATGATAGCATCCTTTACTTTAATAATACAGATAAAGAATTCTTGCAGATGATAGCATCCTACCTACATGATGAGCTGTTTCGAACTTTCGGAATCCCTTCTAAGCGAGATCTCAACCATTTCTTAAAAATTCTGGTGGGGCAACTCCGGCAAATCTAGGGGTGTCCACTGGCTTGCTTGGAAAAAACTTTGCAAATCCATAGCTCATGGGGGAATAGGGTTCAAAGAATTAGTGACCCTTAACCATGCTATGCTCGCTAACCAAGGTTGGAGGATCATCTCAAATCCTAATTCCCTGGTGCCTTGACTTTTCAAGGTGAAATACTTTCCTCGATCCTCCTTTATGACGGCGAAAAGAAAGTGCAATGAGTCATTCTCATGGAATAGCATCCTCCAAGCTAGGGGGTGATCGAACGCGGTATCATTTGGAGGATTGGAGATGGTAAATCAGTCAATGTGTGGAATAGTAACTGGATCCGGCGCCCAAAAATTTCCATCCTTTTTCCCCACAATGTGAAAACTTGCTAGTTTGGGTAAGTGAGCTGATTTATGAGGACCAGAAATGCTGGAAAAATGATGTCCTTGACAAATTTTTTGTCAAAGAGGATGGAGACAATTCTTAGCATTTCCCTCCCAATATCTGCGAGAGTGGATAACTTTGCTTAGGCCTACAATCGTAATGGCAAGTTCACGGTCAGATCAGTGCATTATGTGGTGAAAGAGATTATCATGAAAGAGGGAGAAGTGAATTGTTCCAATACTATTGAAATAGAAGCTTTTTGGAAATCTATCTGGTGCGCATGCATGCCAAATAAGATCAAAGTTTTTGCATGGCGGGCAAGTAATGACATTATCCCAGTTCACATGAATCTAAAGAAGAAAATAAAGTGTCTCTCGGGCACTTGCGAAATTTGTGGGACCTCAGAAGAAAATTTGGAGCATGCTATCAGAGATTGCGATAAAGCTGCCAGTTGTTGTTTTTTATCCCCGCTTAGAGCTCAAACCCATCAGATTCAATTTATGTCTTTTCTCCAATGGGTCATTGAGTTTCACCAAAATAATGGTGCTCAACATCTCAACACATTCTTTACGATGGCATGGGTGTTGGTAGTATTTTAGATTGCTTTGCTGCTTTTATTATTGGAAATGTGAGGTAAGAATGATGGTGGCAAAAAATAAATTAAAGATGGGGAATGAAGTGGAATAGAATGGATAAAAATAATAATCTAAAAACATGCAGTCCTGCAAGATCCAAGGCCTGCTGTAGCAAGTTTTGATAAGTAAGAGTTTGTCCCATGGAGAGTGTTGATCTGAAACCTCAAGGGTTGTATAGTAAGCTCCATATATGGCTGCAGACCTAGCAACTCTAAACCTACACTAGAAAGCTGGTAAAGAGAAGGTGTTTAGGTGTCAAAACTAAAATAAAACTGAAAACAGAAGTAAACTACAAATAAAAAAGAGAGAAGAAGAAGAATGATGATGGTGTGATAAAATAAAGTAAAAAGATGGAGAAGTAGACAGCTAGAGATAAATCAGCTATGTAACTCAGATCAAGAACTAGATCTACAGCAATCCTTCAGATGGCTACAAAAACATCTACAAGATAGAAGAATCCAACTAACCCTTGTGGTTTGGACTATTCTTAAGGTTATAATCTGTCAACTTAAATGGTTATAGATTATCCTAGGGAGGTGATCCAATCACATGTTAAATCAGAACAAGAAACCCATTGCAGACACTATGGGCTGCATGGCTACAAGCTCATGCATCCATAGGGGCAAATAGACCTTGAAAATCAAGTAGAAACTACAAGGAATCTCAGGCTGAATGGGGCTTTAAACTCAGCTGGTCATTGCTAACAAAAGACCTGCAATGACCCAGTTCACAAGTCTGCAATCTCTGCAAAAACTTCAAATCTATTCATTAAAAATGGAGATATAAAACAAAGGAGAAGTTGGCTCTGCAACTGTCTCTCACTTGGCTACAAGCTTAAGTGTAGAGAAAAATAATCCATCTCAGCCCTGTTATCTAGACTAGCCCTAGGGCTATACCCTGCCCACTTAAATGGCCCCAGGCTATCCCAGAGGTTAGCTTAATCACCAAGATTGAAAATAGAACAGTAAAATTGCTGCTGCCACCATGGTTGCATGGCTACAAGCTCAAGCAACCATGGGAGTATCAAACCTATAAAAACTCATGTAAAAGCATAGGAAAAAATATAGATTTAATGAGCATTAACAACTTGGCATTTCATTGATTAAATAGAACTTACAATGTTTGCCCTCAAGGCAGCAGCCTGTGCTAATCCCCAAAACTACTCTCTATATTACAAAACTGAAGAATAAAAATAACTGCTACCAAGAACTTAGCCCAGCATTGCTGCTGTGCTAAGGCAAGAAGAAAAAGAAAAGGAAAAGGGAAACTAAACCCTAACCCTAACCCTAGAAAAGGACTAAAGTGATCCAGCTATTCTGGATCCTTTCATAAAACAGAAATATAGCTATTTATATAATCCTTTCTGCTATAATTTGCATTAACCAATCAGAAATGGGGAGGTTTGGGAGCTGGTGTCGTGGCCCATTTATGGCTCTTGGATGCCTTGAGATATGTGGGACATTGGGATGTGTGCCCTAGAGGTGGTGAAATACCCAAAATGTCCCTGGGGTTTGCAAACAGCAACTGGAACCCATGCCTCACGCAGATGAAGCTTCAGGAATGCATTCTCGCTAAGATCTCGCTGGGTTCAAAGTGTAAGCTCGCCAGGCCCTCGTTGGGCTGAAATGCAGGCTTTTAAGGCAGCTTGCTTGGTTCTCAAGAATGCAGCTCGTGAAGTTGCTGTAAGGAGTTGCGCGACAGGTTCCATTGTGAACCTCGCGAGGACTTCTCAAACTCTTTAATGCATAGCTCGCTAGGATGAAATAGCTGCACAACAACTCACCAAGTTCAAATGCAAGCACAACTCGCGAGGTTCATTTTGCAAGCTCGTGAGGGTGCTAATGATAACGGCTTAATGCTGCCCGCGAGGTTCAAATGGAGGCTGCTCGCAAGGATGAAACTCAGCAGCCTAATGCTGCTCGCGAGGACCTTCAGGTCCCAGCTCACGAGGTTCAAATGAACTGTTCGCTAGGTTCTTTGCTACAGCTCGCGAGGTTCCTCTTCAACCAAGGCACTGCTCGAATATTTTTAATATAGCAGCTGGTTTGCCCTCTGATGTGCTTGAGAGGTTTAGCTGTAGTCTTCAAGCAATAGCTCATAAGATTAAAGTGCAGCAATTCCTTCTTAGCAGCATACATAACTTCGACAAGTTCACACACATGCTGTTGCACTACTTGACAGCTTCAATTAGGCTTCAGCTCTTTCCATTGCACAGCTCGAGCGGTGTTAAGTCTACATTGCAGCTGCTTTTGTTCAAGCACTTGCTTGATAGTTAATTGACTGCAACAACATCCCGGGAGGGTGGCTCTTCATGCAGCTCAAGTAAGTTGAAATAGCACCAGCACTGATTCAACTTTCAGCTTGTAGGGCTTGGAGCAGCAGATCTGCCGCTTGAGATGATGGGGCTGCTTGGTTTGCAGCAGAAGATTGCTCACACCCTTGATGATTTCAGCAATGTGCTCAAATGTATAGTGCAGCAACTGCTACGCTACTTCAGTAAGTATTGAGTGTGCTTGAATGTTCTTTGCTGCCGCTTGGTTTGTCACACTCTTAATGGTAGCAGCAGCAACAGCTTGGGAGAGTCGCTTTCCACACATCATTAATGACAGCAGCAACTCTTGCACGTTGCAGCTGTTCTCTGAGATAAAACACATGTGCTCAATGCTGCAGCTGCTAGTTGAGAGAAGAATGCATCCATAAAATGTTTGCATGGCTGCTTGTAGCAGCAATACAGATTGGAAATTAGCTCCATTGCAGCAGCATGTCATTTGACTTTGGGGTCCATCTCTCTCTTAGTAGGACACCTAGGCCCCAAATGTATGCACAACAGTCCCAATGATGCAAGCCATAAAGGTGAAGTCCATGTGAATCCCTCAGCTCCACAACTTAGCTCAAAAATCCTTCTTGGCACTAAAAGGATGAATTGTAACATTAAGCTATAAATTCCTGTTATCTACACAAACATACTTAAAAATACATTATTAACCAGTTCAAGGGTCCATTAAAGGTCAAGTTAAGGGGTGAAAAGTGATACTTTTTAGAGATTAACAATGGGCCATTTGGAAAGAGCAGAACCGAGTTATTCATGGAGAAAGAGCAAAAAATCCTCTCAAAATTATCCAAGATGCTATAAATTTGCTCCATCAATTCATAGATGCCAATGAAATCGTCCAAGCGTCAGACACTCCGACCACTGCTATAACCTCTTAGACTCGGCCATCGGATGTTGGGACGATCAAAATTAATTTTGATGGGGCTTAGTACAAAGGAAATGCGAGTATTGGAATCATCAGTAGAGACTTTAGCCGAGCGGCCAAGGCTAAGAACGTCCAACGAATCCAAAGCTCTGAATACAGTAAATGTATGGCACTCCTCAATTCGATACAACTTGCCCATGATCTTGGTTTCCAGTGAATAATCTTGGAGGGAGACTCTAAGAATGTGATTAATGAGGTGAATAGCAATGACTCTAATGCATCTGACCTTTCATCGATTTACTATGATATTAAAGAAAGCCTTAAGGGCTTCGATAGTGTCATAGTGACCTTTTTCCGCCATTCTGCGTATGCAGCTGCCGATGTTTTAGCAAAATTAAGTTTGCTACATGGTTGTGACGATATGTGGATGGATTGTACTCCTCAGTTATTTGATGTAATTTCCAAAGATTCAACAATTTAAACTTTCTGTGTTTCCCATAATAAAAAATGGGTACTCGTGTTTGGGCCCGTGCATTCTCTGAAAGTGTCCACATTCGAGAACACATGAAAATCATTGACTATGTCGGATCAGATGATGGAACGAAGACCTTAAGGGCTTCGATAGCGTCACGGTGACCTCTTTCCACCGTTCTGCGAATGCAGCTACCGATGTTTTAGCAAAATTAGGTTTGCTACATGGTTGTGACGATATGTGGATGGACTGCACTCCTTAGTTATTTGATGTAATTTCCAAAGATTCAACAATTTAAACTTTCTATGTTTTGCATAAAAAAAAAAGGGAAATTTACCTGACCGACCCTGTCAGATGTACCTTTTACTGCAGAGACCCTATAGTTTCACCTTTACCCGAATCGACCAGCTGCGCGCCGAGCCATCTACCGCCTTTAGGAAATACCGGATTTACCCCCAATGTAATAAATAGCCGCCTTCACCAAACCCTACACTGTTTACCTTTTTACTTTTCTACTTTTTCGTTCGAAGTCGGTGGGCGGTGAATTGATTCGCTTCTTCAATCTTCAAGCTACGGACAAGTAGCTAGTAGATAATTAATTTCTGTTGATTTTTTTCTTCCACTTTCGTCGGTGCACATTTTGAAGTAAATTTTATCGTTATCGATTGCGTATACAATCGATATCGATTGTCTATACAATTGATAACGATTGTCTATACAATCGATAACGATTTCGCCAACATTTTCTTTTTCGTCCCAAAAGATCTGAAGAGGATCTAATTCTGGTGGGTCGTTTGACATTGGGAAATATGGGGGCTGGTAGGGATAATAGGGATGATTCATTTGCTGCTGATAGTGGAAAATCATTTGCTGGTGATGGTTAGGGATAATAACGAAAGTGATTGCATATATATGCAATCGCTTGTATATGCAATCACTTTCGTTATTATCCCTAACCATCAGACAAATGAATCATCGGCGACAAATCCCTACCAAATCATATTTCCCAATGTCAAACGACGGTGATAAAATACCTCAAAACCCACCACCACCACCAGAATTAGATCTTCTTCAGTTCCTTTGGGATGAAAACGATGAAGTAATGAAAGTTTTGGCAAAGGAAGAAAAGAATAAGAAAAAGAAGAAAAAAGGGAAAAAATTGGACAATTGTATATACTGTCGATTGTTAATGCGATCGACGTCGATGGATTCAATAATCGATGACGATTCCCTAAACAAGCGTCATTGATTGGGTACACAATCGGGGACGATCGCATTACCAATCGGTGACGATTGTTTACACAATCGTCATCGATTGTTGAATCAATCAATGACGATTGTGTACACAATCGATGACGATTGTTTAGGGAATCGGCGAGTTTTTTTATCTAGCCTGATTATAAACATTCTCTTTTAATTTTATTCTGATTTCATATCGTAAGCCGGCAAAATGGTTGTACAACGTCTTTGTTATAAATGTTCTCTCTGGCATTTCGAAGATCTTCGAAGACGCTAGCCCGCAACGGAAGGAGATGCTAAGTGCATCAGTTTTCGGGGGAATATTCCAAATGCCAAAGGGTGTTAGTTTTGCTGGAGATGTTGTGGATGCCATGTTAAGGTTTTGGGTTGAGAAGAACCACTTCCGAATCGGGAGGAGAGATGTCTATCTTCGGGAGATGGACGTTGCCTTAATTCTGGGCCTTATAGTTGTTGAACCCCAAGAGCATTCCCCCTTCCATTAAAGCACCTGAAGTGGAAACAATTCGATACAAATATTTTCGGGGACTAGCGCCCGAAAAAATTCTGCGGTCTCATATTGATAGTGATTGAGGCTAGCTCAAAGTAATGAAGACTTCGTCAAATTGGCTCTTCTTTTTGTTCTATGTACATTCCTTTTTCTCAGGTCCCATCTTCAATTGTCAGAAGCTCACGTTGAACTCGTTGATGACATGAAAAATTTCAGAAAAACCCCATGGGGTCTTTACGTCTTCAAAGATTTGCTAGAGTATATAGAGAAGGCCGTGACAAATAGAAAGACAGCCAACAACGATAAAGCCCTTAAGCCATATAATATTTATGGCTGTATGTGTGTACTTCAGTGGTGGGCCTATGAGATGCTGTCTGACGTCTCACCTCAAAGAACGCCAATGCTAAACCCTTTCCCCCGATTGTTGAAGTGGGCGGAGAAGCCCCAAACGAGGAATAAAGGTAAACTTGTAACAACTTTAAAGAGTAATATGAAGGATCCCGATTACCAAATCAATCGATATCGATTGCCTACGTAGTCGGAAACGATTGATTAAGCAATCGCTATCAACTACCTACACAATCGGGATCGACTACCTACACAATCGGTATCGATTACCTACACAATCGGGATCGATTACCTACACAATCGGTATCGATTACCTACACAATCGGGATCGATTACCTACACAATCGGGATCAACTGTAAATGGAATCCGTTTCCACTCTTTAAGCAGTCTTTAATTTAGAGTGATTTTTCAATTTCTATAAATTTTTCTATGTTATTTTACAACATGTCCTTTTTCGTAACAGATTAACGCTCCCCTCGAACCCGTTACCTTCGAGTTGGACATACCACTCGTAAGGGATTATCAATGGGTTTTAAAGGCTGTTGGGGGAGAAATTGAGGGGAAGAGGAAAGAGGTTGAGGAGGTCAAGAAAGCTGTGGAAGTTGATCTTCGGCCCAAGAAGAAAAGAAATATTCCTCTCAAAGAAATTGAAGGGGAAGAATTTGAGGACGAAACAACGTCTGACGAAGGCTCTTCGTCAGATGAGGTCCAAGGCCAATTAGACCGGCCTAAAAGGGTCACCGCAAAGACAACCATCAGTACACCATCCTCCTCTAATCAAGAGTTGTTGAGGAGGATTGATGCTTTGGAGATGGATAACTTGAAACTCAACCAAAAAGCCAGTAATTTGGAAGAGTTAGTTAACCAATTGGTGGAAGGAATAAGTGGCTGGTGGAGGAGAATATGCTCCTCCGGACACAATGCAGCTCCTTTGAAGAACGGCTCACTTCAAGGGATGTTCAATTGCAAACGGCGGATCACTTCAACAAGTTGATCCGGAAAGAGCAAGGAAAAATTATAGAACTCCTTCAAATGATAATGGAGGTGACACCCAAGGTATGATTGGCAGTGTAGTCTGCTTTAATTTGATTTTTTATTTATTCGATTGTTTACCGATCGTATTTACAATCGATAACGATTGCATATACAATCGCTAACAATTGCATTTACAAGCATTACCGATTGCATTTACAATCGATACCGATCTCATTCACAATCGATACCGATCGTATGTGCAATCGGTACCGCTTGTAAATGCAATCGTTAGGCGATCGGTACCGAATGTAAATATGATTTATATTATTTTTAGAAGTCATTCTATTCTCTATTTTCTTATTTATATATTTTATGTCTTTCGATGTTTAGGATGGTGCTGTTTCAAAGTTGCTATCGGAAGTGTCTCTCGCTGCCGATATTGGACCAAAACCTGCTGGTCCAGCCGATCAGGGATTAGCAGATGTGGCACCAGCTCCTCCCGCCCAAGAGGATTTGGCAGCAGCTGATAACCAATCCCACGATGATGATGATAAGGGTGGTCCGACAGTTGATGAGCAATCCGAGTAGCCAGTAGATGCTCGCCTGAGGCCTAGGATTAAAGTTAAACCAATTGCCTCGAAGCCTAGGACATTAAAGAAGCAGGCGATAAAAATAAAAAAATCGCCAATAGTGACGATGCCCCCTCCGACGGAGGAGCTGACAGATGAGCAGAGGTTCATGAATGCCATCTGGACAGCTCCCGAAAAGGATGTCGAGTAAGTTACATATATTACAAATTTGTCCTTTTTCCGGTGATAGTAACAACTTAGTTACTTCGTTAATTAAAACTTGGCCGTTATGTTTCATGCAGCATCTACGTAAGCTCCGTGGGTGATTATACACTCCGGATGCATATGTTCAAATGTCTGGAAGGCACGGCATACTTAGACAATCTTGTAAGTAACGAAATCTCTCATATTAAATTTAAAAAGTTATTTTCTTTTCAAGTTTTCTAAAAGTAATGACTGACTTGGAAATGGAACGATGGCCCAGATAGACAAAATCGATTATTTACACAATCGCTGACGATTGTGTACACAGTCGATGCCGCCTCTCTACGCAATCGCTAACGATTGTCCGAATAGTCGATACCGATTAGCTAGACAATCGCTAACGATTGTCTGAGCAGTCGATACCGATTAGCTAGACAATCGTTATCGATTGTCTGAACAATCGATAATGACTCCGCATTTACTGAAATTTGTTATCTTTTCAGATCATGGGAGCCTATCTAAGACTTTTGGAAGTCATGGATGACGCTGCTCATCCTGAACTTGGTGATAAGTTCTTCCTGATGAGCCCCACCAGTTTGTCATATATTGGCATGGATTATAACGATTTCAGATTCTTTGTTGAAACTGAAAAACTCAACCAAAAACCGATAGCCACGCAAATTGAACGGTGGGCTGCTCTAAAGGAAGAAACCAACCCAGGCAAGAAGATGCTCTAAAACTTCTTCTTCAATAGGTGGAGGAATCTGTGGGCTCACCAATGCAATACGGTATATTACGCTCTCTGCAAACTTTGTTCATAATTTCCACCATAGTGTCCTCTAATATATTATATTATTCATTTCAGATATTTGTCCCAGTCCATAGCCACGCTCCTTTGCATTGGGCCCTTACGATCGTTAAGGTTTTAGAACGATCGGTAATGATTGTTGATCCAATTTTGGATAGGCCCTCGAAGGACAAGTATCCTCTACAAATAAATATACTGGTAAGAATCGTCCACACCTTCAAAATTGTCTAAACAATCGATAACAATTGATTATACAATCGGTGACGATTGATTATACAATCGCTAGCGATTGCCAAAACGATCGACAACGATTGATTATATAATTGACAGCGATTGATTATACAATCGCTAACAATAGATTACACGATCGACAACGATTGATTATATAATCGCTGTCGATCGTTTAGGCAATCGATCACATATATTTCTTGATATTTTTTCTGCTTAAGTAGCTTATCTTATCAAACATTATCTGACATTAAACTTTTCTAAACAGACCAAATATCTTCCCGCTGTTTTACATGTACATGAAGACTCCACTGCATTAGAAGCTGCGACCTATCCGTGGTCAAGTTCTGATTGCAAGGTCAAACCTGTGCCCCGACAGAGCAATGGTTAGGACTGTGGGGTATTTGTTTTGAAGTATATAGAGTACTTCATGTTGGGAAAGAAATTTGACGTCAGCCAAGACAATATGAGTCAGATTAGGACAGAAATTGGACAAGCCCTCGCTAAATTTACTGTCGATGGAGAAGTCAAGAGGGCTATGGATGAAGAGCCTACTACTTATGCAGTAGCATCCTAGTTTATTTCTAACGTTAAAATTGTATTAACTTGAAAGATTATTGGTAAACAAAAATTTTATATTTTAAGTGTAAAACAAACATGTTTTTTTTAATTTATAATATCAAGTATGTAAAAATTTTATATGGGCTACTTAACATTAGGTGGAGGAAGCAATCGATGTCGATTGCAGAAGCAATCGATGTCGATTGCAGAAGCAATCGATGTCGATTGATTATGCTATCGATATCGATTGCAGAAGCAATCGACTTTGATTGCAGAAGCAATCGATATTGACTATCTACGTTTGAAAATTTTTAAGAGTAACAAATCTTACCTTAAATTCAAAAATCAGGTTGGATACAACCCCAATGGAGTTGCAATTCAAACCCAATTCTTACCAGGGCTATCTATAAACACTTCTTTATATTTTTAGGGGAATTTACATCTAGTGGGAAATTTAGCTGACTTCTTGTACTGTATCAACCCATGGGACCAATTGCCATGCAACTCCGGCGATTGTGACTATACTCTTTGCACCTGCCACACTGTAGGGCCCTAACTTCACCCTTAGACCTTATCCTTCTCTTTCTCGGACGTTCAGCTTGCTTTGGACAATTGTAGGGTGGTTTTACTTTCATATTTTCTGGCAGTTCCTCAGCTTGGAATGCCTATTGGCTTTTATCGAGGGTGGGAAGCCATTGTTCGTCGTATGTTTGTCTAAAGCAAGCAGTGAAAAACCACTTCTCACAAAAGTTATGGTAATTATAACTTCTACGATTGATAGCTGCCATGGCATAAGAGCAAGGCAAGCCATGAGTAAGCCAACGACGGCAAGTACAGGTCTTGTGTTCTAAGTCGACGTGATGAATGAAATTTCCAGAATTGACTTGAAATTGATCGCGCCCGTATGGTTGAGCTCTCTTCCTATTGGCCCATTGCAGTACCTTCTTCATATGCTTGTCTGCTTTTGGACAGAGTATGGTGGTCAATTTCTTAGATATCTCTCCGCACTTTTGAAAATGGTCGGCGACTTTCTCTCTAGTAGTTCTGATTAGGTCGATAATTGGTCTCTCTCGAGCTATCTTTAGTACGCTGTTTAAGCTTTCGGCATTATTCGTAGTCAGAGAATAATATTGCCTTCCTTTCATATGTGCGCGTGCCCAATGCTTCGGGTCTATTTTCAAAATATACTCTACAGCCCGAGGATCAGCAAGATCTTCCTTTATTTTGTTAATAAAATAATCAAATTTCTCTATTGAATATGCACATGCGGCGCACCACCATAAACCCTTCACATTGTTCTTTGGATACTTGTATTGCAAATTTTGTGTCATATGTCGCATGCAATAGTTGTGGTGTGCGTTAGGGAAGATATGTTTGACCGCCTTAGTTAAACCCTTCGACCTATCCGTGATAAAAACGAAATCTTCGGTAAATTCACCGATCACGAATGCACCTACTCGTTCAAGAAACCACATCCACGTATCCTCTTCTTCTAATTCAACGACGGCAAATGCTAACGGTAATATATGGCCATTACCGTCTTGCCCTAAGGCAATAAGTAGGATCCCTTCGTAACGTCCTCGTAGGTGTGTGCCATCTACAAGTAGTGTGTGACGAAGTGTACTACGGTAGCTATGAATACAGGGGCCGAAACTCCAAAAAAATCTTTGAAATTTACCGTCAAGCGTTAGTTGAAAGGATGTTCGTACATTAGGATCTACCCTCTCCATCTCCTTCAAGTAGGCTGGTAGATCCATAAATTGTCGTTCCCAACTGCCTCTAATATCATTAAGGGCAAGTTCTTTCCCCCTCCAAGCCTTAGCATATGAGATTTACACATTATAAGCTTTTGCAATATCAAATATTATCGACGCCGGAGTATAGTCGAATCCTTCTATAAGTTTCTCCCGTACATAATTAGCTACGAACGAGATTATTGCATTACGGTGATCGTGCGGTCCGATCTTAGCGGCCTCGCATGTGTGAGTACTATTGAACGTCTTGATTTGAAAAGTGTCGAGCCCATTTAATTTAGACGCATGTATTTGCCATGAACAACCGGTTTCGTAGTAAGCGGCTGTCACTCGATAATTAGCGGTTTTCAAAGGCCGAATTTGAAAGTTTTTCTCCACCGCGTGCTCTTTCAATGCTCTTTGAAATGTTTGTTTATCTCTGAAGATCTCTCCAACTTTAAACGTCCAATTCCGATATTCGGTTTCCACCTCTTGATCGGAAGACTCATCCGATGTCTCTGACACTTCGTAAGCTCCATCTACTAATGGATTATCAATGCCCCTCGTAAAACATTTCGGATCCTCTTTTATAAACCCATCCGGTTCATCATCATAATCTTCGACGTTCTCTTCACCAGCAGTGTTTTGAGGTGGTTCACTAGATCCTTCTTCACCGAAGGGGTTCTGATGTGGTTGACTAGGCCCTTCATGGAACGGGTCATGACATGGCTGACTAAGCCCTTCACCGAACTGGTTTTGACATGGTTGACTAGTCCCTTCACCGAAGGGGTGATTATATGTATGGAAATAGGGTTGGGCTCCTTCGTTAATCCCCATCGATGGCATAGTAGAACATAATTCGTGAGTCATCCAATTTATGAATCCACCGGAAAAGATATGATGAAAATCGTCTTCATCCCCCACTCTTAGAGACGTGTAGTCTAACTCTTGACTACAATGTGCCCCATGCATATTTTGTAGTGGGTCATCATATGATTCAACTGGGGCATGGTTTAGATCAATAGTCGTCTTCATGGTGGATATGTTTCCCGCAAAATCGCCGTCATCACCTAACTGAATAGTATCATACGTAAGTCCTTCCTCAAACTTATATGACTAGGCCCTTCACGGAACGGGTCATGATATGGTTGACTAAGTCCTTCACCGAACTGGTTTTGACATGGTTGACTAGTCCCTTCACCGAAGGGGTGATTATATGTATGGAAATAGGGTTGAGCTCCTTCGTTAATCCCCATCGATGACATAGTAGAACATAATTCATGAGTCATCCAATTTGTGAATCCACCGGAAAAGATATGATGAAAATCGTCTTCATCCCCCACTGTTAGAGACGTGTAGTCTAACTCTTGACTACAATGTGCCCCATACATATTTTGTAGTGGGTCATCATATGATTCAACTGGGGCATGATTTAGATCAATAGTCATCTTCATGGTAGATATGTTTCTCGCAAAATTGCCGTCATCACCTAACTAAATAGTATCATACGTAAGTCCTTCCTCAAACTTATATGACTGGAAGGAATGGTTACTCATAAAATCAGTCCCACCTAGAAGTACATGTTCAGCTTTGAATCGAAAGGATGATGGTTCTTTAATGATGAATACCTTTATAATGTCCGACCCGGATTTATAAAACGAAAATAGGGTGGCCAAATCATCCGAATCCAAAACGTCAGCAAGCATAGGGGTGTTCACTATCTTCATAGAGAACTTTATGGAAATTGTTTCATCTGCTCTCACAAAACTGACAGCATAAATTCGCCTTCTGAACCGTTTATAAGATATACCCGTCGATATTGTAATAACCCTCCGGCGGCCACCTTGATACAAACCATCATCGTTTACAATTTGGCCATCAAAGTGACAGAGAAGAGGAATTTCCACACCAGACATCGCCTGTTTAAGAAGGAGAAGAAAGGAGTCATAAGACGGATGAATATGACAAATTGGTAGCAAAACAACTGATATCCAATCGGTAGCGATTGAATACTCAATCGAGAACGATTGAATACTCAATCGGTGCCGATTGGATACTCAATCGTTAGCGATTGGTTATCAATCGGTAGCGATTGAATACTCAATTGAGAACGATTGAGTATTCAATCGTTAGCGATTGTATATTCAATCGCTACTGATTAGATAACCAATCGCTAACGATTGAGTATCCAATCGGCACCGATTTCAAATAAATGCAGGAGTGGATATCCAATCAATATCGATTGTTTATGAAGTCGTTGACGATTGGTTAATCAATCGGTAGCGATTGAATATGCAATCGCTAACGATTGGATAATCAATCGAGGTATATCTTACAATCGACCAGCTCCTGCATTTATTTACAATCGATATCTATTCACCTTTTCCAAAAGTTAATTCGATATGGTTTACAGTGGATCTCAACATACCTCGCGTCGGAATGGGAAACTGCGCAGGATCTTCAGTTTAAACTGCAGGATCTTCAGTTTACAGTGGATCTCAACTCCAAATGGCAAAATGCCGGAGCTTCTTCTCCCAAACCTCTGTTTTCTTCTTCCAGTTAGCAGATCTGAGGCAGAAGACGTCATCACCTTCACCACCTCTTTAGCGCAGATTAAAATGAGGAGAAAGGGAACGTATTTGGGTTAAAGAAAGTCAGAGAAGGGGGTAATATGGACTTTTTATTCTCCTTATGGTCGGCTCGGCGCGCAGCGGGTCGATTCGGGTAAAGGTGAAACTATAGGGTCTCTGCAGTAAAAGGTACATCTGACAGGGTCGGTCAGGTAAATTTCCCCAAAAAAAAATAGGTACCTCTGTTTAGGCTCATGCATTCTTTGAAAGTGTCCACATTCGAGAACTTTTGAAAATCATTGATTGTGTCGGATCAAATGATGGAGGTCTTTTTTCACCTCGAACATCGACACAATAGATTTTGAGATCATGATACACCTATCAGATGGTTCGTTTTTAATTTCATGTGTTACAAATCCACAAAAAATCTCCCTACATTCACATTTGAGCGTGGTATGTGCCATAGGATTAAAGGGACCATTTTTTGGGATATGTGACACTTGGAATAAAAACTAACCTTCTGATAGATGCATCATGATCTTAAGATGTATTTTATGGAAGATTAGGGTTAAACACGATCTCCATCTGATCTAGAAGCAATTAATGATTTTCAAGGGGTCCGAGACACGGGCGCAAAGAGAGGCACCCCTCAAAAAATTGTTCCACTATATGCTTGGAATCAAATTTATAAAGCGGTTAAAAGATGGGACGTACACGTAAGAGAGGTACAATCAAATTCGGAAATATATCCGTTCATCTTAAGACGGTTCGAGATGGGAAAGAATATTTGCAATCTAAAATTTGGCCTTTGCAACGACAATTTCCACCATTAACATTCTGACTGTTTTGACTACTTTGAATAAGATGATTGAGATTTTTTTTTGCCCCAATCCTTCAAAAATTATAGTTTGAGATCATGAGACACCTATCAAAAGGTTGAAATTTGATTAAACATTGGACATATCCCCAAAAGTTATCTCGATCATGGTGTAATGTTGGAAGAGTTCTAGTGTCAGTTTTGGAGATCCGTGCCATTTTTAATCAACATCTGACCATCTGATAGGTGGCTCATTCTCTCAAGATTTATTTTGTAAAATATTGGGACGACAAATGATCTCCATAATACGATTTAAGGTAGTCAACGATACTAACTGGTAAAACCATCGGTTGCAGAGACCAATGCTTGGATTGCAAATACTCTTAGCCAAGATTTAAATATTTTAAGAGCGTACTCCAAGAGTTTTGCAAAATGGTTTGTCTAAAACTGCTAAGCACGGAAATTTTTTTCTTATTTTATTTAATATTTAGTTCTCAAAATGGGAGACGTCTGATTTTGCTTCAATTTATTTCGCTTATCCCCGTAGAGGCTACAACAAAGTGGCGAATTTCTTATCTATGATGGGCTTAATTTCTGTAGAACCTATTGCATGGATGGAGGGATGCCCAAATTCGATGCTCTCTATTGTATTTTCTGATTGCTTATTGTACAAGGATAGCTATTTCACACTACAAAAAATAGAGTTTACGCTGATGGTTGCCTAATTCTAGTTGTTGGCCTAGGGTGATGGTATATATGCCATGCTGACGGCTATTATAGCAAGCCGTCAACATAGGCTAAGCCTATTTACCCTGCCATCATTTTTGTTTTCTCTCAAATTCGTGTTTTCTTCTTAAACTGCCTCCTCTCTCTCTCTCTCCCTTTCCCTCTCCCTCTCTCTCTCTCTCTCTCGTCCAAACCCTAACTACTCTTGTCTTAACGCATTAGAGATCATCGAATTGGAGATCCAAGGACACTTCATCGAGTCCATTCAATTCTTCCTCTATCGGTCCTCAATCTGCCAAAAAACTCCTTCGATTTCATCAATTCAATTAGCCAAAAAACCCTAGCTACTCTTATTTCCATTTTGCATATCAACCACAAATGCATGGATTTAACTTTTTCAGCAGCAACATCACAAGAGAAATCACCAAAATCTGATGACCGTAGCAAGTTCTCTCCAACATCAGAGGATCATAGCCGTTTCTCACCGATATAAGAGATTATAGATGGAAATCAAATGAAGAGTTCAGAGTTTGTCGTTTTAAGCTTGATTTCTTCAATTGATACGTCTGGAATCACCTTAGCAGCTACGAATTCCGGCGAGATGTTTCAATCTAGATTTGGAACGGGTCGATTACCCAAAGTTGGCTCTTAGTTACTGCTATTGAGAACATTTTTTCTCCCAAAATGAAGACCATTTCCTCTCTAAAGAGCAGAGGAGAGGGCTGAAATCTGATACCCCTCTCACTCTTCTCTCATGCAACCAGGTTTCTTTGTCTTCTCTCATTGAAACATATGTTCAAAATTTTATGGCATATATTTTATGATATTTTTTTTAACGTCTTAAATTAGTCGTTAGTTATTAATGTATTCGATTACAAACATTGAAAAAAATAAGACTATTAGTGGCAGCCAAAAACTGCCGCTATTAAAAAAAACTGTCGCTAATACCCTTGCCGCTAGTAGTCTTTAATACTTTTTCGTTAATAGCAGCAGTTTTTTGCTCCAAAAAACTGCCGCTAATAATCTGTTTTTTTGTAGTGAAAGCTATGATGTTTGATAAAATGATTAGTAGAAATTTAGGTTTTCATTTTTCTCTTAAGTCATTTGTTAGTTATTAATGTATGCGATTATGAAGTTGTCCCTCAGATGTTTGATAAAATTCTCTGCATAAATATAGGTTCACTTTTTCTCTCTTAATTAGTCGTTAGTTAGTAATGTATGAGATTATTAAGTTGTACCTCAGATGTTTGATAAAATGCTTAAATGGGATGGTTGGCCCAGGCCGATTAGTAAGTCGTTCCCGGTATGGGCTAGTTCCAAAAGCCTGATTAAAAATTGGCCCATTTAAGCCCGATTTGAACTCGACCCAACTCCATCAAATGAGTTATTTTATCTAAAAACTGCTCTAACGGAACTCACTAAGTGGGAATGAGCTAGCTTCAAGAAGCCAGATTATAAGCAACCTATTTAAGGCCTAACCCATAAGTACAAGAAATTAGTGAAGGAGATTGCCCGATCCCTTCACTCTACCCAAATTCTATATATACCAAACAAAATCACTCAATTACTCTACAAAAAGTAGGTTGCAATGCTTGTCCTATTATAATTTCGCTGCCCAAGCCTACATGGTCAAGTAAGCCAAATGTGGTTGCCCCTGTTAACTGCTCAAGCCTACATGGTGCACATAAACCTATAATTTTTCATATTCACGTATCATTGAAAGATAAAAGGAGTTTCCTTTTGATTTACAATTTTCCATTTTCATTTCCATTTGAATTTTCTTTTCCATTTGAATTTTCTTTTGCTTTTTATTCTTTGTTTCCATTTTATCTGGTAGCCCTATAAAATAGGAGGTTCGTAAATAGAACTTACTTTGCTAGGTTTTACATAGTGTCTTAATAGAATAGGAATCCTCAATAGAAAACAATTAGAACTTTTAGTCTTCTCTTTTATACATGCAAAGGCACAAAAACTCAGAGAGATTAGAATCATCATAGATTTGGAATTAAGATTTGTAATTTATTTTTTCTTTTGAGAAAAAAATAGAGAAGTCTAGAGTTTTTTATTCTATGGTTTCTGTCCTGACTATTGAGTCATATGTGGGTGGCTAAATCAAGGGTTCTGATCCTCCAATGCTGTCAGATTGATGTTTTTTTAGGCTGTTGTTTTGTAACCTGATCAGCTAGTGTTGACTACTGATCTCGTAGTTTATGGACATCTTTTTATCTATGTTACTAAGTATTTATCTATCACAGAATTTGAATATAACTTCTGATAGACTGGTATGTGTTGCAGCTCTGTGGTAAAACTCATGTTTACTACTTTCTGTTGTTGTCTTCTTGCATACTGTTGTAGTTATTCGCTTATTATGTTGCTGATAATCGTCGGATTATGGTATGATTTATGAAATATAGTTCAGATATAAGGTTTTTCAGACTTACTTTTATGCATACCATTATATATATCGAAAATACAATATTGTTGTGTCAGTGGATTGTGTTCTTTAATATTTTTGAACAGAGATAATGATTATTTTAGTTGGTTCATCATTGTGCCTTTGACAGATTTGTGAACAGAAACTTGCATTTCAATACTATAAAATCAGGATAAGCTTAGTTGTATTTTTATATACTAATTTAATCTTCAAGTGGATTCTCATCCACTAACCTGATCTTATAATGTTGAGGGCTAGGGTGTAAGACTGTAAATTAAAATTGAAAACCGATGCTCCCGAACCTGATCGAAACTGACTAAAACTTGACACATAACCGAACCAGTTCGGGTTAGTTCGATGTTGGTTTTGGTGGCTGAAAGCTGAAAAATGGTTAGTTAGGATGAGAAACCGATCAAAAAACCTAAAATTTATCTTTAACAAAAAAAAAACATGGAAAAATTTGAAAACAAAACCAAACAGACCAAAAGCAAAATCGGATAGGTTCGATTCAATTATGGTTTAGGTGGGCGGGAAGTTTCGTTAACCGAAACCGAAACTTTTCGGTTCGTGTTCAGTTTTAGTTGAACTGACATTGAACTCGAAATGTCAGTTTCGGTTCAGTTTGGCTCTCTTCCTTCAATCAACACAATTCACTTTGGCCAGTTCTGCTCTCTTCCATCAATCAACTATTTCACTGGTTAAAAAAAGGGGGGGGGGGAAGAGAGAAAGAAATGTTGGACGTTGCAAGGGCGATTGTTGAAAAAACCCTAGGTGATACAATAGAGAAAGTAGTCATCTTGGCAACTTTAGGAGAAGTAGCTTTAGAAAGAGGTTTACTTTGAATTGAAGCTATGCATAATTTTTTAGTACTTTTTGGAAGCATTATTTTGTTGAATGGTTAACATTGTTGTGAATCTGTGACCTGCAGAGGACATTGAGACTTCTTTGAGTGACTATCTTAAAGCTCTATCAATTTTGGGGCACTTGGTTGAACCAGACAGTCACCACATAGCAGAACTGTATCCTCTAAAAGTGAATTGTGTTGCTTGCATTTTAGGGACTGATGCTAAAAGCTGATTTTAATACTGGTTTCTAGGGGCTGATTTTAATACTGGTTTCTGTGACAATCTTGGGATTATTTTCCTTCCAATTTTGTTTGTCATAAACATTGTAAGCTGATGCCCCCTGTTTTATTGTTTTGCATTATGCGTGTTTTATTTTATAAAATATTGTAAAGTATTCACTATATACTATTCGATATTCACGTCATTTCTTAAACTTTAGAATTCACTAAAACTTTTCGCGTAAACTATAATTTGTTTGCCAAGGAAGCTTTTTTTAATTTGACCCACCACCTGATGAAAGAATAAAGTAGTCAGTTATCAAAGACCTTGTCTGGATCCTGTATCGTTGAAATTAATTTTTTTTATTTTTTTATTCTACTTGTTTCCACCTTAACTCAAAAGTCAGAAACTTTAGGATATGTTTGATACTGGAGGTAGTCTCCAGGATTGAAGATGTTGTTCTGTACTGCCAAAAGGCTATTTCCACTTGCAAGGCCTGCCTGCATAGACTCCCGGATGGGCCCAAGTGTGACCCATCCCTGTTGGAGAAGGAAAAAGAGATCCTGACTCTTAGTGGGCTGTCAATTGAACTAGAAAGGAAGGTTTGTTTAGCCCATCCATTTTCTTTTTAGTTTTCCCTTTTTTGTTATTAGCTTTTGATGACCATACCATGCCAAATAGATTGCATCCATTGATAAGATATGTTATAAGATTCTATGAATTCTACTATAGTCCCACTCCTTTGATAAGACATGTGATAAGATTCTATGAATGCTTATTAGCTTAGATATTAGCTTAGAATGCTGGCCACATAGAAGTATATAAAAGCAATCTCTTTGACTTCAACAGATATGGCCTGGGAAGGCTTTGAGCGACCTACTCGTTCACTAAAGTTTGTGTGCATGCTATCAATCTAAAAATGTGGCTAGAGGTTCCAATCAATAGGATCTCAGAACTGAGAGCCCTCGTAGAACTGGGCTGGATTTAGACCCGGACTAAGGGAAAATTGCAGAACTGAGAGCCCTTCTACTTATGCTTTTACGTAAATATATCTTGCTTCTATTGAATTTGTTTTATTCATGCATGTACATGCACAAATGCAACAAAAATAGCTTAAAATTGTTGCTACTTGCTAACCTGCTATCGGTATGTGGCCATAAATATAATGCCTCATTCACGGTTATGAAAATATTGTAATCCTCTTAGAGTCTTAGTTATATAATTATTATTACATGTATTTGTTACCCATATAGTATTAAGAGAGTGATTAAGGCCGCTTAGTAGCAAATCCATTGATTATGATTAATTGCTTATATAGGCAATGATAAAGTGTGTGGATACACTAGGCAATGATAAAATGAAGCATTGCCTAGTGTATTGTATTTTCCTACTTCAGGAATATGCTGATGCTTCTTCATGAATTCATGTGTGCCATTGAGCAAAGTTATGGGGAGAGAGTCCTCATACAGGTTAGTCATCATACTTGATAAGCAGTTAGAAGCTTTTGTCTTAATCGCCCAAGAGTTTATTTCCTATCCATCTGATCACGTTGCAGTTTGAAGATTTTGCAAACTACAATGCCTTTGAGTTACTTGAGAAATATAGAAAGAGTCATCTTGTCTTCAATGTCGACATACATGTAACATGAGGTATTCAGCCATGGAAAGTAACTTACGCGCTGTTTTTTACCATATATTAAATTAACTGACTGAGAATTGCATTTTAAATATTATTATTGATTTAGGAAGGTTTTGAATTCTAATATCTTTTAGACTTCAAGACTACAAGATCGTTGGAGATTATCTGGAGATTATCTTATTCACATCTGAGGAGCCTACCTGTTTTGGTATCAGTTGCTTAGGAAGGTCTATTACTAGATTTTCTGGTGATATCTTTTTCTACTACTGTAATCTTCTGAACCAGTTTAATGACATCATTGTTTGCAATGATCTTGGTTGACATGAAAGATTAGCTTACTTCTGTGTATTATGATAATTCTAATAGTCCAGGATTAGGCATATATTTCATCATTTTATTCTTTATTTATTTATCTGCACTCTTTTATTCGTTTTTTATATTTGGGGTCATAACTAGTTCATCATTCTTTTCACACTCCAGCTAGTTCAACTACCAAGAAAAATAAAGGATTGTGGGTTAATACTACAGGTAAAACCTTCACACATGCTAAACTTCACATTGCTTTGTGTATTCAAAAAATTAGGAAAATCTTTTAATAAACATTTTTTGAGACGTGGTATTTCTCCATTTAAGGAATGAAATTGTGGTTTTGTCAGATGGAACTAGGAATTTTATGGCAACAAGTAGACACAAAAAGGTAACTTATTTGAGCATGAATATTCTGGTTTTCTTTAATGAGATTATCTCAGTAATGTATTATTGAAGATCAAATTTAGTCAAGTAATATTTTATTTATTATTGGTAATAAGGAAATGCATATCCTGGTTTTGATGGTTTGAAACTCATTTGTTGCTTTAACTTGTTCAATAAAATATCAGTAGGCAACTTCCTATGCAAACTCATTAGTTTGTATCAGGCAATAAAAAGTGAAAAAATGGCCTACAGTGATTGTATTGCCTGATATAATCTTATAGAAAGCTTCACTTGCTAATACGAAAAACTGATGCAAATTGGTATGTAGTAGTTTGATTGATGCTAATGCTCACATCTGCTTTGCCTGATATAATCTTATAGAAAGCTTCACTTGCTAATACGAAAAACTGATGCAAATTGGTATGTAGTAGTTTGACTGATGCTAATGCTCACATCTGCTTCCTCACTTGCTTTAATGGTTCTTTTGTCTCTTGATCTCGAAACTATCATTTTATCAAAGTCAATTATTTCTTTGGCATTCCTGCATTGAATGCTACTTGTGCCATAAGAAAAGAGTGAGTATTTGGTATAAAAGTGATGAACTGGGATATTTGTTTACCTTGTGGGAAAATAGGTGGACCGTACCTGCTATATGTGTGGCTCTCCAGACCATTTGGTAAGAGATTGCCCAGCTGCTTCTAGTCCACACCTAATGCTTCAGACAGGTATGATTAATATTCATTTTGTATTTGCATGCATAATCCCATAGTTCTGTAATTATTACAAGTTGAATTATTTTATAATGGGATTCCATCCATTCCAATTAGATTTGAAGACAAAAGATCAAGTAGGGTATAATTAGCAACTGAACCAAAATAAGTACTTTATTTGTTCCTTAATAAAGTATAACAACGTTTTCTTTGGAAATTGCTTCATGATTTTAATAATAGGGTTTTTATTTTTATATGTTCTATTTTGTATATGTATTAAGAACTCATTAATTCCAAGTTCAAATGAACTCAAGTAACTTTCGGTGTTCAAATAACCAGATTTCAGAGACCCAATGTCCGTACCATTTGTGAGTATCTAATTTTCTTTATTAAATTTATTTCTAAAATAGAAGATGACTTATTAGACTATTTCTTTGGTCACCTTATTAAATTATTTTAAAGTTTTTTTATTTCTTTGGAAGGTGTATAATATTCTCTTGTTTATGTATGATATTCCATTGACTCGTGATTTGCCCTAGTATATTATTGACTTGGGCAAGTCGACATGGATGAGTTCAGTATATTATTGAAAGGGGTTTATGATACAGCCATTAATTGGATTCGGTTACTCTCAGTGGAAGTCAAGAAGAGGGCAGAGATTTCTTTAATGAGTGGGATAGCTTGAATGATTAGCTTTCTTACTTTCTTTGGTTTGGACTTCTTGGATGACTCTTAGGTGAGCATTTTTGGGTGTGGAGTTTGTCCTTGTTCCAGCTCCTTGCTGGTCTTGGACTTTCTTGTACAGGTATGTATATCTTTATCTTTTGGCTATATATTCTTTTATCTATCAAACAAAAGAAAAAAGGATGCTAGTTGTAGTGTTGTACAAAATACTGGTAGTTAAATTGATGACAGCTCTGTATGGGACCGGAAATCGATGGATAACAGGTTCGTAAGGTCTCTTGGGTTATCAATGGGATGAGATTAGCTCTTGTCTGCTCTGTTGGCGCATCTAGAGGTATGTTCCCGGTGTGGAATTGCTCCATAGTTGAGACTTGAGATGATGTCCATTAAGCTGGTTTTGCTTCACATTGTTACTTAACTGATTTTTTGGCTTTTTTTTGTTGCATTGAGTATATTAACATTCTGATTTTCACATGGATTTTTCTATGCTCGTTTGCTTTCGCCTTGTCCAATATTCTGTTGGACAGGGTGATAACCTTAGCAACACATTATAAATGTGTGGATGCTTGTATAATGACATGGAAACAATGCTCAAAATTTCGGCCGAAATTTGAATTTCGGCCGATAATTTCATCCCCATACA
Organism: Chloranthus sessilifolius; assembly: GCA_021018995.1. NCBI lineage: Eukaryota > Viridiplantae > Streptophyta > Magnoliopsida > Chloranthales > Chloranthaceae > Chloranthus > Chloranthus sessilifolius. The sequence continues at coordinate 86,875,362 of CM037593.1, forward strand.
TTTAATGACCGAAATTTTGGTCCCAAATTATCATTTCGATGGGGACCAAAACCGATAATTTTGGCTGAAATTTTGGTCATTTCGGCCGAAAATTTGATCTTTGCATGGAAACTACACTTATGCAGACATTGTGCCGAATGTTTGTCATCAATGCTGGCCCTGGTCTTAGACTGTTGTGGAACACTGCGAAGTATTTTATTGATCCCAAAACCACTTTAAAGATTCATGTATGTTATGTACTTCTTTAACTCTTTTTTCTTCACTCTTCTAGTCATAGTTGAAAAAGTAAAAATAGTTTGAATTGTGTAGACACCGAAATTTGGCCTAAGGCCTGATCGAAACACATTTCGAGAGAGGCGCATCTCCGAGCTTTTGATAGCGTGTATGAAACCTTTAGGAACCATCCCAAACCCTTAGGAAATATCTTAGATTCCTTAGAAACCTTCTTGAACCTTTAGAAATCCATCCCGACCCTTAGAACCCATTCTGGACCTAAACCTAGCTTTCCCGAGCCATGGATGAGGAGTGGTGCACCGAGACTAGATGTGACTTTTTAATGCGATTGAATCTCATATCATTGAAGAGTAGAAGTCCTCAGCTTTCCAACGGGCTAAGAATCACCCCAATCGGAGTTGTATACGCGAAGATATCGCATTCCGAACCCGAAGGGCAGAATGATAAATTCATGCGAACCCCCTTAGGGATTTGGCGCAACTAATAGCTGCGTTAGTTATAGGTGGATTTGACGCAACTAATAGTTGCGTCAGGATTAACGTGGGTCCCCCCACGGGCAGCTAACCTCTAGGCACTATTCAAGCACTGTTTTACTATGCATATGCTTGGCGCAACTAATAGTTGCACCAGGCATATGAACAATAGCCCTGGTTCTTTGCCTCAAATTTCGAGATTGGGATTTGACTTGTTGACCACCTTAATCTTTGGGGTGTGTTTTGCTAGCTCTGTTGCACCCATTTACTATCTATGTGCAACTCCTTAAGTGATTTAAAGCCTCACCCTATCATCCACTATTGGAGCAACCCTTCACATTTTTTAAGGCTCCAAAAACCCAAAGAAACCTTAGATGGCCCATTATCTAATTGCTAAACTTAATTAGCCTCTAAGCACCCTCCTAACCTCTCTTTTTTCTATAAATAGAGAGGCACCCCCCTTGCAAAGGGCTTGAAAAAATTTGCATTAAAGAGATTAAGGAACCCCTTCTCTCTCTCTCCTCTAGTGCACCATTCTATACAAATTCTAGAACTTCAAAAATCCCTTTAGACCTTAACATCTCACCCAAAAGCTTTATATTAGGTGTGTGTTACTCCCTAGCCTTCCCTCTCTACCTCTTAGCTATCAAGCCTTAGGAGTTAGAACCCAATTTCTCATCATACAAGCCTTCAAAAGCTCACTGAGGCAAGCCAATGCAAGGCTCTATAACGGTGCAATAAGGGCTCGAGAGGTCCGGCTCTCCCCTCTATTCTTCTACCTTCTCGGTTATTCCTCCATCCTCCCATTTGTGTCGTTATGCCGACGAATTTTCGGTAGGAACGGAGGGACACAGGATTTAAGACCCATTTGGGTAAGAGGAAGCCTTTTTTATTTCTTTTATATTATTTTTATTTTGACCATTAGTAGAGACCGCATTAAGTATGTTGATTGAGTGCCTAACACCTTCTCAATCGATAATCGAAGCCCCTACCCAAGAGCCTTTGGCGTATATCAGATTCAGAGTTATATTTGTGACACTTTGGTGCTTATAAAAATGATCTAGGTTTCTCGAGACACCAAAAGCTCCGGGTGGCGACTTTAAATATTTATTAGAGAGTGTATCGTCGCGATGAGTTTGATGAAAATTCACGATTGCACAGATGGTGACTCTACTGGGGAGTAGGTAGTAGAACTCCCCCTTGAACTTGGCCTCTTTATTTTTTATTTTACTAACATTTATTGCTGTTTTTATTTTATTTTTACTATTTTTTTACTCACTCCTCCGATTACGTCATTTTACTTACCCTTATGTTTGCATCATTTACGAGCCTTAGCCGATCAGCGAGCCTACTTACATAGTCTTTAATTTTTTTTATATTTCCGTCATTTTAGGTGCCTTAGCAGATTGGCGGGCCTACTTGCGCTTTGCATTTAAATTTATTTACATTTTCGTCATTTAAAGCGCCTTAGCTGTTTGGCGGGCCTACTTGCGCTTTTAATTCCGTAATCATATTCCAACAGTGAACGTCGGCCCCTAGAGGCAGCACGGGATCATCACCCCCGCTCTTTGAACTTAGAAAATTTTCATAAAAGTGAAAAATAAAATTAAACCAATAAGGGAGATCTAAATTAATTATTGCGGGGTAGATTTTTAAAGGGTTGGGTTATTTAGACACAGATACAACCACCCAGGTCTTAGTATGGATGTAGCCTCTAGTGGTGATGATCTGAAAAAGTCCCAGCCCACCTAATACCTAAGAAAAGTGCTTGCACTTGAGGTATATCGGGTGGGTAACCTTCTTATTTCAAGCTTAAAACCCGAGAAAAAAGAGAGCGATGGTGAACCCGATTTGGCCTTAAACCCTTAGGTTCGGTGAGAAAGAGAGCGGACTATATAGACAGTCAGTCCCCGGAAGCCCAGCTTCCACCAAAAGCCAGTTTGGAGACCCAGCCTGAACTAAGGTTGCTGCTGTCAAAGATATTGGGGAACCATTTTGCTCTGGCGCAAGTATTAGTTGCGCCAATGCAAAAATTCCTAAAAGTACATTGGCGCAACTATTAGTTGCGCTAGCTTTAAATTTGGACATTTTGCTCTGTTGCCACTAATAGTTGTGCCAGGCTAGTTCTGAACAACAACAGTTCGGATCTATGGCCTATTTCACTCTCCGGACTCCCTGATTAGTGTGTTTAGTATCTCTGTTTAGGCCCTATAATCTCTAACACCCAATATGTCCTCGCCGGTCAAAAAAAGGTGACTTCTTCTTGATTCATTTCGGAGGATGGGGTTGTTTACATTAGTTTCCGTACCTTCAATAGATCGAGGGGTTTCTCTTTGATTCTTTTGAAATACTTCTGAACCTTTATCGCGGGACCTATTTAGGGTACGAGAGCCACCCGAGAAGGGAATTCAAAAGCCTCTGAAACCCTCATTTCTTTTTCACTTATAAAAATTAAAAAAAATAAAAAATACAGTCTTGATTGGTGCCGACACAATGACATCAGCGTACCTTCCGTCATCCTGTAGGAGAAGGAGCAAGCTTTACGGACCCCATCCAAGGCACCCGTACCCAACTTGATACCAAGACATGTCGTGGTCCGTGGACCTGACTTACACGGATTCCGACTCATCCCCGCCACATCCTCCAACCCATTCCCATACTGAAGAGGCCTTCAATTCCATCCCCCTTGCCCAATCAAACCTCACCATAGTCGGCCCATTCGGTGCCCCAATTTTTCCTTCCACCTTTCCTCAAAATATCCAAAACCTCAATTTCCCATCATTTTCCCAAGCCATGCCTTCATCCATGGCCATCTCCAACCCATCTCACCTTCCTTCCACACCCATTCAAAACCCATCCTCCACTTTAACCAACATACCTTATTTTTCATCTGCCCAACCCGATCCATCCACATCCATCCATACCGCATCCAATCCCCCACACATCCCTCCATTTACCCAAGTCATGCCCATCCCTTCCGAAATCATGACCAACTTTCCTCTCTCATTCTCCACCTCCATGCACCATACATCTTCCCTATATAGGCCCATTCCATCCACCAATGCCCCACCTCATTTCTCCAATCCACCCCATATCCCACCCCTTACCCAAGTCATGCTCGATTTTATCGGGGCCATACCCAATTTTTCCTCTTCACACAATCTATCCATACCCCTCCCACCATCAAATAACCCATCTCCATCCGATCCCCCTACCATGGCCATGATGGAAGAGATGTTCCAAACATATAACAAATGGAAGGCCTCCCAGCCCATCCCCTCTCATCCACACCACACACTCATAGATCTATCCCATACCCTAATAAGCCTCCATGCCTCATTCCCTCATGACCCCCATCAACCTCCCATCATCTACACTACCCAAACCCTCACTACCCGTATATCCCAAGGACCAATGGCCCAAACCTCCATTTTCCACATGTCCCAAGGGCCCATGGCCCAAAACCTCATAACCCATACCTATCAAGGGCCCATGGCCTAGACCCACCAAGGGCCCATGGTTCGGAACCATCAAGGCACAATGGGCCAGACCCACTAAGGGCCCATTACCCAGACCCACTAAGGGCCCATGACCTAGACTCATCAAGGCCCATGGGGCTAGACCCACCAAGGGCCCATGACCTAGACCCATCAAGGGCCCATGACCCCAGATTCATCAAGGGCTCATGACCCAGACCCATCAAGGCCCGATGGGCTAAACCCACCAAGGGCCCATGGCCCAAACCCATCAAGGGCCCATGGCCCAAACCTATCATGACCAAGGCCTTGTGGCCTAACCCTCCCAAGGCTTCATAGCCTAAAACCAAGCCCAACAAAACCTTGAAACCTCACACCCATACCCTTCACAATTCCTCCAAAATTTCACCCATTCACAGCCCTCATACCCAGCTCAAACCCATGCCTTACATCAACCCCAGTTTACTCAAAGTCAGCTTCAAACCTTCCCCCATGCTTAATGGCCTCATTAGCCCCCACTCCAAAATCTAACTTTCACTCATCCCATCACCCAACAAACTTTCCCTCATTCCCAATGGACTCACCCAACCCCCACTCATGTCATTCCCATCCAGTCCATGCAACACTAGCATGATAATCCCAACCTCACTGCACACTATATTGACCAGTAGTATGAAGAGGATGAGATTATGAACAATGGAGCCTATGCTGGGGCATTGACCAGCCTTAACCCTCCTGCTATCATTTCCTACCCCTTGGTAGCACAAAGTGAAATCCAACCAACTGTCGAGAAAGTGGCCCCCATATTTAAGGAGTTAGAGCTGCTGAAAGAACAGTTGGAAAAGATACAAAAGTCGTTGATGAAAAAGGGTGGTGCTGAAATTCACACCATGAACTTCACAGATTTATGCTTATTCGCTGAGGTCCCTTGCCTCCCAAATTTAAAATGCCGGCTTTTGACAAGTATAACGATACCGACAATCCTATTGCACACCTTAAGTCCTACTGTGGGGACATGTGCCAATATGGAGGGGATGAAAGACTGTTGATAAAGGTCTTTCAAAAGAGTTTGACTGGTCCGACCTTGAGGTAGTTCACATCTTTGGAACTATCTATGATGAAAACGTGGAAGGACTTAACGCACCTGTTCCAGGAATAATATGTCTATAATATAGACATCGTGCCGCATAAGTCAGACTTGGCCTGTTTGAGGCATAACCCGAATGAGACCTTCAACGATTATTTGGGGCGATGGAGAGTACTAGCAGCTCAGGTCAGAAATAGGATACCTGACGAGCAGATCGAAATGATATCTAAGAGTACTCTACCAGTGATCTTAGACTTTTTGGTGTACCAGCAGCAGTCCAGCTTTACTGATCTGGTGAGGAACGCCATTCGCTGCAAAGATGCCATAAGGGAGGGTCTCCTGAACAAAAATGTAACGAGCGGATAGAAGGTTTTCAGGATAGAGAAATGAAAAGAAAACAGGGGCCGATGTCCAGAACATTGCCAACACCGGGCCCAATAATAATATAACCCATTCCAATTTTAGGCAGCCCTGCTAACACCAGTTAGAACTGAGCAGATGCAGAGAGTAGGGAACGGTCAAGGAATGCAGATGATTTCGGAGCAGAGGAGAGCCCGCTATGACCGAATGTTTACACCCCTGGGGATATCATTAAGTGTACTTTAACCTTTACTAATAGAAAAGGGATTAGTCATTATTCGTCAATCGCAACCACCTCCTCACCCGATCCTGAAGAATTATGACCCTAACACCCACTGTAATTTTCATCAGGGTCCAGGTAACCCAACTGATCACTGCTTCCTATTGGAGCACGCGATCCGATCGATACAGGGGAAATTATTTCACCGGCACCTTCTCAAGTGAATCAGCATACAAATATCCACTAGGTGCTATTACCCCCACATCCTACCGGAGGAGCAGGTCCTAGACCCACCATTGGGATGGTAGAGGAGTATGAGGAGGAATTTGAGTTTGACCCATCAGACTACATCAGTGATCGGGAGAGCTATGTGGCGCCATTGTCAAGAAATATTGAAGAAAGGAATATTGGGGTGATTGAACCCCTGAATTTGTCAGATTATTTCCTCAACCCGACTCCGCGAATTGAACCCTTAGATCTTAGGGCTTATTTTCTATCACCCACACCCGTCAATTATGTGCACATAAATACATATCAACCATACACCACCACCCCCGTCAATTACCCAGTAGCCCATCATACCCCCAATCCCCCGCCAGCACCCATTGGCTACCAATGGCCTGCCCCTACCCCCAATCCCTCGCCGACACCAATTAGTTACCAATGGCGTACTACCCCTTTTCCCCCGACACCACCACTCACAAGCTTCACCACCCCCATTCGGCCCAATTTTGCCACCCAACCAGCTATCACGGAAGTAAATCAAGTATTGCTCACACCCCCTGAGCCCATAGTGCAAGTGCCTCCGACACTAGTAGCCATGCCATTTCAGATTCCGAGACCAACCTACAATCCTCATCAGGTTCCGCTAAGTTATGAACAAATAAATATCAACGTTGGTAGCAACGGATAAGGGGTAGTGGACATCGTCACGAGATTCGCGAAGATCTCGAAATAGCCGGAAGCACCAGCAGCCGCACAAGCCCAGCCATGTGTCGCTTCAAGTTACCTCCGATGAAGTCGGGTGAATAATTGGTCAAGTGATGGCTCCAAATGCCATTTCATTTTTCGATGCCGATTTACCTGAGGAAGGAGGTAGTCACTCAAAATCTTTGAATATAACTGTTGAGTCCGAAAATATAGTAATCCCCTTGGTTCTAATCGATAATGGGTCGGCACTGAATATATGCCCGCTGAGAATCGCCACAAAGATCGGGATAGATCCATGTATGTTGAGACCCATGAGAACACTTAGTGCCCGAGGTTTTGACAATACCAAGAGAGAGATAATAGGAGAAGTTGACCTCGAGCTGTTGATTGGGCCAACGACCTTCTCCCTATTGTTTCAAATAATGGACATAAAATCCTCGTTTAATCTATTATTGGGGCGCCTGTGGCTACATGAAGTTGGAGCTATCGCCTCCAAGTTGCACTAAAAGCTCAAGTTTACATCCAGGCATAAGATCATCACCATCATTGGTGAAGGGTACAGTGAGAAAGAAAAGGCCACCAAAAACGTTGAAAAGCCCAATGTGCTGGATGTGCCACACACAGCTTAGGATGTCGTCCTCCACAGTTTGAGTACGAGGTATCAACAATACTTTCAAAGCCCATAGAGGGCATCATTCCAAGAACCGGAGGTGGAATGGTAGCAATAGTGGCCATGCTCCAAAAATGGGGCTATAAAAAAGAAAGGGTACTTGGGCCCATATTGCAAGGAAGGAAGGAGCCCGCCACAGCTAAGGGCGGTCAGAAAGTCAGATTTGGGCCAGGTTACAAGCCCACAGAAGAAGAGATGAGAGAGGCTAAGGAGAAAGCCCGTGCGACGGCAACTGTAAAATCTAGGGGATCCACATAGAGGAGAAACCCTGTCCCAGGCCTCATATCATAAATTCATTCGTGAGTGCTGGGTTGTGAAGATCGACAGGAACGGCGTGACCCAATTGACGCCACATAAGCCCACAACATCAATACACCCCACCAATCCCTACATCACCCTTCCCAGCTTGGAGATAGACTTGGCCGCGTTATCCCTCTTTGAGGAACGATGGTCCATACCCTGAACAAACTCTTCCTGTGATGAATCACCATAAAACTATATTAATGTTTGAGGACATCATCTCAAACGAAATGGGGATCAACATGATAGAGACTGACTACAGAGAGCCATATCAGTTCGCACTGTCCATCTAAACAGGTAAAGGAGCGGCCTCTTAGGTACGCAATTGGGTATCTTTGTCCCAAACTCTGGAAGCGGAGAGTGGCCTAACATTTGGCACCCGTTTCCCAAAAAAAAACAATCTATAAAAAGTGAGATAAGCCTTTGGCAGGCAATACTTTATATATACACAGACCCGTGCTACCAAGGGTCCTCTCCGAAGAAAATAAAAATTCTAAAAATATTGAAAAAATACAAAGTCCAAAAATATTATCATTTAAAATTCTAAATAAAATCTCACAAAAAGATGCCTTAATCAAAATATCTTTCCCACGTAAAATCAACCCCTTTCCTGTAGAAATACAAGAAGAGGTATGTGTTACGAGTTTGGACGAGGATATCCCTTTAAAGGAGCTCCCCAATGAACTTCTCGACCGGTTTGCCAAATTTGAGCATGGCCCTACCCCCATTGTCGAAGAGACCGAGGACATTAATCTAGGGATTGAGGAGATTCTCTGAATTACCAAAATCAAAATGTCGCTATCTCTCGAAGAAAGAAAAAATATGATCAACTTCCTTCTGTCATACCAAGACATTTTTGTCTGGTTGTACAAGAACATGCCTGGTTTGGAGACCGATTTGGTCGAGTATGAGTTGCCTCTCTACCCAGATATGAAGCCAGTTAAGCAGAAGCTGAGACGACTTCGACCTGAGTGGATGTTGAAAGTCAAAGACGAGGTCATTAAGCAGTATGACGCAGGATTTCTCATGATATCTAAATACCCGCAGTGGCTAGCCAATATTGTGCCTATATCGAAGAAGGATGGAAAGGTCCACATGTGTATTGATTTTCGCAATTTGAACAGAGCGAGCCCGAAGGACGATTTCCCATTGTCGCACATCAACATCTTGGTCTATAACACTACTAAGCACGGGGTGCTTTCTTTTATGAACAGATTCTCAGGATACAATCAGATTAAGATGACAGAGGTAGATCGAGAGAAGACAACATTTATCACTCCGTGGGGGACCTTTTGCTATCGAGTCATATCATTTGGGCTGAAGAATGCTAGTGCAATATACCAGAGAGCTATGATCGTACTATTTCACGACATAATACACCGAGAAATTATAGTGTATGTCGATGATATGATAGCCAAGTCACCGGAGCGAAGCGATCACTTGGTAAACCTTTAGAAGCTGTTTGAGAGGTTGAGAAAATACAGGCTACGTCTGAATCCATAGAAGTGTGCATTCGGTGCTATGTTCGGGAAACTATTGGGATTCATCATTAGCAGGAGAGGGATCGAGGTCGACCCAGTCAAGGTTAAAGCCATCACCGAAATGCCACCACCATTTACTGAGAAGGAAGTTAGAGGGTTCTTGGGTACAATACAATATATCAGTCGGTTCATTGCACAACTAACTCCAATCTGCACACCGATCTTTAAGCTACTAAGGAAGAATTCGCCCGGTGAATGGAACGATGACTGTCAGGCAACATTCGATAAAATCAAAATCTACCTCCTTAACCCACCTATTTTGGTACCACTTGAGCCAGGGAGACCACTCTTGATGTATCTTGATGTGATTTTTAATTGTAATGTTTTACTCTCAAGCACACGAATCAGATTGTATATAGTGGGTGCAGAGTACGAGATCGTTCCCACAAGGACTATTTTTGAAGATCTAAAAAGATAAGACAGTAATCTCAGAAATCCACCAAGAACTAACAGCACCCTACCAATATTATGATCTAGTTTTGTGAGATGACAATTACTGACTACAAACTAAAATTTAATTGATAATTCAAAAATAAAGGTAAAGATGAAGATACTAAATCCTCCCATCTTTGGTCTATTCTTCCCATAATACAAATCTAAGGATTAAACTATGAGATATACCATTGAAGGAAAACATCTTTTATGAAAGATAAATGGTCAAAATTCTGATAGGTTCCACGTTGCATCCCTGCAATCAGGACTTAATTTCATAGATGATTTTCATATATAGATCTGGGATCAAGGGCATGACTCGGCACACTTGATTTCAAATTTCAAATAAAAATATCCCCAAAGTGGGTAAAAATTCCAACAAGAATAAAACCATAGATCTGAGATTAAGGGCATGGCTCGGCACACTCGATTTCAGATTAGGGAGTAATTAAGATAAACTTATAATTACAGATCCAAGATCCAGGGCATGGCTCGGCACACTCGATCTCGGATCATAATCGTAAGTAGATCCACACGATAAAAACAAAAAGATTATATAACAATGATTGGGGTAAAATTACCGTCACAGATCTGAGATCCAGGGCATGGCTCGGCACACTCGATCCCAGTTAGTGGTGAGAATTTCATCCGTTTGTGATATCATAACAACCATAAAATAAAATCTCATTTTAATCCTAAATTTATATTATTAGAAGTATATCCCTCGGATGAGAATCATTAGATCCCCATCCCTATGAATTTAGCCACACATGCTGTAATTAAATGACATAAATAAATAAGGAAGAAAAAATAACATCAATTGAATGAATTAAAAATATCTCAAACTTCAATAGAAAACTATTTGATCCACAAGTACAATGATCTTCAGGAACGAAATTAATGCATGAATCAACTGAACAAAAAATAATAAACTGAAGGAATGAATACTGAAGATCTAAAAAAATAAAAACTCTTCTAAAACTAATCCCTTCTCGAAGTGTTTGATTTGGCTTTAAATAGTATCCAAGTCATGCGAGTTTCCTGGCTCGAAAAGTCAGGGTCGATTGATCGACCCTCCAAAAATCTCTAAAAATCTACTTTAAGAAGTCCTTTTCGTCTCAAATTCCATCATTTTGGTCGCTTGATCGACTGGAAGGTCGGTCGATCGACCTTCCCAGATTTCCGTGAACTCCCGCCCAACTTTGCATTAGATACTACCTCAGTATTAGGGTCATAACTTTCTATCCCGAACTCGGATTGAGACGATTCTTACAGCGTTGAAAAGATGACGACGAGCTCTACAACTTTTGTGTTTTAGAAATTTCATGAATTTGACATCTTGAAGGTCCAAATTGAGCTGTAAGTCGTACCAAGTTCCCGATGACCCAAAGTTGCAGTGTTTTGACATTATTTTCAGGATTCTTGGGCTGTTTTACGCACTTGGATTATATTTACCTAAAATACTTTAAATCTAGTAATTCTCATCAGATAGCCTTCATCGGATAGCTAAATGTAGGTATTTAGGAGTGAAATATCATCATATTTCACTACTCATCATATCTCTTCACGACGAAAGTCTCGATGGGGTGTGTCTTAGGGCAGCATAACGAGAATGGAAGAAGAGAGCATGTCATCTACTATCTAAGTAAGAAGTTTACTGATTATGAGACACACTATTCTCATATGGAGAATAGTGTGTCTCATATGGAGAAGAGGGCATGCCTGACTCTTGTATGGGCAACTCAGAGGCTCCACCATTACTTGCTATCCAAAGCCGTTCTACTCCTGGCCCGAATGGACCCGTTGAAATACCTGCTCAAGAAGTCGGGTCTCACTGGGAGAACCGCACGATGGTAGCTTTTATTATCTAAATTTGACATCATGTACGTCACTCAGAAATTTATCAAGGAGCAGGCACTCGCTGACCATCTTATTAACAATCTTTTACCAAGTTATGAGCCTTTGAGAACTAAGCTCCCCGACGAGGACATCTTGTTCATGACGAAAGATGATACAGAAGAGGCTGAAGAATCATGGGTAATGCATTTCGACGGAGCAGCAAATGTCGAGGATCAGGGAGTTGGTGCCATTCTGATTTCACCGAAAGGATCACATATATAAGTCTCTATCAAGCTTAACTTCCCTTACACTAATAACATGGCCGAGTATGAAGCTTGTGCCGCCGGTTTGCAGGCGGCTCTCAATCTGAATATAACTCACCTTCGAATATTTGGCGATTCACAATTGATCATTGCCAGACGAATGGAGATTGGAAGACAAAAGATGAGAAACTGATCCCTTACCATGAACACCTCGAGGATCTGATAGTTTATTTCGAAGATGTGACATTCTCATATGTCCCCCAGATAAGGAATCGCTTCGTCGACGCACTAGTGACGTTGGCATCAATGATAGAAATCCCGCATTGGGCTGAGATGAAGCCAATCATGATTGAGCAAAGGAATGAGCCAACCTTCTGCCTTTTAATTGAGGAACCTACAAAGCCTGATGATGAGCCACCTTGGTTCTTAAATATTAAGAATTTCCTCGAGACACTAACTTTTCCTGAGGGTACGTCCAAGACGGACATACGAACCATTCAACATTTAGCGGCAGGTTACGTCATTTTTAGGGAATGTCTTGACAAGCGATTCTACAATAACATCTTACTCAGGTGCCTTACAGAAAGTGAAGCGATTAACATCATGAAAGAGATCCACGAGGGAGTATGAGGTGCCCACGTCAGCAGTCACATGCTCGCCAAGAAAATTCTATGGCAGGGATAATTTTGGACTCCCATGGAATCAGATTGTTACAAACATCTTCAGAAATGCTATAAGTGTCAAGAACACTCCAGTCTGATACATGCTCCTGCCATCGATCTTCACTATATGACCATTCCTTAGCCATTTGCTACCTGGGCCTTGACGTCGTCGGAATGATTAATCCGAAAGCATCAAATGGACATCGGTTCACCCTCGTCGCCATTAATTACTTTATCAAGTGGATAGAAGCAACATTATATACCAACATCACGGCTAGTCACGTCAAGAAGTTTCTCAAGAACAATATTGTGTGCCGATTTAGAGTACCCAAGGATATCATCACGGACAACGACATAAACTTTGAGAATAAGTGCATCTAAGCCTTCTGCGACCAATACAAGATCAAACACCATCGCTCGTCACCTTATTGGCCTCAAACCAATGGAGCCGTAGAGGCAGCTAACAAGACGGTTGTCCGCATCTTAGAAAAGATGGTCATCACTTATCGAGATTAGAGCGAAATACTGCCATTTGCTTTATGGGCTTACAGAACGTCAATCTGTACCGCTACAGGGGCAACACCATTCTCTCTTGTGTATGGAATCGAGGCCGTCCTACCGGTAGAGGTTGAAGTACCCTCACTCTGAATCCTCATGGAATTAGGCTTACCCGAGGTAGAGAGGGAGAGATCTCGCTTTGAGCAATTAAACTTATTGGACAAGAAGAGATTCCTAGCCTTGTGTCATACTCAAGTTTACCAGGGGCGAATCGTATGCACTTACAATAAACTTGTTCGCAGTCGAGATTTGAAGGTAGGAGACACTGTACTGAAGAAGATCTTCCCATCCCTCCATGTTGATCTGAGAGGAAAGTTCAAGCCGAACTGGGAAGGACCTTATGTTGTCCGAGAAGTGCTACCAAGATATGCCATCCGCCTCGCCACCATGGACGGAGATCATCTTCCTAAGCCCATCAACGTTGGGTACGCCCGACGGTTCTACTCTTAGTGTCTATCGCAATAAGATAAGTATTGGTGCAATAGATACGTGACTGCTTAAGAACCACCCAAAAGAGGCTATCATCCCAAGCACAGTAGCCAAAAAGCATCCCTCAAAATGATGATATCCTTTGCTATCCTATTTGATCCTAGGCCTTTCTTGCAATAAACCCCTTCCTCCTAAAAAAAATGTGTATGTACATACACAAAAAAGGGGAAGTAAAGTTACCATCAAAATGTAAAAAAATTGAAAAAGTAAAACCTCAAAAAGAGATTACCTGAAATAAGATAAAGAAAAAAAAATAGAATCATAGGGCGTGTACAGTAAAATCTCCTAAGGAAGAAGAGTGTTGTGAAAAACAGAATTTATATGAAGGAAACAGAATTTAGTTCAGCATACCTTCAAATCCTAACCTAACCCATGACCAAGTCACACCATGAAGAAAGCCCTCTTTTTAGGTTCACAAGCAGTCATGATATCTATTAATTCAACACAAGCCGAGTTGAGAGACAACACCAGAACCCCATCTGGCCGGCTATGACGGAATCGACATCCATATCGTGGCGCTTGGATTAAGAGAGCTAAACCTATGGATGTGGTGAAAACCCGAAAGGGCGCTATGGGTAAGAAGAGGGGATAAATGGGCACAACGAACCCACCTTGGGTGTTGTGAGTAACAAGGATTAAAAAGGAAAATTTTGAAAAAGAAAGGTTTGATTTGATTGATAGTTTCGATGGTGGAGGAACCCTCTTGGTTACTCTTCCTGTTTCCCTTTTTGCCGGCTGGGCTGCTCATGTTAGCTCAAATCGGGCTTCGACCAGAGTTATCTTAGTGAAACTGCTTCGTCAAACATATGATTCAAGGTAAAGAGAAAGGTTTGACTCAGCCCAAAGGGATTGACGTTTCAGTCTTGATAAAGTTGTTGAAACTCACCCAAGATCCGACTACTTAAAGGGGGTTCGACCATGCTCGAAAGGGGACCCGAGATCTCACCCGATGATTAAAGCACCACACCAAAAACAGAGAAGAAAAACAAAAAAAAGAACAAAAAAATCAAGAAAAATTCAAATACAAAAAAAATTGTATATGTTTCTACTCTTTTCCATATGGACAACATCGTATTTGCATTTCAAAAAATGAAGAAAAAGAACAAAAAATTAATCAATTAAAAAATCAAAAATATACATATACATATATCCCCACTTTCTTTATGTCCACACATATATGTACATCATCATACTTCTATAAAGAAAAAGAACAAAAAAAAATTCTCTCTGAATGAAAAATATATAAAAATCTTGAAAATTGGAAATGTGTAGGTAAATATTTGTTCCTCCTTCTGATAATTAAGATTCATATCATTACCTATATAAACAAAAAATGGACTGACATTTTCTCGAGATGTGCAGGAACATGAAATGGTCCGAAGATGCGAAGTAGGCAACCTCTTAGCAATGGACGGATCAGATGAAGCATCTCATCACCGACGTCCAATCTATTCAAAAAAGAAGAAGAATAAAATCATTTTGAAAAAGAAAAATACATAGCCATATTTTTGGGGAACTTTCGCCACGCACAGCTACGCACATGCCTGTCTCGATGCGGTAAAATGTCAATATTTTATCGGCAACACAGCTGTGCTATATCAATATCCTAAATCTAAGGTTCGCCTTGGATCTTTGGATCCTACTTTAAAGTAGGAGCAACGGTGTCAATCCCGATCAAACGGTCAATATTTTGATCAGGACGATCCCACTGCTAAATCTTTGAGCTAAGCGCTCTATTTTGGATTCATGTGAACTTAAGTGTCTTAAGCTTCAGATTCCTCAGAGGAAGGTCAATTGTTGGTTAAAACCAACTTGTCAAAAAGGAAATCATCTATAGAATGACTATGTTCAAATATGCATTATGAATGGCTCATTTTAGGGTGCAGACTTAAAACCTGCATTTGTACGGTATCCCTATAAAGTGTACGCCTTGCATTTGGGTATCTGTTGGATGGTTGTTTGTTCTCATAAATTGTACCCGAACGGGTTCTGGATCGGGACTTTCATTCTCCTTTATTTTATCTATCCCTGATGAGTGCATATTTTTGTATAATTATTTGATAATAAGATCATCATTGATGGAGACCAAGATTGAGTGCTTCCTTTGGTAGGCACCCAATTTTGGCCGGTTCTATTTTGTGTCATTTGAGGCTGGATGCTCTGGGTCATGATAATCTAGGGCATGTTAGAGAAATAGCACGCACTCCCAAAAAGCGTTGTGACATCCATTCACTCAACTCGGGTAGTCGTGCTAAATAAACTTTGAGATCAGTGGGTTCGCCCAAAGACCTCGAACCCTGCTTCAAGCAGGGACATTGACGACAGGTCAAATGAGGCGGACTATGTCTCATATGATTGGACGCACATGCGTGTTCTAATGCTGTATAATGTCAATATTTTATCGACAATGCAGCTGTACTATATCAATGTCCTGAGTCTAAAGGTGCGCCTTAGATTTTTAGATCCTACTTTGAAGTAAGAGCAACAGTGTCAATCCGGATCAAATGGTCAATGTTTCAACCGAGTCGACTCATTGCTAAATCTTTGCGACGAGCGCTCAGTTGGCGGATTCATATGAATGTGAGTGTCTAACTTGAGATTTATTACGAGCTATTTCAGAGCTATTGACTCTTAGTCTGCGCTGTCCGGGCGTGCGCCCTACAGGGTTTGAGGTCCGGGTAACTCCGTTATTAAAAATATCAATTGTTGGTTGAGACCAACCTGTTGAGAATGAAACTACACATCAATCAAACTATGTGTAAACATGCATGCAGGAGGGTTCATTTATCTTATTTTTGCAGGCTTAAAACTTGTATTGTCACGGTATCCTTGTAAAGTATACGCCTTATGTTTGGGTATCCGTAAGATGGTTGTTTGTTCTAGTAAATTATACCCGAATCGGATCTGAGTCGAAACTTTCATCGCCTTTGTTGCTTATCGCCCTTAATGGGTGCATGTTTATATATAGTTAAATGATTTATAAGATCATTGACGACAGAGACTAGGATTAGATGCCCCCCTCAGGGGGTACCCGATTTTGGTTGGATCTAAGGTTGGATGCTCTGAGTCATGATGATTCGGGGCACGTTGAAAAAGTGGCACGTACTCCTAAAAAGTGTTGCGATATTTATTTGCTCCGCTCGGGTAGTCAAACTAAATAAACTTCGGGATCAATGGGTTCGCCCAAAGACCTTGAACCCTACTTCAAGCAGGGGCACCCGTGACCAGTCAGATGAGGCGGTTAATGCCTCATATGATTGGACACAAACTGTGGAACATTGCGTACTTACTTTGCGCCTATCCTTGAATGTGGGTCGATCACCCTCCTTACTTACGAAGCTGTTGTATTCAAAATGAACCTTGAACACCAAATTCCTTCAAATCATCTCGAGAAGCAACTCATTTTCCACCTCGGTTATGTCCAGTAATGTCGCTAAGCGCTTGGGAACCGATTACCTTGAGAAACGATCATTTTTTCCGACATACAGGATTTCATTTTCTTACCATATTACTCATCTGATATTTGAAGTTTGTTCTGAATATAGCGAATTCGTTAGTAATGCCTTGGGTCTCTTCGAATATCTCTTTTCTTTTGCATTTGATCATTAGTGATCGGATACCAAAGAGGGGCATCTATAGACACCCAAAATTGGCCCAAGGCCCAATCGAAACACATTTCGAGAGAGGCGCATCTCTGAGCTTTTGATGGCATGTATGAAACCTTAAGGAACTATCCCAAACCCTTAGGAAACATCTTATGTCCCTTAGGAACCTTCCCGAACCCTTAGAAACCCATCCCGACCCTTAGAAACCATTTCAGACCTAAACCTAGCTTTCCCGAGCCATGGATGAGGAGTGGTGCATCAGGAGTAGCTGTAACCTTCTACTACGATTAAATCTCATACCATTAAAAAATAAAAGTTTTTAACTTTCCAACGAGCCAAAAATCACTCTAATCGGAGCTGTATACGCGAAGATATCGCATTTCGAATCTGAAGGGCATAATGACAAATTCATGCGAACCCCCTTAGACGTTTAGCGCAACTAATAGTTGCTCCAGTTATAGGTGGATTTGGCATAACTAATAGTTGCGCTAGCATTAAGGTGGGTGCCCCCGCCGGCAGCCAACCTCTAGGCACTATTTAAGCACTGTTTTACTGTACATATGCTTGGCACAACTAATAGTTGCACCAGGCATATGAATAGTAACTATGGTTCTTTGCCTCGAATTTCGAGATTGGGGATTGACTTGTTGACCATTTTGATCTTTGGAGTGTATTTTGCTAGTTCTGTTGCACCCATTTACTATCTATGTGCAACCCCTTAAGTGATTTAAAGCCTCACCCTATCATCGACTATTGGAGCAACCATTCATATTTTTCAAGGCGCCAAAAACCCTAAGAAACCTTAGATGGCCCATTACCTAATTGCTAAACTCAATTAGCCTCCAAGTACTCTCCTAACCTCTCTTTTTCCTATAAATAGAGAGGCACCCCCCCTTGCAAAGGGCTTGAAAAAATTTGCATTAAAAAGATTAAGGAATCTCTTTTCTCTCTCTCCTCTAGTGCACCATTCTATACAAATTTCAGAACTTTAAAAATCCCTTTAGACCTTAGCATCTCACCCAAAAGCTCTAGGTTAGGTGTGTGTTACCCCCTAGCCTTCCCTCTCTACCTCTTAGTCATCAAGTCTTAGGAGTTAGAACCCCATTTCTCATCATACAAGCCTTCAAAAGCTTACCGAAGCAAGCCAATGCAAGGCTCTATAACGGTGCAATAAGGGCCCGAGAGCTCCAGCTCTCCCCTCTATACTTCTACCTTTTCGGTTTATTCCTCCATCCTCCCATTTGTGTCGTTAAGTTGCCGTATTTTCGGTAGGAACGGAGGGGCACAAATAGGATTTAAGACTCATTTGGACAAGAGGAAGCCTTTTTCATTTCTTTTATATTATTTTTGTTTTGGCCATTAGTAGAGACCGTATTAATTGGATTGATTGGGTGCCTAACACCTTCCCAATTGATAACCGAAGCCCCTACCCAAGAGCCTTTGGCGTAGACTAGATTCAGAGTCATATTTGTGGCACTTTGGTGCTTATAAAAATGATCTAGGTTTTTCGGGACACCAAAAGCTTCGATTAGCAACTCTAAATATTTATCAGAGAGCGTATCGTCGCGACGGGTTTGATGAAAATCCATGATTGCACAGATTGTTTCTATTTTCCTCAGGTTCCAGGAAACAAGTATCAAAATAAGTTACTTGAAATAATTGATGTCAGGTACTTTTTTTATTGATTCTTTGGAATTTGGTATATTATGTTTATTTTACAAATAATGCAACCTTTATATAAACTTCCTTGAATTTGTTGCAGTGAATTGCCATAATTTTTCGGTGGTACTTATACCTGTGCTAGTCAGGGGGTTGCCTTATGTCTGATAAAGGTCCATGGAAGGGCCTAAACATATTAAAGGTTTTTTTTTACAGACTTTGGGATCTTTTACTGTTTTTCACTTTATCGTAATTCCTTTAAAAATCTTTGATTAGGCTCTCTTCATTCTGTCATTGTTGTGTGGTTCAGAGTAGATCAATTTTCCTAATTGTTTGCATGTGTATATGCAGATGGTTCAATGGATGGGCATGCATCAAAGCCCTCAATTAGTCAGCTTGGCTTCTCAGCCTGGGTACTTACCACCTATAGTGGCCTCAGCTCTGCAAAATAATCTTAGCACCGAAGACCCATCTAAGATTTTGAATTTTCAAGCTCATTCCCTATCTTCACCTAATTTGCAGTTCAATATTCCAAAACCGAATCATCAACTCCAAGTAGACCAGTTTCAACAGTCACAGCTCACATGGCCGCAACAGCTGCAGCTGCAATAGTGCCAAACTCCTATGAATCCACACCAGCAACAACAACAATAACAATAACAATAGCAACAACTGGATTGAGGAAATAATTTTTTTTTTTTAAAATAATTATTATTTTTAAATTAAAAACACCTATGCCGACGGTTGTAGCTGTTGGCATAGGCGAGGAAATAAAAATATAAAAAAATTATTTTTTAAAAATTTAAAATACCTACGCCGACAGCCGTCGGTGTAGGTGGAGAAATAAAAATTAAAAAAATATATATTTTATCATTATTATATTTATTTTTAAATTTAAAAACATTTATGCCAACGACGTCCGATGTCGACGTAACTATTCACCGACGGTGGCCAGCCATCGACAATAATTTTACAGCCGTCCGCGTAACCTATGCCGACGGTTGGGAAACTCTACAACGACGGCTGCCAACGGTTGACATATTTTTCCTTTTTTGTAGGGTCACCTCAAACAAAAACAATGGATAGCGTTATATAGGATAAATTTTATGCAAAGAAAGTGCATACGGCTGATATGGCGCGACACTATTGACCACAGGTCGGTGCAGCCAATCACGTTGTGCCACATCAGCCGCCTGTACTTTATCCTCCGTTTATAATTTTTTTTTAAAAATTAATATTTAATTAGGTCTCAAAAACATTTGGTGATGCCACGTCAGCGCCCTTGGCTTCACTTGAATAGATATAAGAATATATCAAACACCAATATCTTTGCCGACAACCATACTTACCCAGTCAGAATTCCGTAAAATATTGGAGAAGGAAAAAATAAGAAAAAGACATAATAAATGGGGAAGCATTTGGGAAAAGTAACAGAAAAATTTTAAAATATTAAAAATAAATAAATATCTTTTGATAAAAATGAGAAATTTTTTAAAAAAATTGCATAAAAACCACTTTTAAAATGTAAACATATATGTCTTCAAAATCGTGATGTCTTCACAAAGACGGTTTTTAAATGTGTTCATTAAAAAATTGCATTCGAACGAGTTCTTTTAAAAAATCTGCCATTTTGGTAACTATGCCGACAACTACTTCCCAGCTGAACGAATAGTTAACCATCATGTTAACAAATTCTCGGACTTCTGGAAAAAGTCACCAATGAAATGTGACTTATGAAAGTTGGAAGGGAGCCGTTACTTGCACACACGTTTCAAGTGATTGCACCGAATTAAAAAAAAGATTTGGTATTTTAGGGACATGTGATATGTAAAAATGCAATATGGGCCGTCTGATTTGAAGTTCATGATTAATAGATCTCTGGAACATAAAATTGGAACAAAACACGATACTTGTCATATGATCTATTGTAGTCAACTGTTGAATTATATAATAGCCTTTGACTCTAAATAATCAAATGATGGAAATTATATTATGTTATAATCTTTTGCAATTGATATCTTTAAATTATGACCTTCAAATCAAATGACTTAGATGGTGTTTTCACATAATAGAAGTCGCCAAACTTATAAGTCTTTCTTTTAAATTCGGTGCAATCACTTGAAAAGCGTGTGCAAGTAATGACTCTCAAGTTGAAATATCTAACCAGTTTTTGAGGGGGATTGATTTGGTGTGCTGCCCTTTCAAGTTTGAAGCTGATGGTAGTCAACTTCAATCATGTTGGTGAAAATGGCAAAATATAAGCATGACTTATGGACAGGATTGATCGGGTGCAGTGCCCTTTTATACGCAAATGGTCACATATCAAACATCAAAATCTTTGGGAACGACTCATTTTTCGGAATTTTTGAATGAAGTAATAGTCCATATTAATCATAGTCACTAAACTCTTTGATTTTTCTGAAGAGGTCGAGAATAAATGCGACTTATTCATAAAACAACTATATTGTTACTTTTAAAAAAAATTCACGAATATCACAATTAAATTACACTTAATTCTCGGATCTTTCAACAAAGGGTGCCTCTATTAGCACCTAAAGAATTGTTGAAAGCACCTATTCTCTCGCATACGACCGAAAATACCTTCTTTTATTTGTATCGCTCAAAGCATTCACTTATTATTAGGTGTTAAAAGCACCCACTTATGTTTTATCATTTTTGCATAAAAATATACGCCCAAAGGAAGCACCAACTTCTTTTTCTTCCACCTCAACTCCAACGAGTCGCAACAACGACGATGGCATCGCCATCATTGAAGCACCTTGTTGTTGTTGTTGTTCTTCTTCTTCTTCTTCTTCTTCATTTGTTTCAACTCTGGCGAATCGCAATAACGACAATCATGTCACTGAAGCATTATCTTCTTTTTTCTTTGTTTTTTTCAACTCCGATAAGCGCAACAAAGACATCACTAAAGTACCAATCAAATCTTAAAGAAAACTTTACAAAAAAAAAAAAAAACGATGATTGAGTACCCACTGCTACATGCAAAAATATTGGCAATGAGCACCCTCATATGACAGGGGTGCCCACCGTCATATCACAACATAACACTTTCTATAGTTTTTCATACTTTTTAATCTTTTTTTATGATTTTTTATCACAATTTTTTTTGAACTTTCTGATTTTTTGTCGAATCTTTTTAAATATTCTTTTTGCGATTTATTCCCGAACGCAGTTACTGATTATGACACTACAAAACTAAAGACTATTAGTGGCAGTTTTTTGCTCAAAAAAATTGTCGTTATTAGTAAAAAAACATATTAAGACTATTAGCGACAATTTTTTGTTAATAGCGACAGTTTTTGACTGCCCCTAATAATCTTGTATTTTGTAGTGTGATTTGAATGTGTTTTGTCCAAGGTCTAAAGTGATGTGGAAGCTTTGAGGTCATGTAGATGTCAAAAATTGAGTCACGTCACATGACTAAAGCTAGGCGGAGAACATGTGAAGATCCGTAATCATTATATATGTGAATTCAAGACAACTCAATAACCATATTAGTTGTAGGGCGGATGGGCGATAGTGGTCTTCCTCTTAGCACTTTAAGAGAGGGTTTCGACCCGGGAATCCACTAGGAACATCATCATTAGGATTGCTTGTCCAATTGGCATCAAAGGAAGGCTTGTAAGCAGAAGCCATTGAGAGTATTAATTAGACATTGTCATGCGAAATGGTACCCTTAAGAAAGGGATCGGAAGAATTTCCTTTGCTACAGTCAGATGCTCATCAATATGGACATGCATGAATCAGCAAGCATAGTTGATTGAAGTTCAGTAATGGTAAGAGTAAAGTATGCGAGAACATCGACAGTATTCTGATAAGATAACAGATCAGGTCAAGGAGTGTTTGAATGATGGAATAGCTTATCCATTATGATGGTAGGATCGAGAGGCATGCTTGCATAGACTCAATCATTGAAGCAAAACCTAATATGTCTGGTGCATCTTTTGTTTGAGAGAGAAAAAGTTGATACCATCACAATACACCTCAATGCCCAAGAAATAATGTAAGGGCCTAAGGTCCATCGAAAAAATGGAGCCCAATGAACAATGAACTGATAAGAGAGGACAAAAGGCAAGGATACCTTCATTGAGGATAATATATGTTAGGAATTAAACCCACACTATCGAACTCCCTATCGCAATGAATACGACAAAAAATAAGAAGCAAACAATAATCATACACAACACAGGATTTTCATGATTCGCCAAATCTAGGTCTACGTTCATGGGAGTATATGCACTATTTATGAACGTTTACAATGCACACACTCTTTTCTCTCTAGTGCACTCTCAATCAAAATCTAACACGATCTTCCACAACCAATATGTTGTATAAAACATGGATGTAATCCTTCAAAGAATAGAGAAGAGATTTGCTGGAATATAGTAACGATTCCGGTACAAGAACGACTTCAATCAGACGCTTCAATCCTCAAATCTTTCTTCAATACCTTGGCTCTCAAAGTGTGATGTTTAGAAAATAACTCGATTTTCAAACACGCCCGATTTTGTGTGCGTGTTCGACAAGTCACGCGATTTACATCATAGATTTTGGGGAGTGATTTGAATTACAAGAATACCCCTCGAGTGAAAAGGAAAAAATAAGTCGTAATATTGACCGTTAGATGAGTGACCGTACACCGACATGCGGTGTATCGGCTTAGCACCCAAAAAAGGATCAATGTGTGTATAAAAGTCAAATGGATAAGTATTTCCATTTGCTTCGTTTGTTTTGTGCAGAAAGAGAAGAAGGAAAGCCTAAACCTCCTCCTCCCATCCTTTACGCGTGAGATTCAATCGGGTGATCGCGCCACGAGCTACGCATCCCTCATGAGAACCGTTAAATTCTGTCGGGCTGGACCGACCGTGAGAACCGTTAAATTCCGACATCGGTGAGATTCTCGAGAATGTGAATGTGTGGGTTTGACGGGAAAGAACCAACTATTCTATCGCAACATACGCGATAGGAAGAGTGAAGAGTAGTGTGTGTTGGAGTGGAGCTTCGCCATAAGCTTTTTTTTGATTCAATCGCCAGAAGGATCAATGAATTTCACTTCAAAACCCTCCTTAGCAATTATTCTTGAAAAGCGTGTGATCAATCAAGAAAAGGTAAGTAAGGTATGTTAATTATGTGATAAGTAGCTAGGTAAAGCTTTGGTAAAGTTGTGAGAGAAATTGAGAAGTAAAAGATACAATTTTGGAGAAAAACGAGTCATGAACGAAGAAGCCCGTGTGACTGAGAATTTGTCAAAATCTATCGATCAAAATCTGAACCGATCGATCAATTTTGATGGGACAGTGATGTGGAAGGTTTTTGAAGAAACTGATCGATTGATCGATTTTGAAAACCGATCAATCGATTTGTGAACTGATCGATTGGATTGTGACTAAACTGAGAAAAGTGAGTTTTCTTAAGAAACCGATTGATTGAACTGGAATTCGACCGATCGATTTTGGAAACCGATCGAACGAATGGGGATTCGACCGATCGATTTATCCTATTTATGAGCTCTTTCTGTTTTTGATGAAAGGACTCAGGGAGACTTTAGGGCTTCCTATTTTTCATCACATTTGACGTATAGGATGAAATTTTGTTGTGTTCTACGTTGTGATCAAGGGTGCGGAATGGGAAGGTTGCTTTGAAAAAGAAAATCTTCATTTTGGCTTTGAGTTGAGGTAGCGAAAATTTCATACCATGTGCATTTGATACAACTAGTATGAATGTTGTGATATGATGAATAAGAATGGGTAACTTATGAATTTTATCATCAAATAAGTATGAGCTTTGTACATGGATTCAAAACATGAGAATGTGTGTGTGTGTGAATTCAGAAGGATTTGTTAAATGTGTGTGTGTGAACTTTAAAATTCTGAACTTCAAAACATAGTTATGAAATACCACACTTTACGGTGATAAACTATAAGTTAGAAATTGCACTATGATTTAAGGTTCATGTGAAATGAATTCCTTATGCTCCGGTATGGCGGGATATCCGTTCATTCTTATCAATCTACGATAAATTTCGTTCGGTGTAAACATCCCTCATACGAAGGGGCTTGGGCATTATGAAAATGGTTCATTGAACGACGATGGTTAGGATTTCCATCGGTATATGTGTGACTCTCAATGCTATATATGCTTAAGATTGTATTTAAGTGATCAATTTAAGTTTTTCTGTGTTATGAGAAACGATTTAAAAATCATATGATTAAACTTTGAAATCCGCATTAAATATCAGTTTTACTTCAATTCAAATACCTTTAAATTGTGAGTCTTTATTAAAAAATATGTTCAATTTATGTCATGAGATATATGTGTGGTGTGATAATATGTATGCTATTGATGATTCCCTATTGATCTTAGACTGTTAACTCATTCCTTTGACTACATGTCACAGGTGCCGAGTTTGAGAAAGAGTTAGACCCGAAAATTGATCCAGAGTATGTTCTAGAGGAGGAAACTGAGCCCCCTCCTGAGGAGTTCTTCCAATAGTTAAGAGATTGCTTAGATTATGCTATTGTGATTTTGTGTAAATCCGGCTTGGTATGTCCAGCCATTTAGTCTATGAATAAATGATACATGAGATTGGAGTGTTTATTATTTTGTGACCCATGTTTCGGTGATGGTCGGCCATCACTGATAGTTCGTTTCGGTTCTTTTGTCCATGTAATTTTTGCATGAGATTAGAATCGTCTTTTTGTCTTACTTTATATATAGAAATGGTGATTTCTTTTGCTATCTATGATGACTCTATTTGCTTAATACTTAAAGATACCTACTTTGATTTCTGCCTTTTATGGATGTATCAAGTGTTCCATTCAGGGATCGGCCTTAGCGATGATATGACGGTCCGAGTTTTCAGGTTTTGAAATCCATGAAATCCAGGCTGTCACACAAAGTATTCACAAGTTATCTCTCTTGAAAACTCTCTTCAGGAACCCTAGAATAATTTCTGGTAATAGGCTCAAAAACCCATTAGGAAACTTTGAGTAAAGAGATCTTCTAAATTAGCCAAGAGTTTAAAATCGTGGAACTAATCCGCCCAGAATCGATCGATCGATTTCAACCCGTGAGAAACCCAATAATATGTGCTCAGATCAATTGATCGACTTCCCAAGCTTGATTGATCGATTTCTACCAGTGAGCAACTTATTTATTTACGTCCAGAATCGATCGATCACTCTCAGAGCTCGATCGATCGATTTGGACCTGAGACAACTTCTCAAAGTGTTAAAAACCACATGTGAGATTAAACCAATTCAATAATCTCCACCTAGGTTTCATCCACAACTGCATCACCGCCCCAACGGGCATTAACATCTGCTACAAGTGTTAATAGAGTTTAGGCAATGCCTAAACTTGTTCTGTGTAACCGGCTTGGTTAATATGTCTGCTGTATTCTTTTTTGTATCGATCTTCTCAACCGATATTTCTCCATCTTCTATCATATCTTTGATAAAATGATACTGTACATCTATATGCTTTGTTCTAGCATGAAAGACCTGATTTTTTGCTAGGTGAATAACATTAACTGTCACAGAAGATATCGGTGCTCTCATCAACCTCACCAAATTCATTGACCAAACCCTTAAGCCATGAGGCTTCCTTAGCAACTTCTGTAGCCACTATATACTCGACCTCTGTAGTTGACAACGCAACTATCCCTTAAAGCATAGACTTCCAACTAATTGCTCAACCTGTCAAAATGAACACGTACCCTGTGGTAGACCTTCTTCTGTCAAGGTCACCAACATAGTCGAAATCGATGTAACCGTAGAGATCTAAATTGCACGTATCTCCACCTTCAAACATCAAACTATTTTCAGTTGTACCTTTCAGATATCTCAATATCCATTTAACTGCAAGATAATGCTCTCTACCCAGATTAGACATTTACTTGCAAACCACACTCAAGGCCTTTGTCAAATCTAGAGGAACTACTCCCCCCGCGGACCGTATACTATCTCCTCATGGCCCTCCTTAGAAATATGCTCATCATCGCCCGACATGCTGGGTAACAAAAGACAATCACATCCGGTCAGGTCAATGACAAAGGACCATGATACACTATGCGTCAAGGGGAGGTAAGAATGCTCACCATTTCCCCATTTATTTTCGAAAATAAAGATAGACATGCAACAAAAATTTCCTTTAAAAAAAAAAAAATCATCATGAAAAAATCAAAACAAAAAAAAAACCTTTTACTTTGTTTACAAAAAAAAAAACAATACCAAAAAAAATCCTTATACTTCAAAAAATCAAAACCGAAAAAAAAATCCTTTTACTTTGTTTACAAAAAAAATAATACAAAAAAAATCCTTATACTTCAAAAAATCAAAACCAAAAAAATCCTTTTACTTTGTTTAACAAAAAAAAATAAAAAAAAATCCTTATACTTAAAAAAATCAAAACCGAAAAAAAAATCCTTTTACTTTGTTTACAAAAAAATAAAAAATAAAAAATCCTTATACTTCAAAAAATCAAAACCGAAAAAAAAATCCTTTTACTTTGTTTACAAAAATGAAAAAAAAGAAAAAAAAAGAAAAAAAAGAGAGGGGGTCCATATGCTTCAAAAAAATCATCAATCAAAACCCAAAAAAATCCCTCTTTTATGTTTACAAAAAAAAAAAACAACAAACAAAGAGTCCTTTCTTTATGCTCCAAAAATCAAAAGCCAAAAAAAAGAAGCTTTCTTTCAAAAAAAAAAACAACAAAGGGTCCTTTCTTGTATGCCCATAAAATAAAGAAAACCAACAAAAAAATGCATCCATTCCTTAACAAAAACCAACAAAATAAAAATAAAAAAATAACAAACAAAACATATAGGCACCAATAAATTCATAAAATAACAAAAAAAGGGGGCATTGATCATAAGAGATCATCCGCACACCATTAATAAATATACCCGCAACCAACCAAAAATAAACAATTAGGCAAATAATACAAGATCATGATCGTATTTGCAAGGAAAAGTGAGAAAAAAAAAGAGAGTTTTAATGGTTACCTTTTGAAAGAAATGGGGTCTATGATCTAGCGCAAGACGGCGATCGATTAATGCGAGCTAATAACAGCGATGAAGCACGCGTAGATGAAATGTAAAGGAACCCTAAAAGGGGTCGGTTGTCTATTTTAAGAGAAAGGGGGAGAGAAAATTTTGAAATGAAACCCCACAGCCCGAGCCCGGGCTGTTTAAATTGGTCCCCAGCCAAGCTTGGCGCAACTATTAGTTGCGCCAGGCAAAATTGTGCCCATTGCTGGCTTGGCGCAACTAATAGTTGCGCCAGGCTTTTTTGAGTTCCCTATTGGCCTGACACAACTAATAGTTGCGACAGGCACATAGGTCAAGTCTCAGGTCGGGTACAGGCCAAATAGGAAAGCTGATCTCCCCTCTTTCTTTGTTTTTGTTTTGTCACTCCCGGCAGATGCACGTACTCTCAAACGGCATTTCGATCCTCCTTCGAATTGCTCGGGAAGCCGTGCTAGAATAAAAGCGGACCAAGATCAATAGGCATCCCGGTCCTACACAAAAAATTCAAAAAATGAAAAAAAGTCTCCACAGAAAAGCCAGAATAATTCACATGAAATATAGGAAAATCACGTAAAATGATAGTTTGAAAAATCTAAAAAATTACTTAAAATAATAGTTTGAAAAATCCAAAAAAATAACATAAAATAACAGCTTCAAAATCCAAAAAATGACATAAAATGATAGTTAGAAAAATAAAAAAAATCATATAAAATGATAGTTTGAAAAATCCAAAAAAATCACATAAAATGATAGTTTGAAAAATCCAAAGAATCACATAAAATGATAATTTGAAAAATCTAAAAAAATCACATAAAATAACAGCTTCAAAAATCCAAAAAATAATAATAGAAAAACCACGAAAATAAAAACAGATTTGTGTTCCCCCGTAGAGCAGCGCACTTGCATATTTTCAATGCGATAAAATGTCAATATTTTATCAGCAATGCAGCTGTGCCATATTAAGGTCCCAAGTCTAGGGTTTGCCTTGGATCTTTGGATCCTACTTCAAAGCAGGAGCGACGGCATCAATCCTGATCAAACGGTTAATGTTTTGATTAGGTTGACTCCACTGCTAAATCTTTGAGCTGAGCACTCTGTTTTGGATTCACATGAACTTAAGTGTCTTAAGCTTCAGATTCTCCGTTGAAAAAGGTCAGTCATTGGTTGGGACCAACCTGTTGAGAATGAGATTACGTATCAATCAAACTATATGTAACCATACATTCTGAAGGGTTCATTTTCCTTTTATTTTCTATAGGCTTAAAACCAGTATAAGCAGCGGTATCCTTGTAAAGTGTACGCCATGTGTCTGGGTATCCGTATGATGGTCATTTGTTCCTATAAATTGTATCCGGGCAGGTCCGGGTCTGGGCTTCCATCGTCATTGTTGCTTATTGCCCCTAATGGGTGCATATATATGCATAGTTAAATGACGTTTATGTTCATTATTGGCAGAAACCAAGATTGGATGTCCCTTTTAGGAGACACCCAATGTTTGGTTGGATCTGTTCAAGGTAGTTGAAGGTAGACGCTCTAGGTCATGCTGATCTGAGGCACATACTTTCGAAAATGGCACGTCCTCCCAAAAAGTGTTGTGATATCTATTCACTTTGCTCGGGTAGTCATGCTAAATAAGCTTCTGGATTGATGGGTCGACCCAAAAACCTCGAACCCTGCTTTTAGCAGGGACACCCGTGAATAGTTGGATGGGGCAATCAAATGCCTCGTAGGATTGGACACAAACTATGGAGCCTTGCGTATGTTTACTTTGCACTTATCTTTGAATGTGGGTCGATCACCCCTCTTACTTACGAAGTTGTTGCATTCAGAATGAATCTTAAATATCAAATACCTTTAAATCATCTAGAGAAGCGAATGTTTGGCTTGGCATACAGGGCTTTCGCAACTCGTTCCACCTTGGTTATGCCTTGTAATGTCGCTAAGCGCTTGGGACCGATTACCTTGAGAAACGAATGTTTAGCCTGACATCCAGGGCTTTCATTTTCTCACCATGTTACTCATCTGATATTTAAAGTTTGTTCTAAATGCAGTTGACCCATCAGTAATGCCTTGGGCCTCTTCGGATGTCTCTTTTCTTTGGCATTCAATCATTAGTGATCGGATACCAAAGAGGAACATTTGTAGACACCCAAATTTAGCC
Organism: Chloranthus sessilifolius; assembly: GCA_021018995.1. Lineage (NCBI taxonomy): Eukaryota > Viridiplantae > Streptophyta > Magnoliopsida > Chloranthales > Chloranthaceae > Chloranthus > Chloranthus sessilifolius. Next base: position 86,905,370 of record CM037593.1, read on the forward strand.
CAAGGCCCGATCGAAACACATTTCGAGAGAGGTGCACTTTCGAGCTTTTGATGGTATATATGAAACCCTTAATAACCTTTTCAAACCCTTAGGAACCTTCTCGAGCCCTTAAGAAGCAACCCTAATCTTCCCAAATCCATTAGAACCCTTTCCTGGACCAGTATCAAACCCTCTCGAGCAGTGGTTGGAAAGAGGAGTGCCAAAATTTACATAGACCTTTTCAGGAGCTGAGTTATATACCATTAAAAAGTAGAAGTTTTCAGCTTTCCAACGGTCCAAGAATCGCCCTAATTGGAGTTACACATCGAAAGATATGGTGGTCTGAACCCGAAGGGCAAAGGAGTAATTTCAAGTGGGCCCCCTTTGGGATTTGGCGTAACTAATAGTTGTGCCAGGCCGTTTCTCCCCAGAAATGGCTTGGTGCAACTAATAGTTGTGCCAGTTATACTTTTGCCTGGCGTAACTATTAGTTGCACCAGGCCATTTTCCCATAATTTAAGCCTGGCGCAACTAATAGTTACGCCAGTATTAAAGTGGACCCCACCCTTGCGAGGCAAATTTCAAGGTACTGTTTTACTGTACATTTGCCTGACGCAACTATTAGTTGTGTCAGGCATATAAATAGTAACCCTGCCTTTTTTACCCCAAAATTCGTGATTGGGGTTTGACTTGTTGACACCTTGACCTTTGGGGTGTGTTTTGATAGTTCTATTACACCCTTCTACACCCTATTTGCAACTCATTAAGTGGCCTAAAGCCTCACCCTATCATCCACCATTGGAGGACCTTCTCCCACATTTCAAGGCTCCAAAAACCCTAGGAAACCTTAGATGTTAGATTACTTAATTCCTAATCTTAATTAGCATCAAACACCCTCCTAACCCACTGATTTCCTATAAATAGAGACCCCCATCCCCTTGGTTTAGGGGTTGAGAAATTTACTTAAGAGAGAAAGAGCTCAAAGTGAGAAGTTCTTCCTCCCTTGTGTGCACTATTTCCACCTAAATTTCAGAATCTCCCAATCTCATTTCAAGCTTGTTCTTGCATCCAAAACCCTTAGCCTAGGTGTATGTGATCCCCTAGCCTCCCTTCTCTACCTCTTAGCTTCAAGTCTTAGGAGTTAGAATCCTATTTCATACCATACAAAGCCTTCAAGAGTTCATTAAAGAAAGCCATGCAAGGCTCTCCTACGGTGCTACAAGGGCTCCGGCTCTCCCCTTTCTTCTCCTATCTCTTTTTGGCGTTTCCCATCCTCCCATTTGTGCCGTTATGCCGCCAAATTTTTGATAGGAACAGAGGGGCACAAATAGAATTGGAAGCCCATTTGGGCAAGAGGAAGCCATTTTCCTCTCTTTTACTTTATTTTTATTTTGGCTATAAGTAGAGACCGTGTTAAGCGGGTTCATCGGGTGTCTAACACCTTCCCGATCGATAACCGAAGCCCCTACCCAAGAGTCATTGGTGTGGATCGGAATCAGAGTCATATTTTTAGCACTTCGGTACTCATAAAAATGAACTAGGTTTCCCGGGACAGCGAAAGCTCTGGGTAGTGACTCTATATTTTTGTTAGAGAGCACATCGCTGCGGCGGGATTGTAAAAAAATCTCACGGTTGCACAGATGGCGACTCTGTTGGGGATAACTTTAGAGCTTCTCCTTGAAATTTGGCCATTTCTTTTTTTATTTTACTAACCTTTTTACTATTTTTTTTTTATTCTTTTATTTTCTCACCCTACTTTCCGTCATTACATGCCTTAGCCGATTGGTGGGCTTACTTGCACATTGTCTCTATTTTTTCCTTACATTCCCGTCATTTTAGGTGCCTTAGCCGATTGGCAGGCCTACTTGAGCATTGTCTTTCAATGTCTTTAATTTTCTGTCATTTAAGGTACCTTAGCCGATTTCTGGGCTTACTTGTACAAATATATTCCGACAGTGGACGCTGGCCTGTAGTGGCGGCACGGGGTCATCACTGTCGTCTTTTGGACTAAAGAAAACTTTCATAAAAAATATTTTGAAAAAAAAGAGTTAATTGAATCAAGAATAGGGAGCTTAATTAACTTGTTTTTATGGGGCAGATTTTCAAAGGGTTGGGTTTAGGCACACATACAACCACCCGGGTCTTAGTATGGTGGTAGCCCCTAGTGGTGATGATACAGAAAAGTCCCAGCCCACCTAGTATCTGAGAAGGCGCTTACACTGGAGGTATATCTGGTGGGTTCCCATTCCAAAGCTTAAAACCCTTGGGGAGTGCACTAGCGAGTTATACTGGACTCAAGCTTTTAGGATTCGGTAAGGAGAGAATCGATCATATAAAGTCAAGTAGTTCCCGGAAGCCCAACTTCCACAGAAATCCAAAATAGACCCATCTTCAGGCTACTGTTCCCTACTGTTTTAGAATATGGAGCATCATTTTTGCCTGGCGCAAGTATTAGTTGCGCCAAATCTGTGCAACCGTGGGATTTGTGATGATCCCGTCGCGGCGATGCGCTTGCTTGCAAAAATATAGAATCGCCACCCAGAGCTTTTAGTGTCCCGAGATACCTATATTATTTTTATGAGCACCGAAGTGCTAAGAATATGACTCTGAATCCGGTCCACACCAATGGTTCTTGGGTAGGGGCTTCAGTTATCGATCGGGAAGGTGTTAGATACCCGATCAACTCGCTTAACGCTGTCTCTACTAATGGCCAAAATAAAAATAAAGTAAAAGAAAAGAAAATAGCTTCTTCTTGCCCAAAAGGGCTTAGAATCCTATTTGTGCCCCTCCGTTCCTACCGAAAATTCGATGGCATAACAGAACAAATGGGAGGATGAGAAGAGCCAAAAAGAGATTGGAGAAGAAAGGGGAGAGCTGAGGTCCTCGAGCCCTTGTAGCATCGTAGGAGAGCCTTGCGTGGCTTGCTTTTGATGAGCTTTTGAAGGCTTGAATGGCGGAAAGAGGGGTTCTAACCACTACGGCTTACTAGCTAAGAGGTAGAGAAGGGAGGCAAATGGATAGCACACACCTAAACTAGAGGCTTTTTAGGAAAGGTAAGGCATGGAATGAGGTTTTGGAATTTTAGAATTTGTATGAGCAATGGTGCACAAAAGGGAGAAAGATCTTCTCACTTTAAGATTTTTCTCTCTTAGGTAAAAATTCTCAACCCCTAAACCAAGGGGTAGGGGTCTCTATTTATAGGAAATGGGTGGGTTAGGAGGGTGTTTAGATACTAATCAAGATTAGGAATTAGGTAATCTAACATCTAAGGCTTCCTAGGGTTTTGGAGCCTTGAAATGTGGGAGAAGGTCCTCCAATGGTGAATGATAGGGTGAGGCTTTAGGCCTCTTAATGGGTTGCAAATAGGGTGTAGAAGGGTGCAACAGAACTATCAAAATACACCCGAAAGGTCAAGGTGGTCAACAAGTCAAACCTCAATCACAAATTTCGAGGTAAAAAGACAGGGTTACTGTTCATATGCCTGACACAAATAATAGTTATGCCAGACAAATGTACAGTAAAACAGTGCTGAACATTACCTTGGAAGTTGCCTCGCGAGGGTGGGGTCCAATTTAATATTGGCACAACTATTAGTTGCGCCAGGCTTAAATTATAGGAAAATGGCCTGGCGCAACTAATGGTTGCACCAGGCAAAGTATAACTGGCACAACTATTAGTTGCGCCAAATCCCAAGGGGGCCCACTTGAAATTACTCCTTTGCCCTCCGAGTTTGGACCGCCATATCTTTCGATATATAACTCCGATTGGGGCGATTCTTAGACCGTTGGAAAGATAAAGACTTTTACTTTTCAATGGTATAAGATTTGATCATAGTAGAAGACTGTAGTTAGTTTCGGTGCACCCCTCTTCACCAATTGCTCGAAAAGGTTAGGTTTAAGTTCAGAACGGGTTCTAAGGATTAGGATTGATTTCTAAAGGTTCAGGGCAGGTTCCTAGGGGATCTAGGGTGATTCTTAAAGGTTCCATACATTCCATCAAAAGCTGGGAAGTATACCTCTCTCAAAATGTGTTCCAATCAGGCCTTGGGCCAAATTTGGGTGTCTACAGATGCCCCTCTTTGGTATCTGATCACTAATGATCGAGTGCCAAAGAAAAGAGACATTCGAAGAGGCCCAAGGCCTTACTGACGGGTCCACTGCATTCAGAACGAGCTTCAAACATCAGATGAGTAACATGGTGAGAAAATGAAAGCCCTGTATATCGGGAAAAATGTCTGTCTCTCAAGGTAATTGGTCCTCAAGCGTTTAGCGATATTACTGGGCATAATCGGGGTGAAATGAGTTGTGAAAGCCCAATAGCTGGGAAAAACATTTGCTTCTCGAGTTGCGAAAGCCAGTTAGTCAGAAAAAATATCCGCTTCTCGAGATGATTTGAAGGTGATTGATGTTCGAAATTCATTCTGAATATAATAGCTTCGTAAGTAAGAGGGGTGATCGACCCACACTCAAAGATAGGTGCAAAGAAAAAAATACGCAAGGCTCCATAGTTTGCGTACAATCCTATGAGGCATTTGATTGCCTCATCTGACTATTCGCGGGTGCCGCTGCTGAAAGCAGAGTTTGAGGTCTTTACGCGAACCCATCGATCCCGAAACTTATTTAGCATGACTGCCCGAGCAAAGTGAATAGATATCACAACGCTTTTTGGGAAGATGTGCCATTTTCGAAAGTATGTACCCCGGATCAGCATGACCTGGAGTGTCCAGCTTCAACTATCTTAAACAGATCCAACCAAACATTGGGTGTCTCCTAAAAGAGACATCCAATCTTGGTTTCTGCCAATAATGATCATAAACGTCATTTAACTATGCACCTATTAGGGGCGATAAGCAACAAAGGCGATAGAAGCCTCGACCCGGACCTGCCCGAGTACAATTTACAAAAACAAACGACCATCATACAGATACCCAAACACATGGCGTATACTTTACAGGGATACCGCTGCTAATACAGGTTTTAAGCCTACAGAAAATAAAAGAGAAATGAACCCTTCAGAATGCTTGGTTGCACATAGTTTGATTGATATGTAATTTCATTTTCAACAGGTTCGTCCCAACCAACGACTGACCTTTTTCAACGGAGAATCTGAAGCTTAAGACACTTAAGTTCATGTGAATCCAAAAATAGAGCGCTTAGCTCGAAGATTTAGCAGTGGAGTCAACCTGATCAAAACATTGACCATTTGATCGGGATTGACGCCGTCGCTCCTACTTTGAAGTAGGATCCAAAGATCCAAGGCGAACCCTAGACTCGGGACCTTAATATGGCATAGCTGCATTGTTGATAAAACATTGATATTTTATCGTATTGAAAACATGCAAGTGCGATGCTCTGCGGGGGAATACAAATTTGTTTCTATTTTCGTGGTTTTTCTATTATTATTTTTTAGATTTTTAAAGCTGTTATTTTATGTGATTTTTTTTGGATTTTTCAAACTATCATTTTATGTGATTCTTTGGACTTTTCAAACTATCATTTTATGTGATTTTTTTTGGAATTTTCAAACTATTATTTTATGTGATTTTTCAAACTATCATTTTACATGATTTTCCTATTATTTCATGCGAATTATTCTAGCTTTTCTGTGGAGATTTTTTTTTCATTTTTTGGATTTTTTGCGTAGGACCGGGATGCCTATTGATCTTGGTCCGCTTTTATTCTATCACGGCTTTCCGAGCAAGTCGAAGGAGAGTACGTTCATCTGCCGGGAGTGACAAAACAAAAATAAAAAAAGATGGGGGACCGACTTTCCTATTTGGCCCGTACCCGGCCCGAGACTTGACCTAAGTGCCTGGTGCCAATTTCCTTGCATTTGGTGGCCCACTCGGTCAGGTAATTCTTCTCAGCTTGGATTAGTTCCCCTTATGTTTTAATTTAGCCTTTGTTTTTTGTTTTTTCTAAGCAAATCCTTATTTTGTTCACAGTTTGCTCAGAGAGATGACTCGGATGGCGAAGGCAGGACAGATGCAGCTGACACGTTAGGGGGAGATCCTTCTGGTGCTGGCTCCTCTGGTGCGGGTCCCTTGGGCGAGGGTTCTTCTGGTGTTGGACCGTCGGGTACCTCCTAGGCCGGTGCTCCGGGGGGTGACCCGACCATGGTCTATGGGACCTTCCGACGCCTGGATGATAGCTTCCTTTCGGGCCTCTGTGCTGATGTGGATAGACAAGTGCGACTCTCTGCTGAAGTGGCCCGTGTCCCTCCTCCTAAGGTGATCTCAGGGGTAAGTCCTTTGACGACCCATCTCTTTCTAGTTTCGGTCTCCTTTTACACATGTTTTATGATTGCCCTGATAGCTGATATCATATCTTTTTGAACGTAGGACTTTAACTCGGCCATGGAGTATGCGGTGTATCATCGCCACATTGTGGAGCTCAGGGAGGTGGAGACGGTGAGTACCTAGCTGCTATGCTTCTCCCGCTTGTTTTAGTTATCATTTGCCCCTCAATTGGTCCTGATTTCTGATTTCGACTGTGCCTTGCAGCGTGCACGTGCCAAGGAGTCGCGCTCCTTTATTAGTAGGATTTCGTAGGCGTGTTCCCGGGTGGGGGATATGCGGACTTTCCAGAGCTCCTCTCGTCATTGGAAGAAGTCAAAGGGCACGGGCAAGGAATAGGCTTTAGTTTCTACTTTAAAACTTAGTACTTTTGGGATTGGATTATATATATATATATTTTAGACAGTTTGGGATGGATGATGCGACATTTTGGATATATTTTCTTTGAAAATATTTTTAGTGCTTTTGTCTTGATTGTATGCCATGGCTTCCTTGTATCGTATCTATTTTTCTGCAGGACGTGTTTGCCAAATGCTCTCAGAAAATGACTTTTTGGATTGCATGCTTTGATGTAGGATCAATCCTGTACAAAAACAAAGTAATTTCCAAACCGTTAGTGATCAGATGTGTATATAAAAAAATAAATGGGGTGAAAGTCCCCCCAATTAGGTCCCTAGATGGCTGAGGAGGGGGGGGGGGCTTTAGTCCGGGGCAACTATTAGTTGCGCCAGGCTAAAATCCCAGGGAATTTGTACTAGCGCAATTATTAGTTGCACCAGGCAAAAATGGAGACAAAATGCACTGGTGCAACTACTAGTTGCGCCAGGCTTAACCTGGGGAGCTGTGGGTCCTTATACACCCGAGTCAACCCAAAAATCCTCCCCTTTTTGTTTGACTTGGCCCCTTTGACCGATTCTTTTTGCTCTTGATTTTCCAAGGCGGGTCCATCACCATACATTAATTTTTATCTTCTCAAAAGATCATTGTACGTCTATGGACCCGCTTTCCAACCCTCCCTTATGTGGAGGGCCCGGAGCCAATTTACCCCCTTTCTTGGGCTTGGGGCCCAAATTTCTAACAACTTGGGTTGGGAGTTTTAATGAGAGTGAGCTCTCCGACTTAGAGCGCCTTGGGTTATCTCGCCTTCCTTCCTTTCTTGAGGTTCCTCCATGGTGGGACATTCTTTACTTTGCCGCTTAATTTTGGGATGTAAATTTCCATGTATTCCGTTTTGGGAAGCAGGAGCTAACCCCAACCCTTGAGGAACTATCCAATCTGTCCGGCCTGAAGCTTCATAGGGGCCTTGCAAGAGTCACGCCCCGACCGGGCTACTCCAAATCCGTTCATCTGACCCTTGACTTGAAGAAACTCGAGTATGAGAAAAGCCTCATTGGGGGGCCCATAAGGTGTTCGCTAAAATTCCTCAAAGAACTTTTTCATGATGAAAGTCTCTGAAAATTGTTGGTTAGGAATATTTTCAGTGCAAAAGCCTTAGCTATCGGTCTCATTTCAGAAATCCTTTTCTTTACCGGGGGGGAGAGCTTCTCCCTGGCCATTTGTGATATTTTGACCGAGTTGGAGATAGGTCAATCCATGATGCATTTGGTGCTTGCTGAGCTGTATCGATGCCTTGATTTAGTTGCTTTGGGCAAGGTGGAGGGCCTCCGGGGGTGTCCCTTGCTGCTTCAGGTCTGGTTGTGTGAGCACCTCGCTATCTTGGGGCCTGTGCCCCTCTTTTATATTGCCCGAGGTGAGGTGGCTCAGTGCTTTTTTAGTAGGTGCCACCTGCTTCCGCAGGGTGATTTATCAGTTCTGAGGCTTTGGTTGACCGATGCTTAGCTAATATGGAGGCTTCCTTGGTTGCACCGGACCTTCTCAGTTGTTCGCTTTAGAGACCATGAAGGCATCACTCTCCTAGGATTGACTGGCAGCACCTTCTACTTCCCATTTCGAGTGTTGCGTCAGTTTGGCTGCTCTCAGTAGGTGCCTTGCGAGGTTAAACCCCCTTTATGTGATTTGATCTTTTATAGGGGGTCCTCCGGAGACATAGATCAGATTGCTGTTCTTTGGGAGATGCATCAGTCGATGCTGATGTGCGACATGGAGTAAGGAGATTTAGTTCAGTCTTCTCCCAAGTACGAGGACTGGCTATTGACTGAGCAGCCTATTACTGATGGTCCGAATTTAGCAGAGATCATTGACTTTGGAGGCCCCTGGCCAAAGAAAGAGACGGTACTCCGAGCCCGCATCGAGCTATTGGTGGACGAGAAGAGGGTCCTGCAAGAACTTTTGTTACAAGAAAAAGTCAGGGCAGAGATAACAGAGAGCAAGGTCCTTCGTCTGAAGGGATCATTGAATGTTGCCCTTAGAGCTGCTGATTCTTCTCGGAAGAGGTACAAAAGCTTGCCTGATCGCTGGTTGATCAAGCGGAATGTCCGGGAAGATGACTTTCGTGCCAAGATTAGCGCATTGAAGCACGAGTTGGGCCACTAATTCCTTGCTGCACACAACTTTTTGCACAGATCAAATACACAGAAAAAGGTGCGTAAAAACCCTTTTACAGATATACACATTTTTTGGTATACATATTTGCTTTATGTTTTTATTTTTTTGCTATTTTTGTAAAGAAAGAAAGAAAGGAAGCTAGTCATCACACCGGTTATTTTTTGGGATGTGATGTAAGCGGTGCATTTTATAAAAGAAAAGCATTTTATTATATACATCTGCATAGACTTTTCTGTCTTTTTGTTTTGTACATTTTTTCCTCTCTTTTTTTTTTGGGTGTGGTGCCTTAATCACTGGGTGAAGCCTTGTGAAACCCTGGGTCCTTTTTTGAGCATGGTCGAACCCCTCTTCGAATGGTTGACTCTGAGAGAGTTTCAACAGTTTTACCAAGGCCGGAACGTCAATCCCTTTGGATTGAGTCAAACCCTTCTCCTTACCTTGAGTCATATGTTTGACAACGCAGTTTTACAAAAACAATTCTGGTCGGGACCCGATTTGAACTAGCATGAGTGGCCCAGAAGAGGGGGCAGGGAGATTAACCAAGAGAGCTCTTCAAACATTAATCCTCTCAATCAGTACAAACTTTTCTTTTTCGTCCTCTTTTTTTATTTTTTATTTTTTATTATCTCCCCCTTTTTTTTTTTACCCGTGGCGCCCTTTCGGGTTTTTACCACGTCCATGGGTTTAGCTTTCTTACCCTAAGCGCCCTTTCGGGTTTTCACCTGGTCCGTACAAACTCGCTATTTTTACCCATAGCGCCCTTTCGGGTTTTCATCACGTCCATCTTGCTTTGAGCTTGTATTTTTATTTTATTATTTATTATTATTATTTTTTTAAAAAGCCATGACATAGACGTTGATTCCGTCATAGCCGGCCGGATGGGGCTCTGGTGTCGTCTCACAACTCGGCTCGTGTTCACTTAACATATATTATGACAGCTTGCAAATCTAAAAGAGGGCTTTCTTCGGGGTGTAGCTTGGCCATGGGTTAGGTTAGGATTTGAAGGTATGCTGGGTTAAAAAAGGATTTCTTTTATATAACTTCAGTTTCCTCAACATACTTCCTTTCTTGGGGGTTTTTACTGTACATGCCCCGTGACTTATTTTTAGGGATGCTTTTTGGCTACTGTGTTTGGAATGATGGCCTCTTTTGGGTGGTTCTTATGTAGCCACGTATTTATTTCACCAATACTTACCTTATCGCGATAGACTAAGAGTAGAACCGTTGGACGTATCCAGCGTTGATGGGCTCAGGAAGATGATCTCCATCCATGGTGGCTAGGCGGATGGCGTATCCCGGTAGCACCTCTCAAACAACGAAAGGTCCTTCCCAGTTTGGCTTGAACTTCCCTCTCGAATCAGCATGGAGGGATGGGAAGATCTTTTTCAGCACAGTATCTCCTATCTTTAGATCTCAACCGCGGACAAGTTTATTGTAAGCACGTGTGATTCGCCCCTAGTAAACTTGAGTGTGACATAAGGCTAGGAGTCTCTTCTCATCCAATAAATTTAATTGTTCAAAGCGAGATCTCTCTCTCTACTTTGGGTAAGCCTGATTCCATAAGGATTTGGAGTGAGGGTACTTCAGCCTCAACTGGTAGGACGACCTCAGTCCCATACACAAGGGAGAATGGTGTTGCCCTTTTAGTGGTACAAATTGACGTTCTGTAGGCCCACAAAGCAAACGCCAATATTTCACTCTAATCTCGGTAAGTGATGACCATCCTCTCAAGGATGAGGACAACTGTCTTATTCGCAGCTTCCACGGCTCCATTAGTTTGAGGCCGATAGGGTGATGAGCGATGGTGCTTGATTTTGTACTGCTCGCAGAAGGCTTGGATGCGCTTATTCACAAAATTGGTGCCATTGGCTGTGATGATATCCTTGGGTACTCCAAATCAGCACATAATATTATTTTTGAGGAACTTCTCGATGTGACTGGCCATGATGTTGGCATATGATGCCGCTTCAACCCACTTGGTGAAGTATTCAATGGCGAAAAGGATGAACCGATGTCCGTTCGATGCTTTGGATTAATCATATCGATGACGTCAAGGCTCCATGTAGCAAACGGCCAAGGAGTGGTCATGCAGTGTAGATCGATGGCAGGGGCATGTATCAGACTGGAGTGTTCCTGACACTTGTAACATTTCTGCACATGTTTACAGCAATCTGATTCCATAGTGGGCCAAAAGTATTCCCGCTGCAGAATTTTCTTAGCTAGCATGTGACCGCTGACATAGGCTCCGCATACTTCTTCGTGGATCTCCTTCATGATATTGGTCGCTTCACTTTCTGTAAGACACCTGAGAAAGATGTAATTGTAGGATTGCTTGTAAAGGCCCTCCCCGTAAAAGACATAGCCTGCCGCTAGACGTTGAATGGTTCGTCGGTTAGTCTTGGACGTAACCTTAGGGAAAGTTAATGTCTCAAGGAAATTCTTGATATCTGAGAACTAAGGTGGCTCATCATCAGGCTTTGTAGGTTCCTCAATCTGGAGGCAGAAGGCCGGGTCATTCCTCTGCTCGATCATGATTGGCTTCATCTCAGCACCATACGGGATTGCTATCATTGATGCCAACGTTGCTAGTGCATCGGCAAAGCAATTCCTTATTCGAGGGATATACAAGAATGTCACATCTTGGAAGCAAGCTATCAGATCCTCGAGGTGTTCATGATAGGGGATCGGTTTCTTGTCTTTCATCTTCCAGTCACCATTCGTCAAGCATATGATTAACTGCGAATCGCTAAACACTCAAAGGTCGGTTACATTCAGATCGAGAGCCCCATGCAGACCAACAACGCAAGCCTTGTACTCAGCCATGTTGTTAGTACAAGGGAAGTTGAGCTTGATAGAGACAAGAACGTGGGATCCTTTCAGCGAAATCATAATGGCACCAACTCCCTGACCTTCGGCATTTGCTGCCCCATCAAAGTGCATTACCCATGACTCTTCTGCTTCTTCAGTATCGTCTTCTATCATGAACAAGATATCTTCATCTAGGAACTTGGTCCTTAACGGATCATAGTCAGGTAAAGGATTATCAGTAAGATGATTGGCGAGTGCCTGCCCCTTGATTGACTTCTGAGTGATGTATGTGATGTTAAATTCAGACAATAAAAGTTACCATCGTGCAGTCCGCTCAGTGAGAGCTGGCTTCTCGAACAGGTATTTCAATGAATCCATGCGAGCTAGGAGCATCACGGCTTGGGATAACAAGTAATGGCAGAGCCTCTGAGTAGCCCATAACAAGAGCCAGGCATGCTTTCTCCAGATGAGAATAACGTGTTTCATAATTAGTAAATTTCTTGCTCATATAGTAAATGGCCTGCTCTCTTTTTCTAGTCTCGTCATACTGACCTAAGACGTATCCCATCGAAACTTTTGTTGTGGAGAGATACATCAAGAGTGGCCTCCCTGGCTCAGGTGGTACCAACATAGGTGGGTTATGGAGGTAGCTTTTGATTTTATCGAATGCTACCTGACAATCGTCATTCCATTCAACGGGCAAGTTCTTCCTTAGTAGCTTGAAGATCGGCGTGCAGATTGGAGTTAGTTGTGTAATGAACCGACTGATATATTATATTCTGCCTAAGAACCCTCTAACTTCTTTCCCAGTAGACAGCGGTGGCATTTTTATGATAGCTTTGACTTTTACTGGGTCGTCCTCGATTCCTCTCTTGCTGACGATGAACCTCAACAGTTTCCCAGACATAGCGCCAAATGCGCACTTCTGTGGATTCAGACATAACCTGTATTTTCTAAGCCTCTTAAACAGTTTTTGGAGGTTTACCAGATGGTCGCCTCGCTCCGGTGACTTGGCGATCATGTCATTGACGTACACTTCAATCTCTCGGTGCATCATGTTGTGAAACAATGCAGTCATAGCTCTTTGGTACGTTGCACCGGCATTTTTCAACCCAAATGGCTGGACTTTATAGTAAAAGGTTCCCCACGGAGTGATGAATACAGTCTTCTCCCGATCGGCTTCTGCCATCTTTATCTGGTTGTATCTTGAGAATCCATCCATAAATGAAAGCATCCCATGCTTAGTAGTGTTGTCGACCAAGATGTCGATGTGTGGCAATGGAAAATTGTCTTTCGGGCTTGCCCTGTTCAGATTGCGAAAGTCGATACACATGTGGACCTTTCCATCTTTCTTCGGCACATGCACAACATTGGCTAGCCACTGCGGGTACTTAGATACCATGAGAAACCCTGCATCATACTGCTTGATGACCTCGTCTTTGACTTTTAACATTCACTCGGGTTAGAGACATCTCAGCTTTTGCTTAACCGGCTTCACATCAGGGTAGAGAGGCAACTCATGCTTGAACAAATCAGTGTCCAGACCAAGCATGTCCTCGTATGACCAGGCAAAAATATCTTGGTATGACCGAAGGAAGTCGATCATGCTTTTTCTTTCTTTGGGAGATAGCGACGTTTCAATCATGGTAATGCGGGGAATTTCCTCAGTCCCTAGATTGATATCTTTTATTTCTTTTATAATGGGGGTAGGGCCATGCTCAAATTTGACAAACCGATCAAGGAGCTCATTGGGGAGCTCCTCAAAGGGGACATCCTCTTTCAGACTCGTAACACCTACCTCTTCTTGTGTTTCTATAGGAAATGGGTCGATTTTATGTGGGACAGATATTTTGATTAAGGCATCTTTTTATGGAATTTTATTTGAAATTTTAAATGATAATTTTTTAGACTTTGTATTTTTTCGATGTTTTTGGAAATTTATATTTTTTCAATGTTTTTGAGATTTTTGTTTTCTTCGGAGACGGACTCTTGACAGTGCGAGTCTGTGTATATACAAGGTATTGCCTGCCAATGGCTTATCTCACTTTTTATAGGTTGTTTTTTTTATATTGGAAAACAGGTGCCAAATGTTAGGCTACTCCCTGCTTCTAGAGTTTAGGGCAAAGATGCCCAATTTCGTACCTGACTTGCTGCCCCTTTACCTTTTTGGATGTAGGAGGCTGGCGAATGTGACTCTTCTGGACCGACCTCCATCATATAGACCATAGGTTCGTCTGAGATTTCATCCTCAAATGTCAGTAGATTCCTGTGGTGGTTTACCACAGGAGGAGTTTGTTCAGGTATGGAATGCTGCTCCTCAAATAGGGATAGGGCAGCCAGATCTATTTCAAGATTGGGAAGGGAGATGTGGGGATTGGTGGGATGGATAGGGGCTAGGGGTTTGTGTGGGGTTAAATGGGTTACCCCATTTGGATCGATCTTTACGACCCCAGCACTGACAAAGGATTCCCTGATGTGCGACCTAGGGTGAGGTCTCTCTCTATGTTGATTCCTCGAGCTCTTGCAGCTGCAGCAACCCTGACTTTCTCTTTAGCCTCTCGGACCTCTTCCTCCGTGGGCTTGTAACCTCTAACTCGAATCGGACCTTCTGCCCCTTGGCAATAACTAACTCTCTTTTGCCCTGCAGTCTAGGCTCGAGCCCTCGACCTTTCTAATAGCCCCACTTTTGGAGCATAGCCACCGTTGCTACCATTTCGCCTTCAGTTTTAGGGATACCCTCAATGGGCTTCGAGAGTATTGCCTATACCTCATATTCGAAACTGTGGAGGTCGACATCCTCAACGGTGTGCGGTACATCCAATATATTGGGCTTCTCCACGCTGTTGGTGGCCTTTTCTTTCTCACTGTGCCCCTCTCCGATGATTGTAATAATCTTATGCCCATATACAAATTTGAGTTTTTGGTGTAACGTGGAAGGTATGGCTCTGACTTCATGCAGCCATGGGTGCCCCAACAACAGATTAAACAAGGATTTGATGTCCATTACTTGAAACAAAATGGAAAAGGTCATTGGCCCTATCAACAGCTTAAGATCAACTTCTCCCATTATTTCTCTCCTGGTATTGTCAAACCCTCTATCGTTGGTTCTCGTGGGCCTAAGCATGCATGGATCGACCCCGAACTTGGTGGCGGTTCTTAATGGGCATATATTCAGTGCGGACCCATTGTCAATTAGAACCAATTGAATTACCATATTTTCAGACTGGACTGTTATATTCAAAGACTTCGAGTGGCTGCCTCCTTCCTCTGGTAAGACAGCGTCAGAAAATGAAATGGCATTAGGAGCCATCACTTGACCAATTATCTGCCTGACTTCGTCTGGGCTAACTTGGAGCGACACATGTGCATTTTTCAATGCCCCCATTAATGCTTAGAAATGGAGTGGGGACGTCATTAACAGATCCCACACAGTGATATGGGCGGGCATTCTCCTTAGCTGAGTCTCTAGTATATGTTCTCGACTCATTTTTTCGAAGGGGTTCACTGCGCTATCCTTCTTCCCCTTTGGTTGGGCTTGTGCTACTACTGGTGCTTCTGGCTGCTTTGATATCCTCCCAGACTGCATGACAAAGTCCATTGCCCCTTCTCTGCTGCTACCGCCGGCATTGACATCTGTTTGCTCGTAGCTTAGCGGGACCTAATGAGGATCATAGGTTAGTCCCGAGAGCTAAAAAGGTATGGCTGCCAGTACTTGAGGGATATGCAGGTGGCTCCGGAGGTGTGGGCAACACTTGGTTTATTTCGGTGGTGGCGGGTTGGGTGGCTAGATTGGGCCAAATGGGGGTGGTGAAGCTTGAGGGTGGTGGTACCGGGGGAAAAAGGGTAAAGGTAGGCCATTGGTAGTTGATGGGTGGTGGAGGATTGGGGGTTTGATGGGCCATAGGGTAATTGATTGGAGTGGCAGATCTTGCAGGTGGTTGAACTGGTGGTAATGCAGGCCATTGATAATTTATTGACGGTGGAGGATTGGGGGCCTGCTGGTTCATTGGGTAGTTGATGGAGGCGGTGGTGTATGGTTGATATGCATTTATGTGTACATATTCGACGGGTGTGGGTGATGGAAAGTATGCCCTGAGATCCAAGGGCTCGACTTGTGGTGCGGGGTTGGGAAAATAATCAGATAAATTCAGGGGTTCAATCACCCCAACATTCCTTTCTTCATTATCCCTTGGCAATGGGGCCACATAACTTTCCCGATCATTGATATAATCGGACGGATCAAATTCAAATTCCTCCTCACTTTCTATCGCCCCGATGGTGGGTTTGGGACCTGCTCTTCTGGTAGGATGTGGGGGTAATGGCACTGGATAGATGTTTGCGTGCTGGTTTGCCTGAGAAGGTGCTGGTGGAATTATTTTCTCGGCGTCAATCAAATCTTGGATTGCGTGCTTGTTAAGCAGTGAAAAATATCATTTTTTACCCTTTAACCTGACCTTTGATCGACCTGTGAATAGACTAATAAGTGCTTGTTGAGCATATTTTGTAGATAGCAGTAATAAGTAGTCATAGTGCAGAAATTCACCCTAAAGTACTCCACAAGAAGGTCCATCTCTCACCACAACTCTGACCCAATTGTGGCACACAGAAGGGCCCTACACCAATGCCCACTTGGGGCAGGCAACAACAACAAAGCAACGTTGAAAAAAGGAAAGACAGGCTGAAAATAGCCTGTCAATAGGTTATTACAACCTATCGATAGGATCTGAAGGCTGAAAAAAGGAAGAAATCGTGAAGATGGAGAGAATTCGACAAGATCCAGAACCTTTCATGCAGTCGAAAATAAAAAGGGAGTATCCTATCAAATGGTTGCCTGAGCTTGAACAGAACCTACCGAAAAGTCTGAGAACCTATCAAAATTAATTGCGCAAGAGCTCAACCTGTCTAAAGGATCCTTCAACCTATCGAAAGTATCAAATGAAGGCTGCAAATGCTGAAGCTCTAATTGCAGAATTCAACCGACCGAAACCTTTTGATAGGATCCTGAATCTTAGCAAAAGGACCAAAGTACTTGATTTCAACCTATCGAAAGCCTCTTCAACCTATTGAAATCGATCTAAACACTTCCTAGAAAAGCTGTTGTGCACACGAGACGAGTTGGTTACCTGTTGCATGCAAATCGAGGCACCTTAGTGACTGGCGCGAGGCTTCTAAAAGTGCCCTGGGAAACCCTAACCGACCCACGTGCTCTCCCCTAACTCTAACGAACTAAAGAGCCTTCTAGAAAGGGAATAAAGGCGGGAATAACAGGATTATTCTGGAAGCTGTAATTGGCGGGAAAAAACTAGATCTATGGCTGAAGGAGAAAGCTATAAGAAGAGAGGAAGCCGTCTGAAAAAGGGGATCAATTCTGGAAACTAGAGCTTGCAGCGAAATTCTCTAATTCTTTCCTTAGCCCAGCTATGGTTGGCTAATTTCTTGAGAGCAGCAAAGTGTGAGGTTGAATCTATAATTAAGGAGAGCTGAGAGTATTATTAAGGGTTAGATGATGCACAGACTGCAAATCTGAGGATATTTTATTATATGGTCAGTTTAATTCAATGTAATGTTGGTTTAATTGTTGTAATTAGATCTATAGTTCCTTTGGTTTTATTTGGTACTCGATCGACTTTGTGTAGATGAGAATAGCTCACCCACTTAACTGGTAGACCTCTTGGATGCCATTTGATCTCCCTAGATTTGATGCTCCTGCAATTTCCTGTGTCTGTGGCCTGATAATTGTAGTATTTACAGTGGTTATAATTCCCTAATTGAAACCTTTGATTTGAAGGAAATCCCTAGGATGATCTGTGACCATTAAAGTGGATAGATCATAGCCTTAAGATCAATTCAAACCTTTAGTCTAAATTAGATTCTTCTACTTTAATCCTTTGATTTTGAAGAAGTTTATAGGATGATCTGTGACCATTAAAGTGGACAGATCATACCCTTAAGACCAGTTCAAGCCTTTGGTTTAGAGTAGATTCTTCTACCCTGCAGCTGTGCCTATGGCCAGATGAGGGATTGGTGTACTCTAAAGTCTCTGTAACCCTAGCAGCTCAACCTAATTGTAGCAAGACCAAACTCCAAGCTGCTTCTCCCCATTTTCTGTGTTTAATTCCCCTTAACTGCAAGATCTGTACTCTGGATTGAATCCTAACATCCGTTTCTGCAATCCTACTTGTTTTTGTAGTTTAATTTAGAAGTGACAACCCCTTAAACCTCTCCTCTTTCTTTTACTGTTTTAGCATTAGGAAGGGTGCCAGATCCATCACAGATCTGGAGATTTGCCTAATTTTCAGCCACATTTCCCTGTGGACATACCCTTACTTTCTTTTAAAACTTGCTACAACAGGCCCTGAATACTTGCAGGACTGTGTGTGAGCCTACCTTGGTATGTGCTACCTATAGACTCTTTAATTGTCTAATTTAAAATCCCTTTTTGAACACAAGGCAGGATCCCACCAAGTTTTTGGCGCCAATGCCGGAGATCTGTGTGCTTAAAATTGGTAGATCTAAGTTTGTTTTAGTATAGATTATAAATTTATAATAGATTGTTTAGTTTTTCACCAACTGCTGTTAACAATTTATGTTGTTTTGGAGTAGTTTTTATTATTTTTAACAGATTGGAAGCTGTGTCTAAGGAGGAGCATTGTGTTAGAGGCTGTGTTAAAGTTTGCATTCCTCTACTCCTTTCATTTTTCTGATCTATGGATTTCTAGATTTGTGAATTCATTGTGTTGATTCCTGATTGTTGTATTAAATTGGCTTTGCATTGTGTGTGCATTAAGATTGCGAGTGGTGTATGTTTGGAAGGAGAACTCTCAATCCTCAGATCGTTCCATTAAATCCAGAGGTTGAAAGACTCCTTAGGATTAAACAAATTTCACCCACATCTGCTGCATCTGGATTTGTCGAAATGGGTGAGCAACAACAACCTAGAACCTTGAAGGAATTCAATGCACCAAGGGTTTACAATTCCCCCTTTTGCATTCAATTCTTTGCTGTTCAAGGGAACTATGAGATCAAGTCTTCCATAATCCAAATGCTACCCTCATTCTATGGCCTGACCAAAGAAGACCCATATAAAGACATTGACGAATTTTTAGGACTGTGCACTACCTTCAATATTGTAGGTTTGGGGGAGGAAGCAACCATGATGAGACTCTTTCCTTTTTCACTAAAGGATAAGGCTAGGACTTGGTTGTCAATGCTCCCACCCAACAGTATTCAGTCCTGGAGTGATCTTCAATGTCATTTTTTGGCTAGGTTTTTCCTCACATCTAAGACAAGCCAATTGAGGAAGGGCATTATCTCATTTGCTCAAGATCCAACTGAGAATTTTCACCAAGCTTGGGAGAGATTCAAAGAACTCCTGAAGAAATGTCCCCATCATCAAATTCTTGAATGACAACTTGTTCAAAGTTTCTATCAAGGGATTGACTCTAAAAGCAAGGATATGGTCAATGCCTCTTGTGGTGGTACTTACCTCTACAAAACTGCTGAGGAGGCTTGGGAGTTGTTTGACATTATCAGTGAGAACTCCATGCAGAGAGAGACATTATCCAGGGATTTGGACACTCCTAGACTGGTGAAAGAAAATACCACAAGAAGAAAATTGTATGAGATAAGTGGACACAATGATTTGAAAAAGAAAGTGGATAGTTTGATCCAGAAATTTGATAAGCTCATGGGAGCAATACAGTCACCCATGGCTGCTAATGTGGAGGAGGCATGTGTTATATGCCAGTCCTCCACTCACTCCCTTGAGGAATGTCCCTCAACTATTCAATTTCCAGACTTTGTGATGGAGCATGTGGCTGCCACCCAGTCTTTTGGGCAAAAACCTACTACTGGTTACCAATGGAGAAACCACCCCAACTTGAAGTGGAGACAAGATGGTTTTCAAAACCAGCAGCAGCAACCTATGCCTTACAAAAATGCTCAGCCATACCACCAGAATTACTTCCCAAGGCTTCAATACCAACAACCTATGGCTCAGCCTGTGCAGCAATCTACACCCCCTCTAGCTGCTAGATCCTTTTCTTTTGAGGAACAAGTTCTGGCCTCATTACAGAACTTAGGACCTGTCTCAAATTGTGCACTCTCATAGCCAAAGCATTAAAAAGATTGAAGACCATCTTGGTCAGCTATCTAATACTTTAGCCAAGAGAGAGGAAGGGAGGCTGCCTAGCCAACCCATGGATAACCCAAGGAGACAATATGTGGCAGGTAAAGTGTCTTCTTCCCATGAGAAAGTCAAATCTGTCACCACATTAAGAAGTGGAAGGTTGGTAGACAATTAAATAGGCCGTGGGCCTTTGAAAAATTTAGAAAAAGAAAAAAAGTGGTCATGGAGAAGGAACAACAGGAGCAACCCATGTTGAATAAGAAGGATAGTGATGATCCTCAAGAAAATAAAAAAATAAAAAAGAGAGATGATGAGTTGGCTAAGGCTGCAAATGGGGGAGCAGTCCCACATTTTTCATTTCCTAGGGCAATACAAACACCTTCCCCTTTTGATAAAGGGCATGCCAAAATAGAAAAAATGATAGAAACTTCTAAGCAAGTGAAGATCAACCTGCCTCTACTTGATGCAATCAAGCAGGTTCTAGCCTATGCCAAGTTTTTGAAAGACCTTTGCACCCGCAAAAGACAATCAAGGATACATTTGTCCAAGAAAGTCTTTTCAGCAGAAAAAGTAAAATAAATCCTGACTATTGCAACTCCAACAAAACTCCAAGACCCTGGAGTTTCCAGTATCCCCTGCATCATTGGGGATCATAT
Organism: Chloranthus sessilifolius; assembly: GCA_021018995.1. Lineage (NCBI taxonomy): Eukaryota > Viridiplantae > Streptophyta > Magnoliopsida > Chloranthales > Chloranthaceae > Chloranthus > Chloranthus sessilifolius. The sequence continues at coordinate 86,925,741 of CM037593.1, forward strand.
CATTGAAAAGGCTTTGTTAGATTTGGGAGCTAGTGTGAATTTTCTTCCATATTTAGTATATGAGAAGTTAGGCTTAGGAGAGTTGAAGCCCACACATGTGGTCTTGCAACTAGCTGATAGATTTGAAAGGAAGCCTGTGGGGATCATTGAAGATGTTTTGATTGGAGTTGACAAATTCTTTTATCTTACTGATTTTTTGGTGCTGGACATGGAGCCTAGCAAGTGTTACTTCCATTCATGTGATCTTAGGCAGGCCCTTTTTGGCCACTACTAATACTTGTATACAATGTCGATTAGGGGTCATGGAGGTATCTTTTGGTAACATGAAAGTCAAGTTGAATGTGTACACTGCAACTCATCAACCGCACTTAGAGAATGAGGACTGTTTTTCCATTGCTGTGCTGGATGAGGTTGTGCAGGAAAATCTAACTCAGCTGCTGCATGGTAATGATTGATTTAATGTTTTTGAGGAAATATGGAATGAAACAGTGGAAGAGAAAGCCTCCACCTCTGAGCTTGAGCAAGTCAAAAGTGTAAACTCTGAAACAAAGTCAGTAAAGCAGCACCCATGGAGCCCTGCTTTGCTACCACTTCCACCACCCTCCAAGGCACCCCTATTGCCTTCACTCATCAGTCCCCCAGATGTGGAGTTAAAGTAACTCCAAAAATCTTTAAAATATGCCTTTTTAGGGGCCAATCACAAACTGCCAGTGATAATTTCTTCTTCCCTCACTCTTGAGCAGGAAGAAGAATTGCTTTATGTGCTAAAAAGGCATAAGAGAGCAATAGGGTGGACTATTGAAGATTTGGGGGGGATAAATCCAGCAATGTGCATGCACAAAATCCATCTTGAAGAAGGTTCTAAACCTTCTAGAGAGATGCAAAGGAAGCTCAACCCACACATGCATGAAGTTGTAATGAAGAAAGTAGTTAAACTCCTTGATGCTGGGGTCATTTATCCCATCTCAGATTCTCAATGGGTGGCACCTACCCAGGTGGTGCCCAAGAAATCTGGGATCATAATTGTTCAAGCAGACTCAGGTGAGCTGATTCCAACTAGACAGACCACTGGTTGGAGGGTATGCATAGACTATCGCAAGCTCAATGAGAAAACTAGCAAACATCACTTCCATTGCCCTTTATAGACCAGATCTTAGATAAGTTAACAGGTAAGGCTTTTTACTATTTTCTTAATGGTTATTCAGGATACAACCAGATTCCTGTTTACCCTCAGGATCAAGAAAAAATCACATTCACTTGTCCATTTAGAACCTCTGCATACAGAAGGATGCCATTTGGACTATGGAATGTACCTGCCACTTTTCAAAGATGCAGGTATTCTATCTTTTCTGACATGATTGACAGGTTTTTAGAGATTTTTATGGATGATTTCTCTATTTTTGGGGATGATTTTAGCCAATGCCTGCACCATCTCAGCTTTGTGCTGCAAAGGTGTGAGGAGACCAACCTGGTTCTGAGTTGAGAAAGAGTCATTTCATGGTGACTCAAGGAACTACCCTAGGACATGTAGTTTTCCAAAGAGGAATAGAGGTTGATCAAGCTAAAGCTGATCTAATAGCATATTTTCCCCCTCCCAAAACTGTCAAACAAGTCATGTCATTCTTGGGCCATGCTGGTTTCTACAGGAGGTTCATCAAAGACTTCGACAAAATTTCCAAGCCTCTTTGCCACTTGCTGTGCCAAGAGGTTCCATTTGTGTTCAATGATGAATGCCTGGCTACTTTTGAACTTTTGAAAACCTGTTTGACTACTACTCTTATATTACAAGCTCCTGATTTTTCTCTGCCATTTGAGCTGATGTGTGATGCATTAGACTTTTCCATTGGTGCAGTGCTGGGACAAAGGAGAGACAAAGCACCATGTGTGGTAGCTTATGCTAGTAAATCAATGGTTGATGCTCAATTGAATTACACAATGACTGAAAAGGAGCTGCTAGCCATTGTATTTGCTTTAAAAAAGTTTAGATCATATGTGTTGGGATCGAAGATCACTGTATTCACTGTCCATTTTGCCTTAAAATACCTCTTGTCTAAGAAAGAGGCCAATGCTAGACTAATTAGATGGATTCTTCTTTTGTAGGAATTCAATTTGGAAATCAAAGACAAGAGGGGGGTTGAAAATGTGGTTGTAGACCACTTGTCAAGGATTCCAGATGCTGGAGTAGAGAGCTTGCCCATCAATGACTCCTTCCCAGATGAGCAGCTTTTTGCTGTGGAGATAAGTATGCCCTGGTTTGCCAATATAGTAAACTATCTGGCTGTGGGAAGGATACCCCTACATTGGAGTAAGGATGATCGAAGTCTGTTCTTTTCACAAATTTGATATTACATGTGGGAGGATCTTGATCTCTTTAAGTATTGTGCAGACCAGGTGATAAGAAGATGTGTACCTGAAACTGAGTTCGAAAATATTCTAACCATGTGTCATGAACAGGCGTGTGGGGGCTATTTTAGTGGCAACAAGACTGTTGCAAAGGTGCTCCAATCTGGTTTCTATTGGCCCACTTTGTTCAGGGATGCCATACAGCACTGCAAAGCCTATTCTAAATGCCAGCAAATGGGAAGTATTACAAAGAGAAACTCCATGCCCCTGCAACCTGTGCTTGTTGTTGAATTATTTGACATGTAGGGAATTGATTTTATGGGACCTTTTCCCCCCTCCTATGGATATAATTTCATTCTTGTAGCTGTGGACTATGTGTCCAAATGGGTAGAGGCCATAGCTATAAGAACAAATGACTACAAGGTTGTCATTAAGTTCTTAAAAGAAAACATCTTCTCTAGGTTTGGCACCCCCAAAGCTATTATTAGTGATGGAGGCAGCCATTTTTGCAACAAATATTTTGAAAAACTATTGGAAAAATACTCTGTGACCCACAGAGTTGCTACTCCCTACCACCCACAAACCATTGGGCAAGTAGAGATTTCCAACAGAGAAATCAAACACATCCTAGAGAAGACTGTGCGAGCTGATAGGAGGGATTGGTCCATAAAATTTCCAGATGCCTTGTGGGCTTATAGGATTGCCTATAAGACCCCCATAGGGATGTCCCCATTCAGGTTAGTGTATGGCAAGGCATGTCATTTGCCTGTTGAGTTGGAACATAGAGCATATTGGGCCATTAAAATATTAAATCTTGACTTAACCGCTGCTGGTGTGAACAGGAAATTGCAAATAGCTGAACTTGAGGAGTTGAGGATGGAAGCATATTCAAATGCAAGGATTTATAAGGACAAAACCAAGGTCTTTCATGACAAGCACCTGCTGCAGAAAGAATTCAAAACAGGTGCAAAGGTATGGTTATTCAATTCAAGATTGAAACTCTTTCCAGGCAAATTGTAGTCCAGATGGGATGGGCCTTACACAGTCTTACATGTTTCCCCATCTGGAGCTGTAGAAATCAAGGATCCTAGAGATGGTAGGGTTATGAAAGTCAATGGCCAAAGGTTAAAAATCTGTGTTGAAAAAATCTGTGCGCCTGAGAAGACCATTGATCTTCAGGACTCTCTAAGTTATACATGATTTCAGTATGTATCATATGTACTATAGTTTGATTTTGTTCAGCCTTGTTCTGCTGCATTCATTTACAATAAGATTACTAGGATTAGGTCATCATCTCGATCTTGCCAATAATCTAGGGACCACGGGAGTGTGTAAATAATGAAAACATATTGAATGGAAGCACAACAAAAGAGTTTGCTGAGTGCTGAGGCTAAGCACTGCACGAAAATGCAGTTTTAATGGACATTTGGGACCTGTCAATAAGTCATTTGAGGATTTCAATAGGTCATTTGAGGATTTTGATAGGCAATGAGACTTGTCGATAGGTGAAAACAACTTTTCGATAGGTTCAAAAGGTCAAATAGACGCTTTCGGTAGGATCTGGATACTTATCGGAAACCTATCGAAAGGATGAATCAGGCACTTCATGAACCTATTGATAGGAAGGATCGACCTATCGAAGTATTCCATTTGCATGCTGTACTTCTATAGCATTCGACAGGACGCTTTGACCTATCGAAATCATTCAATTCATCCTATCAAAATCACTCAGCTCATCCTATCGAACTCATTTTCATCCTTTATAAACCTATTGTTAGGTCAGTCTCCTCCATTCAACACCTACTGCAAACCCTAGCTCTCTCTTCCTCATTTATCGTTGTTACAGAGCCAACCCTGTCGGAGCGCGTTTTCATCCTTATCCACAAATCGGGGTCTCAGCATTCATTGCGCATACTTCCTTGACTTAACCACCATTGCTAAAAATAGCCCAACATGTAGTCCGCGTTCTATTTCTCATACAACAACCACCGCTCCATTTATTCCCACTTTCATTTTCAATAATTAAGCTTGGAAGAATACAAACAATTTATTATACCGATTCATATTCCACCAGCCATGCTCTTTAAATATCATCCTCGTCCAGTCCTTTCACATCCATTCCCTCCTGACCTCTTCACCCTTCCATAACCCCAATCATGGCAGATGACAAACCCAAAGACTTGCTGACCAAGTTCTACCCCGTCTGGCCACCACCGCCACCACTAGTCGAGCCTGATCCCTTGTAATTTTTATGGGATGAGTACGAAGAAGTGCAGCAAATCCTCGCTAAGGAGGAGAAGAAAGAAGAAAAGAGAAAGAAGAAGAGGCAGAAGACCGAACCACCTGCATCACCACCCCCATCTTCTTCAGCTACTCCACCACCCGCCCCCTGACTCTTATTTTCTTCTTTTCTTCTTTGTCCTTTTCTCCCCCCTGGCTTGCAGTTCCTCTTCCACATGAAGCAGGTTAAGGATATCCCTGAGCCAGGAGGAAGGATCTTTTTGTCTGTAGAAGAATATTTTGCCAATATGTAGTTCTTATTCTCAAATTTGTCGTGCATTTGCTTTGAAATCACTATTTTATCATATTTGTAATGAAATACCTTGTTAGTATTCTCTTTTTGTGATGGTTGTTTTATTTCTGTGTACTTCATGTTTGGCAAATTTCAGTGCCCCTTTGCTTTTAATATTATGTCTTGGTTGTTTATTGCTACATCCAATATGTTAAAACAGTGAGGACACTATTTAGTTTAGGTTTGGGGGTATGGCAGGTGTGCCAATGAAATGAGTTAATGCTAGTGTAGCTATGTTGAAAAAAGTTTTTGAAAATAAAGTGATTTCCCACCTGATTTTTGGAAAAAGAGGAAATTAAAACCTTTTTAAAACTGAAACGAGCTGTAGTTTCAACATTTTTCATGAAGCAAATGTCAAGAATTTTCAGAAATTAGATGTGTAGTGAACCTGAAATGAGAGAAAACTGTAAGGATACACCCCAGTAATTTGATGGGAGGCCATATCCAGTGAGATTTGGGTTTGAGAATTTTTTTTCTTTGAAGAGTGTCTTGACAATTTTTTTCTGCTCTATGGATTGATTGGATCTAATTTTTCCCACTATAAGTTAGGCAAATCCAAGTTGAAACAGCTTGACAGCATTCATGACTTTGAGGACATGAAGTAAGGCCATCCCTTGGACAGTTTGAGCCTAAAATTTTCTCACCTTTGAACTGCCCTTGATACACCCCATTTGAGCCTTTAAAACCCCATTTTTTCTTTGATAAAAAAAAAAAAAAAATCAAAAAGTTTGAACCCAAAACCCCTTGACCTGTTTCAATTCATCCTCAATATGAGAGACCAGGAAATAAAAGGAGAAGTGAGGTTAGAGGAGCAAGGTTTAAAATTTGGTGGAGTAAGAGGAAAGCACATTTGGTGGTATTGTGACATTTCAGCCCATAAAAAAAAAAAAAAAAAAAGAGAAGTCACTTTATTTGAAAATCTACAAGAAGATAAGAAGCTGATAAAGCTGATCACTTCAAGTCTACAAATTAAAAAAGAAAATGAAGATTTGCTGAAATAAAGGTGTAAATGTCACCTCCTCACTTTTACTGATTTCTCAATTTTGGATCCTATTATACCCTTTATTCTTCTACAAATTTCACCCATAAGCCACATTACAACCTAATAAAAAGACCTTATTGATCTGAAATAGATTGAGTTGTCATGTGGAGATGAGAATTTGTTTAATCTATGGTGAAATGAATTAGAAAATTTTAGAAGTTAGAGCAATGCCTGTGCTTATGCTTGTAGTCCTATTTGAGGGCTGTAACTGCTCTTGAGCTGTGTGAAATGATGCACCTTTCTATTTTTGCTGTGAGTAAACAACCCTGATAAGATTTGGGTCTAAAATCAAGTTGTTTGGGGTATTATCAAAATATAATTCTCGAATTAAAAGTGAGCTTTGTATCAATTTTCTGACACAATGCCTTGACATGAACTGACTGATAATGAAGGAATTACAGCAAAATTTCAAGTTTTAAACTGATGATTTTTCTGCTGAAAATTCTCTAGAATTGAATGCACTTGGTGTAGAACTTATTTTATCTCACTTAAGCTTTGTTTTAGCATGTTGCACTTGTATTAACTGATTTTATTGGAGAGGTTTGTGGGTACCTTCACTGAAAACTCTCAGGAGACTTCACTCCTCCACTAGGGATCACCTAGGAGTTTAAAAGGCTTGATGCATATGCTAAATGCATCTGTGCTCCCTACAAAAGTGGCATTTAAGTTTTTTTTATCTTTCCTTTGCTCAGGGACTATCAAAGCTTAGGCTTGGGGGTGTGCTAAGCAGTGAAAAATGCCATTTTTCACCCTTTAACCTGACCTTTGATAGACCTGTGAATAGACTAATAAGTACTTGTTGAGCATATTTTATAGATAGCAGTAATAAGCAGTTATAGTGCAGAAATCCACCCTAAAGTGCTCTACAAGAAGGTCCATCTCTCACCACAGCTCTGACCCAACTATGGCACACGGAAGGGCCCCACACCAATGCCTACTTGGGACAGGCAGCAACAGTAAAGCAGTGTTGAAAAAAGGAAAGACAGGCTGAAAACAACCTGTCGATAGGTTATTACAACCTATCGATAGGATCTGAAGGTTGAAAAAAGGAAGAAATCGTGAAGATAGGGAGAATTCGACAGGATTCAGAACTTTTCGTGCAGTCGAAAACAACAAGGGAGCATCCTATCAAATGGTTGCCTGAGCTTGAACAGAACCTATAAAAAAGTCTGAGAACCTATCAAAATCAATTGCACAATAGCTCAACCTGTCGAAAGGATCCTTCAACTTATCGAAAGCATCAAATGAAGGCTGCAGATGCTGAAGCTCTAATTACAGGATTCAACCTATCGGAATGTTTTTATAGGATCTTGAATCCTAGTGAAAAGACCAAAGTACTTGATTTCAACCTATCAAAAGCCTCCTCAACCTATCAAAATCGATCTAAACACTTTTCAGAAAAGCTGCTGTGCACACGCGGCGAGTTGGTGACTTGCTGCACGCAAATCGAGGCACCTTGGTGACCGATGCGAGACTTTTAGAAGTGCCCTGAGAAACCCTAACTGACCCACGTGCTCTCCCCTAACTCTAATGAACTAAAGAGCCTTCTAGAAAGGGAAGAAAGGCGGGAATAACAAGATTATTCTGGAAGCTATAATTGGCGGGAAAAAACTAGATCTGAGGCTGAAGGAGAAAGCTATAAGAAGAGAGGAAGCCATATGAAAAAGGGGATCAATTCTGGAAAACAGAGCTTGTAGTGAAATTCTCTAATTCTTTCCTTTAGCCCAACTATAGTTGGCAAATTTCTTGAGAGCAGCAAAGGGTGAGGTCGAATCTGTAATTAGGGAGAGCTGAGAGTGTTATTGAGGGTTAGATGATGCACAGACTACAAATCTGAAGACATTTCATTGTATGGTAAGTTTAATTCAATGTAATGTTGGTTTAATTGTTGTAATTAGATTTATAGTTCCTTTGGTTTCATTTGTTGCTCAATCGGCTTTATGTAGATGGGAATAGCTCACCCACTTAACTGGTAGACCTCTTGGATGCCATTTGATCTCTCTAGATTTGATGCTCCTATAATTTCCTATGTCTATGGTCTGGTAATTGCAGCATTTGCAGTAGTTATAGTTCTCTAATTGAAACCTTTGATTTGAAGGAAATCTTTAGGATGATCTATGACCATTAAAGTGGACAGATCATAGCCTTAAGATCAATTCAAACTTTTGGTCTAAATTGGATTTTTCTACTTTAATCCTTTGATTTGGAGGAAGTCTATAGGATGATCTGTGACCATTAAAGTGGACAGATCATACCCTTAAAACCAGTTCAAGTCTTTGGTTTAGAGTAGATTCTTCTACCTTGCAGCTGTGCCTATGGCCAGATGAGGGATTGGTGTACTCTAAACTATTTGTAACCCTAGCAGCTCAACCTAATTGCAGCAAGACCAAACTCCATGCTGCTTCTCCCCATTTTCTGTGTTTAATTCCCCTTCACTATGAGATCTGTACTCTGGATTGAATCCTAACATCCGTTTCTGCAATCCTACTTGTTTTTGTAGTTTAATTTAGAAGTGACAATCCCTTCAACCTCTCATCTTTCTTTTACTATTTTAGCATTAGGAAGGGTGCCAGATCCACCACAGATTTAGAGATTTGCCTAATTTTCAGTCACATTTCCCTGTGGACATACCCTTACTTTTTTTCAAAACTTGCTACAACAGGCCCGAATACTTACAGGACTGTGTGTGAGCGTGCCTTGGTGTGTGCTACCTATAGACTCTTTAATTGTCTGATTTTAAATCCCTTTTTGAACACAAGGCAGGATCCCACCAATGCTTCAATGGGAAGCAGTGATCAGTTGGGTGACCCAGACCCTGATGGAAATTACAGTGGGTACTTGGGTCATAGTTCCTTGGGATTGGATGAGGAGGAGGTTGCGACTGATGAATAGTGACTAATCCCTTTTCTACTAACAAGGGAAAAAGTACACTCAAAGATTGCCTCAGAGGCATAAAAACTCGATCATAGCGGATTCTCCTTTGCTCCAGAGTCATTTGCATTCCTTGCCCATTCCCAATTCTCTGCATCTGCTCAGTTCTAACTGGTGCTAGCGGGGCTGCCTGAAATTGAAACGGGGTTGTATTATTATTGGGCCTGTTATTAGCAATGTTCTAAATATCGGCCCCTGTTCTCTTCTCATTCCTTTATTCTGAAAACCTCCTAACCCCACTGGCTCCACTCGGCATGTCCTTATTCAGACAGCCTTCCCTGATGGCATCCTCACATTGACTAGCATTTTTTACCAGATCAGCAAAGCTGGACTGCTGCTGGTATACCAAAAAGTCCGATATCATTGGCAGAGTATTTTTTGAGACCATCTCTATCTGCTCATCATCAGGTATTCTGTTTCTTACTTGAGCTGCCAGTGCTCTCCAGTGTCCTAGATAGTCGCTGAAGGTCTCATTCAGGTTCTGCCTCAAGTGAACCAAGTCCAACTTATGCAGCTCAATGTCTATATTGTAGACATATTGTTCTTGAAAGAGGTGTGTCAAGTCCTTCCATGTTTTCATCATTGATGGTTCCAAAGATGTGAACCATCTCAAATTCGGACCGGTCAGGCTCTTCAGAAAGGCTTTTATTAGTAGTCTTTTGTCTCCTTCGTATTGGCACATATCCCCACAGTAGGACTTCAGGTGTGAAATAGGATTGTAGGTGTCGTTATATATGTCGAAGGTTGGTATTTTAAAATTGGGGGGTAAGGGGACCTCAGCGAATAAACACAAATCTGTGAAGTCCGTGGTGTGGATTTCGGCACCACCCATTTTCATTAACTGCTTCTGAATTTTATCCAACTGTTCTTTCAGCTGCTCTGACTCTTTCGATACAAGGGCTGCTTTCTCGATCGTTGGATGGACTTCACTCTAGGCCACCAAGGGGTGGGCAATTATAGGAGGAGGGTTAAGGCTGGTCAATACCCCAGCATAGGCTCCACTATTTCTAATCTCGTCCTCTTCATACTGCTGGTCGGCATAGTGTGAGCGAGGGCAGGATTCTCTTGTTGGTGTTGCATTGGTTGGATGGGAATGACATGAGTGGGGGTTGGGTGAGCCCATTGGGGGTGAGGAAAGGTTTGTTGGGTGATGGGATAAATGGAAGTTCAGTTTTGGGGTGGGGCCTGATGGGGCCATTGGATATGGGAGAAGGTTTAGAGATAGCCTTGGGGTGTGGGGCCATGAGAAAATTGGGTTTGGGGTATGGCATGGGTTTGACTCGGCTGTGAAGGTTGGGGGTATTGTGGAAGGTATGAGTGTGGGGTTTGGGCTTGGGCCATGAAGCCTTGATCATTTTGGGCCATGGGCCATTGATGGGTTTGGGTCGTGGCCCCATGGTAGGTTTGGGCCAGTGGGCCTTGGTGGGTTTGGGCCATGGGCCGTGGGCCCTTGATGGGTTTGGGCCATGGGCCCTGGGTATGTTTGGGTGGTAGGGTATTGGGCCCTGGAAAAGGGGGTTTGGGCCAATGGGCCTTGGAACATGTGGGTGGTTGGAGATTGGGCCATTGGGGCCTTGAGGCAAGTGGGTAGTGGGGGTTTGGATGGTGTGAATTATGGGAGGTTGATGGGGGTCATGGGGGAGTGAAGCATGGAGGTTGGCTAAGGTATGGGATGGGTTCATGGATGTGATGTGTGGAGGAGAGGTATTTTGGGAAGCCTTACATGAGGAGTAGGCTTGAAACAGCTCCTCCATCATGGTCATGGAAGGAGGATCGGATGTGGGTGGTGGATTTAAGAGATGATTAGGTATGGATGGGATGGATGCGGAAGGAAAATTGGGCATGGCCTTGGTATAATTGGGCATGACCATGATATGTGAGGGGGTATGAGGTGGATTGGAGAGTTGAGGTGGGGCAAAGGATGGGGAAGGATTAGGGATGTTTAGGGATGATGATTGGTGGGGTGTGGATGTTTGGGAAAAACCGGGTATGGCCCCGGTAAAAATGGGCATGACACGGGTAGATGGGGGGATTTGTGGGGGGTTGGATAGGGCGGAAGTGGTGTATGTGAATGTGGGTGGATCGGGCCTATAGGGGGAAGATGGGAAATGGGGCATGGATGTGGATCGGGAGAATGGGTTTGGGTTTGTCATGGATATGGGTGGGAAATGTGATGGATTTGGTATGGACATGGTTTGGGCAAAAGATGGGGAGTTGGGGGTTGGACTTTGGATGTTTTGGGAGGTAGTGGTGGGGAAAATGGGGGCTCCAAACGGGTCGATAACGACAAAGGGTGATTGGGTGAGGGGGATGGTGGAAAAAACTTCTCTCGAATGCGAGTGGGTTGGAGAATGTGGCGGAGATGAGTCGGGACCGGTGTAAGCCGGGTCTACTACCCATGACATTCTACGAGAATGGGTTGGGTAAGGGTGCCTTGGATAAGGCCCAAAAATCCTCCTCCTTCTTCCCCTACAGGATGATGGAGGGCAAGATGATGTCGTTGTGTTGATACCACAAGAACTCTATTTTTTAGGTTTTTTGATTTTTAATTAATTAATTTTTTGGAAAAACCTTTTTTGTAAAACAAAGGTTCCAAGGCCTTGGAATTCCCTTCTCGGGTGGCCTTCGTACCCTGATTTGAGACTCGTGACGACGATTCCGACACACTTTGAAAGAATCGAAGGAGGACCTTCGATCTATTGAAGGCATGAAAATTGAGGCAAACAACCCGATCCCTTGAAATGAGCCAAAAAGAAGTTGCCTTATTTTGACCGACGGGGGCATATTGGGTGTCAGAGATAGCGGGGCCCAAACAAAGGCACTAACACACTGATCGGGGGACTCGGGAGGTGAAAAGAGCCTCAGATTTTGGGTTGCTGCTGTCCTGGCAGACTTGGCGTAACTAATACATGTGCCAAGGTTGCAAGGGCCCTTTTTTACACTAGCGCAAATATTAGTTGCGCCAAGGTCAAAATGGGAGATTTTAAAGCTGGCGCAACTATTAGTTGCGCTAGTTATAAATTCCCAATTTTTGCACTGGCGCAACTAATACTTGCGCTAGGCAAAAATGGTGCTCCAGATTCTAAAACAGTAGGGAACAACAACCTGAAGATGGGTCTGTTTTGAGTTTTTGTGGAAGTTGGGTTTCCGGGAACTGCTTGACTTTATATGATCGATTCTCTCCTCACCAAATCCTAAAGGTTTGAGTCCGGTATAACTCGCTAGCGCACTCGCTAAGGGTTTTAAGCTTTGGAATGGAAACCCACCCAATATACCTCCGGCACAAGTGCCTTCTCAGATACTAGGTGGGCTGGGACTTTTCTGGATCATCATCACTAGGGGTTGCCGCCATACTAAGACCCGGGTGGTTGAATGTGTGCCTAAACCCAACCCTTTTAAAACCTACCCTGTAAAAGCAAATTAATTAAGCTCCTTAACTTGGTTCAATTTTAATTTTCTTTCAAAATATTTTTTTTATGGAAGTTTTCTTTAGTTCAAAGACCGGGGGTGATGACCTCGGGCCGCCACTATGGGCTGGCGTCCACTGTTGGGATATGAGTGCGCAAGTAGGCCAGCCAATCAGCTAAGGCACTTTAAATAACGGAAATTTAAATGTAATTAAAAGACAATGCACAAGTAGGCCCACCAATTGGCTAAGGCTTCTAAAATGACAGAAAAATAAAGAAAATTAAAGGACAATACGCATGTAGGCCCGCCAATCGGCTAAGGCATGCAAATGATGGAAAAGTAGGGGTGAGTTAAATAAAATATAATACACTGATCGGATTTGTGACGATCCCATCGCGGCGATGTGCTCACTTGCAAAAATATAGAGTCGCCACCCAGAGCTTTTGGTGTCCCGGGATACCTATATCAGTTTTATGAGCACCGAAGTGCTAAGAATATGACTCTGAATCCGGTCCACACCAAAGGCTCTTGGGTAGGGGCTTCGGTTATCAATCGGGAAGGTGTTAGGCACCCGACCAACCTGCTTAACGCGGTCTCTACTAATGGCCAAAACAAAAATAAAGTAAAAGAAAAGAAAATGGCTTCCTCTTGCCTAATAGGGCTTATAATCCTATTTGTGCCCCTCCGTTCCTACCGAAAATTTGGCGACGTAACGGTACAAATGGGAGGATGAGAAGAGCCAAAAAGAGATAGGAGAAGAAAGGGGAGAGCCGGAGCCCTCGAGCCCTTGGAGCACCGTAGGAGAGCCTTGCGTGGCTTGCTTTTGATGAGCTTTTGAAGACTTAAATGACGGAAAGAGGGGTTCTAACCACTAAGGCTTACTAGCTAAGAGGTAGAGAAGGGAGGCAAATGGATAGCACACACCTAACCTAGAGGCTTTTTAGGAAAGGTAAGGCATGGAATGATGTTTCAGAATTATAGAATTTGTATGAGCAATGGTGCACCAAAGGGAGAAAGATCTTCTCACTTTAAGCTCTTTCTCTCTTAGGTAAAAATTCTCAGCCCCTAAACCAAGGGGTGGAGGTCTCTATTTATAGGAAATGGGTGGATTATGAGAGTGTTTAGATGCTAATCAAGATTAGAAATGAGGTAATTTAACATCTAAGGTTTCCTAGGATTTTTGGAGCCTTGAAATGTGGGAGAAGGTCCTCCAATGGTGGATGATAGGGTGAGGCTAAAGGCCACTTAATGGGTTGCAATTAGGGTGTAGAAGGGTGCAACAGAACTATTAAAACACACTCAGAAGGTCAAGGTGGTCAACAAGTCAAACCCCAATCATGAATTTCGGGGTAAAAATATAGGGTTACTATTCATATGCCTGGCGCAACTAATAATTGCGCCAGACAAATGTACAGTAAAACAGTGCTGAACAGTGCCTTGGAAGTTGCCTCGCGAGGGTGGTGTCCACTTTAATACTGGCGCAACTATTAGTTGTGCCAGACTTAAATTCTGGGAAAATAGCCTGGCGCAACTAATGGTTGTGCCAGGAAAAGGCATAACTAGTGCAACTATTAGTTATGCCAAGCCATTTCTGGGGACCAAATCCCAACGGGGGACCCACTTGAAATTACTCCTTTGCCCTCCGAGTTTGGACTGCCATATCTTTCGATGTATAACTCCGATTGGGGTGATTCTTTGACCGTTGGAAAGCTGACGACTTATACTTTTCAATGGTATAAGATTCAATTATAGTGGAAGGCTATAGATAGTTCCGGTGCACCCCTCTTCACCCATTGCTCGGAAAGGTTAGGTTTAGGTTCAAAACGGGTTCTAAGGGTTAGGATTGATTTCTAAAGGTTCGGGGCAGGTTCTTAGGGGATCTAGGGTAATTCCTACAGGTTCCATACATGCCATTAAAAGCTCAGAAATATACCTCTCTCGAAATGTGTTTTGATTAGGCCTTAGGCCAAATTTGGGTGTCTATAATACTCAGCCTCTGTAGTTGACAACGCAACTATCCCTTGAGGCATAGACTTCTAACTGATTTCTCCACCTGTCAAAATGAACATGTACCCCGTGGTAGACCTTCTTCTGTCAAGGTCACCAGTATAGTCAAAATCGATGTAACTATAGAGATCTAAATTGCATGTATCTCCACCTTAAACATTAAACTATTTTCAGTTGTACCTTTTAGATATCTCAATATTTATTTAACTGCAGGACAATGCTCTCTACCTAGATTAGACATATACTTACAAACCACACTCAAAGCCTTTGCCAAATCTAGACGTGTACTCACCATGACATACATCAGACTCCCAATATTATTTGCATACCGAATATTATTTATATATTCCCTTTCTCCATGTGTGGACGGATTCATCTTCTTTGTGAGTTTAAAATGCTCTGCTAGAGGAGTTGATACAAGCTTGACATCACTCATATTATACTTCTCAAGGAGCCTTTGGATAAAAATCCTTTGACTTAGCCAAAGCCTCTTCTTCTTACGATCTCTCATAATTTTCATATCTAGGAACTTATTTACGAAACTAAGATCCTTCATCTCAAACTTTTGGCTCAATGATCGCTTCAGCTTGTTGATTTCAACCTTGCTTTCTATCGCTATCAATATATCATCTACATTTAGAATTAAGAAGACTCTCTTTCCTTCATAATACTCTTTCCAGTAGACACAACAATTATATTACTCCCTGTGATACCTTATGCCCAACATATATGAATCAAACTTCTTATACTACTGCCTGGGTTCCTGCTTGAGACCAGATAAGGATTTATTCAATTTGCAATGAATGATTCTGACCCTTTTGCTTTAAATCCTTCTGACTGTCTCATATAAATCTCTTCCTGAAGATCTCTATGGACAAAATTTATTTTCACATCCATCTATTCTAGTTTGAGGTCTTTCTGAGCAATGACGGCTAATAACGTGCTAATCGATATGTGCTTCGCAACCGAAGAGAATATCTCATTGTAATCGATACTCTATTTCTGAGAAAACTCCTTTGCAACTAGCCTTGCATTGAACTTCAGAGTTTCACTCTTAACACCTTTCTTTTGAAAAACCTATTTACAACTGATGACTCTCTTCCCTTTAGGAAGTTTCATGAGATCTCAAGTCTCATTTTTCAAGAGTGACTGCCATTCATCTTCCATAACTAACTATCACTTTAAAGCATCTGTATCCACCCAAGCTTTTGGAACGGTGCTTGGTTCCCCATTCTCTGTGATAAGTATAAGTGTTAAAGAAACCATATCTTTAAACTTTTCAGGATGTTTCTTCGTCCTTTCTGATCTTCTCAAGGTAGCTTGAACCGAAACCGGTACCTGAGATGGCAAGGCTTGAGAAATTGTGCCATCACTCTGTCTCAGAGTCGCCATTATTTTTCTTATCTTGCTCTTGCCTTTCAACATCAACTTGTACATGAGGTTCACTAGATGACTGAGGTTTGTCTTCTACCTTTTTCATGGGAAACTCATCTTCGTTGAAAGTAACATCTCTTTCAACTATTTCTTTGTGAGATTGTGTATCCCACAAATGATAAACTTTGACTCATTCGTCATAGCCAATCAAGACACACTCTTTGGATTTTGGATCCAACTTACATCGTTCACTTTCCTGAAGTAATGCATATGCGACACATCCAAACACCCTCAAGTGAGAGTTACTGGCTTGTCTTCCATATCAAACCTCATCTGCAGTCTTTGAGTTCAAATCTGTTAAAGGCGACTGATTGACCAAGTAATATGTGTTCACTGCCTCTGCCCATAAATCGTAACTCAAGCTGGAATGATTCAACATACACCATACTTTTTCTAATAGTGTTCTGTTCATCCTCTCAACCACGTTATTTTGTTGAGGATTTTCAGGAACTGTTAAGTGCCTAACAATCCTTTAATTTTCAAAGTAGGCCTTGAAATCTGATGATAAGTATTCTCCACTATTAACTGATATGAGAATATTTACCTTTCTATCTGTATGCTTTTCAACCATTCTCTGCCACTACCTGAATTTTTGAAATACATTCGACTTATTTTTAATCAGATACAACCAAGCTTTCATGGAGTAGTCATCTATGAATGACACAAAGTAGTTGGCTCCACCTACTGAAGTGACTTTCGTTGATCCCATACATCTGAATGTATGTAATCAATCAACCTCTTTGAAATATATTTTTCTGTGGAGAAATTAACTTTTTTCTGCTTTCCGAAGATACAATCTTCATAAAAGTTTAGTTTACAAGTTTGAATGTTAGAAATCGCCTTATTCTTTATGAGCTCTGTCATCCCACACTCACTCATGTGACCAAGTCTCTTGTGCCATAAATATGAGAGATCCTTGGAATCTTTTGTAGCTGCAATACTCCTGCTACTGAATGTGTTGCCTACTAGCATATAAAGATTTCCCATCTTTTCACCTTTCATCAATGTCATAGCACCACATACAACCTTTAGTTTTTTGGATTCTAGGATAACTCAACATCCTATCCAATGCCCCAACGAGATCAGATTTTTCTTCTGATCAGGCACATGCTTAACCTCAGTAAGAGTGTGAAAACAACTATCAAACATCTTGATTCTGATAGAACCAATACCCACTGCTTCACATACAATGTCATTTCCCATCAAAATTATCGCACCATTGGCTACCTTGTACTGGTCAAACTAATCCTTTTATGGACACATGTGATATGATGCCCCTGAATGGAGGATCCATCTACCATCAAATTGACTGGAGCCTAATAGTGCACACAATAGGTCTTCACCGGAATCTGACATAGCAACACTAGCCTATTGCGAATTCCCTTCATCTCTCTTATCTTTATTCAATCTCTATTTGTAATATTTATGAATATGTCCGGATTGCTTACATAAGTAACAGATAATATCCTTTCTGTCACCCCTAGATTTGAACATGCTATTTTTTTTGCATTAATTTATTATCCCCTCTTGATTTGTCTATTTTGAGATTATGGTTTCGACCCCTTTTGCTCAAGAGACTAATCCCTTCAGAGTTAGATTCAGACTATTTTGTCAATTTGTCATAAAGAAGTGCATCAATCACTTATTCAATGATAATAGTTCCTTACCATAAGTTAATGTGGTAGCAAGGTGTGCAACCGTGGATTTTCGTCATACCCGTTGCGACGATGCGCTCCCTATAAATATTTAGTCACCACCAGGAGCTTTTGGTGTCCCGGGAAACCTAGATCAATTTTATAAGCACCAAAGTGCCACAAATATGACTCTGAATCCTGTCTACACCAAAGGCTCCTGGGTAGGGGCTTCGGCTATCGATTGGGAAGGTGTTAGGCACCCAATCAACCCGCTTAGTGCGGTCTCTACTTATGGCCAAAACAAAAATAATATAAAAGAAATGAAAAAGCCTTCCTCTTGCCCAAAGGGTCTTAAAATCTTATTTGTGTCCATCTGTTCCTACTAAAAATTCGGCGGCGCAACGGTACAAATGAGTGGATAGAGGAAGGAGTGAGAAGGTAGAGGAATAGAGGGGAGAGTCGGAGCTCTCGGGCCCTTGTTGCACTGCTGTGGAGCCTTGCGTTGGCTTGCTTTGGTGAGCTTTTGAAGGCTTGTTGAGGTTCTAAATCCTAGGGCTTGATAGCTAAGAGGTAGAGAAGGAAGGTTAGGAGGTAACACACACCTAACCTAGTGCTTTTCGGTGAAATGCTAAGGTCTAAAGGAAGTTTCAAAGTTCTGGAATTTATATGAGAATGATGCATTAGAGGAGAGAGAGAAGGGATTCCTTAATCTCTTAATTACAAATTTTTTTAAGCCTTTGTAAAGGGAGGGGTGCCACTCTATTTATAGAAAAAAGAGTGGTTAGGAGGGTGTTTAGAAGCTAATTTGGATTAGCAATTAGGTAATGGGCAATCTAAAGTTTCCTAAGATTTTTGGAGCCTTGAAAAGTGTGAAGAGTTACTCCAATGATAGATGATAGGGTGGAGCTTTAAACCACTTAAGAGGTTGCACATAGATAGTAAATGAGTACAATAGAACTAGCAAAATATACCTCAAAGGTCAACATGGTCAATAAGTCAAACCCCATTCTCAAAATTCAAGGCAAAAACCTAGGGTTATTGTTCATATGCCACGCAACTATTAGTTGCGCCAAGCATATGTCCAGTAATACAGTGGAGCTATAGTGCCTAGAAGTTGGCTGCTCGTGTGGTGGGGTTCACCTTATAAATGGCGCAACTATTAGTTGCGCCAAATCCCTAGGGGGTTCAGCTGATTTTACCATTTTGCCCCTATACTTCAGAATGCGATATCTTCTTATGTATAACTCCGATTGGGGTGATTCTTAGCCCGTTGGAAAGATGAGGACTTATACTTTTCATTAGTATGAAATTTGATCATAGTAGAAGGTCACAGCTAGTCTTGATATACCACTCTTCATCCATTGCTTGGGAAAGCTAGGGTTAGGTTCGAAATGGGTTCTAAGGGTTGGGATGGGTTTTTAAGGGTTTGGGAAGGTTCCTAAGGGATCTAGGATGATTCATAGGGCTTGAAAAAGGTTCCTAAGGGTTCCATATATGCTATCAAAAGCTCAGAGATGCACCTCTTTTGAAATGTGTCTCGATCGGGCCTTGGGCCAAATTTGGGTGTCTACAAATGCCCATCTTTGATATCCGATCACTAATGATCGAATGCCAAAGAAAAGAGACATCCGAAGAGGCCCAAGGCATTACTGACGGGTTCACTATATTTAGAACGAACTTTAAACATCAGATGAGTAATATGGTGAGAAAATGAATGCCCTGTATGTTGGAAAAAATGGTCGTCTCTCAAGGTAATCGGTCTTCAAGCGCTTAGCGATATTACTGGGCATAATCGAGGTAAAAAATGAGTTGCGAAAGCCCAATAGCTGGGAAAAAGGTCACTTCTCGAGATGTTTTAAAGGAGTTTGATGTTTAAGATTCATTCTGAATACAACAGCTTCGTAAGTAAGGAGGGTGATCAACCCACATTCAGAGATAGGCGCAATGCAAGTACGCAAGGTTCCATAGTTTGTGTCCAATCATATGAGGCATTGACCGCATCATCTGACTGGTCACGGGTGCTCCTGCTTGAAGTAGGGTTCGAGTCTTCGGGCAAACCCATTTATCCTGAAGTTTATTTAGCACGACTACTAGAGCAGAGCGAACAGATGTCGCAACACTTTTTGGGAGTACGTGTTGCTTTTCCAACGTGCCTCGGATTATCATGACCCAGAGTATCCAACCTCAAATGACACAGAATAGATCTGACCAAAATCAGGTGCCTACCGAAGGGGACATCCAATCCTGGTCTCTGTCGTCAATAATCTTACAAATTATTTAACTATGCATAAACATGCACCCATTAGGGGCGATTAGCAATAAAGGCAATGGAAGTCTCGACCCAGATCCCGTCCGAGTATGATTTATGAAAATAAATGACCGTCCTACAGATACTCAGATGCATGGCGTACACTTTACAGGGATATCGTGCCAATACAGGTTTTAAGCTTGTGGAAATAAGGGAAATGAACCCTTCTGCATGCATGTTTACATATAGCTTGATTGACATATAGTTTCATTTTTAACAGGTTGGTTTCAACTAACGATTGACCTTTTTCATAACAGCGTTATCAGGACCTCAAACCTCGTAGGGCGCGTGCCCTGACAGCGCAGACCAAGAGTCCACACCTCCAAAATAGCTCGTGATGAATATGAAATTAGACACTCATGTTCCTATGAATCCACAAACAGAGCGCTCATTGCAAAGATTTAGCAGTGGAGTCGGCCCAATCGAAACATTGATCATTTGATCGGGATTGACACCGTTGCTCTTACTTCGAAGTAGGATCCAAAAATCCAAGGTGAACCTTAGATTTAGAACATTAATATAGCACAATTGCGTTGTCGATAAAATATTGACATTTTATCACATCGGAACACGCATGTGGGTAGCTGTGCGTCCAATCATATGAGGCATAGACCGCCTCATTTAACTGGTCGCCGGTGTAGAGTGAATTGAGGCGAACCCACTGATCCAGAAGTTTATTGAGCCCGACTACCCGAGTAGAGTGAATAGATGTCGCAACGCTTTTTGGGAGTACGTGCTGTCTTTTTTAAAAACAATGTTTTTGCTATTTTATGTGGGAAAATTTTGACCTTTTTTATATTTACCATTTTATGTGATTTTTATTATTTCATGTGATTTTTTGGATTTTAAGTTATTATTTCATGTGATTTTATCACTTTATTACTTCTATTATTTTATGAGAATTATTTTTTGGGATTTTCTTTATCTTTTCTTATATTTTTTTTTTTATGGATTTTTAGATTTTTAAGCTATCATTTTATGTTATTTTTTTAGATTTTTTAGAGCTATCATTTTATGGTATTTTTCAGTGTTTTAGAACTATAATTTTATGTGAATTATTCTATTATTTTATGTGAATTATTTTTGGCTTTTTATGTGAGATTTTTTATCATCATTTGACTTTTTCACGTTTTCTGTGTAGGATTGGGATGCCTATTGATCTCGATCCATTTTATTATAGCATGGCTTCCCGAGCAAATCGAATGAGGATCACAATGTCGTTTGGGAGCATATGCATCGGCCGGGAGTAATAAAACGAAGAGAGGGAGGGACCGAGCTATGCAGGTGACCTGTACCCGGCCCAAAACTCGACTCGAAAGTGGTTGGCGCAACTACTAGTTGCGCCAAGCCAAAAGGGGGCTCAAAATAGCCTGGTGTAACTAATAGTTGTGCCAAGCATGGCTAGGTTTTGATTTCAAAACACCCGAGTTCAGGCAGCAAGGGCATATTTTCGAAAATATTTTCTCCCCCTCTCTTCAAACCGAAAATCGACCTCCTCTAGGGTTCCTTTATATCGCCTCTACGCGTGCCTCATTGCCGACATTTGCTTGTGCCGATTGATCGTCTGCACCGCGCTAGATCAAAGACCCCGAGTGTCCATCTTTAAATAAAACTGAACAGATCCTGGCCAAAATTGGGTGCCTACCGAAGGAGGCACTCAATCTTGGTCTCCGTCAACAATGATCTTATTTTCGAACAATTATGTAAAAACATGCACTCATCAAGGGTAGATAAAAATAAAGGGGAATGGAAGTCCCGACCCATAACCCCTTCGGATACAATTTACGAGAATAAACGATCATCTAACGGATACCTAGTCGCAAGGTGTACACTTTACAGGTATACCGTACAAATGAAGGTTTTAAGCCTGCACCCTAAAATGAGCCCGTCGGGATGCATATTTGTTCGATAGGTAATTTATTTTATTAATAGGTTGGTCTCAACCAACGATTGACCTTTTTCTGAGGAATTTGATGCTTAGGACACTAAAGTTAACATGAATCCAAAGACAGCGCTTAGGTTGCAGATTTAGAAGTGGAATCAACCCGATTGAAACATTGATAGCTTTATCGGGATTGACACAGTTGCTCCTACTTTAAAGTAGGATCCAAAGATCTAAGGCAAACCTTAGACATAGGACATTAATCTAGCACAGCTGCGTTGGAGAAAAATATTGACATTTTACTGCATTGAAACATGCATGTGCGTAGCTATGCATGGTAAAAGTACTATAAAAATATGGTTATTTTTTTCTTTTTCAAAATGATTTTCTTCTTCTCTTTTTTTTTTTTGAATAGATTGGATGTCGGTGATGAGATGCTTCATCTGATCCATCTATCGTTGAGAGGTTGCCTATTTCGCGCCTTCGGACCATTTGATGTTCCTGCACATCTCAAGAAAACGTCAGTCCTTCATTTATTTATATAGGTAACAATAAGAATCCTAATTAACAGAAGGAGAAACAAACATTTACCTACACATTTTTAATTTTTAAGATTTATATATTTTAGATTTTTATTTTCAGAGATTTTTTGCTCTTTTTCTTTATTTTGAGATAGAAGTATGATGTTGTACATATGTACAAGGACATAAAGAAAGTGGGGATATATGTATATCATTTTTTTTGGATTTTTGATTGATTGATTTTTTTTGTTCTTTTTCTTCGTTTTTTGAAATGGAAGTATGATGCTGTACATATGGAAAAGAGTAGAATATATATAATTCTTTTTGTATTTAGATTTTTCTTGATTTTCTTAATTTTTTTTGTTCTTTTTTTGGCTTTTTTTTTTTTTGATGCTTTATCAGTGAGATGAAGTAACGGGTCCCATTTTGACCATAGTTGAACATTTTGACCCGTTCAGGTGATGGGACCTGAGTGAGGTTCAACAATTTTACCAAGGTCGGAACATCCATCCCTTTGGATCGAATCAATCTTTTCTCCTTAGCTCGGGTTATACGTTTGACGAAGTAGTTTCACAATGACAATTCTGGTCGGGACTTGATTTGAACTAACATGACAATTCTCCTCAAACGTCAATCTTATCAATCATTTCGAACCTTTCTTTTTCAATTCTTTCTTTTTAATCCCTTTTTTACTCATAACGCTCAAGGCGGGTTCGTCGTGCCCATTTTGCCCTCTTTTTACCCATGGCACCCTTTCGAATTTTCACCACGTCCATGGGTTTAGCTCTCTTACCCCAAACGCCCTTTCGAATTTTCACCTTGGTCCACACAAACTCACTATTTTTACCCATAGTGCCCTTTCAGGTTTTCACCATGTCTCTCTTGCTTTGAGCTTGCATTTCTATTTTATTTTTTCTTTTTATTTCTTTTATCAACAGCCATGACATAGACGTCGATTCCGTCATAGCCGGCTAGATGGGGCTCTGGTGTCGTCTCACAACTCGGCTCGTGTTGACTTAATAGATACTATGACTGCTCATGAACCTACAAAGAGGGCTTTCTTCAGGATGTAGCTTGGCCATGGGTTAGGTTAGGATTTGAAGGTGTGTTGGGCTAAAAGGTTTCCTTGATACAGTTTCAGTTTTTCACAACATACTTTCTTCCTCGGGGGTTTTTACTATACATGCCCCATGATTCTTCTATATATTTTTTCTTTTTCCTTTATTTTATTTCAGGCAATCTCTTTTTGAGGTTTTGGTTTTCTGATTTTTTTAATTTTTTGATGGCGCTTCTACTTCATCTCTCTTTTTTTTTATATGTACACACTTTTTCTTTTTTAGGGAAGGGGTTTATTGAAAGAAAGGCTCAGGCTCAAATGGGGTAGTAAAGGATATCATCATTTTTAGGGATGCTTTTTGGCTACTGTGCTCGGAATGATGGCCTCTTTTGGGTGGTTCTTGAGCAGTCACGTATCTATTTCACTAATACTTACCTTATCGCGATAGACTAAGAGTAGAACCGTCAGACATATCCATCATTGATGGACTCAGGAAGATGATCTCCGTCCATGGTGGTGAGGTGGATGGTGTATCCCGGTAGCACTTCTTGGACGACGTAAGGTCCCTCCCAGTTCGGCTTGAACTTCCCTCTCGGATCTGCATGGAGGGATGGGAAGATATTCTTCAGTACAGTGTCTCCTTCCTTTAGATCTCGACCGTGGACACGTTTATTGTAAGCTCGTGTGATTCGCCCCTGGTAAACTTGAGTATGACACAAGGCTAGGGGTCTTTTCTCATCCAGTAGATTCAATTGTTCAAAGCGAGATCTCTTTCTCTCTGCTCTAGGTAAGCTTGATTCCATGAGGATTCGGAGCGAGGGTACTTCAATCTTTATCGATAGGACGACCTCAGTTCCATACATGAGGGAGAATGGTGTTGCCCCTGTAGCTGTACGGATCGACATTCTGTAGACCCACAAAGTAAATGATAGCATTTCGCTCTAATCTTGGTAAGTGACGACCATCTTTTCGAGGATACAAACGACCGTCTTGTTCGCAGCTTCCATGGCTCCATTAGTTTGAGGCCGATAAGGGGATGAGCGATGGTGCTTGATCTTGTATTGCTCGCAGAAGACTAGAATGTGCTTATTCGTAAAGTTTGTGCCATTGTCCATGATGATATCCTTGGGTACTCTAAATCGACATACAATATTATTTTTGAGAAACTTTCCGACGTGACTAGCTGTGATGTTGGAATATGATGCTGCTTCTACCCACTTGATGAAGTACTCAATGACAATGAGGATGAACTGATGTCCGTTTGATTCTTTTGGATTAATCATTCTGACAACATCAAGGCCCCAGGTAGTAAATGACCAAGAAGTGGTCATGCAGTGTAGATCGATGGCAGGAGTGTGTATCAGACTGGAGTGTTCCTGACACTTGTAGCATTTCTGAACATGTTTGCAGCAATCTGATTCCATGGTGGTTCAAAAGTATCCCTACCGTAGAATTTTCTTGGCGAGCATGTGACCACTGACGTAGGCACCGCATACTTCCTCATGGATCTCCTTTGTAATATTGATCGCTTCACTTTCTGTAAGGCACCTGAGCAAGATGTTATTGTAGGATCGCTTGTAAAGATATTTCCACAAATGATGTAGCCTGCCACTAAACGTTGAATGGTTCGCCGGTCCGTCTTGGACGTACCCTCCGAGAAAGTTAGTGTCTCGAGGAAATTCTTGATATTTGAGAATCAAGGTGGCTCATCATCGGGCATTGTAGGTTCCTCAATCTGGAGGTAGAAGGCTGGCTCATTCCTTTGCTTGATCATGATCGGCTTCATCTCAGCACCATACGGGATTTCAATCATTAATGCCAAAGTGGATAATGCGTCGGCAAAGCGATTCCTTATCCGGGGGACATATGAGAATGTCACGCCTTCGAAATAAACTATCAGATCCTCGAGGTGCTCATGGTAAGGGATCAATTTCTCGTCTTTTATCTTCCAATCTCCATTCATCTGACATATGATCAACTGTGAATTGCCAAACAATCAAAGGTGAGTTATGTTTAGATCGAGAGCCGCCCGTAAACCAGCGGCACAAGCTTCATACTCGGCCATGTTGTTAGTGCAAGGGAAGTTGAGTTTGATAGAGACTGGTACGTGAGATCCTTTTGGCGAAATTAGAATGGCGCCAACTCCCTGCCCTCGGCATTTACTGCTCCATCGAAGTGCATTACCCATGATTCTTCTGCTTCTTCTATATCGTCTTCCATCCTAAACAAGATGTCCTCATCGGGGAACTCAGTTCTCAAAAGTTCATAATCTGGAAAAGGATTTTCGATAAGATGATCGGCGAGTGCCTACCCCTTGATCGACTTCTGAGTGACGTACGTGATGTTAAACTCAAACAATAAAAGCTGCCATCGTGTGGTTCGTCCAGTAAGAGCCTGCTTCTCAAACAGGTATTTCAATGGATCCATTCAAGCTAAAAGTAGAACGGTTTGGGATAACAAGTAATGGCGGAGCCTCTGAGTAGCCCATATAAGAGTCAGGCATGCTTTCTCCATATGAGAATAGCGTGTCTCATAATCAGTAAACTTCTTGCATAAATAGTAGATGGCCTGCTCTCTTCTTCCCGTCTCATCATGATGCCCTAAGACACATCCCATTGAGACTTTCGTCATGGAGAGATAAATCAAGAGTGGTCTCCTCGGCTCAGGTGGTACCAAAACAGGTGGGTTAAGGAGGTAGCTTTTGATTTTATCGAACGCTGTCTGACAATCTTCGTTCCATTCAATGGGTGAATTCTTCCTTAATAGCTTGAAGATCGGCGTGCAGATAGGTGTAACTGGGCAATGAACCAACTGATATATTATATTCTTCCCAAGAACCCTCTAACTTCTTTCTCAGTAGATGGTGGCGACATTTTAGTGATAGCTTTGAATTTGACTGGGTTGACCTTGATCCCTCTCTTGCTGACAATGAATTCCAACAGTTTTTTGGACATAGTGCCAGATGCGCACTTCTGTTGATTCAGACGTAGCTGATACTTTCTCAACCTCTCAAACAACTTTTGAAGGTTTACCAGATGATCACTTCACTCCGGTGACTTGGCTATCATATCATCGACATACACCTCAATCTCTCGATGCATCATGTCATGAAACAATGCGGTCATAGCTCTTTGGTACATTGCACCGGCATTCTTCAACCTAAACGGCATGACTCGATAGCAAAAAGTCCCCCAAGGACTGATGAATGTCGTCTTCTCTCAATCTGCCTCTACCATCTAAATCTAATTGTATCCTGAGAACCCATTCATGAAAGAAAGCATCCCGTGCTTAGCAGTGTTATCAACCAAGATGTCGATGTGTAGTAATGGGAAATCATCTTTCGGGCTTGCCTTATTCAAATTACGAAAATTGATACACATGCGGACCTTTCCATCCTTCTTCGGCACTGGCACAATATTGGCTAGCCACTGCGAGTATTTGGATACCATGAGAAACCCCGTGTCATACTGCTTGATGACCTTGTCTTTGACTTTCAGCATCCACTAGGGTCGGAGATGTCTCAGCTTCTGCTTAATTGGCTTCATATTAGGGTAGAGAAGCAACTCATGCTCGACCAAATCGATGTCCAGACCAGGCATGTCCTAGTATGATCAGGCAAAAATGTCTTGGTATGATCGAAGGAAGTCGATCATGCTTTTTCTTTCTTCCGGAGATAGCGACGCTCTGATTTTGGTAATTCGAGAAATCTCCTCAGTCCCTAGATTAATGTCCTTGGTTTCTTCAACAATGGGGAATTCGGAAAACAGGTCGAGGAGCTCATGGGGGAGCTCCTTCGAAGGGATATCCTCGTCCAGACTCGTAACTCCTACCTCTTCTTGTGTTTCTGTAGGAAAAGGGTCGATTTTATGTGGGACATGTATTTCAATTAAGGCATCTTTTTGTGATATTTTATTTAGAATTTTAAATGATAATAATTTTGGACTTTATATTTTTTTAATATTTTTAGAATTTTTATTTTCTTCGGAGACGGACCCTTGGCAGCACGAGTCTGTGTATATACAAGGTCTTGCTTGTCAAGGGCTTATCTCACTTTTTATAGGTTATTTTTTAGGGAAACAGGTGCCAAATGTTAGGCCACTCCTCGCTTTCAGGGTTTGGGGTAAAGATGCCCAGTTGCATACCTATAAGCCGCTCCTATACCTATTTGGATGGAGGGTGCTGATTGATACGGCTCTTCGGAGTCAGCCTCCATCATGTTGATCCCCATTTCGTCTAAGATGATATCCTCAAATGTTAACATAGTTTTGTGGTGATTCACCACAAGGGGAGTTTGTTCAGGTACGGGCCATCGCTCCTCAAAGAGGGATAACGCGGCCAAGTCTATCTCCAGGCTGGGAAGGGTGACGTGAGGATTGGTGGGGTGAATCTGTGCTATAGGCTTGTGTGGGGTTAATCGGGTTACTCCATTATGGTCAATCTTTACAACCCCGACGCTCACGAATGAATTCTTGATGTGAGGCCTGGGACGGGGTCTTTCCTCTATGTTTATCCCCTTAGCTCTCGTAGCTGTCGTCGCACGGGCTTTCTCCTTAGCCTTCTGCACTTTTTCTTTCATGGGCTTATAACCTAGCCAAAATCTAACATTTTGACCACCCTTAGTTGTGACTGGCTCTTTTCTGTCTTGCAGTCTGGGCCCCAACCCCCTTCCATTTTGATAGCCCCACTTTTGGAGAAAGGTCACTGCTGCTACCATTCCACCTTTAGTTCTTGGAATTATGCCCTCGATAGGCTCGGGAGTATCATTGACACCTCGTATTCAAAACTATGGCCGCCGACATCCTCAGCGGTGCATGACACATTCAATACTTTAGGTTTTTTGATGCTGTTGGTGGCTTTTCTTTCTCACTGTGCCCCTCATCAATGATGGTGATGATCTTATGCCTGAATGCAAACTTAAGCTTTTAGTGCAGCGTCGCCGGTATTACTTCGACCTCATGCAGCCACGGGCGCCCTAACAGTAGATTAAACAAGGATTTGATGTCCATCACTTGAAATAATATGGAGAAGGCCATTGGCCCAATCAATAGCTCAAGGTAAACTTCTCCTATTATTTCTCTTTGTGTGTTATCAAAACCTCTGACACTAGTTCTCGTGGATCTCAGCATGCAAGGATCTACCCCAATCTTGATGGTGGTTCTCAGTGGGCATATATTTAATGCAGACCCATTATCGATTAAAACTAAGGGGATTATCATATTTCTGGACTCAACAATAATGTTCAACGATTTGGAGTGACTACTCCCTTCATCAGGTAAATCGACATCCGAAAATGAAATGACATTTGGAGCCATAACCTGACCAATTATTTGCCCGACTTCATCTGGGCTAACTTGAAGCGATACATGCGTATATTTTAACGCCCCCATTAATGCTTGAAAATAGAGCAGGGACGCCATTAAAAGATCCCATACAGTAATATGGGCAGACATTCTTCTCAGCTGAGTCTCCAGTATATATTCTCGACTCATTTTCTCAAAAGGATTCACAGCGTTATCCTTCTTTTCCTCTGGTTGGGCTTGTGCTGCTGGTGGTGCTTTAGGCTGCTTTGAGATCTTTCTAGATCGGGTAACAAAGTCCACTGCCCCTTCTCTGTTGTTGCTAACATTGATATCTGTTTGTTCATAACTCAGCGGGACTTGATGAGGATCATAGGTTGGTCTCAAAATCTGAAATGGTATAGCTGCTAGTATCGGATGCACTAGTACTACGGGCTTCGGAGGTTTGTGTAACACTTGATTCACTTCGGTGATAGCTGGTTGGGTGGAAAAATTGGGCCAGATGGGGGTGGTGAATCTTGTGGGTGGTTGCACCGGGGGTAAAGGGATAGGAGTAGGCCATTGGTAGCTGATAGGTGCTGACGAGGGATTGGGGATGTGGTGGGATATCGAGTAATTGATGGGGGTGGTGTAGTATGGTTGATATGTATTTATATGCATATAATTGATAGGAGTGGGTGATGAGAAATAAGCCCTAAGATCCAAGGGTTCAACTCAGGGTGCTAGGTTGGGGAAATAATCCGATAAATTCAGGGGTTCAATCACCCCAATATTCCTTTCTTCACAATTTCTCGGCAATGGTGCAACATAGCTCTTCGATCACTGATGTAATCCGATGGATCAAATTCAAAATCCTCCTCATATTTCTCGACCATCCCAATAGTGGGTTGGGATCTGCTCCTCCGATAGGATGTGGGGTAATGGTACTTGATGAATATTTGCGTGCTGGTTCACTTGAGAGATTGCTGGTGGAATGATTTTCTCGGCATCGATTAAATCTTGGATCGCATGCTTTAATGGGAAGCAACGATTAGTCAGGTGACCTGGACCCTGATGAAAATTATAGTGAGTATTAGGATCATAATTCTTTGGGATTGGGTGAGTAGGAGTTTGGGTTGAAGAATAGTAACTAATCCATTTTCTATTAGTAAAGGCAAAAATACACTTAGTGATTGCCCTAGGGGTGTAAACACTCGGTCGTAGCGGGCTCTCCTCTGCTCCGGAGTCATCTGCATTCCTTGTCCATTCCTTGCTCTCAGTATCTGCTCAGTTCTGACTGGTGTTGGTGGGGCTGCTTGAAATTGAAATGAGGTTATGTTATTCTTGGGCCTGGTGTTGGCAATGTTCTGGACATCAGCCCTTGTTCTCTTCTCGTTCCTCTGTTCTGAAAACCTTCTAACCCCACTGGCTCCACTCGGTACATTTTTGTTCAGGCGACCTTCCCTGATAGAGTCTTCACATCGATTGGCGTTCCTTACCAGATCAGTAAAGCTGGATTACTGCTGGTACACTAAAAAGTCCGAGATCACTGGCAGGGTATTTTTAAAAATTATTTCTATTTGTTCATCATCAGGTATCCTACTTCTAAGCTGAGCTACCAGTGCTCTCCAACGCCCTAAATAATCGTTGAAGGTCTCATTCAGGTTCTGTTTCAACCGGGCCAAGTCTGACTTACGTAATTCAATGTCTATATTGTATACATATTATTCCTGAAATAAGTGCGTCAAATCCTTCCAAGTTTTTATCATAGATGGTTCCAAAGATGTAAACCATCTCAAGGCCGGACCAGTTAAGCTCTTTTGAAAGACCTTTATCAGTAGCCTTTCGTCCCCTCCATATTGGCACATGTCCCCACAGTAGAACTTAAGGTGTGCAATAGAATTGCTGGTGCCGTTGTACTTGTAAAAAGTTAACATTTTAAATTTTGGAGGCAAGGGAACCTCAGCAAATAAACATAAATCTGTGAAGTTCTTGGCGTGGATTTTAGCACCACCCATTTTCAACAACTGCTACTTATTCCTTGGACATGGGGCCACTTTCGAGGTTGGACTTCACTCTGGGCTACCAAGGGGTGGGGAATGAGATAGGAGGAGGGTTAAGGCTGGTCAATGCCCCAGCATAGGCTCCACTATTCCTAATCTCGCCCTCCTCATACTACTGGTCTACATAAAGTGTAGTGAGGGCGGGATTCTCTTGCTGGTGTTGCATAGACTGGATGGGAATGGTATGAGTCGGGGTTGGGTGAGTCCATTAGGGATGAGGGAAGGTTTGGTCGATGAAGGGATGAGTGGCAGTTAGACTTTGGAGTGGGGCCTGATGAGGCCATTGGGCCGGGGGTAAGGTTTGAAACTGACTTTGGAATGTTGGGATATGGGTGAATTGGGGTTGATGTAAGACATGGGTTTGAGCTGGGTATGAGGGTTGTGAATGGGTAAAATTTTGGAGGAATTGTGAAGGGTATGGGTGTGAGGCTCCAAACTTTTGTTGGGCTTGAGTTTGAGCTATGAAGCCATGGGAGGGTTGGGCTTTGAAGGTTTGGCCCATGGGTCCTTGGGAAGCTTGGGCCATAAAGCCTTGGTCATGATAGGTGTGGCCGGGGAGGCCTTGGTGGGTTTGGGTCATGGGTCATTGATGGGTTTGGGCCATGGGCCATTGATGTATTTGGGCCATGGGCCCTTGGTGGGTTCGGGCCATCCCTTGATGGGTATGGGCCATAGGTCCTTGATGGGTCTGACCCATTGGGCCTTGATGGGTTTGGCCCATTGAGCCTTGATGGGTCTGGGCCATGGGGCATGGTGGGTTTGGCCCATTGGGCCGTGGTGGGTTTGGGCCATGGGCCCTTAGTGTGTCTGGCCCATTGGGCCATGATGTGTCTGGCCCATTGGGCCTTAATGGGTTTGGGCTATGGGCCCTTGGTGGGTCTGGGCCATGAGCCCTTGGTGGGTATGGCTCATGAGGTTTTGGGACATGTGGGAAATGAGGGTTTGGGCCATTGGGCCTTGGGATATGAGGGAAATGGGAGTTTGGGCCATTGGGCCTTCGAACATGTGGGAAATGGGGGTTTGGATAGTATGGATGATGGGGGGTTGATGGGGGTCATGGGGGAGTGAGGCCTAGAGGCTTGATAGGGTATAGGAGGGATCCATAGATGTTTGGTGTGGATGAGAGGGGATGTGTTGGGAGACCTTCCACCTATTGTAGGTTTGGAACATCTCCTCCATCATGGCCATGGAAGGGGGATCGGATGGAGATGGATTATTTGATGGCTGGAGGGGTATGGATGGGGTGTGTGAAGAGGAAAAATTGAGCATGACCCCGGCAAAATTGGGCGTGGCCCGGGTGAAGGGTGAGATATGGGGTGGATTGGAGAAATGAGGTGGGGCATTGGTGGATGAATTAGGTATGTATGGGAGAGATGTGTGGGGCATAGTGGTGGAGAATGAGAGAGGAAAGTTGGTCATGACTTCGGAAAAGATGGGCATGACTTGGGCAAATGGAGGGATGTGTGGGGCATAGTGGTGGAGAATGAGAGAGGAAAGTTGGTCATGACTTCGGAAAAGATGGGCATGACTTGGGCAAATGGAGGGATGTGTGGGGGATTGGATGTGGTATGGATGGATGTGGGTGGATCGAATTGGGCGGATGAGAAATAGGGTATGTTGGTTAAGGTGGAGGATGGGTTTTGAATGGGTGTGGAAGGAAGGTGAGATGGGTTGGAGATGGCCATGGATGAAGGTATAGCTTGGGAAAATGATGAGAAATTTGAATTTTGGGTATTTTGGGAAGTGGTGGAAGGGAAAATAGGGGCACCGAACGGGCCAGTTATGGTGAGGTTGATTGGGTGAGGGGGGTGGAAGTAAAGGCTTCTTCGGTATGGGAATGGGTTGGAGAATGTGGTGGGGATGAGTCGGGATCGACATAAGCTGGGTCCACGGCCCACTACATATCTCGGTATTGGGTTGGGTATGGGTGCCTCGGATGGGGCCCATAAAGCTTCCTCCTTCTTCCCCTACGAGATGACGGAGGGCACGATGATGCCGTTGTGCCGGCACCAATCAAGACTTTATTTTTAGTTTTTTATTTTTTATTTTTTTGAATTTTTATAAGTGAAAAGAAATGAGGATTCCGGGGCCCTTTTGAATTCCTTTCTCGGGTGGCTCTCGTACCTTAAATAGGTCCCGCAGTAAAGGTTCCGAAGTGCTTCAGAAGAATCAAAGGGAAACCTCTTGATTTATTAAAGGCACGAAAACTAATGCAAACAACCCGATCCCCCGAAACTAATAAAAAAGAAGTCACTTTTTTTAACCGGCAAGGGCGTATTGGGTGTCGAAAGTTGTGGGGCCTAAATAGAGGCACTAAAGGCACTGATCAGGGAGTCCGGGGTGTGAAATAGGCCACATATCCGAACTGATGCTGCTCAGAACCAACCTGGCGCAACTAATAGTGGTGCTAGAGCAAAAGTTTCCAGAATAAAGTTGGCGCAACTAATATTTGTGCCAGTGTTCTTTTGGGACATTTTTCATTGGCACAACTAATAGTGGCACCAGAGCAAAATGGTTCTCCAGATTGTTTGACAGCAGCAATCTCAGTCCAAAATGGGTCTCCAAACTGGCTTTTTGTGGAAGCTAAACTTCCGGGGACTAATTGTTTATATTATACGTCTCTTTCCTCACTGATCCTAAGGGTTTAGAGGCCAAATTGGGTTCACTATCGCTCTCTTTTTCTCGGATTTTAAGCTTGGTAACGAGAAGGTTACCCACCCGATATACCTCAAGTGAAAACACTTTTCAGGTACTAGGTGGGCTGGGACTTTTTTGGATCATCACCACTAGGGGCTGCCGCCGCACTAAGACCCGAGAGTTTGTATGTGTGCCTAAACAACCCAACCCTTGAAAATCTACCTCACAAAAATCAATTTAAATTCCCTTTGTTGGTTCAATTTTATTTTTCACTTTTAAGGAAATTTTCTTAAGTTTAAAGACCAAGGGTGATGTTCCCGTGCCGCCTCTACGGGTCGGCGTTTACTAGCGGAATATGATTGTGGAATTAAAAGCGCAAGTAGGCCCGCCAAACGGCTAAGGCACTTGAAATGACGAAAATATAAAAAATTTAAATGACAATACACAAGTAGACCCGCCGACCGGCTAAGGTGCTTGAAATGATGGAAACGTAAACAAATTGAATGACAATGCGCAAGTAGGCCCGCCAAACGGCTAAGACTCGTAAATGACGTAAAAGTAGGGGTAAGTAAAATGACCTAATCGAAGGGGTGAGTAAAAAAAAATAGTAAAAATAAACTAAAAAATAGTAATAAAAGGTTAGTAAATAAAAAATAAAGAGGCCAAGTTCAAGGGGAGGCTCTACTAGCTACTTCCCAGCAGAGTCTCCATCTATGTAATCGTAGATTTTTGTCAAACCCGTCGCGATGATGCACTCTCTATAAATATTTAGAGTCGCCACCCGGAGCTTTTGGTGTCCCGGGAAGCCTAGATCAATTTTATAAGCACCAAAGTGCCACAAATATGACTCTGAATCCTGTCTACGCCAAAGGCTCTTGGGTAGGGGCTTCGGTTATTGATTGAAAAGGTGTTACGCACCCAACCAACCCGCTTACTACTGTCTCTACTTATGGCCAAAACAAAATTAATGTAAAAGAATTGAAAAAGCCTTCCTTTTGCTCAAAGGGTCTTAAAATCCTATTTGTGCCCCTCCGTTCCTAACAAAAATTTGGCGGCGTAACGACACAAATGAGTGGATAGAGGACGGACCGAGAAGGTAGAGGAATAGAGGGGAGAGCCGGAGCTCTTGGGCCCTTGTTGCACCGTTGTGGAGCCTTGCTTTGGCTTGCTTCGGTGAGCTTTTGAAGGCTTGTATGGTGAGAAATAAGGTTCTAACTCCTAGGGCTTGATAGTTGAGAGTTAGAGAGGGAAGGTTACGGGGTAACACACACCTAACCTAAAGCTTTTGGATGAAATACTAAGGTCTAAAGGAAGTTTTAAAGTTCTGAAATTTGTATGGGAATGGTGCACTAGAGGAGAGAGAAAAAGGATTCCTTAATCTCTTAATTATAAATTTTTTCAAGCCTTTGTAAAGAGAGGGGTGCCTCTCTATTTATAGGAAAAAGAGAGGTTAGGAGGGTGCTTAAAAGCTAATTTGGATTAGCAATTAGATAATGGGCAATCTAAGGTTTCCTAAGGTTTTTGAAGCCTTTAAAAGTGTGAAGAGTTGCTCCAATAGTGGATGATAGGGTGGGGCTTTAAATCATTTAAGAGGTTGTATATAGATAGTAAATGGGTACAACAGAACTAGCAAAACACACCCCAAAGGTTAAGATGGTCAACAAGTCAAACCCCATTCTCGAAATTCGAGGCAAAAACCCAGGGTTACTGTTCATATGCCTGTGCAACTATTAGTTGCGCCAAACATATGTACAGTAATACAGTGGAGCTACAGTGCCTGGAAGTAAGCTGCCCACAGGGTTGGGTCCACCTTATAACTGGCGCAACTATTAGTTGCGCCAAATCTCTAGGGGGTTTAGTTGATTTTACCATTCTGCCCTTGTACTTTGGAATACGATATCTTCTTGTATACAACTCCGATTAGGGTGATTCTTAGCCCATTGGAAAGCCGAGGACTTATACTTTTCAATAGTATAAGATTCAATCGCAGTAAAAGGTCATAGCTAGTTCTGATACACCACTCTTCATCTATTACTCGACAAAGCTAGATTTAGGTCTGAAATGGGTTCTAAGGGTTCGGATGGGTTTCTAAGGGTTCGAAAAGGTTCCTAAGGGATCTAGGGTGATTCCTAAGGGTTCTGAAAGGTTCTTAAGGATTTCATACATGCCATCAAAAGCTCGGAGATGTGCCTCTCTCGAAATGTGTCTCGATCGGGCCTTGGGCCAAATTTGGGTGTCTACAAAGGTGCTCATAAGATGCAGGCAATGAGGTGAGTAAGAAAAGTGCAAGGTCTTCTTCTTCAAGTTTCACCTCAATGCTTAATAATTCACTAAATGTTTTATTAAAAGAATTCAAATGGTCATGAATATGCGTACTAGCCTTCATATGAAGGGTGTAGAGTTACTTCTTCATGAAGAGCCCGTTTGACAACGACTTTATACTATAGAGAGATTTCATCTTCTTTCACAGATCTACCTTCGTCTTCTCGTGAAGAACATTGTGCACAACTTCATCGAACAAGCACAATCAGATAGTGCTTACGACTCTCTTAGCAAGAGAGATCCATTCTTCATCGGACGTCTCTGCCTTCTTCCCTATCTCCTTTCCAAGTAGAGTATCATCAATGACTTGTTCGACAAGGAGATCTGTTACCTTGACTTGCCACAAAGCGAAGTTATTATTTTTTGAAAACATCTTCACCTCGAATCGTGCATTCGAGACCTTCATCGCCATTGTAACATAAACTTCACTTTGATACCACTTGTTAGGAATTCAACCCACACTACCAAACTCTCTATCGAGATGAATACGATAAAAAATAAGAAGATGCAAAAAATAATCACACACAACACAAAAGAATTACGTGGTTCACCCAATCTAGGGCTACGCCCACGAGAGTATATGCACTATTTATGAACTTTTATAACGCACACAATCTCTTCTCTCTAGTATACTTTCAACAAGATCTAATACGATCTTCCATAGCCAACACGCTGTATAAAATAAGGACGTAGGCCTTCAAACAACAGAGAAGATATTTGCTAGAATATAGTAACAATTCCGATACAAGAACGACTTCAATCCCCAAACCTTTCTTCAATACCTTGCTTCTCAAACTATTCACAAGTTTTCTCTCTTGAAAACTCTTCGAGAACCCTAGAATAACTTCTGTTAATAGGCTCCAAAACCCATTAGGAAACTTTGACTAAAGAGATCTTTTAAATTAGCTAAGAGTTCAAAATCGAGGAACTAATCCGCTCATAATCAATCGATCGATTTCAAGCTGTGAGAAACTGTCATGACCCAAAATTCTACCCCGTCCCGAGGGCCTAGAATTCCGAGTTATGACCCGCACATATCCTAGATATGCTAAGCGGACATACACTTAATCAAAGTTCTCGCGCATATCCGATTCCACGTAATTCGTGAAAGTCAACTTATAATATAACAGTGGAATATAAAGCACTCATAAATGTTGGATAATTCTAATAAAATGCGAAAGGATACTATGAATCCACAAATAATATGTAAGTCAAGTCGGAGACAAATCCGATAAAATAAAATCATAGAGTCAGTGGTAATAACATAAGACAAAATCCAATACCGAGTCTATAAAATCAGTATCTGGCGCTCGGATCAAAATCAACACTGTAGTCCTCCTGATAATCGGCAACGTCACCCTCCAAAGGCCCCTGATAATCAACGTCCACTGGGTCGACATTCTCAGCACCAATCGAATCAGAGAAACCCACGTCTACACCATCAGTATAGTCACCTGCAGCTGTTAATTTATCGTGGGATGAGTTTACTTAGTCACGTAAACTCAGTGGATACACCACCAATCCACCCCATACTACTCAGGTGCATTGTGGGTGCATCAAGTGAGTGATAACATAGTATATCAAAGAAATCAGAACAAAATAATGAAATCAAGTGCATAACGTAAGCTCATATCCTAATCCTTAATGTGAGATCATGATCTAGACACTTACATCCTAACGTACCTTACCATATCTCATATCATACCGTATTTTATTATTCTCGCACATACGTCTGTACATCGCATGAGCGTAACTAACATACTCATAAAATCCTAAACAACCTGTGCCAGAGTCACTGCTCGAGCTATCATGTGAGGGTCACCATAGTATCATACCACCATATCATAACACCCTCCATATCATATCATATCATGCACCCCATCCAGTCACAGGGGCGGTCGGCGACTCATAACTCATAATGTCTGTTAGAGACATCCGTCTTGACTGAAAGACGTTGTTGCCCTTACGGTGGCTACGCAAGGAACGACACGTACAGAGACTTAAATTATTAATCTTTTGCTGGCCTATACAGCGGTATCTTATTATCGTAATATATGTTATCATACTGATTCATATCATATCATACTGACTCACATCATAGCCTACCGACTCATATCTTATCCTATCATATTAGAACTCGGGGTAATAGGATCACTGTTTATGCCACCGTATACGAGGCTACACTGAATTCACACTCACCCTACTCGTCATGGTGTCCCATACCACCATGAGTTGTAAGGCATGTGAATACGATGTATTCCCCGCTTCGGTACCATTTCAGTGAATTACCACGCCCAAGCATAGGTATGATCTCATACACTCTCGTACTCATGATCCAACATATCCTTAACTCATATCATGATCAAGGTAGAAGTACAGAATCATCACACACACAAAAAGATTTTCATTTATATTATTGTTATATTTATACATATATTTATTCACATAACACACCAATAAATATAGAGTAAGGGAGTAATTAAGTATTTTCGATAACTCGAAGGTCAGAGTTCGATTTTCACGAGGTATCGAAGTTCTAATACTTTGTGTTATCGAAGTGGTCGCGTTAAAGCGATAAAAGTGATATTTAAAATATATTATTATAAAATATTTAATTTAAATATTAATATTTTAGAAGTTAGGTGCATCACGAGCATCGATCGAAAATTGCAAATGATTAAAGTGCACTAAATTTTGATTGTGCAAAGTGAAATTATAAATAAGGTCGTCTGATCGGATGAGAATCGATCAATAAATTTTGAAATTGATCGATCGATTTTATTTATTTATTTATTTTTTTTTCTAGAAGTCAATCCATCGAAAAAAAGAAACTAACTGAACTCTAACAGGAAACACTGCAAGATGTGAAACACTATAAAGCCACAGGATATTATGAAAGCACCTCGGGTTTCGGTCATAACAAAGGAAATACCATTATTTTTGGAAGGTTAGTGTGTGGTCAAACTACTCAAATAATTGACCAAATTCGAGTACCCGAATTATCCTTATAAAATTAGTGTGTTTTCAAATTTTTTTCCTCAGGACTAATATTTAAGCTATTGAGTATAAATACACGTGTCACGCAACGTGGACTTATCGAGTTCACGGTACGGCTAATATATTCAATAACGGCATACCAAATCAGAATACGCGATTTAAGTTATAGTGAACAGTCCATAATTCTCTAATAAAGAGTGTGAACTCAATAGCACGGTAAAACTAGTCGGTCTCCTTAGGGCCGCTTCTCACTCTACCGCCAAATATTTTCCTTGGCAGGAGTAATTATAAAAGAGAGTTGCTGTTACACCGTTTTATACATGGACTCACTTTTTAAAAATTGATTTTATAATATATAAAGGTATGGTAGTAATGGTAATATATAAATATAATAATAGTAAAATAGTAATAAGAATAGTAAGTGGTAAGTACCTTTGTGTTATATAGATTATAATAATGTATCTAACGTCACTTTTTCCCAGAATATATTATAATGTAATATAAGAGGTACGTTAAATTGTTTCATAGCACCTGTGCCTTTAAGTGTTTTAATATTATAAAAAGCAATGATTCGTAGGCAAATCGATCCCTCCTGCACTTCACGCAAAACATAAAAATAAACCCATATCACAAGGAACTGAATATAAATGGTCGATTTACTCATGTTTATTTATTTATTTGTTTTTAACAATTATTTATATATAAAATATATGCGAGTTTGATTTATTTAATCTGTCGGTACGTGATCAGTCGTATCCTATGTGACGGGATCTGAGAAGGACGAGATGGATGGATGGGTACCCACCTCTTGAAGCGTGATCGGCGAATCGACGGCGGTTAGGATGATAGAGATCGGCGTCCACACGATGGTCCATCCACGATTACGTCGCCTTCTTCCATCACGATTTGACGGAAGAAAAATACCACAATGGTTCTTGTGGAAGAACACACAAGAGATTTAAAAGAGATTTGGGTGTTTTTAAAAAAAAAAGGTGACTATAGAAGAAGATGGAGTGACGGCTAGGATTTTTAAGAAGAATTCTTATAATAATGATTTAGGGTTCTCCGTAACTTTCTTATTTATAATATATGAGCATTAATTCGGTGTTAAACGGTCGCACTAAATAAAGGTGTATAGGCTTTTACTTTAAAGTTTAAAATAGAGGTTTAAAACTCACGTAGCAATGTTTTGTCAAATAAAGATAATTTTAAAAACAAAACCTTTTGGAAAACCAAAATGTGTATTTTCTCAACCAGGATAGGTTACGGTGTGGAGCACTAACACCATTCTTGGTACAAAACAAATCTAACACCACAATTTCAGTTTAAAATTTTCAGGGTCGTTACATTCTCCCCCCCTTATAATATTTTCGTCCTCGAAAATTATGTACCTGTAGTGATGAGCTCCGGGTACTTCTCCAAAGTCTCAGCTTCTCGTTCCCAAGTGGCTTCTTTCGGTGAATGATGCTGCCACTGTACTTTGACGATGCGTATGGACTTACCCTTGACGAGCTGCTCCTTCCGATCTATGATACAAACCGGCTTCTCTATGATGGTAAGATCATCCCTTACTTCAGTCGGCTCGATATCAAGGACATGAGATGGATCGGACAGTATTTTCGCAACAAAGAGACGTGAAACACATTATGTATTCCGGCGAAGTGTTTCGAAAGTGAAATTCGGTATGCGACCTCACCAATGCGATATGTGATAACAAAAGGTCCCACGTATCTCGGGCTTAGTTTTCCTCGCATTCCAAAACGCATGATTCCCTTAGTCGGTGACACACGGATGAAGACCAAATCACCAACCTCAAATTCTATCAGGCGTCTTCTACTGTTGGCATAAGCTTTCTGACGGTCCTGAGCTTCTTTCAATCTCTGACGGATAACTCTAACCTTCTCGGTCGTGGTTTCTACGAGTTTTGGCCCCAGTATTTTTCTTTCACCAACCTCATCCCAACAAAGAGGCGTCCTACAACTTCGGCCATAGAGAGCTTCAAAAGGCGACATCCCGATGCTTGCCTGAAAGCTGTTATTATAGGAAAACTCAATCAATGGAAGGTGGTCATCCCAATTTCCTCAAAAATCCAACATGTAGGCTCGAAGCATGTCCTCAACGATCTGGTTAACTCTTTTGGTTTGACCGTCGGTTTTTGGATGGAAGGCCCATGCTGAAATCGAGTCTCGTACCCATTGCTTCCTGAAACTTTCTCCAATGCTCCGAGGTGAACTTCGTGTCTCTGTCCGACACAATGCTCATAGGGACCCCGTGGAGCTTGACAATTTCTTTCAGATACGTCTCAGCAAGTTTATCTCCACTATCGGTGTTTTTGAACGGTAGGAAGTGCGCCGACTTGGTCAATCGATCTACAATAACTCAAATGGTGTTGTGCTTCTTTGAAGTCCTCGGAAGTCCAACTATGAAATCCATAGAAATGTTCTCCCACTTCCACTTAGGAATCGGTAAAGGTTGCAAAAGACTGGCTTGCTTCTGATGCTCGACCTTCACCTGTTGACATACCAGACACCTAGAGACATATTCGACAATCTCTCTCTTCATATTCGGCCACCAATAATAATTTCAAATATTCTGATACATCTTTGTGCTGCCTGGGTGTACCGAATATCCAGACATGTGAGCCTCCTCGAGAATCTCATTCCGTAAGGTTGCAACATTGGGAACATACAATCTATCTCGAAAAAGGAGGGTCCCATCAATGCGCATAGAAAAGTCAGGTTTAGGGCCCTCGGCTAATTGTCCGTTAATCTTCAAAACTTCAGGATCTAGGGGCTGCTCGGTTCTGATACGGTCAATGAAAGTAGGCTTGACCATCATATTAGCTAGGTACGCTCCTTCCCCAATCTTGTCAAGTCGCACATCCAGTTGGTCAATCTCATCGAGCGGCTTCCAAGCTTTTAGACGCGCTAGCAGCCCAGAGGATTTCCAACTTAGAGCGTCAGCAACCACGTTTGCCTTACCTAGATGGTAATTAATAGAATAATCATAGTCCTTCATATACTCCATCCAACGTCGCTGCCTTAAGTTTAGATCTTTCAGAGAGAATAGATATTTGAGACTCTTGTGATCCGTATAGATTTTAAAGGCCTCACCGTATAGATAGTGCCGCCAAATCTTAAGTGCAAAGATGACTGCAGCCAACTCGAGATCATGAACCGGATAATTCTTCTCATGCGATTTCAGCTGTCTGGAGCCGTAGGCAATGACTCTCTTACATTGCTCCAATAGACACCCAAGTCCCTGACGCGAAGCATCTGTGTAAACTTCATAATCACCAGGTCTAGAGGGTAACGTGAGAATGGGAGCTGTTGTGAGCTTTTGCTTCAATAAATTGAAATTTTGCTCACACTGATCGGTCCATACAAACTTGTTGTTCTTACGGGTCAACATAGTGAGTGGTAGTGCTAAACGAGAGAACCCTTCAACAAATTTACGATAATATCCCGCTAAGCCGAGGAAACTCCTCACTTTAGTGACATTCTTCGGTGTTTACCAATTCGCAATAGCTTCAACTTTCGATGGATCTACAGAGATCCCCACGGCTGAAATCACGTGACCCAAGAAAGATACCTTCTCAAGCCAAAACTCACACTTGCTTAATTTTGCATATAACCTGTGCTTACGGAGAGTCTGAAGCACGGTATGAAGGTGGTCCTCATGAGCTTCTTTCATATGAGAATAGATAAGGACATCATCGATAAAGACAACGACAAATTTGTCGAGAAACTCTCTGAATACGCGATTCATCAGATCCATAAATCGGCAGGTGCATTCGTGAGTCCAAAAGGCATAACGAGGAACTCGTAGTGTCCATGCCTTGTTCCAAAAGCAGTCTTCGAAATATCTTCTACTCTAACTTTCAACTGATGATATTCGGACCTGAGATCTATCTTTGAAAAATATCTAGCACCCTGTAGCTGATCAAATAGGTCATCGATACTGTGATAGCCCGGATTTCGACACCCCGAAACCCGTGCCATCAGCACGATCATCTTGACCGTGCCCTTTTTGCTAAGGATGGAACACTGGTACATCAAGCATCAAAAGCACTATAGATGAAATTGCGGGATTTAAATCTATATTAATTTACTTCCCAAAAGACAGTTCTACCCTCATGCCTCTGCATGAATGGAGAATCGATCCGAACCGTCGATGATAGAAATCATCACGGGTGGTTCGTCCCAAAAGAATAATCCCAACTCCTTATGTACATGGTTTTAAACGACAATCAAGGCTTGACATACCAAGCCGTACAAAACCTCTCCAAAAATCCCTCAAAGTGGCACAACAGAGTCCTCTAGAAGAAGTCCTCTGGAGGTGGCTCCAACTCTTCGCCGGCCGCAAGGTCCGACTCGCCGGGATCAGCGTCTCCTGAAGCCGCAAATTGCTAGTAGTGAAGCATAGGGTGAGCTACATCCTAGCTCAATAGGAACAAACACAATTGAACATATAAATTATAACTCACATGTATTCCATGATATGCCATGCATGATGTATCTATGCATTGTTAATGAAACAGTTAAAAGCATTTCGTTTCTGTTGATTACTTATATTTTCATTTACTCATGAATGATCTTTGAGAAGGCCTAAAGCAAAACTTAAACTTTCAACTTAAGTAATCCCGAGCAATATAGCATCGAGCCCCGACGAGATACCCATCATCGTCATCTATATAGCAGCTTTTAACCGTATTCCACGAATACAAATAGTACCAAGCCCTTTCCCTGAGGATTGGTGGCGGTTTCACTTGTCTCAATCAACACCCACAGGGTGTGCTTACTATGTCGGATAAGCCTCCGCCTTGGCTACGGTTTCGCCCGCCGATCGGTCACGGATATCTGCCGTGTCGATCGTGGATATCCCACCACGTCGGTGGGGTACCCTATCAAACCTCAAATAACAAAAATATTGGTGCCTTACATATAGTTATTCACCGTGTAAATGTGCTATCTTATATCAGTTAGGCCCTATCAAACATGATTCAATCCTTGGATACATCCCTGGGATGTATCCATTTACTTGCATCACACCTGATGCTCTTATCTCTTTACTTCTTCATCCCCTGGGGATGGCTCATTATGATTACTCTTATGGGTGTCACACACACACACACTTTTCACAAACTCTTAAGAAATAAACATTTGAATTGAGTTCTATATCACTACATACATGCTCTTGTAAAATAAAGTACATGTTCAAGGTGTTCCCTACCTCAAGTCTTCGTTTGATCAATGCATCAAGGTCCCACGTGGCTCCTTGTGCATTAGTCCATACGTACCACCTATGGTACCATATAACAGGTTAAACACATCACAAAGGATGCAATAAAGAAGGTATAAGATCCTCCAAAAATCTTAAAGTCAACCCAAAAGTCAACATAATTTATGTCAGTCGATTAATCGAACTCCAAAATCGATTAATCGAATCTGATTCGATTAATCGATTTCCAAAATCGATTAATCGAAGCAATTTCGATTAATCGAAATTCTCCTTTTCGCAAAGTCCATTCTCAGTTCGAACAGTCGAGTTTTCGTTCGATTAATCGAATTCAATTTCGATTAATCGAAATTCTTCTTTTCGCAGTAATTTCACCGTCGAACGATGAGTTTTCATTCGATTAATCGAATCCAATTTCGATTAATCAAATTCTTCTTCGCAAAGTAGACTCCGGTTCAGCGATTGAGTTTCACAAGTTGATTAATCGATCCCAAATCGATTAATCGAAAACTAAATCGATTAATCGAAATCCCATTTCGATTAGTCGATTTTCCTCAATCATTTCCTCCAACCCCGGGGTCCTTTGAGGTTCTCGATCGATTAATCGATTCTCAAATCGATCAATCGAAATCAAAAGTCGATTAATCGAAATTAAATTCGATTAATGAAATCGGGTCCTCTCGACCTTTCAACTTCACGCCAATTTCGATTAATCGAAACCCAATTTCGATTAATCGAAATTGTCAGATTTAGCCCCTTTCGAGCTGTTCTTCCCAATCTTCTTCCACACTTTTTCTTCTATTTTTCTAAGCCATTATCCTAAGATTTAAACTATTTTCAACTACCATTTAGCCTCTATAATCTATGCATTTGATTTACAAAATTTTACCTTGAATCAATCTCAAATTGATTTCAAATCTAGGGTTGGAAGGCTAGGGTTCCGACTTTTGGCTTTTCGGATCCTCATGCGTTGAATCGGCCTCTTTAGTACTTGAATCCTTCCTTCCTCAACTAGCCTTTACTCCTTACATTAATCACTCTTTTTACTCTCTCTCTCTCTTCTTTACTCTCCTTCAACAACCCAAAATACCCATCTAGGGTTATTAAACCCTTTTATCCCTCTCTTCTCACTTGTGTGTTGAGCACATATACCGCGGTAGGTATATGCGACTTCACATTTACAACACACACCACATCGACATTAAGTTTATCACATCTCATCCGTTCATCACACCTCA
Source organism: Chloranthus sessilifolius (assembly GCA_021018995.1). Classification (NCBI taxonomy): domain Eukaryota; kingdom Viridiplantae; phylum Streptophyta; class Magnoliopsida; order Chloranthales; family Chloranthaceae; genus Chloranthus; species Chloranthus sessilifolius. The sequence continues at coordinate 86,970,651 of CM037593.1, forward strand.
TGCTAACTATTGGACTTCCGTTTGGTCAAACCTATGACCGATCGGGCACGGATCCCGAGGTCATAGTTTTAGCGTGAATTTTCGGGCTATTACATCCTCCCCACCTTGGGAATTTTCATCCTCGAAAATAACCCAAGGTTTGTCTGTCTGGGGCACGCCCCCCCCTCACTCTCAGGTGAGGTGGTCTATATTACTTAGACGCATTCAACAGTTACAATACAAGTATGGAAGTACATTAATAAAGGAAACAATTCGACCAAAAAGTTTGATTTATTTTTAAACTTTGGAAATTTACAATGCCAGATAAAGTGGCGTACAATACAATTGACAGGTATACAATCAGAACTCAAAAATAAATACAAGACTCAAACAGTCCTCTCGTCAGGCTGATTAGGTGCGACCGTAGCTGGTGTGTCTGCTGGAGCTGGCTCTGGCTGCGGTGGAAGCGTCTCTGTCGGCGGAGCGGATGTGGATGTGGAGGGAACCGCGTCTGCAGTGGTGGGAGGGAAGACGGGTCCTCTGTGGAAGGCGGTGCGTCCGATCCCTCCTCCTCACAGGCGAGATAAGCGGTGGTAGTCCGTCGGGTAAATGTAGCGAAGGTGTGGAACATCAAAGTCCATCCTTGGTTCATCCGCTCGTTGTTGGCCTCCATACGACCAACACGTCCTCGATGGTAGGACGGATGGAGCGGCCTTGGCGGTAGGATGAGGTGGGTGTCATGAGCGCGGAGTGTGCAGTGTGGTGTCGGTGAGGCAGTGGTGTGGGAGGGAACCCTCTCCACGGATGGCTCTGCTGCGGCAGGGTGTGCCCCACCCACGGGTGGGTCATGCTGAGGTGGTGGAGGCGGTGGCGGTGCTACTGCTGCTCGCTGCTTCTCTTGGGCGGGAGACCCGGGCCGTAGGGTCCGCTTTAGGAGGTTATAGCTACGGGTCCATGAAGACTTTGTAAACGTCTTCACGCGATTCGTAGCCCTCACCTCGTGAGGCGAGATGGTGTAGGATGGCTCGTTGGAGTAGCACTCCAACATGCTCGATATGAGACGAGCATAGGGCATCTTTTCTTTGGGCCTCTTGTTGCCCTTCATCAACTTGCCCTTGATGTATTTCATCCCCTCTAGGATGACCATCGTGGCGTCGAACCACCGGCCACAGAAGGCCGCGTAAAGTGCATGTTGCACTTTGTCCACGCGCTCGGTGTCGTGGTGCATCGGGTAGAGGTTGCACTTGATTATGGAATCAAGCATCCACATGTAAGGTGGAAGGTCAACCCTCTTAACGGAGGAGCCCGACCCCTTTTTCCCGTTGGTCATACGGGTCATGACTTCCTCAAAGCGGGGTTCCTCCTCGAAGGGTGGGAATAGGGTGGTCTCTGGGGTGAAATCGAGGTAACACTCGATTACCTCGTGGATGTGGCGACGAGTGATCGTATAGAGACGACCCTCGATCTTGGTTATGTCTACATCGTCTAGGGCCATTGGTTAGCCCTTGGTAGAATAATCTCACCAATCTAGGGTAGTAGGAACCCGGATTGGTTTGAGAAGATTGAGACCGGCATTAGTTATGTAGTTTGAGCCCATTGGGTCTCGCCGTGCACATCGGGATCGGTGAAAAGGGTAGGGTCGATGGTATATTCGACCTCAAAGGTCTTTGCCGCCCACCATTCATTTGGTTGCTCGACATTGGTGGGTGGCGGTGGCATGGGGGTGGATTCGGAAGACTCGGCAGCGATGCGCTTCGTCGAACCGAAGGTGGTCTCCGATTCCGACGGTGACGGAGTCCTCACCGGCGATGGGGTAGGTGGTGGTGGTGCGGCGTTCTTACGCCTAACCGGCAACTTAGAGGTTGCCTTCTTCGAAGATAGACGGGTTTTGGGCGGCATTTCGAGACAATCTAGGGTTTATCTAGTTCACTTGAAGGGAAAAACACAAATCTAGGGTTTACCTTAGGTGTCGATGTGAAAATGGGTGTGAATCGCCAGAGAATCCAAACCCTAGGGCACTCGGTTGGTTGGAGAAGAAGGAAGAAGGTGAAGCGCCAAAACCCCAAAGCAAGAAAATTTTTCGAATGGGAAATAAAATCCCCAATCTTATATATATAGCCCGCGGCTCGATTAATCGAAATTCAGAATCGATTAATCGAGATTCAAAACTAGGTTAAGCCGCGTAAAATCGATTAATCGATTTCCCAAATCGATTAATCGAAAGTCAAATTCGATTAATCGAAACCATTTCGATTAATCGAAATCGTATCTAATTAAAATTTTAAATTTTTAAGCTCACTGGCGCGAGCCAGTCGATTAATCGAAATCCATTTCGATTAATCGAAATTCCAAAATCGATTAATCGAATTTAATTTTGATTAATCGAAATCGTGCTGTAACTTCTAATTTTTTTCCAGAATTTCTTAAATTATTCGATTAATCGAATCCATTTCGATTAATCAAAATTTTGAAATCGATTAATCGAAATCTAAATCGATTAATCGAAATCTAAATCGATTAATCGAAATCGTCCATTTGATTTCAAATTCTCGTAAGTCCCTTTAGTAAATCGATTAGTCGAAATATAATTCGATTAATCGAAATTTCAAAATCGATTAGTCGATTCTAAATCGATTAATCGAGATTCCAATTCGATCAATCGAAATTGGTTTTCTATGTATATTCTAACTCTCCTTTGAATTTCCAGTCACTGGCACATGCCAGTCGACTAATCGAACAAAATCGATTAATCGAAATTCCAAATCGATTAATCGATTTGAAATTCGATTAATCGGTTTTGCCCAGTTTCTACAGAATTTCAATCTCTTTCTTTCTTTCACTATATTTTTTGACAATTTATGACAGATTGGATTAAAATTTCCATTGAATTACAAGCATAGTGGAGATTTCACAAACATGTTTGTGGTTTACCTTGAATTCTCACGTTGTTGGAAACAAGGCTGGATATTGTTCTCTCACATCGGCCTCTCGTTCCCAAGTAGCCTCTTCTTTTGGATGATTGTTCCACCGAACAAGCACTAAGGGAATCACTTTAGTCTGTGATTTGTTCTTTTCGATCCAAGATCTCCACTGGTTCCTCTATCATGCTCATGTCCTCACACATCTCTATAGGTTGCTTTCCTAACACATGAGACGGATCATTCACGTACTTCCTGAGCATCGATATGTGGAAAACATTATGTACTCGATCAAATAGTGGTGGTAAACTGATGCGATATGCAACTTCACCTACTCGTCCCAAAATTTCGAATGGTCCAACATAACGTGGACTTAACTTCCCTCTCTTGCCAAATCTCATCACACCTTTCATAGGTGACACCTTTAGAAACACGTGCTCGCCCACTTTGTAGTCAACACTAGTCCGCTTCATATCGGCGTAACTTTTCTGTCTACTCTATGCTGTCTTCAACCTTTCTCTGATAATTCGGACGACGGTAGCATTATCTTCAAGTAGTTTCGGTCCTAATACAAATTTCTCACCTGTTTCCTCCCAATTGAGAGGTGACTTGCATCGTCGTCCATACAGAGCTTCATACGGTGCCATGCCAATGCTCGTTTGAAAACTGTTATTATATGCGAACTCGAGCATCGGTAGATACTCATCCCAGTATCCTTGCATATCAAGCATGCACGCTCTGAGCATGTCTTCTATTACTTGGTTCACTCGCTCTGTCTGCCCATCAGTTTGAGGATGGAAAGCTGAACTAAAGTCTAGTCGTGTTCCCATTCCTTCTTGAAATTTCTTCCAAAACTTGGACGTATATAGTGGATCACGATCTGAAACTATGCTGCTTGGAATACCATGTAATCTTACAATCTCCTTCATGTATAAATCTGCCAATCTTCCTGCTGTATATGTAGTATTGTACGGCAAAAAGTGCGCTGATTTGGTCAATCCCAAATGGCATTGTGTCTCTTGGCGATGCAGGGGTAATCCAACAATGAAATCCATTGAGATCGATTCCCACTTCCACTCTGGTATTGGTAATGGTTGCAATAGTCCAGCAGGATGTCTATGATCAACCTTCACTTGCTGACAAGTCAAACATCGTGACACGTACTCGGCCACGTCTTGTTTCAGTCCTCTCCACCAGTAGTTCTTTTTCAAGTCTTGGTACATTTTGGTGCTACCGGGGTGGATAGCATAATTTGACTTATGTGCTTCATCAAGAATTGTTTGCCTTAGATCGGCATTGTCCGGAATGCAGAGACGGCCTTTAAACAATAAGGAACCATCCTCTTTAACTGAGAAGTCCGACCTAATGCCTTCACTCACGTCTTGATGAATCTTCGTTAATGCCGGATCTTTTATCTGTAGATCGTGAATATGCTCAAATATCACTGGCTTTACTGATATGTTAGCCAAAAAGGATCCAGTGTCCTTTGACTCAATGTTCGCATCATAGCATGCCAGGTCTTCCAATAGTTTCCATCGGTGCATACCCAAAATCAATGAAGCTAACTGAGCTGAACCTTTCCGACTCAATGCATCGGCTACTACATTCGCCTTGCCAGGATGGTATTGTATGGAGCAATCGTAATCCTTGAGGAATTCCATCCATCTGCGCTGTCTCATGTTGAGTTCTTTCGTATAGCAGATATCGGAGGCTCTTATGATCGGTGAAAATTTCAAGGTCTCACCATACAAGTAATGTCTCCAAATCTTTAAAAAATGATCGCTTTGCCAGTTCCAAGTCATGAGTCGGGTAATTTTTCTCGTGTTCCTTCAGCTGTCTGGATCCGTAAGCTATCACCTTCTTGTGTTGGTTGAGTACACAACCAAGGCCATTGTATGAGTCATTGTACAGCGTATCCTCCTTTACTGAAGGAATCGCTATCGAGCTGAAGTGAGTCTCGTTTGAGTTCTTGAAAACTCTTCTCGCATGCCTCCTCCACTCAAACCTTGAATCTTTTCGTCACTTTGTGAGAGGTCCCGATATCTTTGAAAACCCCTCAACGAAACGTCGATAATAGCACGCTAAGCCCGAAAACTTGGACATCGGTCCGTCTTTGGTTGCTCCCATTTAACTCTGCTTCTATCTTCTTTGGATCTCTTACAGTGCTTTGAGACGACATGTCCCAAAAAGCTAACTTCCTCCAACCAAAATTCACACTTACTGAGTTTGGCGTACAATAGGTGTTCACGTAGCGGCGGTAGAGCAATGCTCAGATGGTCTTCGAGTCCCGTCTTGGATTTGGAGTATATCAGTATATCATCAACAAACACTACGACGCAGGAGTCCAAGTGTGGTTTAAACACTCGGTTCATCAAATCCATAAACGACGCCGGAGCATTCGTTAATCCAAACGGCATCACAAGGAATTCATAGTGTCCATACCGTGTCCGGAAAGCTGTCTTCTGAATGTCCTCTGCTTTGACTCGCAACTGATGATACCCAGATCTCAGGTCGATCTTAGAAAAATACCTTGCTCCTTGCAGTTGGTCGAATAGATCGTCAATTCTAGGCAAAGGGTAGCGGTTCTTCACAGTGAGTTTGTTCAATTGTCGATAGTCAATGCATAACCGCATTGACCCATCCTTCTTCTTGACAAACAAGACCGGTGCTCCCCATGGAGACACGCTCGGTCTAACAAACCCCTTGTCCATAAGCTCTTGTAGTTGTTCCTTCAACTCCTTTAACTCAGCGGGAGCCATTCTATAAGGTGCTTTTGAAATAGGCTCCGTTCCTGGTGCTAAGTCAATGGCGAATTCTACTTCTCTTTCTGGAGGTAATCCAGGCAATTCCTCTGGAAACACGTCAGCGAAGTCTCGCACAACTGCTATCTCAGAAATGACGTTCTTTTCTTCCTTGTCCTCCTTTAAGAAAGCTAAGTATCCACTGCAACCCTTTCTGATCATTTTCTCGGCCCTTACTGCTGAGATCAGTGGCACAGATGACGACCTCACTCCTTGAAACCGAAATGATCTTCTTGTGTTGGGTCTGAAAATAACTACCTTGTTCTTGCAATCGACGGTTGCACAATGCTGCGCCAACCAGTCCATGCCAAGGATCACATCAAACCCTTGCATGTCTAACAGTATCAACTTTGCTTCTAGTTCATGCACCTCTAAGTCTCGAACTGCTACAATGATGGATTTGCAAGCTAACTCCGTGTCTACTAACTCTCCAGTCGGAATAGACACAGATAGGACGAAATCCAACGTCTCTGGAACAATCTTCATCTTCTTAGCGAAACGTGGAGTGACGAATGAGTGGGTAGACCCGGGGTCTATCAACACTCGAGCGTCATATCCACCGAAGCATCCTTTTTCATATATATTTAAAGTACCTATAGCATACATACATACATAGTTTGCACATCAATTTTCACTCTTAATTTACATACAGCTTTTTGTATTGAGAAGAGAATCTATAAAATTTCTAATGCATGATCCTCTCTATCTAAAATCTTAACGAAATGGAAATTTCCTTTAATTTTAAAAAGGGTCTCACCTTGGATGACGTCATGCACGTTCCCTGCTTCCTGAGCAGTGACTGCATAGGCTCTCCCCTGGACGATCGGTTTCCTTGCTTGAATTGGTCGTGGTGCTGCAATTGAAAATCTTTCTCTTTATCGTCTCGGGGCAATCCTTGATCAAGTGGCCCACCTTGCCACATCGGAAACAACCCCTAGTTCCCGATCTCTGATCCATGTCCTATGAGGCTTGCCACACTTTGCAAGTCTCCGAGGTGGAAGAAGCATGAGAACCACGTGATGGTGGCGCGATGAACATGGCGAGCTCTCATAGCAAATAGGTCTCCCAGCGCAAGTAATGGAAACCTCTGTTGGTGTTGTTGTTCTTGTTCTTGGTCTTCGAAACCCCTTGAAGCCTATGGTCTCGATTGGGCCCTGAACCTCGGCTTTTGTTCACGGTTCATAGTGTTCCCGTTCTTCCTTGTTCACTTTCCTCCTCTCTGTTGCTCTCTCTGTCTATATCTATTATTGTTCTCCTCTTCCTCACAATACCCTCTTCATAGGTCCTCGGTTGAAATGGAGCTACGCCTCCCCTAACCTCAGCTTCAAACCTTGCTGAAACCTCTTGGACTTCATCACCTTGATGGCGTCCGAACCAAAAGCAGGCAAGTCGTAGAAACTCTACCCGTATTCTCTCACTTTGTCATCCTCCCTTGTATTAAGCTGTAAAATTGTATCTCTAGTTGGTTCCTCACCACTTGGAAAATATTGTTTGTTGAACTCCTCAACAAACTCCTCCCAAGTCCAAGGCAACTCTGGGGTCTCCACAGGCCGAGTCCGTATCACGGACTTCCACCAAGGCCAACCTCCCCATCCAACATGTGCCCATCTTACACTCTCATCTTCCGTGCAAGTTAGCACGCTAAAGACTTTCTCCATCTCCATCAAGTTCTCGTGACCCATTGTGTATACTTTGCCCGGAAAATGGAGGTCTCATCCTCCTAAACTACATAAATGATGAGGCACAGACGAGTCCTCAGTGGTGTGTGGTGGCTGCTGTTCTCTTGATGCATGAAATTGCAAAGGATGCTTGTTGTGCCATGGCAGCTGCCATAGTCTCCATGGTGTGCATCATCCTTTGTCGCTCTTCTCTATCCTCTTGTCTTTCTCTCAATCTTTCTTGTTCTCTTAAATCTTGATCGTGATGATCTCGATCTTCTTCATCCCGTTGTCTACTACTACTGCCCCCTGGGGCCTCAGTACCTCCTAAAGGAACTCTATTTGTAGGAGAGATGTAACCATCTCCACTACGTAGACTTCTTTGATTGCCTCCCCTTGGTCGGCCTCTTCCTCTAGACGACATTTGCGGCTGCATTTGAAACTAAAGTTTCGTTAGCAGAAGCCCCTATGTTCTGACGAAAGAACCCTTGTCAGAATTGCTAAAAGAAAATGGCTTTGATACCAACTGTGACAGCCTGGATTTCGGCACCCCGAAACCCGTGCCATCAGCACGATCATCTTGACCGTGCCCTTTTTGCTAAGCACGGAACACTGGTACATCAAGCATCAAAAGCACTATAGATGAAATTGCGGAATTTAAATCTATATTAATTTACTTCCCAAAAGATAGTTCTACCCTCATGCCTCTGCATGAATGGAGAACCGATCCGAACCGTCGATGATAGAAATCATCACGGGTGGTTCGTCCCAAAAGAATAATCCCAACTCCTTATGTACATGGTTTTAAACGACAATCAAGGCTTGACATACCAAGCCGTACAAAACCTCTCCAAAAATCCCTCAAAGTGGCACAACAGAGTCCTCTAGAAGAAGTCCTCTGGAGGTGGCTCCAACTCTTCGCCGGCCGCAAGGTCCGACTCGCCGGGATCAGCGTCTCCTGAAGCCGCGGCAGCTGCTAGTAGTGAACCTGCGACGTATAGTCTATAGGGTGAGCTACATCCTAGCTCAATAGGGAACAAACACGGTTTGAACATATAAATTATAACTCACATGTATTCCATGATATGCCATGCATGATGTATCTATGCAGTTGTTAATGAAACAGATTAAAAGCATTTCGTTTTACTGTTGATTACTTATATTTTCAATTACTCATGAATGATGCTGAGAAGGCCTAAAGCAAAACTTAAACTTTCAACTTAAGTAATCCCCGAGCAATATAGCATCGAGCCCCGATGAGATACCCATCATCGTCATCTATAGGCAGATTTTAACCGTATTCCCCAGGAATACAAATAGTACCAAGCCCCTTTCCAGGGATTGGTGGCGGGTTTCACTTGTCTCAATCAACACCACAGGGTGTGCTTACTATGTCTGGATAAGCCTCACTTGGCGCCTACGGTTTACGCCCGTATCGGTCACGGATATCCTGCCGTCGATTCGTGGATATCACGTCGGTGGGGTACCCTATCAAACCTCAAATAACAAAAATATCGGTGCCTTACATATAGTTATTCACCGTGTAAATGTGCTATCTTATATCAGTTAGGCCCTATCAAACATGATTCAGTCCTTGGATACATCCCTGGGATGTATCCATTTACTTGCATCACACCTGATGCTCTTATCTCTTTACTTCTTCATCCCCTGGGGATGGCTCATTATGATTACTCTTATGGGTGTCACACACACACACTTTTCACAAACTCTTAAGAAATAAACATTTGAATTGAGTTCTATATCACTACATACATGCTCTTGTAAAATAAAGTACATGTTCAAGGTGTTCCCTACCTCAAGTCTTCGTTTGATCAATGCATCAAGGTCCCACGTGGCTCCTTGTGCATTAGTCCACACGTACCACCTATGGTACCATATAACAGGTAAACACATCACAAAGGATGCAATAAAGAAGGTATAAGATCCTCCAAAAATCTTAAAGTCAACCCAAAAGTCAACATAATTTATGTCAGTCGATTAATCGAACTCCAAAATCGATTAATCGAATCTGATTCGATTAATCGATTAATCGAATGTCAATATCGATTAATCGAAGCAATTTCGATTAATCGAAATTCTCCTTTTCGCAAAGTCCATTCTCAGTTCGAGCGATTGAGTTTTTCAATTAATCGAATTCAATTTCGAATAATCGAAATACTTCTTTTCACAAAGTAATTTCACTGTTCGAACAGTCGAGTTTTCATTCGATTAATCGAATCCAATTTCGATTAATCGAAATTCTTCTTCATAAGTAGACTCCCGATTGAACGATGAGTTTCACACGTGGATTAATCGATCCCAAATCGAATAATCGAAAACTAAAATCGATTAATCGCAATCCCATTTCGATTAGTCGATTTTTCCTCCAGTTATTTCCTCCAACCCCTGGGGTCCACTGGAGTTCTCGATGATTAATCGATTCTCAAATCGATCAATCGAAATCCAAATCGATTAATCGAAATTAAATTTGATTAATCGAAATCGGGTCCTCGACCTTTCAACTTCACGGCCAATTTCGATTAATGAGCAATTTCGATTAATCGAAATTGTCGTCAAACTTTGTTGTTCTTCCCAATCTTCTTCCACACTTTTTCTTCTATTTTTCTAAGCCATTATCCTAAGATTTAAACTATTTTCAACTACCATTTAGCCTCTATAATCTATGCATTTGATTTAAAATTTTTTACCTTGAATCAATCTCAAATTGATTTCAAATCTAGGGTTGGAAGGCTAGGGTTCCAGCTTTAGCTTTTCAGCGGATCCCTTGCGTTGAATCGGCCTCTTTAGTACTTGAATCCTTCCTTCCTCAACTAGCCTTTACTCCTTGCATTAATCACTCTTTTTACTCTCTCTCTCTCTTCTTTACTCTCCTTCAACAACCCAAAATACCCATCTAGGGTTATTAAACCCTTTTATCCCTCTCTTCTCACTTGTGTGTTGAGCACATATACCGCGGTAGGTATATGCGACTTCACATTTACAACACACACCACATCGACATTAAGTTTATCACATCTCATCCGTTCATCACACCTCATGCTAACTATTGGACTTCCGTTTGGTCAAACCTATGACCGATCGGGCACGAATCCCGAGGTCATAGTTTTAGCGTGATTTTTCAGGCTATTACAAATACGAGGAAGAGGGTATCGATTCTTCACGGTAACATTATTCAGCTGTCAGTAGTCGATACAAAGTCTCATCGAACAATCTTTTTTCTTTACAAATAAGACTGGTGCTCTCCATGGTGACTCACTACGGCGGATAAATCCCTTATCAGATAGCTCATGCAACTGAATCTTTAACTCCTTCAGTTCTGCTAGTGCCATTCGGTACGAGACTTTTGCAATCGGTAGGGTACCAGGTGTAAGATCAATTTTGAATTCTACTTCTCGGTCAGGTGGAAGTCCAGGTAATTCTTCTGGGAAAACATCGACGAATTCTCCAACGATAGGAATAACTGAGGGGTCCGCTTTCTCATCACGTTCACCGTCAAGTGTAGCAAGTAGGGCAGCTCCTCCCTTTTTAATGCCATGAAATTTGAATGACGGGCTCCCAATCGGTCGAAAGATGACTACTTTAGAAAAGCAATCAATTGAGGCGTGATAGGCCGCCAACCAATCCATGCCGAGGATTATATCAAAATCTTGGAATCCGAGTACCACAAGATCTGCGGGTAGCTCATGCGTTCCGATTTTCAAGTTCATAGCCTTACAAATTTTAGATGCTACCATCACGTCTCCTAATGGTATAGAAATTGAAAGCACACTATTCAAAGGTACGGGCTTAGCTCCGATTTCAGAAACAAAACTCGGTGTAATTAATGAATAGGTTGATCCAGAATCAACCAATACCCAAGCGTGACAATCGGACGAACCAGTAGGTCTAAAAACTTTCATAGTTCCTGAATTACACAAGGATTTACACGTGATCTAAGTCATACACACGCCAAGGTATTTTCCAAGAAAATAATAAAACAAATTTATACTTTAAATAATTCATTCATGCAATAAAAGGAAATAAAGCTTAAGGAAAAGTAGACAAGGTGAAATTCGTACCCTGAACGACCTCATCGGTAGCCAAGGCATCCTGATGTGACATGGCGAACACTCGGCCCTGTGCGCGAAACTGCTGCGGCTACTGCTGCTGACCTCTCAAAGGAATATTTGCGACAGGGTCTCGCTCTGGGCAATCACGAACAAAGTGTCCCAATTTTTTGCATCAGAAACACACACTCGTATGGAGTAAACATTCACCCGGCTTGTGCCTCTTGCTACACTTGGCACACATCTCGTACGAAACATAGGGACGCTAGGGAAAGGTACTCGTAGGGGCTGTTGTCTTCTGATACTGAGCTGGGGCATTTCTGAGATATGCCGTAGATACAATGCCTCTCTGAGCAGGTGGAGCTGTAGTCGTCCCTTGATGAGTGTAACTAGACGAAGGTGTCAATCTCTGGTAACTGGAGACGGGAGCCGCTCTCAGAGCTGGGCGAGTCTGAGGGTACGGCGCGAATCACTGTATCGGTGTAAATCGAGAGGGAGGTGCTCTCGGAGTAACGGATGAAGAGCCTTCTCGAATCAGTTTGCTCCTTTGAGCTGCTTGGCGGGCCACATGCTGAGCGTGCAACTCTTCGTTGTCCTGCTCTTGGATATGAGCTCGTTCTACAACCTCCCCATAGGTTGAAATTTTCATTGCTGCAATTTTGCTCCGGATAACAGGGTTGAGCCCCTTTTGAAAATGGTAACACTTCTCAGCTTCATCTGCTACCAACATAGAGGCGAATCGAGAAAGTCGATCAAACTTCGCCTCGTACTCAATCACGGATAGATTTCCTTGCTGTAGTGTCAAGAACTCACTCTTTTTCTGAGTCTTGGTGGCATCGGTAAAGTATTTGTTATAAAATACTCCTCTGAACTGCTGCCAAGTCCAATGTTCTTCTTCTTCCCTGTCTGCTAGCCTTTTCGCTGATGTCCACCAATTTTGTGCATTGCCTTGCAAGCACATCACGACCCAAGGCACTTTCTCATTTTCTGCTGGAGTAGAGACTTTAAAAATTTTCTCTATTTGTGTAATCCAATCGTCAGCGGTATCAGGATCCAACTGTCCGTAGAAGTGCAGAGGTCGAGCCCTGGAGAAAGTCACATATCAGTTATAATAGTTATCAAATCGAGGCGTTGGTGGAGGTGTACCCAGACATCGGTTGGCAGGATTGTTCAGTTGCTGGGCAATCAGGTCTTGATAAGTTTTGGCCTGCTGTTCCAGTTGCTGGTTGAACCCTTGGATCAATCTGGCAGTTTCTTGCTGATGGGCCTCATTCAACTGGGCCACATGTTGCTGTTGCGCAGCTGTCAACTCACGTAACATACGCGCTATTTCACTTTCATCTCCTTGGGATGAAGATCCCTCACCAATCCCTTGTGGTGCCATCGTAATCCTGTTTCAAAAATTCAAGGGTTTAGAACTCATACTAACTTAAACCCCAAAGTCCACAGAAAGTAAGGCCTGCAGCTCTGATAGCACTTTGTCACGACCCGAAATTCTACCCCATCCCGAGGGCCTAGAATTCCGAGTTATGACCCGCACATATCCCAGATATGTTAAGCGGACATACACTTAATCAGAGTTCTCGCGCATATCCGATTCCATGTAATTTGTGAAAGTCAACTTATAATATAACAGTGGAATATAAAGCACTCATAAATGTTGGATAATTCTAATAAAATGCGAAAGGATACCATGAATCCACAAATAATATGTAAGTAAAGTCGGAGATAAATCTGATAAAATAAAATCATAGAGTCAGTGGTAATAACATAAGACAAAATCCAATACCGAGTCTATAAAATCAGTATCTGGCGCTCAGATTAAAATCAACACTATAGTCCTCCTGATAATCGGCAACGTCACCCTCCAAAGGCCCCTGATAATCAACGTCCACTGGGTCGACATTCTCAGCATCAATCGAATCAGAGAAACCCACGTCCACACCGTCAGTATAGTCACCTGCAGCTGTTAATTTATTGTGGGATGAGTTTACTCAGTCACGTAAACTCAGTGGATACACCCCCAATCCACCCCATACTACTCAGGTGCATTGTGGGTGCATCAAGTGAGTGATAACATAGTATATCAAAGAAATCAGAACAGAATAGTGAAATCAAGTGCATAACGTAAGCTCATATCTTAATCCTTAATGCGAGATCATGATCTAGACACTTACATCCTAACGTACCTTACCATATCTCATATTATATCATACCTCATATCATACCGTATTTTATTATTCTCGCACATACATCTGTTCATCGCATGAGCGTAACTAACATACTCATAAAATCCTAAACGCCCTGTGCCAGAGTCGCTGCTCGAGCTACCATGTGAGGGTCACCATAGTATCATACCACCATATCATAATGCCCTCCATATCATATCATATCATATCATATCATACACCACATCCAGTCACAGGGGCGGCCGGTGACTCATAACTGATAATGTTTGTTAGAGACATCCGTCTTGACTGAAAGACGTTGTTGCCCTTACGATGGGTACGCAAGGAACGACACGTACAGAGACTTAAATTATTAATCTTTTGCTGGCCTATACAGCGGTGTCTTATTATCGTAACATATCTTATTATAGTGATTCATATCATATCATACTGACTCACATTATAGCCTACCGGCTCATATCTTATCCTATCATATTAGAACTCGGGGTGATAGGATCACTGTTTATGCCACCGTATACGAGGCTACACTGAATTCACACTCACGCTACTCGTCATGGTGTCCCATACCACCATGAGTTGTAAGGCATGTGAATACGATGTATTCCCCGCTTCGGTACCATTTCAGTGAATTACCACGCCCAAGCATAGGCATGATCTCATACACTCTCGTACTCATGATCCAACATATCCTTAACTCATATCATGATCAAGGTAGAAGTACAGAATCATCACACACACAAAAAGGTTTTCATTTATATTATTGTTATATTTATACATATATTTATTCACATAACACACCACTAAATATAGAGTAGGGGAGTAATTAAGTGTTTTCGATAACTCGAAGGTTAGAGTTTGATTTTCACGAGTTATCGAAGTTCTAATACTTTGTGTTATCGAAGTGGTCGCATTGAAGAGATAAAAGTGATATTTAAAATATATTATTATTTATTATTATAAAATATTTAATTTAAATATGAATATTTTAGAAGTTAGGTGCATCACGACAATCGATCGAAAAGTGCAAATGATTAAAGTGCACTAAATTTTGATTGTGCAAAGTGAAATTATAAATAAGGTCGTCTGATCGGATGAGAATCGATCAATAAATTTTGAAATCGATCGATCGATTTTATTTATTTATTTATATTTTTTTTTAGAAGTCAATCCATCGAAAAAAAGAAACTAACTGAATTCTAACAGGAAACACTGCAAGATGTGAAACACTATAAAGCCACAGGATGTTATGAAAGCACCTCGGGTTTCGGTCACAACAAAGGAAATACCATTATTTTTGGAAGGTTAGTGTGTGGTCAAACTACTCAAATAATTGACCAAATTCGAGTACCCGAATTATCCTTATAAAATTAGTGTGTTTCCAAATTTTTTTCCTCAGGACTAATATTTAAGCTATTGAGTATAAATACACGTGTCACGCAACGTGGACTTATCGAGTTTACGGTACGGCTAATATATTCAATAACGGCATACCAAATCAGAATACGCGATTTAAGTTATAGTGAACAGTCCATAATTCTCTAATAAAGAGTGTGAACTCAATAGCATGGAAAAACTAGTCGGTCTCCTTAGGGCCGCTTCTCACTCTACCGCCAAATATTTTCCTTGGCAGGAGTAATTATAAAAGAGAGTTGCTATTACACCGTTTTATACATGGACTCACTTTTTAAAAATTGATTTTATAATATATAAAGGTATGGTAGTAATGGTAATATATAAATATAATAATAGTAAAATAGTAATAAGAATAGTAAGTGGTAAGAACCTTTGTGTTATATAGATTATAATAATGTATCTAACATCACTTTTTTCCAGAATATATTATAATGTAATATAAGAGGTAAGTTAAATAATTTCATAGCACCTGTGCCTTTTAAGTGTTTTAATATTATAAAAAGCAATGATCCGTAGGCAAATTGATCCCTCCTGCACTTCACGCAAACCATAAAAATAAACCCATATCACAAGGAACTGAATATAAATGGTCGATTTACTCATGTTTATTTATTTATTTGTTTTTAACAATTATTTTTATATAAAATATACGCGAGTTTAATTTATTTAATCCGTCGGTACGCGATCGGTCGTACCCTATGCGACGGAATCTGAGAAGGACGAGATGGATTGATGGATACCCACCTCTTGAAGCATGATCGGCGAATCGACGGCGATTAGGGTGATAAAGATCGGCGTCCACACGATGGTCCGTCCACGATTACGTCGCCTTCTTCTATCACGATTTGACGGAAGAAAAATACCACAATGGTTCTTGTGAAAGAACACACAAGAGATTTGGGTTTAAGAAGAATTCTTATAATAATGATTTAGGGTTCTCCATAACTTTCTTATTTATAATATATGGGTATTAATTCAGTGTTAAGCGGTGTAGCAATGTTTGATCCTTAGACCTCTCATCTATAATCAAAGCCTTTCAACCACTAAGCCACCACACAATTTGTGTCAAATAAAGACAATTTTAAAAATAAAACCTTTTGGAAAACCAAAATATGTATTTTCTCAACCAGGATAGGTTACGGTGTGGAGCACTAACACCATGCTTGATGCAAAATAAATCTAACACCACAATTTCAGTTTAAAATTTTTAGGATCGTTACAGAAACCCAACAATATGTGCTCAAATCTATCGATCGATTTTCACCAGTGAACAACATATTTATTTACCTCCAGAATCGATCGATCGCTCTCAGAGCTCGATCGATCAATTTGGACTCGAGACAATTTCTCAAAGTGTCTCAAAAACCACGCGTGGGATTAAACCTATTCAACAATATCATTTATATAGATAATGGGTATGATAAGAGTACCACTGTAGTGCCTAACAAGTATAGAAGTATTGGCTTAGGTGCCACAAACCTCAAATAAATAATTAAAGCCATAAAATCAGGAACAAGCTAGGTGCCTGTTTGAGTCCATAGACTAGAGGGACTTATAAAGTGGCAAATATGATTTGGTTATTATCGATCGGACGACATTGTGGAGTTGAGTTATAAACTCTCTGGGTAAACACACCACATAGGAATACTTTATTGAGATCAACTTGGTGTAGGGGCCACCTAAGATTGAAGGCAAGCATTGAACACTACGCATGATGGAATGTTTCACCACAAAGGCTAAAGGTAAAAGGTAATAGTGTAGTAAATGTCAGGCTTTTTTATGGTAGCCCATTGCAATGAGCTGAGCATTAGAGAAAACAGCTGACCTATCAACATGATGTTTTATTTTGTTAACCCATCGACCGTTCGAATTGGAGTCCTAGAAAGTGGATAATTTTTATTGACTCTTCATTGGAGCTAGCGACCGTCTCATAACATACTGAATCCTCGCACACTGGTAGCCATTAGAGTCAAAGTTTAGAGCATTCAAAAATGAAAGTGTGAAGGCTTCATATATATATATATATATATATATATATATATATATATGTTTCAAAAAAAAGAGAAAAAGAAAAGATTGTATAATCGAGAGAGAACATACGATGAATGAACAGTCAATACACCAAGGAAGGTATAAACGAAATCATGAGGACATCTCCAGTTTTGTCATACTTCTAGATGCCATCGCATGGTAGTGGGAGGAGGCCAAACTCCAGCTAACCACAAAATCCTTATTTTGATGGTACATAAGCATGGTGAATAGCTCAATTATGACACTACATTGCACACACATGAGCGGAAAGCAGTTAACCACTTCTTCAAAAACTAGTTGAATAGGAAACTATCCCAACATTAATAAGTCTTACCTACTTTTTCCCTTTATTTTATTTTTGGAAAATGAGTCAAACAACTCAATCACTCACCCTTATCGCCCAATCCCTCACCTTTTGTTAAGACTTTAATGCATGATGATCATCGTAGAGAAGGAACCCTTACATGTAATCAGAATATCCAAAGTATCTTCCCAATAAAGTTTTATTACCCAACATTGGGCATTTTATTAATTATTTATTCTTAGCTCTAACACCCCCATATCTTAAGCTATTGTTATAACTCGAGTTTTGAAAATTAATTTATGTGGTCATAGATGGGGTGGAGCACCACGCTCAATAAGGGTGTTCTACACTTTAACCCACCTTGTGTACTTAATTATGGAAAGAACACAAGTCCTTTTAAGACTCTTTACAAGCAGCCAACAACCCATAATCGGCCACACATCTCTCTCACTCACTCACACTGTTTTCCTAACAGTGCCAACACCCAAAACAAATCCACTTTATAGAAAGAAAGTTGAAAACCTCCCTTTTTTTTTTTTTTTAAGAAAGCAATTAAAGTCCCTTTGGACTCTTGCTCTATTTGGAGACTTGGCCAATCGGATACTCCTCTCTTTAAAAAATTATAATAGGGCTCTCTTCTTCTCATTGCAATGTGCAGCCACCAACCACTCAAACGCTTCTTCCTCATTCCCTCTCTGTTGAAGCACCACACGACAGCAGCTCCATTAGCTTTTCCCTCTCCCCTATTAGGTACTCTCTCCCTGTCTTTTGTATATTTATGATGATATCCCAAATCTATCTCCCCCTCTCTCTCACCACGTCACCCAAGCAACTAGAAAACTCCACTCCCCCACGTGTTTCTCTCATCCTCTTTCCCTTCCTCTCAAGCTCTTTCTCTCCCCCTCTCTAGCGAGTACACTTCACGAGATCCCAACCACGTTGTCTTCTTGACGACCACCGAAAGGGACCACCATCCACCTTATTGCAGTAGATCCGAAAGCAAGAAGGAGAGGGTGTCGATTTGAAGGGAGACTCGAACAAATTGGCGCTTTGGACACCAACCTCTTTGACCTTGTCAATCCAAACCGTCGCGAAACAAATCGTTCACGCTTCAACATGTGGGTTCCCTATCCATCCAACTTTACACATTTACACTTTTTTTAAATGTGATGAATATATGATGATTTTAGGAAAACTAAATTTTCTTAGGTTTTGTGTGGATCCACAAAACGGTTATGGTCAAAGGGTGACCCTATGGTTGAACCCATCGGCCGAGAACTATAGTGCACTATTCCCTTCCACATGGCATCCAAGTGTGTCGGCAAAACAGATCTCACATCAAGAATGGACCGCTGCCCTGTTTTGTTTTTGTTGTGCACTCGATGTGGAGGTCTAAGTTTGACCGTTTCAGTTTTGATGATCCGATCAGTTTTTGACCCTGGTCAAACCTTAGACTCCTTATAAAATTTGATGTTTTTTACATCTAATAGCTCACATTGATATGATTGTATTTATTTTCATAAATATTTAGTACTCTAAAAACCTGTGGATATATTGATTTTATACTTAGAATATTTCATGCACTTGTTTTGAAAATCTGTACTTACATTGGCTAAAGGGTCCAAGTTGACCCATTAAATCAAGCGAACCACAGACGTATGATTCGAGGACCGTAGATCTAAATAAAGATTATTTGGCCATCTGTTAAAGATTATTTGGCCATCTGTTAAATCGATGGTCAGATTTTGATTATAATAAATAAACCTCGATTTTTGCACCACAATATAACCACAAAAATTTATGGACTTTATGCTTATGATGTCTTAGTCTAGGGTTTGATTTGACCTTTTAGATCTCAGGTTTTGGGTCGAATCGTGTCAGTGGTCAAAACCCACTTTTTCTATGACACCACATGGTTACCAAACTCGATGTCTTATATCCGATTTATTCAAATCCTTATAATGGACCTTAAATTTCGTATAAGCCTTTATGAAAATTGAATCAGTCAAGACCCCCAAACACCAGAAATGTCCATGGGCCTTGTGGGCCCGTCTAGTCTATGGACCCTTAATGGGCTCGTATACCCAATGTAGTTAAACGCGCGTTTTATAAAATCGCGGACTCAAACCTTTTAAATAGGCCCAACTTACCTTCTAAGCTTAGGACAATTATTTAGGTACATCTTCTACCCACGCTATGAAGGTGTGCGTACCCCGAAAATCGTACAAGGATCCGACGGTTGAAACTTGTTTGAGTCATATGAGAGTCGATACTTAGCCAAATTTTACAAACGGCCTGTCCATTTTTATCAGATCGATAAGATCTATCTGATGAGACTAGTTTAAAATCACTTTGTGATATATTTTCTGGTACTCACGTACCTTCATTGTAGGTCGCCTTCTTCTCTCTCTTAATGATGAGCAAGGCATCCGAATTACAAGTATTATGATTATATGATTTCTTATTATATATTTCATTTGCTTTGTGTGATATTCATCAGTTAGAAGTACGTTAGGGCATATGTATGTTAAGAAAAAAAAGAATAAGATACGACACACGACTTTTAAGCCTTCGTCACGGTGAGATTTCTTTCACGGTCACGTGAAACTTGGAATGTAGGCATCCATGTACGGATACAACTCCTCTATGGTAGTATGGGATACCACACGAAGTATATCCAGGTCACTACGAAACCCGTCCTTTGGAAAGCGTGATTTGTGAAGCCTATTGTACTGTGGCTCATCTAATTAAGTTAAGAAAAGATGAAATATGAATATGTTAAGATACGAGATGTTAAGAAAGTGAGAACTTAAGTCCACACAAATATGAAATCGAATAATGTTATGATATGTTAAGATATATTGTGACGGCCAGCTGAATATGAAATTAAGTTCCTACACGTGTCATGTCTTGAGTGCCACCGCAAGATCCAACGTCTGCAGTCAAGACGGGTCTTAAGGACAATATAATACGACAGTGTCTCGACTTAAGGGGACACTGATTTTTATGCGAGCAATCTCATCGGGCTAGATGGTGGTTTATGTTATGATATGGAGGTTAGGTGGTTATCTACACGTGGACCTCGCGTGATAGGCTTGAGCAGCGATCCTGGCACAGATCGTTTAAATAAGATAAATAAGATACGAAGTACGTTGTGTAGGCGTATGGAGTAATAATAAGATTTTTAATATGCCACGTAAGTTAAGTTAACAAGACAAGTAAGAAAAGTATAAGTATTAGAAGCATCATATGCATTGAAATCTGTTATGTTCTTTCAGCTTATTTGAGATGGAAAGTTTATGAGATTTTTCTGTATATTGGTTATATGTATAATTATAAAGGTTTCACTTTCACTCACAAGGTTGCACCCACGATCACTTGGGTAGATTGTGGTGGATCGATTGTGCAACCCACTGAGTTTACGTGACTGAGTAAACTCACCCCACCAAAAACTAACAGCTGCAGGTGAAGATATGGACTATATTGCGCGATGGACTTGATGCCTTGGAAGATGATACGGATTAGAAGGGTGACGACTTGGTTGATCAACTAGATGACGTCAGGTATATATTAATTGTTTAGAAAGATCTTTCTGTAGTTGACCGAACCTCTATTTTTGATTAGTTTATTTATTAAACTCAAAATTTAATATAAGCTTATTGAAGAGAATTTTTAATATGAGAAGAAAATTTGATTCACAATTTTTGGAAGCCCAATTTTATGTAAGATCTTAGAAGATATGTATGTCCGCTTATCGCGTTAACAAGTGTGCGGGGTCATGACACAAGATTCTAGGCCCTCGAGATCGGGTAGGATTCTGGGTCGTGACAGGTATAGACCAGATCGTGCAAAAGATATCCTCAGACTGGGGCATTTTTAAGTGCTTGATTATGAGTTTCAAGTTCCTCGAGCCTACATTGGGGGCATTATTTTATGTTTTTATTTTATGAATTTTTAAATATCTCTCTTTTTTCTTTCTTGAACAACTATACAAACTCTCCCCTGACAAGTTGAAGGGGGGCTAAAAAGTTCACTAACAATCTCAGTTCTCTCCCTATGACGTACGACGTCTCGCAATGGTTACCACTATAGCTACTAAGTGTGATACAAGAAATGATAGAAATAACAAACCGAGAAACCATAAAACTATACACAAAATACAAAACCTGAAAATATCTTTATATATATAATATATATATATATATATATATATATATATATATATATATATATATATATATATATATATATATATATAAAACAAAATATCTACAACAAACACCGGGAGCATCCCCCTGAATCATACAATAAATCTAATCCTCTCGCCGACATCACGGTGCTTGAATACCCTCACTAGTCGCACCCACATCATTAGCAGCCCCACCAGCTGAGGTTACGGCTCTCAATGGGCCAAGTTGTCCCGGATTTTGGCCCACGCCCGCCCAGAAAAAGTGATATATTTTCTATCAAGTAAACTCGGCCCGGTACAGTACCCAGACCGGGCTAAACATGTTGCAACTTGGATCAATCCGGGCCGGGCTTGGGTTTAGTGTTCCAACACTCGGCTCGCACCCGGCCAAGATATTATATATATATATATATATATATATATAAATATATTATACTTATCTTTTAAAGTTATAAATTTTTTTTTATTTTAATTAAATATAATTGACTTAAATGCCACACACACACACACACACACACACACACACACACACACACACACACACACACACACACATATATATATATATATATATATATATACTTATCCTTTTAAAGCTTTAAAAAAAAAATTCTTTTAATTAAATATAATTTACTAATTAAATGCCCTAAGATTAATCGTTGTTCGTTATAATCATTGTGCAACTGATGTTCGTTATAACAATTGTGCAACAAACTAAAATGAAATATTTGAATAAAAGTACGTGCTTGAGCCTCTATAATGTTAATATAATTATTTAATTAAATTTTAAACATTCTTCAAACTTTTATTAGAACAAAAACAGTCAAAGCCCAACCATTTTTTATTAGAAAAAAACAAGCGAAAAATCTCGAAAAGCATGGCTTTGGCCGGTGAAGCGCTTGAGTACATTGCAGCTTGGGTTAGGGCCTGGCTGAAAAATTTGGGAACCCGGCTCGGGTAAGTTATGGCCGGATTGAACCCCAACCCGGCCCTAATCCGGCCCATTGAGAGCCATAGCCGAGGAAGGTCTCTGCTGAGAACCTAAAGACTGGCTTGGCCGAGACACTGACCCTGAACGTGTCCCAGAGCTCTATCCCTAGTATCATCAACCGAAGATTTGGATCCTGAATGACGTACCTCCTCACTCTGGTACGTGTGGATCGAGGAGCACCATCTCCGGTATCAGCCTGGGAATCCTCTCTGCCCATATGCTCTACGAAACCCAATAGCCCGAGTCCGTCTGGTCAACTGACTCTCTAGCTCCTCAATGTGAGCACGAAGAATCTCAGTGTGACCTCTCGAATGGAGCTCAACTGTGACACGAGCAGTCTCCACCCTAGCGGCGGTCATCCCTCTCTTCATGTCCCGCTCAATCTGGAGACACTAAAGAACCTGCATAAGCTTAGGTGTCTCCCCAACAAACTCTACCTCTGCAATCAGCCGTAGCTGCTCCAGCTTGCAATGGAAACTCTCTGTCTAAAGCGAGAGAGCAGCGCGCTCTTGCACTTGTGAAAAAATATACGAATAAATAAACATACGAAATAAAAGAATCACAAGAAACTCAAACATCAGATACATACCTATTGATCACGCTCGTGAACCAAACGAGTTATAATCTCTGAAGCCACTGGGCCTTCTGATGGTGGAATTCCCCCCTCTGAACGAGGACTAAGAGCAGGGCCGGCCCTGGACTAAGGCAAAAAATAGGCGGCCGCCTTGGGCCCCCGATTTCCAGCCCCCCCCCCCCCCCCCCAAAAAAAAAAGCCCTTTAAAAAATTAGGTTTGAAAAAAAAAAAAAAAATAAAAAAAAAATAAAAAAAAAATATATATATATATATATATACCTCCAAACCCTCTCGGGCCTCTCCTCTCTCAAACTCCAAGCTCCAGTCTCTCTCTCTCTCCAGACTCCTGGCACCGAGCTAAAATTCAAATTTCAAATACCCCTTTGAAACTGCTCTGCAAACAACAAACTTGAAACTCCATTGCCATTGAAGCGTCTGCAAGTCTGTCTCCATATACGTGCGATGTATACCTGGTCGGAACTGCTCATGTTTCTCAGGTGCACTGATTTGATTTTAGTTAGTGTTCTTTTTTGTGGAAAGATTAGATTTTTGGGTGAAAAATTAGGGTTTTTGTTGTAGGAATGAAAATTTCTATTGGGTTTTTGATCATGTTGTTGAGATTCATTGGTTTTGAGTTGATTTTTGTTCTTATTATTGTTTCTGTTGCGATTCTAATGTGTGATCGACATTTTGTAGTGAAAAGTTCAGATTTTTGTGTGAAAAATTAGAGTTTTGTTGTAGGAACGAAAATGATTATACTTTTGATTGTGTTTATGAGCTACTTCGGTTTTGACTTGATTTTAATACTCCAACTAGATGGAATAAGGCTCTGATGATGATTATTGTTTTTGTTGCAATTTTGGAATTTTTTTGGTAAGATATCAGAGTTTTATTTTTCTTGGTTGGGAATAAGGTTTTTTGTGGCAATTCTACTAGTTAAACACCCATCAATGATCAATGGTTTATATTTATCGTGTTCAAGTTCTTCAATTTGCATTGTTTTGGTTTGTCGTATCTAATTAGATACCACACATATATCTGATGGGGTTGAGAACTTGAGATTTATTCAATAACCTACACATTATGGTACATAGAGTTCATACAGCATGATGGCCGGAAAATGTTAATCTGCAACCTCATGGGATTGTAATGTTTCTTTTTCTTTCCACTAGGCTTCCCCATGTTGAATTCAAAGAAAGAAATAGAACCTTTAACCCAATATCAAAATTCAAAACCTTGAACGAAGATGATAAATAATACAGTGAAAAATTAAAGAACAACATTACTCTGCAAATTCTACTGAATTGCAATATATTACTATTCAATTTATAAAAAATTGAATTGAGAAACCTTAAATCCTCAAGGACCCAATTCAATTGAGAAAACTACTAAAATGAATGTCAGCGAACAATGGGAACACAAAATTTTTAGGAGCTTGTTAACAAACTGCAATGGAAAGGCAAAATTTGGTTGATGAATGGTTACATTAGGCTCAACTCTTAGATTTCTTTTTAAAACTATCCCTATTATATCATATGGTTTGGTATGTGTCTATGTATGATTTCTTTTTAAAATTATCTCTATTATATCTTATGGTTTGTTATGTGTCTATGTATGATATATGTATGCATATATGTGTGAACTATTTGTCAAAAAAATATTGTGGCGAATTTTTTATATATTATAAAGTAATATGAAATAGGGGCTCCATTTTAGGAACTCGCCTAGGGTCCCCAAAATGTCAGGGCCGGCCCTGACTAAGAGGCGGCATGGACGAATCTCATGTCCCCCTAAACTTTGCGGCCGTTGGACCAGACTCTTCAGGGGCATCACCCTCCGAATGACTAGGCCTATAAGGAGGAGCTGATGTACCGAAAGCCTGAAAAGAAAAAAAAAAAAAACTGAATCTAATCAAGATCTGCAAAATGAAAAATAATCCGAAATAAACTACACATACCCAGGGATGCAGGTTCGGTGTACCGAACTGAACCGAACCCGATTTTTCCGGTGTTCGGTTCGGTGCACTCCAAACCAAAATATGTTTCGGCTCGGTTTGGTGTACCGATTTGAAGCAAACTCTAAACCGAAACTGAATCGAAACTGATTTTTTTTGGTGTTCGGTTCAATTCGGTTCGGTTGGATTGGGTTCAGCTCGATCACTCGTCGGAGTACCGATTTGAAGAACAAATGACACCGACACCTATTTTTTAGGTCTTCGGTTCCATTAAGCTTGCTCGGTTTGTGTTCACTTGGGCGTTTTGCCATATCGGCGGTGTCGCTTTCTCTACCTCCACCTCTTTCTCCCTCCGCCTCCTCTGGGCCGACTTCTCCGCGACGCCCATCTCTGCAAAATAGCAGAGCAACTGGAGAGTTTGAAGAGGAGAAGAAAAATAAAAAAAATTGGAGAGTTTAAAGAGGAGGAGAAGAGATTAATCAAAGGTAGATTTTTGGCCAAACAATAGCTTTAAAATGAAAACTGTAGTGAGTTTGAAGAGGAGGAGAAGAAGAGATCACAAGTAGATTTTAGGGCTAAACAGGCGTAAGTTTTAATTTATAAGAGGGAGTTGGTGTCTTGTATTGCATAAGTACAGAGGATGGTGGTCACGCCATCTATACCATACACTTGGCATTACCTTACACTGATCCAAATCGTCCATGTAAAAATAAAAACCATTGGTAGATGGTAAGAGCATGATCTCAAGATGCATCATGTGAAAGATTGGAATGAAAAACAATGTGCATTGTCGGATTCAAAGCAGTCAACGAGTAGACACCGATCACCTATCGGTGTAGACCGGTCGGTCACCACCGGTTCAGTTTGCGTTCAGTTTGGTACAACCGGTTAAGGTCCGGTTCGGGCCAGTTTTGGCCCATTAAGGGATCAGTTTACTCAACCTAGTTATTCGGTTTTCGATTTCTAGCTACCAAACTGAAAACCAAACCGATTTCAGTTCAGTTCGGTTCGTGTCAATTTTCGGGGCGGTTCGGGCTGGTTAGGGAGGGTCGGTTTTCGATTTTTGGTTTTAAACTTGCATCCCTACACATACCTGATTCTCTCGGTGAAGAGAAGCATAACGAGCAGCCTCCATCTCTCTCTCCTGCATTCTTGTTGCAGCGATTCCAGCAACTGCGCCACCTCAACGTGGAGTGCTACAATACGAGGATCCTCTCGACTAGAGGATGCCATCGAAGAAGGATCAAGAGTGGGAGCACCGACATCATCTGACGCTGAAACCACAAACTCATATATAACAAGACATATAATATGACTAAAATAAACAAATTAAAATACCAAAACATCATACATGCCAAGGAAGCGATCTCAGCAATTAACTTGTCAATAGTTTGTTGGAGGCTACTTAATCCTCATACGAAGGTCCCAATACTCTCTCACCTATCCCTGAAAAATCATGAATCAACTAGATCAAAATATATCTACGATATACGAAGCGATGACGCCCACGCTTCATATATCATGAATCAACTAATCTAAGAGACATGCCCACGCTTCATATATGAAGCGATGACGCTTCCTAAGCCAAGCGATTATGATTTTCAAGAAATTGAATCAGTGTGACTCGGTGAGACAACACGTTCCCTCATCCCCTATTCTGTTTGGCTCTGTCTAGCACTATCAGCCATCATTCTGAACTTTAGAAGCACGCAAGTTGTGATTTTATGTCCCAACTGACCGCAACCCTTACAATGGCGTTTCTTCTTTTGTGATTGTTTAAACCAACCTCCATTCCAGACTTCATTCTGTCATTGTTGCTTAGCCTACCTTTGGTGATATCGTTTTAGACCTCACACTGTAATGTTGGCATGTTCTTGCAATGAAATTCCTTTGTTAGGATGGGAGGAGGAGGCGCCCGAACAGGACGCGATGCTAGTCGCTCTTTCATTATCCTCTTCCGTTTCAATGGCCTCTACACCTTCTAATAGTTTTATCATCCCTTCCAACGTGTAATCCACTAAGCGATTCGATTCTATCCCCAACTGAATTAACTTCAGTCCAACTTCTCTCACCTTCAATATTTTCATCCTAGAGACATAATTGGAATCCTTATTGTCACTCACTCCCAAACTTACAGTACTGTATCTAGCATCTTTCATCCATCGACACAGAATATACTTAGAAGGAATTTGGTCTACCTCTTCTTTGAAGTAAGCTTTGAAGATGTGAGAACACAACAAACCCTCTTTCTCGAAGTGCTTGCAATCACAAGTGACCATGGAATCTCCACAATCGAAACGAACTTTGAATGTTCGATTGCTATCCTCTCTGGCATCCCCACCACTTTTACGACTTTCACAAACTTGAAATACAATAATCGCCTCAGCTTCCTCTTCGAGCACCTTTTAGGCCTTAAAAGAGGTAAACTTTCAAAACTCAAAGTGGAACCTATTGAACATGGTTCTCGTATACACAGTAGCGACATGCTTCTCGATTGAATTTTTGAACAAGAGTGTCGGTGTTGTAGACGTTGAGACAAGATCCTCCCTATTTTCTTTATCATGACGAGATTAGACGGCAAAATCGTATTGCTTGACAAATTCTATCAAACTCGTCTAGGCATTGACATAGGTATTGAAGAAAGAATTTATACTTTTTTCGCATTGCGTAGTGGTCATGCCTGCCCAAAAGATATCGCTTAAGTAGCATGGAATCCATTTCCTCGTAAGAGCGTACATTTGTTTCAACCATTGGTTGCCTTGCAATTGAAACTCCTCAACAAGTTCTGCCTATCTCTTTTCGAAATCATCAACTGTTTGACCGAACTTGCACTGATTGTATTTTCTCCCGAAATTCTCAAACTTTACCTTCAGCTGATAGAGATGGTTCAATTCATTCCTCCCTATGTGCCA
Organism: Chloranthus sessilifolius; assembly: GCA_021018995.1. NCBI lineage: Eukaryota > Viridiplantae > Streptophyta > Magnoliopsida > Chloranthales > Chloranthaceae > Chloranthus > Chloranthus sessilifolius. The sequence goes on from CM037593.1 coordinate 86,998,631, forward strand.
TAAGCAGATGCGATGCGTGGTCTCCGAAAGAACTTCGGATATGGCCTTGCTCATCTCGTTGCATTGATCGGTGATGATTGCATTAAGTTTCTTATGACCCATGCACTTCAGCCACGTGTTAAACAATCAAATGAATATCTCCTCCATTTCATCTGCGAGCAACGCACATCTTAAAAGCGTCATCTACCAATGATGGTTGACCCCCGTGAATGGGGCGAATGATAACAATAATTTATTTATTTTATAAGTGGTGTCGAATACTACCACATCACTAAACTGTTAATACGCCATCCTCGACTTGTGATCAACCCAAAATATACTACGCATACGACATTCTTCATCTAATTCAGCTTCAAAGAAGAAATCATCTCCTTTATTCTGCCTATCAATGAAGGTCTTGATCATGGTCATGCACATCTGATCGATGTTACTCTCATTTTTTTATCTTCTTTAGGTAATCTCGAATTTGTTGAGGGTTTATTGTCACGTCAGCCTCTCCATCCAAACTCGACAAAATAACATAAATCTTTGAAGGAGGAATTATGCCAACAAATGCTTCTATCAATAATTTACTTACCTCGTTCAACTTATTATGTGATCATAGTTCCTTCACCTTCGTAGGTGAATACAACTGATGATTATGAGGCTCTCTAAATTCCATAACCACCCATAACTTTTGCTCGTTGATCCTAATCTTTAACCTTACCTCACATCCGCATCTGTTATCTCTTAAACACTTTATATTGGCGTATAATTTATGCTTGTCAGGCTGCTTGAACCCTTCGAACGAACATACATATGTTCTCTTTATAATCTCCTCATTTACAGATTTGTAGGTGTTACTTTTCCTAACGTTGAAACTAACTTTCTTCGCTTATAAATTATAGAAGTTATATGCCTCGTCTTTAGATTAGAATTTCAAGCCCATACGTGACTTCCATTCCTTGCTCGTATTCTCGACACCTCCACAAGAATCCAACATTTCGATATCCCTATCACCACCAAGTGGAACTCCTACTAAAGAAACCGTCTAAGGGGAGAGATTTAAATCACCACAACCTATATTGAATCCTCCAATCGAGATCATTACAAGCCTTGCATTAAATAAAAAATGGGCTAATAAGGAAACAGATTCACTAGGATCATACCAACTGCCAGCGCTTTAATATGGAAGCAAAGGTGCTTCTCAATAGTTGCGTCGTCGCTTCGTATCGCTTCAAATAAGAAGCGTGTGCTTATATATTTTTAAATGCTTATAATTTTTATTATCTCCACCCTGTAAATAAGTGAAGAGATCTAGGAAACTACGAGCAGATGATGAAACTGATCACAAGGAAGCAATGACGCGGCCACAAAAAGCGCTGACGCTTCAATATGAAAGTGATGGCGTTTCTCAATCTTTGCGCCGTCGCTTCCTATCGCTTAAAATAAGAAGCGTGTGCTTATAATTTATATATTTTCGAATGCTTCTCAATCTTTGTGTCGTCGCTTTCTATCGCTTTAAATAAGAAGTGCGTGCTTATATATTTTCGAGTGCTTATAATATCTGTTGAAGATATTTTAGGTGTTGCTAATTTTTATTATAAAACACAGTGGTAAAAATTAATCAAAGCAAAGGGGGATGGAAAGACATGAAAACAACAATCTAAAAATACCATAGACCTGCAAGAATTCAGGGCCTGTCGTAGCAAGTTTTACGAAGTAAGAGTTTATCCCACGGAGAGTAATGATCTGAAACCTCAGGAGTTGTATAGTAAACTCTAGACCTAGCTACAGGTCTTGCAACTCTAACCTAAGCTACAAAGCAAGGCAAAGAGAGGGTATTTAGGTCTCACAACTAAAATAAAACTGAAAACAGGAATAAACTACAACTAAAGAAGGGGGAAACAGAAGCATGATGGAGTGATAAAATAAAGGAAAAAAAGGTGTGAAGTAGACAACTAAGAATAAATTAGCCCTGCAACTCAGTGTTAGAACAGGATTTGCAGCAATCCTTCAGATGGCTACAATTACATCTGCAAGGTAGAGGAATCCAAATCAACCCTTGTGAATTAAACTACTCTCTTAAGGCTATAATCTGTCCACTTAAATGGTCATAAACTATCCGAGGGAGATGATCAACTCACATGGATTAAACTTAGAAAACTAACCAAATCCAAGGGAATGGATTGATCTTAAGGCTATAATCTTTTTACTTAAATGGTCACAGACTATTCTAGGGATTTTCTCCAACCAATGAATTAAATCAGAACATGAATACCATTGTAGACACTATGTTTATAAGGAAACAAGCTCATGCATTCATAGGAGCAAACAACCCTTGAAAATCTAGTGGAAACTACAGATAATCAGAGGTTGAATGGAGACTTAGACTCAACTAGTCATTGCTACAAAAAGGCCTGCAATGACCCAGCTCACAAGTCTGTAATCTCTAAAAAATCTCAGGTCTAAACACTGATGATGGTGATGCAAAATAGAGTAGAGTTTGGCTCTGCAACAATCTCTCACTAGGCTACAAGCTCAAGTGTGGAGAAGAAGAATCCATCTCAGATCTGTGACTTAGACCAGCCTTAAGGCTATAGTCTATCCACTTAAATGGTCACAGGCTATCCTCAGAGGTTATCTTCCTCATAGATGATGAGATAGAAGAAGAAAACTGCTGCTGCCACCATGATTACAAGGCTATAAGCTTAGGCAACCATGGGAGCATCAAACCCATAAAAATTTATGAAAAATACAGTAAAATACAGATTTAATGGAGCTTTAAAATTAATATTTCATTGAACAAAAGGAACTTACAATGATTTGCCCTCAAGGCAACAACCTGTGAAATCCCCAAAACATCTCACTCTATTTAAACAAAACCCATTACAAAACTAAAATAAACTAGTTGCTTTAGTAAGCTTTAACTCAACATTGCTGCTGCGCTAAGGAAGAAGAAAGGGGAAAAGGAAAAGGGAAACTAAACCTTAAAAGCCTAAAAAAATTACTAAAGTGATCCAGCTATTCTGGATGATCTCAGGCTATTCCTAGATGTTTTTATAAGAAAACTATAGCTCTATATATATACAACCCATGGTAGCAGCTATGTGCATTGGCAATTCAGAAGTGAGGAGGTTTTGAGCTGATTTTGTGGCCCATTTGTGGCCCTTGGATGTCTTGGGATGTGAGACATTGGGATGTGTGCCCTAAATGTGTGAAATCCTAAAAATGTCCCTGGAGTTTGAAAATAGCTACTGAAATTTGTGCTTCGCGCAAATGGAGCTTCAGCACCCTCACCTCGCCAAGATCTCGCTTAGTTCTCGCTAAGCTGCAACTTCGGGTTGTGTACCTCTCTTAGTTCTCGCCAAGTTCTCGATAAGCTGAAAAACAACCCATTTTAGGGGCTCGCTAGGCTGAAATGGGGGTATTTTTGGTGCTGCTCGCGAGGCTTAAATGTGTGCAGCTTGTATGCTGCTCGCGAGACTCAAATGCAAGCTCCAGCTCGTGAGGATCCATATGCGACTCGAGAGGATGGATTTTTGGTCTGCTTGAGAGGCTTAAATGTGTGCAGCTTGTATGCTGCTTTTGAGGATGAATGCTGTATCTTGCAAAGTTCACTTGAAGGTTGCTCGCTAAGATCATTTGCACCTTGCTCGGCTCAAGTGTATGCTGCATTTAAGTCTCACGAGGTTGCACTCCAGCAACATTTAAGTTTGCGAGGTTCAAATGTGAACCATTTAAATCTGCTTTCTAGGTTCAATTGGGTGCGCAGCAGCTCGCCAGGTTCTCTTGCAACTCTTTAACCACGCGAGATCTGCACTCCTCCAAATTTTAAACCACGTGAGAACTGTATATATGCATTACCCAAGCAGCATTTTGAACCACTCGAGTGGTTGCTCCAGTAGCATACCAAACTCGACAGGTTCACACACTTGCTGCAGCAGTTCACAAGGTTCAAATTAGCAGCTCTACAAACTGCTCGACTGCATGGTGTGCTGAAGCAAGGCAACTCAGACATATTCAAGTGTGCCAGCATGCACTGCTCGAGGGCATCAAAGCAGCAGCTGTGCTGTTCAAGTGATTGCTGTTGCAGCATCTATGGAGTGCTGATCTACTATATGAAATGCTTGAGTAGTTGGAGAGTGGAGAAGCAGATCTGCTCGAGTTCCTTCATTTGTAAGCTGCTGTACAGTGTTTGAGAGCTTGGTTTTCAGCAATGCTGCTGCTGTTTTGCTTGTGCTGCAGCTTGTGTAGCTCAATGGCCTCTGGTCCTGCTACTGTATTCTATTAAGGTGTGCTTGAGATCTTTGCTGTAGCTTGGCTCTAGTCTATTACAGCAACAGCTTGGGAGGATGACTCTTGAAGTGTGTAGCTGCTCGAGTGTTGTCGTGTTTCAGCAATGGTGTGCAGCTGCAATTGGATGCAATAGCAGCTTGTCTTCAAATCCTTGAAGGCCTTGTTTCTCAGCAAGCAACTCCATTGATTGGTGCAGCATTATTTGCATGAGCTGCTGGTCAGCAACTTCTCTTTCATCAAGTGCAGCAGGTCATGAGGGCACATCACAGCAATAGTGGCTGTTTGAGAGGTTTGCTTCAGCAGTGTAGGTTGCTGTCATCAAGTGCAGCTGCTGGTTGGTGTTTTTGAGCTTGAAATATATATATGCAGCAGCTCCACAAATTGAAGTAGCAGCAGGTTTTTAAGGTTGCAACAACAACTCTTGTGCTTGCTTCTCCTTGCAGCCCATGTGGCTTGAATCTTCAAATCATCATGTCTCCAGCTACTTAAAAGCATGAAAGTAGCAGCAACAGCAGCTGTTCAAGGTTGGAAAACTTTGAACAACAGCTTGAGGTGATGCTCTTGCTTCAAACCTTCATCATGTGGGGCTCAATCTCAGCAGCTATGCAACATAGATGTATGCTGTTTTAGACTTCAGTAATGGAGCTGTTTTTGCGCTTTAATTCTCCAGATCTATAGCCTAAATGTGAAGCTTGGCATGGCTTCAATTCTGCAGCAGGTCTCCATTCAACAACTATTCTTTTGATTGCAGCAGCTGCTCTCCATAATTGCAACAGTTGTTCATATAAAATGCAGCTGGTCTGCATGTTAGTGCTTGAGAGGCTTGGTGCAGCAAGTCTTGAATTGCATGGTAGGTTGGTTAGAGTGCTGGACTGCTGCTCATATATGCTGCTGTAGTTGCTACTTTACTGAGTGTGGTGTGTTCTTTGTATAGTCTGCTCTAGCAACAACATGCTCAACAATCATTCTATTTAACTCCACTGCAGCAGCATTCTATAAACCCTGAGCTTCATCTTTCTCTCTCAGCAGGCCTCCAAAGGTCCCAAAGCATACTAAAGTTGTCCCAATGGTGTGAACTACCATGGTGTATCTTCAATAAATTCATCTGCTCCACAACTTAACTCCAAATCCATTCTTCTTCTCTTGAAAATGAAGGATTGTAGCTTAAGCTACAATTTTCCTGTTATTTACACAAACACACTTAAAACACATCATTAGCATGCTGAAAGGTCCATCAAAGGCCAAGTTAAGGAGTGAAAATTGATACTTTTAAGAGATTAACACACCCCAAACCTAATCTTTGCTAGTCCTCGAGCAAAGGACAAATTAAAACCAATTATTGAAAATAGAAAATGCCCCTTTCGTAGGGAGCACAGATGCATTTAGCTTATGCATCAATCCTTTTAAACTCCTAAGTGATCTCTAGTGGAGGAGTGAAGTTTCCTGAGGGTTTTCAGTGAAGATACCCACAAACTTTACTATTAAAATAGTTAAGTAGAGTGAAGTCAATGATGAAACAAATTTTAATAAATAAAGCATCATTCCACACCCATTCTTTAAAAATCCGAGGGAATTACAACAGTAATGCAATCCTTTAAAACTCAAAATCAACATGCATGTGCTTCACCACCAATCAGTTTACATAAGGTATTTAATGTGTGAAAATTAGTACTAAGCTTGTCTTTAATTCAAAAATCAGGTTTAGAAACTACCCCAATGAAGTTAAATTTTAGACCCAATCTTCACTAGGCTATCTCTCAACAATGAAAATCCAAGGGTGTTCACATTCACATAAGCTCAAGATCAGTCACAGACCCCAAATGGGCCTACAAGCATGAGCATGGGCATTGCATCTTATTCTTGACATCCTCAAGAAAATTTACCATAGATTAGACATCCCCTCATCTTCACATGACAACTCATTTCACTTTGGATCAACAAGGTCTTTACAATGAGTTGTAATGTGGCTTATGGGTGAGGTTTATAAAGAATGAAGGGGGTAGAAATGGATTCAAAAATTTGAGAAATCAGCAAGGTAAGGAGGTGCTTCATGACTTCACATCCTTTAAATCAACACAACTTCATCTTCCTTGATATTTTTCAGATTCAAAGTGGCCAGCTTCTTCTCTTCTTTTCAATTTTCAGATGAAGTATTTACTTGACTTCTCTTTCTATTTTTCTTTTCTTATTATTATTATTATTTTAATGAAATGCTACACATATACCACTGCTACACTGCTATTTGTATGTTGCTTCTCTTCTCCTTCCACCAAATGTTGAACCCAGCCTCCCTATCTTCAACTTCTACTCCTTTACCTTCTGAATTCTTAGAGTGAGGGTCAGGTTGAATCAGGTTATGAGGTTAAGGTGCAAGTACTCCGGTATTTGTTGAAGAAAATTTTGATTTTCAAGGCTGAAAGAGTGTATGCAAAGGGCAGTTGAATGGTTTGAAATTTTAAGCTCAAATTATCCAACTGAAGGCCTTACATCATCTCCTTAGTGTCATGAGTGCTGTTAATCAGTTTTGATTTGGAGGTGCCTAACTTCTATTGAAAAGATATTGAGTCAATCAATCCTTAGAGCAAAAAAATTGCCAAAAACACTCTTCAAAAGAAATTTGATAGGCCCAAATCTCACTGGGTATGATCCTCAAATTAACCCATGAGGTGTATTTTCACCTTTTTCTCTCCTCTCTAGTTCACTGAGTACTGATTGAAAAAATTTCTTGATATTAGCTTCATGGTGGTGCTAATTTTTCAAAGATTTTCAGTTTTAAATTTCTGTAAAAATTTTAATTTCCTCATTCTAACAAGTTAGGTGAGACTTGACTCCATTCATCTCAATTTTTCTCACATAGCTGCACTAGAATTAACTATTCTACTGGCTGGTCTACCCTGCCATATCCCCAAACTTAAGTTAAACAGTGTCCTCACTATTTCATGCAAAATGTATAGGGACAACATGGTTTAAAACAGAAAAACATACTAAACTACAACAGAAAACCAAGAGAAAAGTAAGCAAAAAAATGCAGAAAATTAAACTAAGAAGGAGAAGATATAGAATAGATACAACATGACTACTAAGAAAAAAAAACAAGGACACAAATTCCTAAAAACAACAATTATATATTGCATAAATTACACTACAAACAGTAGGTGTATACAAAAGATGAACTAAACCAAACACCTAAAACAGGAAAATCCTAGACACAACTACCTAAACAGATCTGAGTATAAATCTACATGAATATCAACATGAATAGCCCACTTTTGAAAATAGGATTCATACAAAATCAGATCATAAAAACACAATATATACAAAACATTCCGGATGGGAGTGCATGAATGATAGAAATTTTGATTACCCCATCTGGAACTCAGCTGAATTAGAAAGAACGATAAAATAAAAATGAAAGGCCATATCTTTGCATTTGCAGCAAGCCTGAATTCTTCCATTCAGCAGTTGACAGTTGCATGAGAGTTGCATGGAGCAGTTCCAGCTCCACATCAAGTGGGCAATCAATAGAAGGCTGAGGGAGCACAGTGGTGGGTGCTTCCTCAGTCCAAACTTCACAAATTCACACACCTTAGCTCAAATCCAACAGATTTGGCAAGGTGTCACCACCATCTCATCAAGGACAACAACTTTTTAACCAGCCCTCATTTCCCCCATCAAAGCCTTCTCCTTGCAAGAAGGAAGAGGCTCTATCAAAGCATGAGGAAATGGGGCTCCACATGGTATTTTTTTTTATTTTTTATTTTATATATATTTTTATTTATTATTATTATTTTTTTATGAAATTGGGCTCCAGAACAGCCCATTTATTCAGCTTCTTACCGAATGCACAACCTCTTCACATCTACATAGTCCTGGTTTGCCACCTCCTTCCCATTCCTCGGGGCATTGACAACTCTAGTTTTTTCATGACTTGAAGAGACATCAATAATCAAGTGTGCCCCTCTTGGGTTGTTTACAGTTTGGCTTGGGAGCCGACCCTCTTCCCTTATCATTAGGGCATTTGAGATATGACTAAGCTGGTCCTCAATTTTCCTGATGCTCTATGTGTGGGAATCCACAATTTGTGTAACGGAGCCGAGGTTTTGCAATGAAGATAAAATCTACTCTTGAAAGAAGGGGGCTTTAGGTTGAGGTGGGGCTACAACTAACTGACTTGGCTAGGAGGACTGATGAGAAAATTACTACCCTAGTGCATGACCATGGTAGGACTGCTGGTTAGAATTGTAGCGCAAGGCCTGCTATTGGTGGGTATGAGGTGAATCAACTTGTCTCCACTGCAAGTTTGGGTGACTCCTCCAAGTGTACCCAGTAGGCTGCTGTCCATATGACTGGACATCATTGGCTTGCTCATTTAAAAATTCAAGGAATGGACCAGCAGAGGGGCAATGAAGATGGGAGTGTGTGGGTGAGTGGCATATGGTGCATGCCTCTGTAACCTATGCAGCCATGTGGGGCTGCAATACACTCAAAACTTTATCAAACTTTGTTGACAATGTGCCCACTTTTCTCTCCAGGTCATTGTAAATATTCACTTCATACAATTTTCTAGAAGACGTGAGTTCTTTTGTACCCCTAGCAGTTGGCTCAATGTCAAATCATGACAGAGCCTCCTGCTGGAGAGAATTTTCACTTATAACCTTAAACAGATCCCATGCCTCTGCATCAGTCTTGCTAAGGTATGCGCTACCACTTGATGCATCTATCATAGCTCTACTTCTGGCATCAATCCCTTGGTAGAAGCTTTGTACAAGCTGCCACCTGGGGATCTAGTGGTGTGGACATTGCCTCAACAACTCCTTAAATCTATCCCATGCCTCATGCATTTGTTCAGTTGGGGATTGAACAAAAGAGATTATGCTCTTCCTCAATTGATTTGTTTTACCGATTGGAAAAAATTTAGCCAAAAATTGACATTGCAGGTCATTCCAAGACTGTATGTTGTTTGCCGGGAGCAAGGTGAGCCAAGTGCGGGCCTTATCCTTTAGTGAAAAAGGAAAGAGCCTCAATTTGGTGGCTTCCTCTCCCAATCCAACAATATTAAAGGTCGTACATAGAGAAAGAAATAACTTTATATGCTGATAAGGGTCTTCCTTGCTTAGCCCATGAAAACTTGGTAACATATGGATGGTTGAGGCTTTTATTTCATAATTACCCACTGCATTAGGGGGTTGAATGCAAGAGGGGGATGAGTATGCCCTTGGTACATTGTACTCCCTAAGGGGTCTAGACTGCTCTCCCATCTCAGTTGTTACTAAGTTATCAACAGGGGTGTGTGTTGTTGAACTAGAGCTCAGGACTCTCTCAATCTCAGGATTTAAAGCTTCCAAAAGGATTGAGAGACCTCCTTCCTTGAATTCAACACATACACAACAGAACTAGGATAGCTCACAACAAAATAGATGAAGAGATACTAAAAACTAATGACAGCTGTTGAAATTTAAGACTGCAGAAATGAAAAGATAGCAGAAATGAATCAAAAATAGGAGAGATAAAGATGCAAACTGATGCAGGACTGCTCTAGCGACAACCTAAACTCTCCTATTTGCTACTGCCCCAAGCCTATAAAAAATAAAAAATATTAGCTGGAATTTATTCAAACACTACACATGCAATAACATAAAATTAAATGCAAACTTAAGAGATTATAGCTGTAATTTATTCACACATTCCTAAGACACAAAAAAGTCTAAAAACAGAAAATAAAGAAGAAAAATGCAAAAGAAAATCACAGAAAAACTACCGTGGTAATTTATTCAAACACTACATCTACAATGAATATAACTAACAAAAACTCAAATTTACTATACTAGATCAAAACTCCTCGGCAGCGGCACCAAAAACTTGTTGAAGATATTTTAGGTGTTGCTGATTTTTATTAGAAAACACAGTGGTAAAAGTTAATCAAAGCAAAGGGGGGGGTGGAATAACACGAAAACAACAATCTAAAAATACCACAGACCTGCAAGAATCCAGGGCCTATTGTAGCAAATTTTACAAAGTAAGAGTTTGTCCCACGGAGAGTAATGATCTGAAACCTCAGAAGTTGTATAGTAAACTCCAGACCTAGCTACAGGTCTGGCAACTCTTAACCTAAGCTATAAAGCAAGGAAAATAGAGGGTGTTTAGGTGTTACAACTAAAATAAAACTGAAAACAGGAATAAATTACAACTAAAGAAGGGAGAAATAGAAGCATGATGGAGTGATAAAATAAAGGAAAAAGGGTGTGAAGTAGGCAGCTAAGAATAAATTAGCCCTGCAACTCAGTGTTAGAACATGATCTGTAGCAATCCTTCAGATGGCTATAAGCACATCTGCAAGGTAGAGGAATCTAAATCAACCCCTGTGAATTAGACTGCTCTCTTAAGGCTATAATCTGTCCACTTAAATTGTCATAGACTATCCTAGGGAGATGATCAACTCACATGGATTAAACTGAGAAAACTAACCTAATCCAAGGGAATGGATTGATCTTAAGGCTATAATCTGTCCACTTAAATTGTCACAGACTATCCTAGGGATTTCCTCCAACCAATAAATTAAATCAGAACATGAATACCATTGCAGACACTATGTTTGCAAGGATACAAGATCATGCATTCATAAGAGCAAACAACCCTTGAAAATCTAGTGAAAACCACAGATAATCAAAGGTTGAATATGGACTTAGACCCAACTGGTCATTGCTACAAAAAGGCCAGCAGTGACCCAACTTACAAGTCTGCAATCTTTACAAAATCTCAGGTCTAAACACTGATGATGGAGATGTAAAACAGAGTAGAGTTTGGCTCCGCAATAATCTCTCACTAGGCTACAAGCTCAAGTGCGAAGAGGAAGAATCCATCTCAGATCTGTGACTTAGACCAGCCTTAGGGCTATAGTCTGTCCACTTAAATGGTCACAGGCTATCCTCAGAGGTTATCTTCCTCACAGATAATGAGATAGAACAAGAAACTGATATTGCCACCATGATTACAAGGCTACACGCTCAGGCAACCATGGGAGCATCAAACATATAAAAATCCATAAAAAAATATAGAAAAATATAGATTTAATGGAGTTTTAAAAATAGTATTTCATTGAACAAAAGGAACTTACAATGATTTGCACTCAAGGCAACAACTTGTGCAAACCCCAAAACATCTCACTCTATTTAAACAAAACCCATTGCAAAACTAAAATAAACTAGCTGCTACATTAAGCTTTAACTCAGCATTGCTGCTGAGCTAAGGAAGAAGAAATGGGAAAAGAAAAAGGGAAACTAAACCCTTAAAAGCCGTACAAAATTGCTAAAGTGATCCAGCTATTCTGGATGATCTCAGGCTATTCTTGGATGTTTTTACAAGAAAACTATAGCTCTATATATATACAACCCATGATAGCAGCTATGTGCATTGGCCAATTAGAAGTGAGGAGGTTTGGAGCTAATTTTGTGGCCCATCTGTGGCCCTTGGATGCCTTGGGATGTGTGCCCTAGAAGGTGTGAAATCCCAAAAATATCCCTAGAGTTTGAAAATAGCTACTAAAATTCGTGCCTCGCACAGATGGAGCTTCAGCACCCTCACCTCGCCAAGATCTCACTTAGTTCTCACTAAGCTACAACTTCGGGTTGTGTACCTCGCTTAGTTCTCACTAAGCTGAAAAATAGTCCATTTTAGGGGCACGTTGGGCTGAAATGAGGGTATTTTTAGTGCTGCTCGTGAGGCTTAAATGTGTGCATCTTGTATGTTGCTCGCGAGGCTCAAATGCAAGCTCCAGCTCATGAGGATCCGTATGCAACTCGAGTGGATGGATTTTTGGTCTACTCGCGAGGCTTAAATGTGTGCAGCTTGTATGCTGCTCGCGAGGATGAATGTTGCATCTCGCCAAGTTCACTTGAAGGATGCTCGTTAAGATCATTTGCGCCTCGCTAGGTTCAAGTGTATGCTGCATTTAAGTCTTGCGAGGTTGCACTCCAGCAGCATTTAAGCTCGCGAGGTTCAAATGTGAACCATTTAAATATGCTCGCTAGGTTCAATTGGGGGCACAACAGCTCAGAAGGTTCTCTTGTAGCTCTTTAACCATGCGAGATCTCTACTCCTCCATATTTTAAATCAAGCGAGAACTGTATATATGCGTAGAACCCAAGCAGCATTTTGAACCATTTGAGTGGTTGTTCCAGCAGCATACCAAACTCGATAGGTTCACACACATCCTGCTGCAGTTCACAAGGTTCAAATCAGCAGCTCTACAAACTGCTCGACTGCATGGTGTGCTACAGCAAGGCAACTCGACATATTCAAGTGTGCCACCATGCACTGCTTGAGGGCATCAAAGTAGCAGCTATGCTGTTCAGGTGATTGCTGCTGTAGCATCTATGGAGTGTTGATCTGCTATATGAAATGCTCAAGTAGTTGGAGAGTGGAGCAGCAGATTTGCTCGAGTTCCTTCATTTGTGGGATGCTGCACACTATTTGAGAGCTTGGTTTTCAGCAATGCTACTGCTGTTTTTCTTGTGCTACAACTTGTGTAGCTCGATGGCGTCCGGTCCTGCTACTGTATTCTATTAAGGTGTGCTTGAGATCTTTGCTGCAACAGGTTGGCTCTAGTCTATTGCAGCAACAACTCGGGAGGATGACTATTTAAGTGTGTAGTTGCTCGGGTGCTATTGTGTTTCAACAATGGTGTGCAGCTCCAATGGATGGTGTAGCAGCTGCAATTGGATATAGCAACGACTTGTCTTCAAATCCTTGAAGGCCTTGTTTCTCAGTAAGCAACTCCATTGATTGGTGCAACATTATTTGCATGAGCTGCTGGTCTGCAGCTTCTCTTTCATCAAGTGCAGCTGCTCATGAGGGCACATCACATCAATAGTGGCTATTTGAGAGTTTTTTCAGTAGTGTAGGTTGCTGTCATCAAGTGCAGCTGCTGGTTGGTGTTTTTGAGCTTGAAATATATATATGCAGCAACTCCACAAATTGGAGCAGCAGCAGGTTTTTAAGGTTGCAGCAATAGCTCTTGTGCTTGCTTCTCCATGCAGCCCATGTGGCTTGAATCTTCAAATCATCAGGTCTCCAGCTGCTTAAAAGCATGAAGGTTGCAACAACAACAGCTGCTCAAGGTTGGAAGACTTTGAACAACAGCTTGAGGTGATGCTCTTGCTTCAAACCTTCATCATGTGGGGCTCAATCTCAGCAGCTATGCAGCATAGACGTATGATGTTTAAGACTTCAATAATGCAGCTGCTTATGTGCTTTAATTCTTCAACTCTATAGCCTAAATGTGACGCTTGGCATGGCTTCAATCCTGTAGCATGTCTCCATTCAACAACTATTTTTTTGATTGCAGCAGCTGCTCTCCATACTTGTAGCAGCTGTTTATATAAAATGCAGCTGGTCTGCATGTTAGTGCTCGAGAGGCTTGGTGCAACAAGTCTTGAATTGCATGGCAGGTTGATTGGAGTGCTGGACCGCTGCTGTAGTTGCTGCTTTACTGAGTGTGGTGTGTTCTTTGTATAGTCTACTCCAGCAACAACATGCTCAACAGTCATTCCATTTAACTCCACTGCAGCAACATTCTATAAATCCTGAGCTTCATCTTTCTCTCTCAGCAGGCCTCCAAAGGTCCCAAAGCATACTAAAGTTGCCCCAATGGTGTGAACCACCATGATGCATCTTCAATAAATTCATCAGCTCCACAACTTAACTCCAAATCCATTCTTCTTGGCTTGAAAATGAAGGATTGCAGCTTAAGCTATAATTTTCCTGTTATTTACACAAACAGACTTAAAACTTATCATTAGCATGCTCAGAGGTCCATCAAAGGCCATGTTAAGGTGTGAAAAGTTGTACTTTTCAGAGATTAACAATATGAAAAGTCAATCAACAAATTAAGATCAAAATCAAATCTAAATCTAAAGATCATGTCATCAAATCCAACGCGACGAGCCTTCTTCTTCACTTGTCCAAAATCAATCTTCTTGGGACGCACTGAAGACCCCCAATTAGAAAACCTTGGAGAAACAGGACCCGCCGCCAGAAATACAGTGAGGGATGGTAGCTCCTTTCCAGTGATCTTTCACTATCTGCACCAAACCTTGATCCTATGCAGATGCCAAAAAATGATCGATGTGGGTGACCAACAAGATTTGAAAGTACAGGAACCACACTTTGCGTATGTCCCACCTGACGAACGCAGCGCCAAGGGCTGTAAAAGGAAAGCTCAAAACATGACAATCCTATCAACATTAGAGAATCACCATGACTAATACAGACCTTACCATGCATTCATTCAACGAGGACACCAATGGTATCCTCATCCACTGAATAGAAGAACTCCCTATACTAGACAATAATATCTAATGATACATAATGGTGCACTATCACATTCGAGTCATGCATATATAGGGATCTCAAGTCTCAACGAGTCAGGCTTGTACCTGGTCTGACCTGGCCAGCCATATTGTGTGGGTATGGGTTAAGATATGTAGTTTAATGAAACAAATTGGCCCTACCCAACCTGATTAGAAATCGAGCCAATTATGGCTAGTTCCAAGAGGCCAGATAATTATAAATGGCATGTTTAATTAAAGATTGAACTAAACCCGGCCCGACCTGATACATTAAAATATTTGTATACAAATTGTCGGGTAAGCATTTGGCCCAGCTCGACCCAGCCCACCAAGTGCTAATTATGGCTAAGGTAAGTAGGCCGATTAATAAACGGGCCACCCTTGAAAGGATGAAATGCTTAAAAAATCGCCTCGTCGGATGAGACGCGAATCAACACGAGATTTGTCGGGAGACTAGAGATCGCCAATAACGTGAGTGTTTCCCAGAACGGATGTACACCTTGCGACCTTAATGATATCCTTTTGAGATGCCTTTCGTAGGTGGCGGTAAGCCCCCTTATATAGGTGCGCAAGAGATCTTCTAACATTCGGATTACTCGACGTTATGGAGAAACCATTTTCTCCAATTAATTTGGCGTCACATCGAAAGTGTCCCAAGTAAATGGGACTCTGTTTCCCATTAAGATAACGCACAACGGCTACATGAGTAAAATTCCGTTTCCCACTACGTGAGTGTCCAATGGCTACATGGCCACACGTGTCAACATCTCCCACTTGGCCATGAAAGCCGTTAAAATATATATATATATATATATAAAATATTTTCTCCCACTATTTTTAATGCATATTTTATGAAAGTATTTTTAGTTATAAGGTTTTTTTACGCTCTTGGCGGATATGTCCTTCACAACTAAAAAAAAAATTATATCATGAGATTTTTCACGCTTAAACAAAACGGATATGCTCTTCATAATAAAAAGTAAGTGCTATGTATTTTCATGACTCAGGCATCCCTAAGTCCCATTAAGCTAACATGCTTTGAAAAAACATCCGCACTAAGACTTTTAGTCAAAGGATCAACGATCATATCGCTTGAAGGTAAATAACTCACAGTTACTTCACCTTTCTCAACTACATCTTGAATGTAGTGATAATGCACTTCGATGTGCTTACCTTTTGAACTATTTGACCCACTTTCAATCAATCTAATTGCAGTTTATTGCCACAAAATATGTGCACAAGCTCATCGGCTATATCTAGCTCCATATCAGCTATGAAGCGTTTTATCCAGACGGCATAAGTACAAGCAGTACTACAAGCTACATACTCAGCTTCCTGAGTATGACGGACAAAACAACCCTTTTTCTTACTAGACCAAGAAACAACACCACCTCCAAAGAGGAAAATATGAGCTGAGGTAGATTTTCCGTCATCTTTATCCCCAGCATGATCAGCATCCGAATAGCCTTGAACCTTAAGTTCATTAGCTTGAAAACATAGTTTAAGATGTTTTGTTCCTTTTAAATATGATTACTTAAGACCCGGGTTACTTTGGTATCTACTAACCACACTTATTGCAAAACTAAGATCGGGTCTAGTACACATCATAGTATACATCAAGCTCCCAACGGCTTGAGCATAAGGAACATTCAATTTATTTTGTCCATCTGATGGACTATGATTTTTACTTAATTTTAACCCTTTTTCTATGGGAGTTGATACAGGATGAGAGTTGTCCATATTAAATCGTTATAAAATAGTTTCTATATATCTTTCTTGGCTTAGGTATAATATTTTAGCTTCTCTATCTCTAATTATTTTTATACCTAGAACAAATGATGCCTCCCCCATGTCTTTCATTTCAAATTGAGAACTCAACCAGGATTTAGTTTTCTCAATCATTTCCAAATCATTTCCTGCTATAAGAATGTCATCTACGTATAAAGACAATATTGTAAAAGTACTCCCACTTTTCAATACATATACACTATGATCAAATCGATTAACTACATATCCCATTTTAAGGATTGCATTATGAAAGGTCAAGTACCACTGACGTAAGGACTGTTTTAACCCCTATAAGGATATTTTCAAATTATACACCTTATCCTCATGCCCTTCAATCTCGAAACCTTCGGGTTGTTTCATATAAATAGTTTCCTTCAACTCTCCTTTGGAATAGTTCGAGATCGAAATAGGCAACAATTGCCAATATGATCCTTATAGACATAAAGTTTGCTACAGGGGAATATGTGTCAACATAATCTATTCCCTCATTTTGATTGAACCCCTTGGCTACTAATCTAGCCTTTTATTTGTCTACAGACCCATCAAATTTAAATTTTCTTTTTAATACCCACTTGCAGCCTATGGGTTTTCTATTATTAGGCAAATCACATAATTCCCATACTTTATTCTTTTCAATTGAATTGATTTCATCATTCATAGTATCTAACCATTCTTTGGATTCTTGAGAGTTGATCGCATCAATGTAATCTAATGGATCATTAATTTCATCTAAATCTAGGTTATTACATAGCTCTTCACTCATATGAACATAAAAATCATCTAAGAATGACGGAGGAGCTCTAGTCCTCTTTTGTCCACCCATGCGAGGAGGTTGTATTGGTTCATCAATGGGATTAGATCCTACAAGAGTCGGTTGATTTTCATCATTTATTATTGTTAAAGGATCATCAGAAGAGGTTGATGTATCCTCATCTCTGAGGTTCTCGAGGAACTCAGCGTCCCTACTTTCAATTAGACCTTTATCTTTATGATAAAATCTATAACCCTTAGAGCTATCGGAATAACCAATAAAATTACATCTGATATTTTTCGCTTCTAATTTATCTCTAAGTTGATATAGAATCAGTACATGCGCCACTGATCCCCATTTTCTAAGGTAACTTAGATCAGGTTCTCTACCTGTCCATAACTCATAAGGAGTCGAATGTAAAATTTTAGTTGGGATTCTATTGAGGATATATATAGCGGTATTTAATGCTTCTCCCCAGAAAATTTTAGGCAAATCAGCATGAGACATCATTGACCTCGTCATGTCCATGAGGGTTCTAGTACGCCTCTTAGCTACACCATTTTGTTGTGGTGTATAAGCCATTCTTGTTTGATGTTTAATACCTTTTTCCCTACAAAAGATGTTAAATTCATCTGAGGTGAATTCTCTTCCCCTATCGGTTCTAAGTACTTTTATATTTCTACCTAGTTGATTCTTGACTTCCCTTTTATATTCTTTAAAGGTTTCCAATGCATCCAATTTATTTCGAAAGAGGTAAATGTGTCCAAACCTAGAGAAGTCATCTATAAAGGTAATAAAATATCCCATTTGCCTATGAGTTTTAACACTTAGAGGTCCACAAATATCAGAATGAATAATATCAAGCAACTCCGTTGCTCTTTTTCCTTTGGGAAAAGGTTTTCTAGTCATTTTACCAGATAGACAATGTTCACAAGTTTCAAAATCTATTTTGTCTAAATTGGGAATTAATCCTTTACTAATTAATCTAATTATTTTATCCTTACCTATATGTCCTAACCTAAGATGCCATGTATAGCAATCAACAACATTGACACAGTCAATATAAGAAGAAGAACTTTTATTGTCAACATTTTCGATTACATCAAGAACAAACAAGTTATGCTCAACAACCAAGTGTCCCCATGCCAAAATACGACCATGCTTTCCAATGGATACTTTAGCCGATCGGAAGCGTACATCAAAACCTTTGAGGATTAAGAGAGATACAGATACAATATTGCGCCTCATACTAGGTAAAAAATAAACATCTGTGAGAACAAAATCAATCATTCCCACATTCAGCCTACAGGTTCTCACACCCAACACATCAGAGTAGGTGTTATTTCCCATGTAGATCCTTTTCTCTCCTGCCTTAATCTCCTTGAAATCCTCAAACAGCACCTTAGAGCTTGCAATGTGACGGTTGGCACCCGAATCGATCCACCAACCTTTGATATCTTGGTTAGCAAACAGACATTCCGAGACAACACAGATGATTTGACGCCTTCCACCTTTACTATCGCTTCCACTCCCATGGTCTTTTAGTTCAAGAGGACAGTTCATGTTGAAATGTCCAGGCTTCCCACAGTTGAAACAGTTCCCTTTGGGTGCAACGGGTTTAGCCTTCTAATGAAATGGTTTCTTTTCTTTTCCTTTAAAATTTTTATAGAAATTTTTAAATTTTCCCTTGAACTTATTCTGATTTTAAAATTTTGGTGGGTCGTGAATTACCATTAATTCACTCTTTTTATTTTGATTCAAGTGTTCCTGTTCAAGGGCTAATTTCAAAGGAAGGTCCATCATGTTTAAAGCAATACCATTCAATCTTAAGGCAGTGGTGACCATTGACCATGAGGGAGGTAGGCTACTAAGAATGTTTGAAATTTACATTCTTTCATTAATTGGGTTGCCTACAGCAGTAAGGACTGGAGCCATTACTGTCATTTTATTGACGTGTTCAACAATATTATCTCCTTCTTTCATTTTGTAAGAATTGTATTGTTGAAGGAGTAATTTGATGTGAGCTTCAGACATGTTATCATATTTTTGGGCAATGGCTTCCATCATGATTTTAGTGGTGTCATAAATTTCAAAAACTTTTATCAAATCATTTTGCATAAAAGTTAATATTGAGGTTTTTGCAATCAAATCATCTTGCACAAACTTATCAAACTTATTTCTATCTTCCCTAGATGGTCTATCACCGATGATAGGGGGATCGGATTTCAGCACATAGTGTATGCGCTCGTGGATTAAAAGGTATTCAATTTTATGTTTCCACATATCATAATTTAAGCCGTTTAATTTTTTTATTTTAGAGAGTTCGTGAACGACTATACTATGTGTCATTTTGTATCAAGAGCAAATCTAAACCGTTTATGCTGATATTCGAAAAATAAATTTAAAAAAATGGAAGTTAGAGAAAGCTGACCAGAGTGTGCTCCAAACAGATTACCGATCGAGTGTGAGGATGACCTTTTCTGATCCAACGGTGTAACAGCCTCTGAATGTTGAATCAATGATGTGGGTAGATGCGCGAGAGATCTTCTAACGTTCGGATTACTCGACGTTATGGAGAAACCATTTTCTCCAATTAATCTGGCGTCACATCGAAAGTGTCCCGAGTAAATGGGACTCTGTTTCCCATTAAGATAACGCACAACGGCTACATGAGTAAGATTCCGTTTCCCACTACGTGAGTGTCCAACGGCTACATGGCCACACGTGCCAACATCTCCCACTTGGCCATGAAAGCCGTTAATATATATATATATATAAATAAATATATATATATAATATTTTCTCCCACTATTTTTAATGCATATTTTATGAAAGTATTTTCAATTATGAGGTTTTTTTACGCTCTTGGCGGATATGTCCTTCACAACTAAAAAAAAAATTATATCATGAGATTTTTCACGCTTAAACAAAACGGATATGCTCTTCATAATAAAAAGTAAGTGCTATGTATTTTCATGACTCAGGCGTCCCTAAGTCCCATTAAGCTAACATGCTTTGAAAAAACATCCGCACTAAGACTTTTAGTCAAAGGATCAGCGATCATATCGCTTGAAGGTAAATGACTCACAGTTACTTCACCTTTCTCAACTACATCTTGAATGTAGTGATAATGCACTTCAATGTGCTTACCTTTTGAACTATTTGACCCACTTTCAATCAATTTAATTGCAGCTTTATTGTCACAAATATGTGCACAGGCTCGTCGGCTATATCTAGCTCCATATCAGCTATGAAGCGTTTTATCCAGACGGCATAAGTACAAGCAGTACTACAAGCTACATACTCAGCTTCCTGAGTATGACGGGCAATACAACCCTGTTTCTTACTAGACCAAGAAACAACACCACCTCCAAGGAGGAAAATATGAGCTGAGGTAGATTTTCCGTCATCTTATCCCCAGCATGATCAGCATCCGAATAGCCTTGAACTTTAAGTTCATTAGCTTGAAAACATAGTTTAAGATGCTTTGCTCCTTTTAAATATCTTAGTATTCGCTTCACTGCTTGCCAGTGCTTAAGACCCGGGTTACTTTGGTATCTACTAACCACACTTATTGCAAAACTAAGATCGGGTCTAGTACACATCATAGCATACAACAAGCTCCCAACGGCTTGAGCATAAGGAACATTCAATCTATTTTGTCCATCTGATGGACTATGGTTTTTACTTAATTTTAACCCTTTTTCTATGGGAGTTGATACAGGATGAGAGTTGTCCATATTAAATCGTTTAAAAATAGTTTCTATATATCTTTCTTGGCTTAGGTATAACATTTTAGCTTCTCTATCTCTAATTATTTTTATACCTAGAACAAATGATGCTTCCCCCATGTCTTTCATTTCAAATTGAGAACTCAACCAGGATTTAATTTTCTCAATCATTTCCAAATCATTTCCTGCTATAAGAATGTCATCTACGTATAAAGACAATATTGTAAAAGTACTCTCACTTTTCAATACATATACCCAATGATCAAATCGATTAACTACGTATCCCATTTTAAGGATTGCATTATGAAAGGTCAAGTACCACTGACGTGAGGACTGTTTTAACCCGTATAAGGATCTTTTCAACTTATACACCTTGTCCTCATTCCCTTCAATCTCGAAACCTTCGGGTTGTTTCATATAAATAGTTTCCTTTAACTCTCCATTAAGGAATGCTGTTTTGATGTCCATTTGGAATAGTTCGAGATCGAAATAGGCAACGATTGCCAATATGATCCTTATAGACATAAATTTTGCTACAGGGGAATATGTGTCAACATAATCTATTCCCTCTTTTTGATTGACCCCTTGGCTACTAATCTAGCCTTGTATTTGTCTACAGACCCATAAGATTGAAATTTTCTTTTTAATACCCACTTGCAGCCTATGGGTTTTCTATTATTAGAGAAATCACATAATTCCCATACTTTATTCTTTTCAATTGAATTGATTTCATCATTCATAGCATCTAACCATTCTTTGGATTCTTGAGAGTTGATCGCATCAATGTAATCTAATGGATCATTAATTTCATCTAAATCTAGGTTATTACATAGCTCTTCACTCATATGAACATAAAAATCATCTAAGAATGACGGAGGAGCTCTAGTCCTCTTTTGTCCACTCATGCGAGGAGGTTGTATTGGTTCATCAATGGGATTAGAACCTACAAGAGTCGGTTGATTTTCATCATTTATTATTGTTAAAAGATCATCAGAAGAGGTAGATGTATCCTCATCTCTGAGGTTCTCGAGGAACTCAGCGTCCCTACTTTCAATTAGACCTTTATCTTTATGATAAAATATATAACCCATAGAGCTATCGGAATAACCAATAAAATTACATCTGATAGTTTTCGCTTCTAATTTATCTCTATGCTGATATGGAATCAATACATGCGCCATTGATCCCCATTTTCTAAGGTAACTTAGATCAGGTTCTCTACCTGTCCATAACTCATAAGGAGTCGAATGTAAAATTTTAGTTGGGATTCTATTGAGGATATACATAGCGGTATTTAATGCTTTTCCCCAGAAAATTTTAGGCAAATCAGCATGAGACATCATTGACCTCGTCATGTCCATGAGGGTTTTATTGCGCCTCTCGGCTACACCATTTTGTTGTGGTGTATAAGCCATTGTTGTTTGATGTTTAATACCGTTTTTCCTACAAAAGATGTTAAATTCATCTGAGGTGAATTCTCCTCCCCTATCGGTTCTAAGTACTTTTATATTTCTATCTAGTTGATTCTCGACTTCCCTTTTATATTCTTTAAAGGTTTCCAATGCATCCGATTTATTTCGAATGAGGTAAATGTGTCCAAACCTAGAGAAGTCGTCTATAAAGGTAATAAAATATCCCATTTGCCTATGAGTTTTAACACTTAGAGGTCCACAAATATCAGAATGAATAATATCAAGCAACTCCGTTGCTCTTTTTCCTTTAGGAAAATGTTTTCTAGTGATTTTACCAGATAGACAATGATTACAAGTTTCAAAATCTATTTTGTCTAAATTGGGAATTAATCCTTTACTAATTAATCTAATCATTTTATCCTTACCTATATGTCCTAACCTAAGATGCCATGTATAGCAATCAACAACATTGACACAGTCAATATAAGAAGAAGAAGAACTTTTATTGTCAACATTTTCGGTTACATCAAGAACAAACAAGTTATGCTCAGCAACCAAGTGTTCCCATGCCAAAATACGACCATGCTTTCCGATGGATACTTTAGCCGATCGAAAGCGTACATCAAAACCTTTGAGGATTAAGAGAGATACAGACACAATATTGCGCCTCATACTAGGTACAAAATAAACATCTGTGAGAACAAAATCAATCATTTCCACATTCAGCCTACAGGTTCCCACACCCAACACATCAGAGTAGGTGTTATTTCCCATGTAGATCCTTTTCTCTCCTGCCTTAATCTCCTTGAAATCCTCAAACAGCACCTTAGAGCTTGCGATGTGACGGTTGGCACCCGAATCGATCCACCAACCTTTGATATCTTGGTCAGCAAATAGACATTTCGAGACAAAATAGATGATCTGACGCCTTCCACCTTTACTGTCGCTTCCACTCCCCTGGTCTTTTCGTTCAAGAGGATAGTTCACCTTAAAATGTCCAGGCTTCCCACAGTTGAAACAGTTCCCTTTGGGTGCAACAGGTTTAGCCTTCTGATGAAACAGTTTCTTTTCTTTTCCTTTAAAATTTTTATAGAAAATTTTAAATTTTCCCTTGAACTTATTCTGATTTTGAAATTTTGGTGGGTCGAGAATTACCATTAATTCACTCTTTTTATTTTGATTCAAGTGTTCCTGTTCAAGGGCTAATTTCAAAGGAAGGTCCATCATGTTTAAAGCAGTTCCATTCAATCTTAAGGCAGTGGTGACCATGGACCATGAGGGAGGTAGGCTACTAAAAATGTTTGAAATTTACATTCTTTCATTAATTGGGTTGCCTACAGCAGCAAGGTCTGGAGCCATTACTGTCATTTTATTGACGTGTTCAACAATATTATCTCCTTCTTTCATTTTGTAAGAATTGTATTGTTGAAGGAGTAATTGGATGTGAGCTTCAGACACGTTATCATATTTTTGGGCAATGGCTTCCATCATGGTTTTAGTGGTGTCATAAATTTCAAAAACTTTTATCAAATCATTTTGCATAAAAGTTAATATTGAGGTTTTTGCAATCAAATCATCTTGCACAAACTTATCAAACTTATTTCTATCTTCCCTAGATGGTCTATCACCGATGATAGGGGCATCGGATTTCAGCACATAGTGTATGCGCTCGTGGATTAAAAGGTATTCAATTTTACGTTTCCACATATCATAATTTAAGCCGTTTAATTTTTCGATTTTAGAGAGTTCGTGAACGACTATACTATGTGTCATTTTGTATCAAGAGCAAATCTAAACCGTTTATGCTGATATTCGAATAATAAATTAAAAAAAATGGAAGTTAGAGAAAGCTGACCAGACTGCGCTCCAAACAGATTACCGGTCGAGTGTGAGGATGACCTTTTCTGATCCAACGGTGTAACAGCCTCTGAATGTTAAATCAATGATGTGGGTAGATGCGCCTCGGTTACCGGAGTCCTCAGGTTTAAATGGATCAAAAATCCGTGTTATATAATCAAAGATATCACCCAAAACAGATCACTAATACCACAATATGGTATTTGTGATTTATACCAAATCCAAAGACTGATTTTTGAAGAGACACCACTTTGAGCAGAGATACACTAACTTCAACTTGGCTGGCTGGGCTAAGCCACTTTAGGCTGGTACTGGCTTCAAAAATAAAAAATTTTGACTGGCTCTTGCTCCAAAAACAAAAACTACTTCTTGTGTGCGTTCTTTAGTGTAACAACAGCCACCACATCAAGAGAATAGAAATAACTAAATAAAGTGCACAAAGACTCTCATGTGCCTTTTCCAAAAAAAAAAAGGATTTAATAGCTTTTGGAGTCCACCGATTTAAGAGTGTTGTTAGCATCCGTCACCACTGTTTGTCTGGTTATGCAAATCTGCCCCTTTTTCTTGTTTAGGAGAGAGCTATGTAAATCGGTCGATCGGTGAAGATGAAGGTAGATATCTGATGCCCAAAAAAAAAAAAAACAAAATTGACGCTCAAAAATCAGACGTCCAGAAAATTTTCGAAATCTGAGGGTGAGCAGCAACCAGATATCGAATGGAGAGAAGATAGCCAAAGATTCGACGACAGAAGATCTCAGTGTGCACGATCGGACGACCAAAAATTCGATGACCAGAAATCCGACGGCCAAAGATCGGATGGTCAAAAATAGGGAGTGCGGCTTGGCTGAAAAGCGTCCAAAGATCGGACAGTAGACCCACGCTAGCTCTGATACCAATGAAAGGATGAAATGCTTAAAAAATCACCTCGTCGGATGTGATGCGGATCAACACGAGATTTGTCGCGAGACTAGAGATCGCCAATAACGTGAGTGTTTCCCAGAATGGATGTACACCTTGCGACCTTAATGATATCCTTTTGAGATGTCTTTCGTAGGTGGCGGTAAGCCCCCTTATATAGGTGCGCAAGAGATCTTCTAACGTTCGGATTACTCGACGTTATGGAGAAACCATTTTCTCCAATTAATCTGGCGTCACATCGAAAATGTCCTGAGTAAATGGGACTCTGTTTCCCATTAAGATAACGCACAACGGCTACATGAGTAAGATTCCGTTTCCCACTACGTGAGTGTCCAACGGCTACATGGCCACACGTGCCAACAACCCTAGCTTGGCTAGATTAGTAATCAGGTCGGGATAGGCTTATTCTAAGAGACCTGATTATATTCAATCCCATAAAAGGTTGACCAGGCCCATTGAGATCCCTAGTCATGCTTGGGGTGTGAACCTTTCTGCATTTGTTTCAAGAGAGAAGCAATCTATTATGATGGGATAGAATACAAGAGAGATGAGTTTGGTGATGAAGGCATGAAACAGAATTAAAATCATATGTCAAAGTGCGAAGATATACGTGAAAGAGTGGGAAGAGGCACAGGGACAACTATAGAGTAGGATGCGGGTGACCCACACTGAATCAAAATAAAATAAAATAATAAATGAGTGTAGGTCTTGAACCCACAAATCATCCTCTTCTTCTTCATTTTAATCTGCTAAAAAGTTAGAGGTGGGTCAGGTCACAGGTGACGACATCTTCTTCCTTAGTCTGATCTGCTCCGATCTGCTATTTCAAAGAAGAAAACAGAGGCTTGGGAGAAGAAGCCGTGCATTTCTCCATTGTGACAAGAAGACCCTACAATTTGCCCTTGTAACGTGAGGTATCTTACATAAATCCCATTTTCAGTTTATTAGGGTCTCTTAATAGGGCAATATAAGAAATAATTTAAGTTTATTGGTCCACATTTTCAGTTTGTTAGGATCTCCTATTCGTGCAGTATAAGAAAGTCTTTGTATCCTTGGATCAATTTTAAAAAGTATATATCGATTGCAAATATAATCGTCATCGACTTACATACAGTCGATATCAATTGCAAATATAATCGTTATCGACTCTATATTTAATCGATAACGATTATTTATAAAGTCGATGACGATTTTATATACAATTGATATCGATTGTATATAGAGTCGATGACGATTATATTTACAATCGATATCGACTATATATAGAGTCGATAACAATTATATATACAATTGATATCGACTGTATATACAATCGATATCGACTTACAATCATCCTTTCTTTTTGGTTTCATCAGTCTTATGAACAATTCGACAAGTATTTCTTATGAACAATTCATGAGGTGAATGTCTGCTGTCAGTTTTGCGAGGGAGGATGAAACAGTTTTCACAAAGTTTCATATGAAGATTGTGAATACCCCTGTGGTTGCCGACATTTTGGACGCTGATGATTTGGCCACCCTATTTACGTTTTATAGATCCGGGGTGGATGTCATAAAGGTATTCATCATTAAGGAACCGTCATCCTTCCGAGTCGAAGTTGAACAAGTAGATCTTGGCGGGACTGAATTTCAGCCATGTAAGTTTGAGGATGAAACTGTATATGATACTGTCTTGTTAGGCGATGACAGCGATATTACGGTGAACATGACTGCCAGGAAAGCAATTTGTGATTTAAACGATGCTCCGATTGAACCGTATGATGACCCACTAAAATACATGCATGGGTCACAACAATGTAGTCAATGGTTAGACTATACTTCAGAACGGGCGGTGGATACTGACGATTTTAGTCATATCTTTCTCGGTGGACGGACAACTTGGTTTACTCACGAATTATATTCTACCATGCCATCGATGGAAATTATCAGAGAAACTCAACCCCATGTCCATACACATGAGCACCCCTTTGGTGAAGGGCCTAGTCAACCATGCCATTATTGATTCGGTGAAGGATCTAATCAATCACATTAGAACCCCTTCGGTGAAGGATCTAGTCAACCACCTGAGAACACTGCTAGTGACTGGCGTAGTCATCCTCAACCCACTAATGAAGATACCTTAGAAGAAGATTATGAAAGCGAATCAGATGGGTTAATAAAAGAGGATCCAAAATTTTTTGTGAGAGACATTGATAATCCCCTAGTAGACGGAGATTATGAAGTGTCAGAGACATCGGGCGACTCCTCCGATGAAGAGGTGGAAACTGAATATCGGAATTGGACGTTTAAAGTTGGAGAGATCTTCCGAGACAAATAAACATTTCAAAGAGCATTGAAAGAGCACGCGGAGGAAAAAAACTTTCAAATTCGACCTGTAAAAACTGCTAGTTATCGAGTGACAGCCAGATGCTACAAACCCGATTATTCGTGGCGAATACATGCGTCTAAATTGACTGGGATCGATTCTTTCCAAATCAAGACATTCAATAGTACTCACACATGCGGGGCCGCTAAGATCAAACTGCACGGTCACCGTAATGCAACAATCTCCTTCGTAGCAAACTATGTACGGGATAAACTTATGGAAGGATTCGACTACACACCGGTGTCGAAAATGCTTGATATTGCAAAAGCTTATAATGTGCAAATCTCATATGCAAAGGCTTGGAGGGGAAAAGAACTTGCCCTTAATGATATTAGAGGCAGTTGGGAAGGACAATTTATGGATCTATCGGCCTACGTGAAGGAGATGGAGTGGGTAGATCCTAATGTACAAACATCCTTTCAACTTACGCTTGACGGTAAGTTCCAAAGATTTTTTTAGAGTTTTGGCCCGTGCATCGGAAGCTACCGCAATACACTTTATCGCATATTGCTTGTAGACGGCACACACCTATGAGGACGTTTCAAAGGGATCCTACTTATCGCTTCGGCGCAAGACGATAATGGTCATATATTACCATTAGCATTTGCCGTCGTCGAGTTAGAAGAAGAGGATACGTGGATGTGGTTTCTTGAACGGGTAGGTGCGTTCGTGATTGGTGGGTTTAACGAAGATTTCATTTTTATCACTGATAGGTCGAAGGGGATAATAAATGCGGTGAAACATATCTTCCCTAACTCATATCACAACTACTGCATGTGACATATGATACAAAATTTGACACGCAAGTATCCCAAGAACAATGTGAAGGGTCTATGGTGGAAAGCTGCGCGTGCATATTCAGTAGAGAGATTTGATTATTTTATGAACGAAATGAAGAAAGATCCTGCTGATCCTCGGGCTGTACAGTATATTTCGAAAATAGACCCGAAGCATTGGGCACGCGCACATATGGAAGGAAGGCAGTACGATTCTCTGACTACGAATAATGTCGAAAGCTTAAACAGTGTACTAAAGATAGCTCGAGAGAGACCAATTATCGACTTAATCAGAACTACTAGAGAGAAAGTCGTCGATCATTTTCAAAATTACAAACAGATATCTAAGAAATGGACCACCCTCCTCTGCCCGAAAGCAGACGAGCATATGAAGAAGGTGTTGCAATGGGCCGGTAGAAAGAGAGCTTAACCATACGGGCGCGATCAATTCCAAGTCAACTCCAAAAATTTCATTCATCACGTTGACTTGGAACACAAGATGTGTAGTTGCCACCGTTGGCACATTCATGGCTTGCCTTGCTCCCATGCCGTGGCGGTCATCAATCGGAGAAGTTACGACTATCATAACTTCTGTGAGAAGTGATTTTTCACTGTTTGCTTTAAACAAACATACAACGAGCAATGGCTTCCCACCCTCGATAAAAGCCAATGGAAGTTTCAAGCAGACTAACTCCCTGAAAATATGAAAGTGAGACCACCCTATAATTACCGAAAGCAAGCTGGCCATCCGAAGAAGAGAAGGATAAGGTCTAAGGGTGAGGTTAGGGCCCTACAGTGTAGCAGGTGCAGTGAATATGGTCACAGTCGTAGGAGTTGCACGGCAGTGGGACCGATGGGTTGATAGTGTATATTTTTAATAAAGATAGATGGAATGTAAACAAGAATATATATTTGCTCAAAAATTTAGAATCTCGATTTTTTTGATTCATAATAGTTATAATTTTACTGTACAGTTATACAGAAACATGCAACCAAGAATGTACAAATGAGCCGTTAGTGACTGTATATATAGTTGTTGACGATTGTATATATAGTTGTTGCCGATTATTTATAGAGTCGTCATCGACTATATAAATAATCGATAGCGACTCTATACAGAGTCGCCATCGACTATATAAATAATCGATAGAGACTCTATACCGAGTCGCCATCGACTTTCTATAAAGTCGATATCGATTCATTTTAGAATCGATATCAATTATTAATATAGTCGATAACGACTCCAAATAAAGTCGATAGTGACTCTACATAGAGTCGTTATCAATTATTTATATAGTCGATGACAACTATATATAAAGTCGATAATGACTGCTATTTCTACATTATAACCACTGCTATTTAAAAATGTTTCAATTATATTAAAAATATTTTATTTACAAAAAATGTGTCATTTACATTTACAAAATATTTTATTTATATTATAACCACACTACTGCTGCACCTCCTCCTCTTTGTTGTCCTCCTCCAATTCTCCTCTCCCATCGCATGTGTATGTAGCCAGTGTATGACTAATTTCTGCCCTGATCCTATCCATATATGACTGCGCGAAGTTAAATTTCTTCCCCGACATGAAGTACTCCACATACTTCACCACAAACACCCCACAATCACTCGAATTGGTCTGTCAGGGAAGGGCTTTGATCCGGAAATCACTAGATGACCAAGGATAGGTCTTCGTGTTCAGTGCAGTGGAGTCACCGTAGGAATATAAAATCGCGGGAAGGTATTAGGTCTATTTCAAAATAGAGGAATGTCAGATATGCAAAGTTAACAATGATGAAAGATATGCTAAGCAAAATATCTTACTAGCGTTTTTAATTGGGTCGGATATCTTTCCTTAGAGGGCCTATTAAATATAGGGATGACGACCATTATCGATCATTCGACTACCTCCACGATCGCAAGCGCCCAGTGTAATGGTTGTTGGGAATGAATTGACATAAATATCTATAAAAAAGTAATATAATCTTAAAGGGTATGATAGAAAAATTATAAAGAGGTTAGAAGCATACTGTGCTGCACTCGTGATCCCACAAATTCCGAAACTGATTGAAGAAGAAAATTTCCATCAGCTTCTTGCCTTGGCTCTGTTCTTGTTTATAGGCAGCCCACCGTTTAATTTGACTCTCGAACGATTCTTCATATAATTTTTCAGCGAGAAAGAACACATTGAAATCGTTCAGTTCAAAGCCCATGTACGTCAGAGTGGTAGGGCTCATAAGGAAGCTTTTGTGCTTTACATTAGGATGAATATCGTCATCAATTACTTCCAAGTGTCTCAGGTAGGCGCCCATAATCTGAAACCAAAGCAGTTAGAGTTAAATATGCAGTTAGAGTTAAATAATCGATATCGACTCATTTTATAGTCGATGACGACTATAAAAATAATTGTTATCGACTTTACAATAAATCGATATCGATTCGTTGGAGAGTCGATAACGATTATATATATAATCGCCATCAACTATACAATGAATCGATACCGATTCATTGTAAAGTCGATAAAGATTATATATGTCATTGTCATCGATTATAAAATGAATCGATACCGATTCAATGTAGAGTCGATAACGACTCTATGTTGAGTCGTCGAGAGCTTTAAATTATCTATTTGTGCCTACAATAGCTATAATAGCTTTACTTTACTTACAAAATTATCCATGTACTGCGTGCCCGCTAAACATTTGAAAGATTGCACCACCAGCGTATAGTTACTGACGGTGCTTACGTAGTCGCTGCATAAATAAAGGCCAACGTAACTAATCTTCGTAATACATTTATAAATTTATAATAATAAAGTGAAAGATTCAGGCTTGTTCTTGAGAAGAATAACTTACTCATCCTCCTTCTTAGGCTTATTCCATATCTCTTGCATGTATTTCTGCTCCGCTGTCAGCACAACAGTAGCATCATCAGCCATAGACCTAGGCTCAACGGTAGCATCAGTCACCGGTTCAGGCTCAACAGTTTTTCTTTCAATGGCCTTCTCGGTTATAGGCTTTTTTACTGTCGCTACCCTTCGCTGTGTCTTAGGTTTGATGGCAGCTGTTTTGATGAGTTTCCCTTGCCTAGGTCTTAAGCGAGGGTCAATTTGTTGATGAGGCAATTGGGAAGAGGTTTGCTCTTCACCAGTTGGACCCTTATCAATTTGAGTCTCAAGCTGCTTGTCAGCAGCTGCCGTCACCTCACCCGTGGGAGGATCCTGATGCAGGAGAGCTGATGGTTCCTCATTGACCGTTGTGTTGCACACTTTTGATATCAGCTCCTCAATACCGCCATCTTGAACATCGAAATAATAGTGCAAAATATTTTAAAAAGTCCAAATCGATATTACATTTAATCGTTCTCGACTGTATATATAGTCGATAATGATTCAATATACAGTCATTATCGACTGTATATATAGTCGAGAACGATTAAATATACAGTCATTATCGATGTACATATAATCGATATTGACTCTATTTAAAGTCGATAGCGATTGTAAATATAATCGTTATTGACTCTATATATAGTCGATATCGATTTATGTTAACAAATCTGAACACATAAATACCACGTTTCAACACATACCTTAGGTCTCATCTCCAATAAATTTTCAAGAAGTTCTTTTATATTCCCCTGGCCCTTTCTGACCAACGAGTTGTAGTGATTCAACTTCTGCAACTCCGCATCCCTTGATTTCAGCCGCTCATTCAAGGAGTTGCATAGTTTCTCTATGGAAGCACAACGTTTCGCCAGGATCTTATTCTCTCCTTCCAAATCGCTCACTCTTTGGGTGAGCTTCAAGTTCTCCAGCTCTAATCTGTCGACCGTCCTCAACAATGACTCATTGGAGGTGGACGGTTCAGCTGGTCTCCCTTTCGCAGCTAGGCTCTCCTTTGTGGCCCCCTAGTTCTCGGCCGCTCTACACCTGCATGGACGGGGCCCTTTTTCGATGACAATTCTTCGTTCGACGTCGATTGGTCATCCCATTCTTCCTCGTCAATATTCTTGACCGGAATATAATTTCTCTTCTTCTTCGGCTGCATCTCTTCCACATCTTTCTTGACCGGTTCATGAGGCTCTTTCCTCTTCCCCCCAACGATATTTTTAACCCGTAGATATTCTTTTAAGATGAGTATCTCTAATTCGAAGCCAACAGGCATGAGGGGAGCGCGAACCTTTTGAAAGAAAAGAAAATACGATAAATAACAGACTAAATTGATCATATATTCCAAACGCAAAGTATCGACTATTTAATAAATCACTATCGATTCTGTAATGAATTGATGCCGACTATTTAATAAATCGTTATCGATTCTGTACTGCATCGCTATCGATTACTTAAGGAATCAGTATCGACTACTTAGTAAGTCGTTATCGATTCTGTAATGAATCGTTATCGACTTATTAAATAGTCGTTATTGATTTTTGACAGCATCACTATTGATTACGTATTGAATCGGTATCGACTACTTAGTAAGTCATTATCGATTCTATAATGACTCGTTATCGATTCTAGAATGAATCGGCAAGTTGTTTTTTGAGTCGGCATCGGGTCTCTCTACTCCTTTTATTTGAATTATTTAATAGGCCTCATACCTTCTTTGTCTAATATCGTTGTAACCTCGATCCTTTTGCATACATCCATTTTAGCAGTCGTGGGAAAGGGATCTCGAGGCTTATCTGGGAAGGCGAGATATCTGGTAGGATCTCGTAAGCCCACTATTGAAGTACATATATGCATCCATATGTGTTGTACGTCTTAAGGGCTTTATCCATCTCGGCGGTCTTTCTATTCGTCGCAGCCTTTATTATATACTTTATCAAGTCATGGTACATGTGGAGACCCCATGGAGTTTGGTTAAAGTTCTCGACGTCATCGATGAGGTCGATGTGGTCTTCCGCCAGTTGATGGTGGGACCTGGGAAAAAGAAATATACATAACACATATAGAAGAGATAACTTTATGAAGTCGTCATCACTTTCTGCTCTCCAAATTACAGTATCTATATCAGAACGGAGAATTTTTTCAGGAGGCGTTCCACAAAAGTATTTGTATCGAATGGTTTGTTCTTCCGGTGGTTTAACGGACGGGGTATACTTTTCTGGGCCAACTACGGCAAGGCCCAGTATCAATGCAATGTCCAACTTCCGAAGATAGACATCAGTCTTCCCGATTCAAAAGTGGTTCTTTTCAACCCAAAACGTCAATATCACATCGACCACATCGGAAAGAAATTTCACACCATTAGGCATTTGAAATATTCCATCGAAAACTGAATCTCTCAGCAACTTCTTTCGAGTTGGGGTAGCATTATCGTAGAGATTTGAAATTGCACTGGGGGAACACTTGGCAACAGGTCGGTGTCCAACCATCTTGACAGCTAGTTGAAATGAACTGTAGTAAAAAAAAAGGACTGAGTCCCATACTAACAAGGATAGTTTAAATGTTAATTGAACTGTAATATATAAAACCGATATCGACTCTAAATGTAATCGATAACGACTATTAATAAAATCGATAACGACTCTAAATGTAATCGATATCGATTTTATTTATAGTCGTTATCGATTACTTATAGAGTCGATAACAATTAAAATTAGAGTCAATATTGATTACATTTAGAGTCGATATCGATTACATTTAGAGTTGTTATTTAATTCACAAACTCAAAATATTTCATGAAATCTCCATCCACTTAAAATGTTTCATTTACATTCAAAATATTTCATTTACAGTTAAAAATAAAATCTGGACACACTAAACTAAGACTCTGGCAGCAACGTCCGATAGAAGATTCTTCGATAAAGATCGGTCCTAGGCTTCTAACCAAAATTTAGGAAGATGGATGATGAGCAGGTGGTGGATGGAGTTAATAGGTGGGTGGTTCCATCTTAATTTTCTTTTTCTTTTCTTCCTTCTTTTTCTTTTCTTCCTTCGCCAAAATTATTTGCACTTCCTCGTATTCTTCCCATAGGAACTGCAGAGGATCTAGTTTTGGGGGTGGTGGTGGGTCCTCCCATACTGGAAAGAACTTGATTGGGCTATAGTTGGTTTTTCTATTGTCTGTCATGGGGAAAGATGGGCTGGTAGGGATGATAGGGACTCATTTTGTTAAGGACGAACTAAACCTGTATTTAAAGCGCCTAGATGGTGGAATACGAATCGTTGTATTAAATTTTCTCATCCTTCCAAGCTTACTTGCCATAATAGTTTTACAAAAGGGTAGTTGGCAATAAATTGAAGGAAATTAAACGTCGGTTGAGATAAATATAAAACCTCGTATAATTTATTATGGGTTATGGCATCGAGGAGTTAATATGATGGGTAATAATTATATTCATAAGATGTGTATTAATTATATACAGAGAGAGTCGATATTGACTCTCTATATAATCGATAACGATTACATATACAGTCGATATCGATTGTATATAGGATAACCTTAACAAATTATGTCAAAATGTGTACCAAAGAAAGGAGAAAAAAAAAATCTACAACAATGGAAGGTAATTTTAATTCCAACTTACATATTTAGTAGCTTGAAGATTGTAGAACTGAACGCTAGCGTCTACGAAGCGACACCGACTCTCCACCTACTTCGAACGAAAAAGTAAAAAGTAGAAAAAAGGTAAACAGTGAAGAGTTGAAAAAAGGGCGGCTATTTATTACATTGGGGGTAGTTTGGGCAATTCCTAAGGGCGGGTGACGGCTCGGCTCGCAGCGGGTCGGTTTGGGTAAAGGTGAAACTACAGGGCCTCTGACGTAAAAGGTGTATCTGACAGGGCCGGTCAGGTAAATTTCTCTTATAGAATTTATTTAATTAGTTAAAATATATTTATTTTTATATATAGAAGATGATGAGATGTCATTAAATTGTTGATTTAAAACCTTTGTACTATTTGATTGCCGGGTTGTCTGTTTGTAAGCAAGATTCTATTAGATTTTATTAGACCTCTTGAAACCCTAGTGAGCCCATGAAGGGCAATAAGACCTTATTGACGCTAAAATAGGCCTTTGAAGTCTTATTCAACTTATGATGGGCCTTTAATAGCTTCTCGGACCTTAGCTAGAGAGGTCTCTTTGAAATCTTAATGAATCTATTGTAATATCCTGAAGAATTGAGCGTTGAACTTTAACCTCGGGATCCGTGCCCGATCGATCGTAGATTTGACCAAGTGATGGTCAAACGATGAACTCATGGAGTGATGAACTGACGTGGTGCATACATGACCTGAGTGTAGTAAATGGTGTTAGTTTTGAGCTACATACACCTATCTCTGGTGTATGCGCTTAACACTGAAACCAAAGAGAGGATATAAGGGTTTAATAACCCTAGATCCCTTTTATTTTGGCTATTGAAGAGAGAGTTAAGAAGAGAGAGAGAACGAGAAGGAGATTTATTACCAAGGAGTTATTGTGGTTGGTTTGGAAGGAAGATTAAACATTTAATGCCAGATTTCAACGCATGAGGCGCCGTTGAAGCAAAAGTTGGAGCCCTAGCCATTCCAACCTAGATCTTGATCAATTTGAGATTTATTGAGGTAAGTTGTATTAGATTTCAATACCTAGAGAATTGATGAGTTAAATTTAGTCTAGCATAGTTAATATGATAGATTAAAGACTTAGAAAAAGAGAGAAAAAGAAAGGGAATGAGTTTTGAAAGAGTAGCCCGAAAGGGGGCTGAATCTGGCCAAATCGATTAATCAAAATTGGGATTCGATTAATCGATTTTGGTTTGAAAGTTGAAAAGTCAAGGATGCCCGATTTCGATTAATCGATTTGGAAGGTCGATTAATCGATTTAGAAATCGACTAATCGACTGGGTACCTCTAGTGGCTGGAGAAACAAGATCTGGGGAAATCGTCTAATCGAGTTGAGAAATCGATTAATCGATTTTGGATTTTGATTAATCGATTTGGGATTGACTAATCGATATCGGATTTTCGACCACTCGATTTGAGAATCGAGCTTATTATGTTAGAGACTTCGATTAATCGATTTGGGATTGATTAATCGAATTTGAATCTCGGTTAATCGATTTTGGGAATCGATTAATCGATTTGGGTTTCGATTAATCGATTTTGGAAATCGATTAATTGACTTTGGCAGTTTTACCTACCTTTCTAGTTTTACTTTGAGATTCATGGAGGGTTTAGGACATTCTTTATTACATCTTTAGTGATGTATTGCATGTGTTGTGATATACCATAGGTGGAATGTGTGAAAGCGAGCACAAAGAGCCGCGTGGGACCTTGATGCTTGGACCTTCAGAGAATTGAGGTAGGGAACACCTTGAACATGTACTTTAATTGCAAGAGCATGTATGTAGTGATATATTTTTTTTTCAGAAATTGAAAATGCTTTAACTATGAAAAGCTTTGTGAAAATGGGTGTGTGTGTGACACCAAGAATGTGAAAAAGATATCTGTGTGATGCGAGTAACTAAGATCAAGTAATCTAATGAGAATGAGACATTCCCAGGGGATGAGAAAGTAATAAAGGCATCAGTGTGATGCGAGTAAGTTATACATCCCAGGGATGTATATATGATTGAATAATTGCTGTTGAGGCCTAACTGATATAAGATATCACTTTACACGGTGAATAACTATATGTAAAGCACATGTTATTTTTGTTATTTGAGGTTTGTTTAGGATACCCCACCAACGTGGCGGGATACCCATGACTGACGCGGCAGGATATCCGTGACCGGTACGGCGGCCAATCCGAACACCAGTGCGGAGGTCTATCCGTACATAGTAAGCACATCCCAGGGATGTTGAGATGAGTTTTAACCTCGCCACCTATTGAGAAAGGGGCTTGGGTTGTATTATCAGGGAATACATTTTAACAACTGTCTATTTAGAAGACGATGAAGGGTATCTCATCGGGGCTCGATGCTATATTGCTCGGGGACTATTTAAGTTGAAGATTTAAGTTTTGCTTTAGGCCTATTCAGTGTCATTCATGATAAATCAACAGTAAAGTAAGACATGCTAATTACTAGTAAAACTTGAATGCAAATCATCAGCTTTTAAATTATTTTTCTAGCAAATGTATAGACATATCATGCTTATAATATCATGGAATATATGTGAGATTTTAATTTATATGTTCATTGTGATTGTTCCATATTGAGTTAGGATGTAGCTCACCCTTTAGACTATACGTCGCAGGTCCTTTGTTAGCAGCAGCTGAGGCTTCGGGAGACGTAGATCCGGGTGACTCGGATTATGTGCCTGGGGATGAGTTGGAGCCTCCTCCCGAGGACTTCTTCTAGAAGACTCTGTTGTGTACTTTGATAGAGTAGTTTTGAGAACTGATTGTACGGCTTGGTATGTCAAGCTTTTATTTTGATAAACAATGTAATTAAATTGATTTATTCTTTTGGCGAACTATCTGGGGTGATCTGTTTATCACCGATGGTTTGGGTCGGTTCTCTGTTCATGCGGTGGCATGAAAGTAGAACTGTCTTTTGCATGTGCCAGTTGGGCATATTAACTTTTTCTGCTTTATGCAATTATTTGCTTTATATCTCTTTATTATTGCTTGTTATACAAATGTTTCGTACATATCCATGGGGCATGGTCTGGAGGATCGTGCTGATGACACGGGTTTCGGGGTGCCAAAATTCGGGCTGTCACAGCTATGATGGGTGTTCATAAATCTTAATGGGCTTCAGCGAGGATTTGTAAATCTTAATAGGCCTTAGCGTGAGTCAAAGTTTGATCAAAAGTACAAATTTGACAAAAAACTAAAGTTTAGTTTAGACTTTAGATGATGTAGCATGATATGATGGTCTATTTTAATGAGTTGTGAAGCAACTTATTCATTGGTAATTAGACGGTCTAAGTTTGACAAAATGTAACAACCCGAATTTTTGAACTTTCTTTTATTGGTGTTAGATTGTGTTTTATACCTTGCATGGTGTTAGTGCTCTACATCGGAACCTACCCTAGTTGAGAAAATACACATTTTGATTTTTAAAGAGGTATTATATGTAAAATTGTCTTTATTTGACACAAGTTGTGTTGTAGCCTACTGGTTGAAAGACTTTGGATATAGATAAGAGGTCTAAGGATCAAACCTTGCTACGTGAGTTTTAAACCTTTATTTTAAACTTTGAAGTAAAAGCCTATACACCCTTATTTGGTGCGACCGCTTAACATTGAATTAATGCCCATATATTATAAATAAGAAAGTTACGGAGAACCCTAAATCATTATTATAAGAATTCTTCTTAAAAACCCTAACCGTCACTCCATCTTCTTCTCTGGCCACCCTTCTTTAAAAACACCCAAATCTCTTTTAAATTTCTTGTATATTCTTCCACAAAGAACACCGTGGTGTTTTTCTGCCGTCAAATCGTGGTGGAAGAAGGCGGCGTAATCATGGACGGATCATCGTGTGGACGCCGATCTCTATCGCCCTAATTGTCGTCGATCTGTCGGTCACGCTTCAAGAGGTGGGTACCCATCCATCCATCTCATTCTTCTCAGATCCCGTCGCGTAGGATACGTTCGATCGCGTATCGACGAACTAAATAAAATAAACTTTATTTCACTCTTTATAATATTATTTTAAAATGAGTAAAGTGGTTAGCATAAATATGATTGCTTATAATCTAATCTTATTGATTTTGCCCTAGATGTGATTGCTTATAATCTAGTCCTATTTATTTTGCCCTAAATGTGATTGCTTATAATCTAATCTTATTGATTTTGCCCTAGATGTGATTGCTTATAACCTAGTCTTATTTATTTTGCCCTAAATGTGATTGCTTATAATCTAATTTTATTGATTTTGTCCTAAATGTGATTGCTTGTAATTTAGTCATAATTATTTTCCTAATTGTTAATGTTATTATTTTTTTTTATACTTTGTTATTTTAACAATTAAAAATAACACAAATGATTAATACTCTATTCCATCATCCCTCTGGTAAAAGACATTTTATGGACATTATAAACTCGTGAATCTGAGTTCAGACTAAAAATCTACGCAACCATGATTTAAACCTATAATTTCCTTAAAATTTTTATAATATTTTATATTTTCTAGAAACTAAGCATTTGTATATATATATAGACCCATGACCTATTTTAAACATATTTCCAAGTCCAGCGTTTACAAAAGGTCCCATGTAGTATCTAAGACCTTGTTTTAAGGAAAGAGATATTACATAGATTATTTTAACATAAGACTCTATACAATAAAAATCAAGAAGTGACTACATTTATATTAGCAGGCAACAATAAATCTTGCGGTTACTTATCAAAATAAAAAAATATATACATATATAATTATTTCCCAATGCTATAATTTTCAAACGATATAAATCATGCAGGCGTGATCAAATTTTAATAAGTAATATTATTATTAATATCATGAGGTCTCAATTGAGTATTGACTCTAAAACTGGAGAGCCTACCACGGGATCACCTTATAATGCCCAACGATGGAGTTTGAATTTTCTCCCATGGGAGGTAATATATATATATATATATATATATATATATATATATATATATATATATATATATATATATATATATGGTCGATAGAGAGGATGAGTTAGCACTAAATAAGCAACTTAAGCGTTAGACAACTTCATACTTAGGTTGCCACGTGGGATTCTGATGTTGGAGGTCTGTGACCCATCTTATGTTGGACCGTGACCCATCTGATGTTGGACTGCGACCGATCTGGTGTTGGTCCATGACCCATCTGATGTCGGACCTTGACCCATTTGATGTTGGATCTTGACCCATCTGACGTGGATCGTGACCCATCTGATGTTGGACCGTGACCCATCTGATGTTGGACTGCGACCCATCTAGTGTTGGTCCGTCACCCATCTGATGTCGGACTTTGACCCATCTGATGTTGGATCTTGACCCATCTGACGTGGATCGTGACCCATCTGATGTTGGACCGTGACCCATCTGACGTGGATCGTGACCCATCTGATGTTGGACTTTGACCCATTCGATGTTGGACTTTGGCCGATCTGATTTAGATCGGCCCATCTGATTTCATTTCATAGGATGGTATTAAATTAATTAAAATATCTTTTACAATATATTATGATATATTTAAAGAGAAAGTGATTTTAGATAGTAATATAAAATTAATAAATATTATATACTTATATTTTATTATCATATAAAATAAATGTACTTGGTTACTACCTTATTTTAATATTATAAAATTATCTTATAAGATATATGAGTAGTAGTATCCCCTGTCAGAGCCCAATTAGTTTCCTTTTTATCGATGGATTGACCTATTAAAATCGACCAATCAATCATGAGCCAAACGACAACTTACACCTTATTAAATCTGATCTATCGATTTTCATTTTTTCAATCGATCGATTCTCATCCGAATAGACGACCTGATTCACACCAAAATTTCACTTTTACACGACCAAAAAATTTAGTGCACTTGCACTTTGCGATCGATGGTCGTGATGTACTTAACTTTAAAAATAATAATATTTAATTTGGGCATTTAACAATGATAAATAATAATATATAAAAGTCTCACTTTTATTACTTCTACGCGACCATTTCGATAACATAAAGTGTTAGAACTTTGATGTCTTTATGAAACCGAACTCTGACCTTTACGACTATCGAAATCATACTAATAATCCTATTCTATAATTATATTGGTGTGGTATGTAAATAAATATAAACATAAATATAACCAAAATCTAAGTGTAAACCATTCTGTATGTGTGATACTTTTATATTTATAATTTAATCAATTTATACGAGTTAGGATATGTTAGATCATGAGTACGAGAGTGTATGAGATCATGCCTATGCTTGGGCGTGGTGA
Organism: Chloranthus sessilifolius; assembly: GCA_021018995.1. Taxonomy (NCBI): domain Eukaryota; kingdom Viridiplantae; phylum Streptophyta; class Magnoliopsida; order Chloranthales; family Chloranthaceae; genus Chloranthus; species Chloranthus sessilifolius. Next base: position 87,039,708 of record CM037593.1, read on the forward strand.
TTCGCTGAGATGGTATCGAAGCGAGAAATACACCGTATTCACATGCCTTACAACTCATGGTGGAATGGGACCCATGACGAGTCGGGTGAGTGTGAATTCAGTGTAACCTGATTATCGGTGGCATATCTGACCCGATCACCCCGAGTTCAAATATGATAGTATGAGTTATGAGTTAAGTTATGAGGTTCGACCATAGGCTTTGGTTGTGGTGAAGTTTCTTCTACGATTACGTGAAACTCGGAATATTGGTGTCCATGTACGGATGCAACGCCTCTATGATAGTATGGGCTGTCACACGAAGTACATCCAGGTTACTACGGAACCTTTTTCTTGGGAAGCGTGAATTAGGAAGGTTGCCTCACTATAGTTGTCATAAGATTAAGTATAAGAGTATGATAAGATATGAGTATGAGATAAGATAAGTTATGATACGAGTACGATAATAAGACATCGCTGTGTAGGCCAGCAAAAGATAAAGAACTTAAGTCTCTGTACGTGCCGTTCCTTACGTAGCCACCGTAAGGGCAATAACGTCTTTCAGTCAAGACGGATCTCTGGGAGAGATTATGAGTATGAGTATGTTATGAGTGAGTTTGGCCATTATGTCTCCCCATTGGCTGGATGGTGGAGTATGAGTATGACACGAGGGCGTTATGATATGGTGGTATGATACTATGTTGACCCTCCCATAGTAACTCGAGTAGCGACTCTGGCACAGGTCGTTTAGGATTTCACGAGTATGTTAGTTACGCTCATGCGATGTACAGGCGTATGTGCGAGAATGATAATAAGACATGATATGATATGTTATGAGATATGGTAAGGTATGTTAGGATATGAGTGTCTAGATCATGGTCTTGCATTTATGATATGAGCTTTACGATATGCATGTGATTTTGTCATTCTTTTGCTATCTGCTTTGACATATTATATTTATCACTCACAAGATGCACCCATAATGCACCTGGGTAGTATGGGGTGGATTGGTGGTGTATCCCACTGAGTTTACGTGACTGAGTAAACTCATCCCACGATAATCTAACAGTTGCAGGTGATTACGCTAGTGGAGTAGACACCGGTCATCCAGATCCGGCTGACGCTGATTTCATTGATCCCGCGAGTGTTGAGTACCAGGAGGGCTACGGTGCTGATTTCGATCCGAGTGCTGGATATTGATTGTTGCAGACTTGGTAGTAGATTGGATCCCTATTATTATCATTAATTTTATGATTTCCTTTATCGGATTTGTCTCCAACTTCGAATTATGTTTTATTGGTAGATTTGTTGATTCTATCGCATTTATTCATTATTTATGATTGCTTTTATTTTCACCTTTATGTGTTAGCTTTCATGGATTTCGTGGAACCATTATTGCGCGAGAACTCTGATTAGGTGTATGTCCGCTTAGCATATCCGAGATATGTGCGGGTCATAACTCGGAATTCTAGGCCGTCGGGATGGGGTAGAATTTTGGGTCGTGACACAAAAAGTCCAAAATGGAACAAAAATTTTGGAGGCAAAATGCATTCTGTTTTGACATGCTATGAAGCAGCTTATGATGTCCCAATCTAGAAAAGAAAATAGAACATTAAATTAAAACTTATCCTTGATGTACAAGAGATCCCAAGCTTTGGGAATTAGCCACGCATCGCGATTCTGATCATCATTTTCATTGAATCGATCATAGAACGATGGTTTATAATGCCCTAAAATTTACAAACTCTCTAAGTCTGAAAATTAGAAAAGAAAACTAAAACTAGCACTCTCTACTTGATACAATTCTAAAACTAGAAGAGCCTAAAAACTATGAGTGAAAAGCTCTAGCTAGGCAAATGCTAACTATTCCTAAACCTAGGTTCTTTATTTATAGATGCATAAGGCCCTAATACATTGATTTAAACTATGAAAGACTTCCTAAACCGACTCACAATTAAACTAGGAAAGAAGAGAATCTCGGGCTCTTGATTCGGTAACTGTCGGCATGCAGATATGCAAGAAATCTCAATCTAGACTGGTCGAGTCTCCCATCTTGACCGGTCCATTTTAATGACCAATTTGTATTTTATACTTCTGATTCGCAGGTATTTAATAATTTTAAATAAATTGGGTATTGTATTTTTATCGTCAATAATCAGGGGTCTCGTGATGCCTTGGTTTGTGACTATTTTGTTTTAAACAGTTTGCGACCATCGATCTTATCGGTTTTTAAATTCACGCTTTGCAAGATTAAACGGCGTGCCGCCTACCTGGAAAAGTTAAATTTAATTATTTGAATTTTGTGTTTTGATCTACTCACAACATAGCCTCTTAGGCTTTAATAAATATAAACCAAATCCGCGTAAGGTCGGAAATTTTAATGACACTAGTTGATGTAACATGCCATCTTTGGTAGATCGCAAAAATTAATATATCTATTCAAACACTGTAATGTTATTTGATATTGATTGAGATTATGTTGCTCTTTATTTTTTTTTGTGTTGAGCTAAGTTGGGCCAAATTCGTTTATGTCAAGACTGCACTTGCAGCCAGAATTCAAAAAAGTTTCTAAGTGTTGGGGCTTTTGTATCGTTGACCACTCTAATCGATAAGATTCTGTACAATTTACGAAATTATCAGTAAGGACTACTCACTTGAAATTTCGTAACTTTTCCATTTGATGAATCGAATTTTGTATAATCTACCTTAAAAAAAATTATTTAGCAATAAATCATATATTTGTCCTTGTATGCACTTTGACTGTACGTAAAGTCATTGATACATGTCGATTGCAAGCATGTAAGCACATCATTTCAATCGTCTCGATGAGACCGGTACTTTTCCTAATTAACTATGTACATTGTTAAGGCACATGGTCACTTTACTTTTATAATTGGTTTAAACATTTGAATATGAGATAAGAAAAATTAGATCCTTGTATCATTAATGAATAAAAAATATTTGCTCGTGACACTTTTAAAGAGAAAACAAAAAAAAGAGAATATATGATATAAAAAATTTCATCGACTCTTGAAAACTAATTTTGAATTCTGGATTAATTATAAAAAGTACGAATACAATATTTTGCTTTAGAAATATTCATGCGATTTAAGCTTTGAATTTAAATGGATCTTGTACTATAACACGCTTTGAACCGTTACAATGGTATTTTGGACCGCATGAGCTACCTCACTTAGCAGGAGTTATGACACTTAGAAAAATTGTTCTAGAAAGACAATGGTCAGGATCCTCATCGATAGTTTGACTTTGACTCTAGTGCTATATTTGCAATAGTGATTACTTTAAGTTATATGTTTAAGTAATGTATGAGCATAAAACTAAATATATTTGAAATAAAATGAAAAATAAAAATATTATAATTGGGCACTTCTATGAAATTCACTTTTTAGATTTCCTAAATATGACATCAAGATCCCACTATAGGTTATATAAATTGAACTCAAATTTGTACTTGGAGTTATTTATCAGAGTATAAATACGTGGGAATTTTTCATATTTTATTGTATCTTTAGTTATTAATAATTGAATAATCATTGAAACTATGTGTTGGATAGCTTAAGACACGAATGGTCTTATAATTGTCCTACTGAGCATGTGGATTTTTAGTTTACCTCGATACTATGTGTTGCAGGTACAGAAGGTGACAAGGATCCTGAGTTAGAAGAGGATCCTAATTTCATGCCCGAAGACGAGGAAGATCTCTCACCTGAAGAATTTTATCCTTAGTGAGAATTCTTTGATTAAGACTTGGTACGACCTAATAAATTTTCTTTAGAATATTTATTTATTGCTTTTCGCATATATTGATGTAAGTACCACTGTTTGTGTGACGTATGATCGTCATCGATGATATTTTTGGATTAGTATTTTCATTTATAGATGTTAAAAATTATTTGTTTCAATTTAAGAAGTAATTCGATTAATGTTTTTATAATATTATTTAAAAAAAAGAATTTGACTTTTTGTGTCTTATCAATAAAATTTCTGCTTATAAGCTTATGTACTAAGTTTAATGGCCCAATATGCTACATTTTTTTGTGTGAGAATTTTAGGTCGTTACAGTTGGTATCAAAACTTAGGCTTTATGTCCTTAGTGGGATATGGGCTTGATTATTTGATTTATTTTCATATATTTTGTTTATACTTGATTTTGACAGATCCTTATGGCCCCTCGCCATAAACAAATGACCGTTAATACTGAAGGCACATCAAATGGGGTAGTAATTGCTACCGGTTCCAATGGCATCCCAATGGGAGGAGAAAATGGTGATAGGCATGTTGAACAAGTGTTAGAAATAATGGTTAACACTATGACGCAACATACCACCTTACTTGCAACAAGGCAACAACCTTTCGAATTTCAAGAATTTAGAAGGATGAAGCCTCCCAATTTCTTGGATATAGGAGACCCGCACGGAGCCAAACAGTGGATGAATCAATTAGATAAAAAATTTCGTGTGATACCCTGCACAAAAGACGAGAAGGTCAGATGGCCTTCATTCTAGCTTGAGGGAGAAGTGGATCCCTGGAGGAAGTCAGTTGAAAGAACTAGAACACATAATACACCAAACACACCATGGACTTATGCCTAATTTATTGAAAAATTTAATGAGAAGTACTTCCCTGAATCTGTCAGAGAGCAGTGGGAGATAGATTTTATTTCCCTGGAGCAAGGTCAAATGTCAGTGGCCGAGTATGAAGCTGAATTCACAAGGCTCTCAAGGTTTGCACGACAACATGTTGCTACAGAGATCATGAAGACCAAAAAGTTCGAGCGTGGGTTAGAACCAAACATTCAAGATAGTCTTTCACTCTTCAAGTTGAGGACTTATGCAGAGGTCATTGATAGGGCTCTCATTGCTGAACGTGATCTAGAGAAGTTTTATAAATGAAGAGAGCAACAAAGTAAGAATAAGGTGAGTCGAGCACAATCATTTACCAATGATCAGACTAGTAAGCTTCAGCACCTTCTTGACCAGTTTAGACCACCAATTCTAGACAAGTTTCTTTAGCACCTATGAAGCCTTTTCGTTGCTCGCATCCTGCTACATCTAAAGTATCTGTAGCACGAAGGACTTCATATACCGCTTCATCTGTACCTTCTAAATCATGCTCATGATGTGGAAAGTATCACAAATTGGAAGATTGTCGATGGAATACGGGTTCATGCTTCCATTGCAACTAGAAGGGACACTTAATCAAGGATTGTCCTGAAAAGAATAGGGAGAAGATAACACTGACATCTACTAAGAGATCCTCTTGCCTTAGAGTTCAGGGTCATACTTACGCAATTTCGGCGAAGGATGGTCAAGCCACCAATGATATCATCCAGGGTATGATTTAATTATTTATTCTTTAATTTCATTGAATTATAATTGATGAATACTAGTGTAGTTTTATTAGTCTTGCTTTATTAGAATAATTTCGCTAATATACTTATAAAAAAAAGTGGTAGGTGTGAAAATAATAATTTTTATTGTTTTAATATTTCCTTGTTAAATACATGAATCCTAGGTACCTTACACATGTACCAGAGTAAAGATATTTGTCATCATAAGGCACGTGTCTTGATAGACCCTGACTCTATGCACTCATTTGTGACCCTTCGATTCACTTCGAAATTGGGTATTACATAAGAATGCTTGGACTTTATTTTGTCCATTTCAATTCCTACTGGAAATTCTATGGTCATAGACACCGTATGCAGATCGGTCATCATTCTAGTTGAGGATCATGAAATGATGATTGACCTAATTATATTGGACATGTAGGGCTTTGATGTCATCCTCGGCATGGATTGGTTGTGACCCTATCATGCAAGTGTAGATTGCTTCCAAAAGGTGGTTATTTTCGTCCCTAAAAGGGTGCACCTTACTGATTCTATGGCATTAAGTCAAGCACCACACCTGTTATCTCAGCCATTCAAGCTGAGCGCTTATTGAGGAAAGGATATCACGGATACCTCACATTTATACAAGATCAACTTGAAGAGAAAGTTAACATTTCAGACATTCCTATTACATGTGAGTTTCTTAATGTGTTTCTCGAGGACTTGCCAGGATTACCACCAGATAGAGAAATTGAATTTTCAATGGATTTGACTCCAAGCATGGAACCAACATCTAAAGCTTCATACTGCATGGCATCGACTAAATTGAAAGAGCTTAAACAACAGTTGCAAGAATTCTTGGATAAGGGGTTCATCAGACCTAGTGTTTCTTCATGGAGAGCCCCCACCCTATTTGTTAAAAAGAAGGATGGCTCTATGAGACTATGCATAGATTATCGTCAATTAAATCAAGTGACGATTAAGACCCGTTATCGACTCCCTCGTATCGATGACCTATTTGATCAACTTTAGGGAGCAAAGTTCTTTTCAAAGATTGACTTGAGATCATGCTATCATCAGTTGAAGGTTAGAGTAGAGGACGTGCCCAAGACAACATTTCGTACAAGATATGGCCATTACAAATTTTTAGTCAAGCCTTTTGGTCTGACAAATGCTCCTGCAACAATCATGGATCTAATGAACTAGGTATTCAAGCCACATCTCAATCAGTCTATAGCCATTTTTGTAGATGACATTCTTATCTACTCCAAAATTGGAGAAGATCATGAGAAACATTTAAGCATTAGACTCCACACACTTCGTGAACATCAGTTATATAAAAAGCTAAGTAAATGTGATTTTTGGCTTAGACAAGTAAATTTCTTAGGGCATGTTATTTCTAACACTGGGATAGCTGTGGATCCTGCCAAGATAGAAGCCGTTGTGAAATGGGATCAACTAAAAACAATTATTGAAGTTCGTAGTTTTCTGGGCCTTGCTGGCTACTATAGAAGGTTTGTGGAAGGGTTCTCCAAGCTTGCCGCACCCCTCACACAACTCACAAATAAGAATACGAAGTTTGAGTTGAAAGATCTATGTGAAACATGTTTCCATGCACTTAAGAAGAAACTAACTTCAGCACCAGTTCTCTCTATTCCATCGGGCAATGGAGGTTTTGTTGTCTTTAGTGATGTATCGCATAGTGGTTTGGGTTGTGTATTAAATCAGCATGAAAATGTCATTGTGTATGGCTCTCGTCAACTTAAGATTCATGAAAAGAACTACCCGACCCACGACTTGGAGCTAGCAGTCATGGTTTTCACATTAAAGATTTGGAGGCATTATCTCTATGAAGAAAAATTTGAGGTTCTCACTGATCATAAGAGCCTTAAATATCTCTTTACCCAAAAAGATCTAAACATGCGACAATGGAGGTAGATGAAGTTTCTATAAGACAACGATTATTCAATCCAATATCACTTGAAAAAGCAAATGTGGTAGCTGATGCATTAAGTCGGAAGACATTTGCGTAGTTGCCTAACCTTGTTATGAGAATCCATCGATGACAACTATTCAAATATATTTCCTTATGTGATGCAAATTTTAATGTGAAAGCCTCAGGGGCCTTAATAGCTAACATCACTATCTGACCAACAATCTTCAATCAAATCAGAGACCCCCAGGAGTTCGATGATGAGCTTATGGCCATTAGAGAAGATGTAGTCAGAGGAGACAAACCTAATTTCTCTCTATGAGAGGATGATGCTTTACTTTTCAGAGGGCGACTTTGTGTGCCATCCGACATTCAGGTTCGACGTCAGATTCTTGATGAAGTGCACAAGTCTAAATATACCATCCACCCAGGATGCACAAAAATATATCATGACCTTAAGAAAAGCTTTTGGTGGAGACGTTTAAAAAGTGAGATTGCAGACCGTATCTCAAAATTCATAGTGTGCCGACAAGTTAAGATCGATCTTTGAAATTCATCTGGCTTATTTCAACCCATACCCATTCCTGAGTGGAAGTGGGAGAATATTTCAATGGATTTCATCGTTGGTTTGTCAAGAATTATGATGGGGTATAATGCCATTTGGTTAGTCATCGACTGGTTGACAAAATCCGCACACTTTCTACCTTATCGTACTGCATATACTACAGACCAGCTAGTTGACTTGTACATCAGAGAGATCATTATACTTCATGGCATTCTAATTAGTATTACCTCAGATAGAGATCAATTGTTCACGTCAAAGTTTGAGAAAAGTTTTCAAGAAGGCATGGGTTCAAGGTTAGATTTCAGCTCGGCTTTTGACCCCTCAGTCCGATGGCCAAACAGAAAGGGTAAATCAAATTATTGAGGATATGCTTCAGACTTGTGTGCTAGATTTTCAAGGATCTTGGGATAAACATCTCACATTGATCGAGTTTGCTTATAACAACAGTTACCAGGCAAGCATTGGAATGACTCCTTTTGAGGCACTCTATGGTCGGAGATATAAATTTCCACTTAATTGGGAAGAGGCTGGAGAAAGGATCTTATTAGGCTCAAAACTTATTGTGAATGCAACCGAGGTCATTAAAGTGATTCGAGAAAGACTAAAGACTGTGCAAAGTCAATAGAAGAATTATGCGGACCTAGAAAGAACGAATGCTGAGTTTCAGGTAAACTAGTGAATAATTATTATTTTATGCTATTTTTATTTTTAAAAATTATTTGTATTCTTCATATAGTCATGTAAATGCTTTCCTTCCAGAATGGAGACAAGGTCTTTATCAAAATCTCACCGACTAAAGGAGTTCTGCGATTTGGGAAGCGTGGAAAAGTAAGCCCACGTTATGTTGGACCCTTTGAGATTTTGGGTCAGGTTGGTGAGGTTGCTTATCGAATTGCCTTACCGCCTTATGTTTCAAACATGCACAACATCTTTCATGTGTCTATGTTGTGAAGGTACGTGAGGGATTCGTCTCATATTTTTGACTATCAGCCTATTGAACTCAATGATGATATGACTGTGATTGAAGAGCCAATACAAATCCTTGATAGGAAAGTGCAAATTTCGAGTATCAAGCAAAATCCACTCGTACTTGTGAGGTGGAAGAATCATTCATCTGATGAGGCTACCTGGGAGCGCGAGAAAGAGTTTCATGATGAGTATTCACACCTCTTTGAATAAGTTACATAAATTTTGAGGATGAAGTTTTTATGAGGGGAGAATGTAACAACCTAGATTTTCGCCAAGGTTGAATCGTTGACCTTTGGCGATAATGCGACTGTTTAACTGGTTTGACCCATGTAACAGCACCTCCGACCCAACTATTTTAAATGGGTGTATTCACCTAGGCGCACTAAATCTCAACTCGAAACCCCTATGCGGGGTAGGTGCATATGTGTGCCTAAGTGCACGCGACCCCAAATTCCGAGCACGAATCAGGTTAGAGCCTGTACTAAAAATTGAACCTCGAGAGCGAACCAAACTCAAGCCCATCTTTCAAGTGCTATAACTATTGTATACATGGGTTGCATTTACCATTTATATAAATAAGCTAAAATAAAAGGGTACATATAAGAGTGGCCTTAGATATGTGTATCATGGCTGGATCGTGTGGCATGCAACACCCAACCCAAACTTTCACCACACGTTTTGACCCTCACTAGGCTCCATCTCTCCCAACCAATCACTAGGCTCCATCTCTATAACGACTAGAAATTTCCCAGCTGAACGATGTGGAAATACTGGGTCATTAGATCTCATTTCATAAGTCCTTAAACAGAGATTTCATTGGTAGAGCACATACTAACTCAAGATACTGATAGAACTAAAGCAATTAACATTTGACAATCCATGATGAAACACTAATCCAAAAATATACCACCGATGATGGTCGTACATCACACAAACAATGGTATTTACACTAATATCTAAAAGGTAATCCATGATTATTTCAAGAAAAATTCATTTAAATCATACCAAATCTAAATCACCAAAATGTTTCCAAGGAAAGATTTTCTTCATCTTTCGACACAAAATCAGGATCTTCTTCAAGTTTGGGATCCTTGCCAACGTCGGTACCTGTGACACATAGTGTTAGGGTAAGCTAAAAGTTCACATGCTTAGTAGGGCAATCCCAATACCAATTGTGTCTTCTCTTTCCAATGCATAGATATTCAATGATTCATTCAATGTCAATGACTAAGAATAGCAGCAATATAACGAGTCATAGTATCCTTCTAATTTGAATTATATAATTCTACTGTGGAGTTCGAATGTCAATTTCAGAAGTTCTAATAATTGAAACTCATATAAGTGTTCAGTCCATGTTTTCCTTTTTACATGCAAATGCCCAATTCAGGTATTTTTTGCATATTTCAAATGGAAATTCTAGGTTTTATGCATGACTTAAAAATCTCTAACGCGAATATAGCGTTAGAGTTGATGTTAATGTCAATGGGAATCCTAACCATCGTCATTCAATGAATAATTTTTCAGAGTGCTCAAGCTCTTATGTTGTGAGGAATACTTATGCGGTTTGATGGGCCATTGTCTCGGTTCAATATATGCAATAGCATGATTCAATGTGTGCCGAAACATGGTTCAATGTGTGTCGAAGCATGGCTTAATGTTCAATGTGTGCTGTCGCACAAGATTCGTTCAAATGAATCGTGTGACAGCTCGAATTTTAGCAATCGAAAATCCGCGCCTTCAGCACGACCCTTAAGGCCGCACCTCGTATGCCTCACAGAACACTTGGCACATCCACATACAACACGAAAACAAAGCAGAAAGTCTAACTAAACAGATTGAGTCATCATAAAGAAAATAAATCACAATTTCTTTAAAATGATGAAACTAAAATGATGAAACTAAACAAGGTAATCCAAAAGACGGTTCTAATCCCATGCCAATCACATGAACAAAAGAACAGAACCGAACCATTAGTGACAACCAACAAGTCATCCAAGGATGGTTCGCCAAAAATTATAGTATCCCATAATTTCATCATTTCTATGTTATATTGGCCAGACGTACAAAGCCTTACAAAACACTCTCAAAACATGCAGTGATGTCTACTAAAAGAAATCCTCGAGAGGAGTTTCAGTCTCCTCCAAAGGCACGTACTAAGAATCCTCCTTTTCCTGGTCCTCAGTGTCAATATCCTCACCTGTACCTGTGACGTATAGTCCAAGGATGAGCTACATCTAAGCTCAATAGGGAAAAAGAAATAGCATGTATATATTTCACATCACGCACATATTTCATGACATAACTCAAAGCATATTTGACTTGATGAAAATCACAAAGTTATAAGCATTTAAATGGACAGAAAGAATAACTGATGCATGTTTCAGAGTCACATTTATCATAATTTTAAATGCTTGTTCTTATTTCACAAAACTTTAAACAATTACTTAAATAGTCCCTCGAAAATCTACAGCATCGAGCCCCCGATGGAATACCCACCATCGTCATTCAATGAACTATTTATACAATTACACAAGCCCCCTCGATGGAGGTAACTTGCCAAACGAAATATTATCGCAGAATGGTAATCGAAGAATGGATATCCCGCCGTATCGGAGCACAATTTGTATGGATATCCCACTCTACCGGTCACGGATATTCCGCTGTGTTGGTCACGGATATCCCGTTGTGTCGGTTGGGTATTCACACGTAAACCTTAAATCAAAGTGCTAAGTCTACATATAGTTATTCACCGTGAGTTTGTGATAATTATAATAATTTAAAGTTTTCAAAGGTTCCACACACACAGTTATTCCCATACTTTTGATGTCTCGCACATAATTACATCCTCTTGATGTCACATAAACATTTCACATGGCACATACACACACACATATCTTTTCTATTTAGTGCACACACGTTTGAAGTTCACATATTCAAAAGCTTATGTATGAAGCTCATGCTATGTTGGGCGCTGAAAAATATCAATTTTCACCCCTCAACCTAGCCTTTGATTGACCTCTGAGCTAATTAGTAATGCTTTTTTAAGTGTGATGTATAGATAACAGGAAAATAAGATCTTAATGCTACAATTCAAAGCTAAATCTTGGAGCTAATTGAAGAACAGTGAGTGTACCATGGTGGCCTCCACCATTGGCACCATTTGGCTTACTTAAAGGGGCTCTAGAAGTCCAATGGAGGGAAGGAGGATGGACCCAAGCAGAGGAGATTTCTGTAGCAGTTAGTGCACAGCAGCAGTCACGTATAGAAGAAGCCTCGTGAAGTTAAAATCATCCTCGCAAGGCTCTCGCGCAGTTCAATTTATCCAGAAGTAACCCTGTGAGGCTCTCGCAAGGTTAGAGCCTGCAGCGCACAATGCAATTCGCAAGGTTCTCATGCAGCTAAATGGACAAGCTTCAGAAATTATCTCGCGAAGTTCTTGTGGGGATCAGAGCCTCATGTAACCTCCGCACGCAGATCTCACGAGGTTCATTTATAGTTCAGACTTCAGCTACTCGCGCAACTCTTATGCAATAACAGTTTCAGAAAGACTGCTCGTGCAGCTCTCGCGCACATCGTACACACTACAGAGCTGCAATTAAACCAAGCGAGAGCCTTGTGAGCCCTTCACTTGAACTTAGTGAGTAGTTTAAAAGCTGTGCACATGTCATCCTCGCGAGCTGCAAAAGGGCACATTTGAACCACGTGAGATCCTAGTGAGAGCCTCGTGAGAGGCTTACAAGGAGCATTCTAGCTAGGCGAGGCACGGGTTCCTCGCTTCCCAGCCAACACACAGGGGCATTTTTAGGATTTCATAGCTTTTAGGGCACACCTCCCGAGGTGCCCAACTATCCCACACATCCCGAGGCAATCCAAGGGTCACCAATGAAGCCACGACATCAGCTCCAAACATCCTTATTTCGGATTGGCCAAGGAATTTTAGGGTTTGGTGGATTGCATATAAATAGAACTCTTATCTTTCTTGTAAAACATCTAGAATATCTAGATCACTTAATTTTCTAGGGTTAGGGTTAGGGTTTAGTTTCCCTTTTCCTTTTCCATTTTTCTTCTTGCCTTAGCATAGCAACAATGCTGGGCTAAGTCCTTAGTAGCAGCTAGGTTTATATCTATAATGCAATGGGGTAATAATAACATAGAGACCTGTCTTGGGATTTGAGCAGGCTGTTGCCTTAAGGGCACTCATTGTAAGTCTCTTTTAATCAATGAAATGTCATGCTTTTAATATTCATTAGATATGTATTTTTTTGTGCTTTTTACATGGCTTTTTATGGGTTTGATGCTCACTTGGTTGCTTGAGCTTGTAGCCTTGTAACCATGGTGGTAGTAGCAGTTTTATTGTTTAGCTTTGGCTTCTGTGATTAGGATAATCTCTGGGATGGTCTGTGACCATTCCAGTGGATAGATCATAACCATAAGATAGATATGGACCATAGGTTAGAGCTGGATTCTTTTTCCCTACATTTGTGCTTGTAGCGAAAGGAGGGACAACTACTGATCCAACAGTTCTTCTGTTTTGCAAAGCTATTTTCAGTATTTAGATATGATATTTTGTAGAGATTGCAGACTTGAGAGCTTGGTCATTGCAGACCTTTTTGTAGCAATGGCCAGCTGATTCTAAGTCCTCAATAAGCCTGAAATATCTTATGGTTTTCACCTGATTTTCTAGGACTGTTTGATTCTATGGATGAATGAGCTTGTAGCCTTGTAAACATAGTGTTTGCAATGGTGTTCATATTCTGATTTAATCCATTAACTGGATGAAGCCCCTCGGATAATTTGTGACCATTTAAGTGGACAGATTATAGCCCTAAGATCAATTCAAATCTCAGGGTTAGGTTAGATTATTCTACCTTGCACTTTTGCTTGTAGCCGGATTACTACAGTTTCATTTCTAGATCTGAGTTGCAATACTGATATTCCCATAGCTGTCTACTTCTCCATCATTTTTACTTTATTTTACCACACTACATCATCCTTCTTCTTCCCCTTCTTTTAGCTGTAGTTTTTTATTTCTATTTTTAGTTTTTTTTTTTTTTTTTTTTTTTGTGACACCTAAACTTCCCCTCTTTACCTTGCTTTTTAGATTAGGTTTAGAGTTGTCAGATCTGGAGTTACTATACAACCCTTGAGGTTTCAGATCAATACTCTCTGTGGGACAAAATCTTATTTCGTAAAACTTGCTACAACAGGCTCTGGATTATTACAAAACTGTGAGTTTGGCTTTGTGCTTGTGTTCATCCATTTTTGATTTCATTTTATTTTGTTTTTGCCATCATTTTATTTGATTCTTTACCATTAGTTTTATATAATAAAAGAGCACACTCCAAATATCTTAGCAAGTTTTTGGCACCGCTATCGGGGAGTTTTGATCTAAGTATGGTAAGCTGAGTTCAGTTTTTATTCTTTGTAGTTGTAGTGTTTGAATAAATTACAACTACAGTTTTTTCTATGATTTTTCGCATTTTTCTTCTTTATTTTCTGTTTTAGAATTTTTGGTGTCTTAGGAATGTGTGAATAAATTACAGCTGTAACCTCTGAAATTTGCATTTAATTTATGTTCTTGCATGTGTAGTGTGAATAAATTCCTGCTAATTTTTTTTGGATTTTTGCAGGCTTGGAGCAGTAGCAAATAGGAGAGTTTAGCTGTAGCTGGAGCATTCCTGCATCAGTTTGCATCTCTAGCTCCCCTGTTTTTTATTTCAATTTTGCATTCTTTAAAATTCTGCAGTAGTAGTTAGTAGTTTTTTCTTTTTAGTGTGCTGTAAGCAACCCTTGTTCTGTTGTGTGTGTGTTGTATGCAAGGCAGAAGGTCTCTCAATCCTGAGTTGGAAACTTTAAATCCTAAGATTGAGAGAGTTCTGAGTCCTAGGCCAGTAACACACACTCCTGTTAAAAACATAGTAACAGCTGAGATGGGAGAGCAGCCTAGACCACTCAGTGAGTACAATGTACCAGGGGCATACTCATCCCCCTCTTCCATTCAGCTTCCTAATGTTGCAGGAAACTATGAGATCAAAGCCTCAATCATCCAAATGCTACCAAGTTTTCATGGGTTGAGCAGGGAAGACCCTTACCAGTATATAGAGTTGTTCCTTGCCTTATACACTACTTTCAATATTGCTGGTCTAGGAGAGGAAGCCACCAAATTGAGGCTTTTTCCTTTTTCCCTAAAGGATAAAGCTAGAACTTGGCTCACCTTGCTCCCACTAGATAGCATACAGTCTTGGAATGATCTTCAATGCCAATTCTTGGCTAAAATTTTCCCAATTGGTAAAACAACTCAGCTGAGGAAGAGCATAATCTCATTTGCTCAACTCCCAACTGAATCATTTCATGAAGCTTGGGAAAGATTTCAAGGGTGCTGAGGTAGTGCCCACACCACTAGATCCCTACGTGGCAGCTTGTTCAAAGCTTTTACCAAGGGATTGATGCAAAAAGTAGATCTATGATTGATGCATCTAGTGGTGGCTCATACCTCAGCAACACTGATGTAGAAGCATAGGATTTGTTCGATTTAATAAGTGAAACCTCCATGCAGTAGGTGTCTTTGTCAAGCAATGACATTATGTCAGCTGCTAGGAGTACAAATGCACCCTTGTCTTCTGGAAAATTGTATGAAGTAAATATTTACAATGGCTTGGAGAAAAAAGTGGACCAATTGTCGAATAAGTTCGATAAAGTCTTGAGTGTGTTGCAGCCCCACATGGCTGCACAGGTTGGAGAGGCATGCACCATATGCCACTCACCCACACACTTTCATCATTGTCTCACTGCTGGTCCATTTTCTGAATTTTTAAATGAGCAAGCCAATGCTGTCCAGTCATATGGACAGCAGCCTCCGGGGTACTCTTGGAGGAACCATCCATAACTGAGGTGGAGACAAGCTGATTCACCTCATACCCAACAGTAGCAGGCCTTGCCCTACAATGTTAACCAGTAGTCCCACCATGGTTAGGCACAAAGACATCAATTTTCGAGTCAATTTCCCCAGCCAAGTCGGTTAGTTGTAGCCCCACCTCAACCTAGAGTCCCCTCCTTTGAGGAGCAGGTTTTGACTTCATTGCAAAACCTTGGCTCCGTTATACAAATTGTGGATTCCCACACACAAAGCATAAGAAAAATTGAGGACCAACTTGGTCATATCTCAAATGCTCTGATGAAAAGGGAAGAGGGCGGCTCCTGAGCCAAATTGTGCATAACCCAAGAGGGGCACACTTGATCGGTGAAGTTTCTTCAAGTCATGAAGAAACTAGAGCTGTCAATGCCTTGGCGAATGGGAAAGAGGTGGCAAACCAGGACTGTGTAGATGCCAAGAGGTTGTGCATTCGACGAGGAGCTGAATAAATCGGAGCTGTGGTTGAGTCCCAACCGAAAAAAAAAAAAAAAAAATTTCTTTTTACCATGTGAAGCCCATTTCCTCATGCTTTTTAAGGTTCTTCTCCTTTCCTCAAGGAGAAGGTTTTGATGGAGGAAATGAGGCTTGTTGTACAATTTCTATCTTTGATGGATGAGATGGGTTGAGGAGTGTGAAATTGCAATGTTTGGACTGAGGAGGCACCCACCCATGTGTTACCTCATCCTTCTTTTGACTGCCCACCTGCTATGGAGATGGAGCTGCTCCCTACATCTACCATGCAACTGTAAATTTCTGAGCTGGAAGACCTCAGGTTTGATGCAAATGCACAGGTATGACCTTTCATTTTTATTGCAATTCTTTCCAATTCAGCTGAGTCCAGATGGGAGATCAAAATCTCTGCCATTCATGCACCCCCATCTGGACTATTTTGTATATATGTTGTTGTATGATCTGATTTTGTATGAATCTTGCTTTTTAATGTGTGTCTTTAATGCTAAAAATTCTATGCCATCAATTTAGGTTCATACTTACATTATGTTTAGGTAGTTATGTGTAGGAATTTTTTTGTTTTAGGTGTTTAGTTTAGTGAATGTTTTGTATATACCTGCTATTTTTAGTATAATTTCTACAGTCTATAGTTACTGTTTAGGAATTTGTGTCATTGCTTTATTTTCTTATGTAGTCATGTTGTGTCTTTTCTCTTTTTCTCTGTCATAGTCTAATTTTCTGCATTCTTTTAGCTTAGTTCCCCTTTGTTTTCTGCTGTAAATTAGTGTGTTTTTCGGTTTTACACCCTACTGCCCCTATACATGTTTCATGAAACAGTGAGGATATTTCTTAACTTAGGTTTGGGGGTATGGCAGAGTAGGTCTGCCAATAGAATAGTTAACTCTAGTGAAGCAGTTTGAGGAAAATTGAGATGTATAAAGTCAATTCCCACCTAATCATGATAGAAAGAGGAAATTTAAAAATTTTGTAGACTTTTTAAACTAAAAATCTTTGAAATATTAGCACCACCATGAAGCTAACATCAACAAAAATTTTCAATTAATACTTAGCGAGCTAGAAAGGAGAAAAAAAGGTGAAAATACACCCCATGGGTTAAATTGAAGACTATACCTAGTGAGATTTGGGCCTATCAAATTTCTTTTGAACAATGTTTTTGGCACTTTTTCTGCTCTAAGGATTGATTGACTCAACTCTTTTCACTAGAAGTTAGACCCTTCCAAATTGAAACTGATTGACAGCACTCATGACACTAAGGAAATGATTTAAGGCCTTCATGTGGACAGTTTAAGCTTAAAATTTCCTACCCATTAAACTGCCCTTTGCATATACTCTTTGAGCTTTAAATCCTATTTTTCTTCAACAAACACTGTGTAGACAATCAAATTTGGCCCAAGGCCCGATCAAGACATAATTCGAGAGAGGCGCACCCTCAAGCTTCTGATAGCACTCCCCGAACCCTTAGGAATCGCCCTAAATCCTTTAGAACCCTCCCCGAACCTTTAGGAACCAATCCCAAACCTTAGAAACCTCTCCGAATTCATAGTTAACCTTCCCGAGCAATGATTAGAGAGAGAGAGAGATGAACCAAGACTGGCAGGAGCCCCTACTGAGATTAATCATATATCATTCTAAAGTAGAGGTTTCCAACTTTCCAACGAGTCAAGAATCACCTCAATCCAAGTTATACGTCAAAAGTTACGACGATCCGAAATTTGGGCACAAATGGGCAACATTTGAACCTCGCGAAGCATGCATTGAACCTTGCAAGAGCCTCACGAGGATCTAAGCCTACATGGCGCAAGTAATTCTTGCTCCAAGCCATTTCTCCCCAAAAATGGCTTGGCGCAACTAATAGTTGCACCAAGCAGAGGTGGGTCCCCCCGCGGGCTCTGAACTTCAAGGCACTGTATTTTTGCTTGGCGCATCTAATAGATTCACCAGGCTTAGCTACAGTAACTGTGGGCTTTTGGCTCAAATTCTACTTTTGGGGTTTGGCTTGTTGACCATCTCAAAGTGTAGGATGAGTTTCATTAGGACTATTGCACCCATGCTTACCCTATTTACAACCCTTTAGTCATTTGAAACCTCACCCTATCATCTACCATTAAACCTAAATTTACACATTTCTAAGCCTTTGAAACCCTAGAAAACCTTAGATGCTAGGATTACCTAATTGTTAACCCTAATTAGCCTCTAAGCACCCCCCTAACCTTCCCTTTTCCTATAAAAAGAGAGGCACCCCCCTTGCAAATGGCTTGAAAAATTTTCCTAAGAGAGAAAAGATTAAGAAAGAAGCCTTTCTCCCTTTGGTGCCCTATTGCTCATACAAATTTCAGAATTCACAAAGTCCCCTTAGACCCCATCTTTCATCAAAAACTCCTAAGTTTAGGAGTGAGCTACCCCCTAGCCTTCTTCCTCTATCCCTTAGGTATCAAGCTTTAGAGGTTAGAACCCGCTTTTCCACCATTCGAGCTATTGGAAGCTCATCAAGTGCACCTATGCGAAGGTCCACACGAGTGCTATAAGGGCCAGAGAGCTCCGGCTCTCCCCTCTATTCCTCTACCTTCTTAGCTTTTGCTCTATCATCAAATTTGTGCCGTTACGCCGCTGAAATCTCCGTAGGAACGGAGGGGCACAAATAGGATCAAAGTGCCTTCGAGCAAGAGGAAGTGCTCATTTTCTTTTTATTTCTCTTTTATTTTTGGACATAAGTAGAGACTGCTTACGAGCGGGTTGATCGGGTGCCTAACACCTTCTTGATCAATAACTGAATCCCCTACCCAAGAGCCTTTTGGCGTAGACCGGTGAATCAGAGTCATATTAAGCACTTCGGTGCAATCAATATTGATTTGAGGTTTCTCGGGACACCAAAAGCTCCGAGTGGTGACTCTATATTCTTTTTAGAGGGCGCGCATCACTGCGACAGGATCGTAAAAAATCCCACGGTTGCACAGATGGCGACTTTGTTGGGGAGTAGCTAGTAGAGCTTCCCCTTGAAATTTGGCCTTGTTTTTTATTTTTACTAACATTTAACTATTTTTTTGTCATTTTACTCACCCCCACAATTCCGCCAAATTTTCTCACCCCTATTTTTCCGTCATTTACGTACCTTAGCCGATCGGTGGGCCTACTTGCACATCGTCTTTACGCTTCATTTACTTTTCTGTCATTTATGTGCCTTAGCCGATTGGTGGGCCTACTTGCGCATTGTATTTACATTCGTTACTTTTCCGTCATTTACACACCTTAGTCGTTTGACAGGCTTACGTGAACATCTAATTCATTGCACTCATATACCACCAGTGGACGCCGGCCCGTAGAGGCGCCACGGGATCCCCACCACCCTTTTTTGGACTTAAAAGAAAACTCCCTAAAAAATCTGAAATTAAAATTGAACCAAGAAGGGGGACTTAATTGAATTTTTTTTCGGGGATAGATTTTCAAGGGTTGGGATTTTTAGGAAAAGATGTAAACACCCGGTTCTTAGTACGGTTGCAGCCCCTAGTGGTGATGATCCGGAAAAGTACCACCCCATCCAGTATCTAAGAAGGCGCTTGCGCCGGAGGTATATAGGTTGGGGAACCTCTCCTATTACAAAGCTTAAAACCCTTAGGGAGAGTGTTAGTAGTCCTGAAATCGACCTTGTATCCCTAAGATTTGGTGAGGAGAGACCTGTTGCAACTAAGAGATCAGTCCCTGGAAGCATTGCTTCCAGAAAACTAGAAAAACAGACTGAATTCGGGCTTGTTGTTCTGCTGTCAAGAAATTGACCCCACTATATATACCTGGTGCAACTAGTACACACTCCAAGCATCTTTTCTCTAGATTTGCTTTGGCGTAACTAATACATGCGCCAAGCATAATTTGGACCAAAGTTGGTCTGGTGCATGTAATACTCAAGCCAAGTATTGGTTATCCCCACTGAGTAGAGCAGCCCAAACTCTGAGGCCTTCTTCACATCCTCGGATTACTCGCTTAGCAATTTACCGCCTCTGATTAGGTCCCGCACTATTCGACGCCCAATACGCCTCTGTCGATCAAAAGAGGGTAACCTCTTATTAACTAGCTCTGGGGGATCGGGTTGTTTGCATTGATTCCTGTACCTTTAATAGATCAAAGGATTCCCCTTTGATTCTTTCGAAGCATGTCGGGGTCACACCGCAGGACTTATTTAGGGTACAAAAGCCACCCGAAATGGGAATTCAAAGGCCTCAGAGTTGTTCATCATAAAAATCTATTTGCAAAAATTCAAAAAAATTAAATAAATCAAAAACCGAAAAAGAGAACATTTGTGGTGCCGGCACAACAACATCGCCTTACCCTCCATCGTCCCGTAGGGGAAGAAGGAGAAAGTTTTACGGGCGCCATCTGAGGCACCTGTACCCAACCCGCCGCCAAGCCATGTCGTGGGTAGTGGATTCGGCATACGCCGATCCTGACTCATCCCCACCACAATCCCCAACTCATTCCCATATAGAAGAGATGTTCACATCTATCCCCCTCACCCAATCTCCCTTTCCCATCACTGGGCCCTTCGGTGCGCCTATTTTCCCATTCACCACCTCTCAAAACACCCAAAATCCAACACCCCATTCTCCATCATTCTCCCAAACCATGCCTATTTCTCCCGCAATGTCCATACCCAATCCATCACACATCCCACTCACATCCATCCAAAACCCAATCCAATTTCCCACCTTCACCAACATACCCCATTTTCCCTCCACCTCCAACATACCCAATTTCCCACATCCATCCACACAACATACATCCCATCCTCCCTCCACCACGCAAGATTTACTCCATCCCCCCTCCACATCTAACATAGCTAGTTTCTCCATGTTTTTCCAAAATCCAGCACCTCATTCCCCATCATTTCCCCAAACCATACCCCATTTCACCCAAGCAATGCCTAATCAACCACATATCTCCCCATCTACTCAGGTCATGCTCGATTGTACCTGGGCCATGCCCAATTTTTCCCATGCATCCACCCAATCCATGCCCCACATTCCCCCCTCATCGAATGAACCATTTTCATCCACCCCCTCACCCCATCCCATGGCCATGATGGAGGACATGGTCAAGGCCTACACCATTTGGAAGGTCTCCCATAGCCACCCTCATCCATCCCACACATCTCTAAACCCATCCCACACCTTCTAAAGTCATCATGCCTCTTTTCCCCAAAACACCAATTAATCCCCCATCATTCATACCACTCAAGACCCCCACCAACCATGGAGTCATATGAGCGGGCACCATGGCCCAATAGCCCATACCTACCAAGGCCCAATGACCCAAACCCCAATTATCCTCACCCATCAAGGCCCAATGGCCCAAACCCCTACCATCCACACCAACCAAAGCCCCATGGTCCAGACCCACCAAGGTCCAACGGGCTAGACCCATTAAGGCCCAATGGGCTAAACCCATCAAGGCCCAATGGTCCAGGTCCATCAAAGCCCATATGCTCCAGGCCCACAATCCCAAGGCCCATATACCCCAGGCCCACAAACCCAATCCCAAGCCCAAGGCCCATATGCCTCAGGCCCACAAGCCTAGGGCCCAATGATCCATACCCAACAAAGCCCAATGGGCCAAAATTCCCAAGGCCTTATGGCCCAAACCCCTCCAAACTCTTTACCCTATACCCCAGCCTAGCAAGGCCCAAACCTTGGGTCCTCATACCCATACCCTCCACAATTTCCTCAGTATCACCCACCCTCACAAACCTCCCACCTGGCCCAAGGTAGGAGCTTGGCACCTATTCTCCATCAAACCCAATTCACCCATGTCCCAACACCCCAAAGCCATCTCCAAGCTTTCCCCTAAACACAGTGGCCCCATCAGGGCCCAACCCAAAATATGAATTCCACTTATCCTATCACGCCACAGAATTTCCCTCACCTCCAATGATCCCTCCTGACACCCATTCAGCCTAGCTAGCACCAACAAGAGAATCTCACCCTCATTGCACCATATCTAGACCCACAATATGAGGAAGATGAGACCAAGAATAGAGGGGCTTATGCCGGGGCATTTGTTAGCATCAATCCCCTACCCATAATTGCTAACCCCCAGGTAGCATAAAGTGAATCATGGCTGACCATTGAAAAAATAGCCCCACTATCTAAAGAGTCTAAGCAGGTGAAAGAATAGTTGGACAAGATTCAGAAGCAACTAATGAAGATGGGTAAAGCCGAAATCCATGCCACAGACTTCTCGGACTTGTGTTTATTTGCAGAGGTCCCCCTGGCCCCAAAATTCAAAATGTCAATCTTTGACAAATACAATGGCATGTGCAACCCTATCACACACCTCAAGTCCTATTGTGGGGACATGGGTCAATATGGGGGGGACGAGCGCCTGCCTATAAAGATCTTTCAGAAAAGCCTGACGGGCCCGACCTTGAGGTGGTTCACATCCCTAGAACCATCCATGATAAAAATATGGAAAGATCTAACGCATTTATTTCAAGAACAGTATGTCTACAACATAGACATTGAATCTCGCAAGTCAGATCTGACCTGGTTAAAGAAGAACCTTAATGAGACCTTCAACGATTACCTTGGGCATTGGAGAGCACTAGCAACTTAGGTAAGAAATAAAATACTTGATGATGAGCAGATTGAGATGATCTCAAAAAATACCTTGCCAGTCATCTCACACTTCCTCGTTTACCAATAGCAGTCTAGCTTTACTAATTTGGCAAGGAACGCCAATTGTTGTGAGGACGCTATCAGAGAAGGGTGTCTGAGCAAAAATGTGTCCGGTAGGGTCGGCGGAGTTAGGAGATTCTCTGAGCAGAGAAATGATAGAAGAACTGGAGCCGATGTGCAGAATAGCACAAATACCAGGCCCAACACCGATAAAATCCCATGCCAATTTAGAGCCGCACAACCAGCTCCAGTCAGAAGTGAGTTGATACAAAGAACTGAGAATGGCCAAGGGGCACAGATGACCCTAGAACAGAGAAAGGCTCGCTTTGACCGAGTTTTCATACCCTTGGGGCAATCACTGAATGTCTTATTGCCCTTGTTAATAGGAAAGGGATTAGTCACAACACTCCAATCATGACCTCCGCCAAATCTCATCCCGAAGAACTAAGACCCTAATACACATTGTAACTTTCATCAGGGGCCGGGTCACCCAACTGATTGTTGCTTCCCATTGAAGCACACAATGCAAGATCTAATCGAGGCCGGTAAAATCATCCCCCGGAACTTCCTCAAGCCACCCAACATGCCAACATACACCAAGTACCTTGCCCCCACACCCTCCCGGAGGGGCAGGTCCGAGACCCATTTTCGGTATGATCGAAGAAGGTGAAGAAGAATTTGAATTTGACCCATCAGATTACATTTGCAGTCAAGAAACTTTTATGGTCCCATTACAGAGAGACTGGGCAGATAGAAGTATTGGGGTGATTGAACCCCTGAATTTGGAAGATTACTTCCCCGCACCATAAATCTGATGGGTCAAATTCAAATTCTTCTTCACTGTCTTCGATCATACCCTTAGATCTTAGGGGATATTTCCCAGCACCCGCTCCCATTAATTATGTCCAAATAAACTCATACCAACCATACACTACATCCTCAACCAGTTACCCGATGGCCGATTATGTCCCCCATCTTCCCCTACCATCATCCATCAGTTATCAATGGCTCGCCCAAGTCCCATCACCCCCGATGTAGTCACCCATAAACCTCACCAACCCCAGTTGGCCTACTTCTTCCACCCGCCCAACCCTCATAGAGGTTAACTAGGTTTGGCCCGCCCATCCCAATCCATCAACACCCATATCTCCAGTACCCCCTGTAACCCCATTCCAGATCCCAGGACCAATGTACAATCCTCATAAAGTCCCCCTTAGTTATAATCAAATGGACGTCAATACAGGCAGCAACCAGGAAAGGGCAATCGATTTTGTCACCTGGTCTGAGAAAATCTCCAAGCAACTGAATGCACCAATATTGGCACCAACACCAGAGGAGAAGAAAGATGCAAATGCAGTGAACCCGTTCGAGAAAATGAGCAGAGAACACATATTGGAGACTCAGTTGAGAAGAATGCAGACCCACATCACGGTCTGGGACCTATTGATGATGTCCCCACTCTATTTTCAAGCACTAATGGGGGAGTTAAAGAACGCATATGTGTCCCTTCAAGTAAGCCCAGATGAAGTCGGGCAGATAATCGGGCAGGTGATGGCCCCAATGCCATCTCATTTTTTGATGCTAATTTACCGAAAGAGGGAAATAGTCATTCCAAATCCCTCAACATCACTATGAAATCTGGAAACATGATAATCCCCTTGGTATTAATTGATAATGGGTCTACTCTGAATGTATGCCCTCTAAGAACCACCACCAAAATAGGGGTAGATCCGTGCATGTTGAGGCTAACAAGAACTGGCGCTAGAGATTTTGATAATACGAGAAGAGAAATAATGGGAGAAGTTGATCTTGAGCTAGTAATTGGGCCAATGACCTTTTCCATATTATTTCAAGTAATAGACATCAAATCCTCCTCAATTTATTATTAGGGCGACTGTGGTTGCATGAAGTCAGGGCAATACCGTCCACGTTGCACCCGAAGCTTAAGTTCGTGTCCAGGAAGAAAATTATCACCATCATAGGTGAGGGACACGATGAGAAGGAAAAGGCCACCCACAGCATTGAGAGCCCAAAAGTGTTAGATGTGCCACACTCGACTGAAGATATCGACCTCTATAGTTTTGAATACGAGGTATCGGCTGTAGTCCTAGATCCCTCGAAAAGCATCACTTCAAAAATCAGAGGCGGAATGATAGCAGTAGTGGCCATGCTCCAGAAATGGGGTTATCAAAAGGGTAAAGGACTAGGATCCCGACTGCAAGGCAGGAGAGAACTGGTCAAGGCCAAGGAAGGCCAGTAGGTCAGATTTGGGCTAGGTTACAAGCCCATAGAAGAAGTGCGAGAGGCCAAGGAGAAAGCCCGAGCCGCAGCTGCCAGAGCTCGAGGAATACACTTAGAGGATGAGCCCCGTCCCAGACCTCACATCCAAAACCCCTTTGTGAGCACCGGGATCTTAAAGATAGATCAAAATGGGGCCACACTGTTAACTCCACACAAGTCGACACCCCTTATCCACCCCACCAATCCCTAAATTATCCCTCCCAACCTGGAAATAGACCTAGCTGCTCTGTCCCTCTTTGAGAAAAAGTTTTGCATCCCTGCACAATCCCCTCCCGTGGAAAACCACCACAGGACTCTGCTGATGTTTGAGGATAGAGTCTCAGATGAACCCATGATTAACATGATGGAGGTTGACTCCGAGGAATCCCATCAAACAGCCTCCTTCATCCAAAAAGGTAAAGGTACAGCACCCCAGGTACGAAATTGGGCCTCCATGCCCCAAACTCTCAAAGCGATGAGTGGCCTAAAATTTGGCACCCATTTTTAAAATGAAAACAACCTATAAAAAGTGAGACAAGCCCTTGGCAGGCAATACCATGTAAATATAGGGACTTGCTTTGCCAAGAGCCCATCTCCTAAGAAAACAAAAATCCTAAAAACATAGAAAAAATACAAAACTCAAAAGTATTGTCTTTTAAAATTCTGAATAACTCAAAGAAAATAATGCCTTAATCAAAAAGCCAGTCCCACGTGAAATCGACCCCTTCCTTGTAGAAATGCAAGAAGAGGTAGGAGTCACGAGTCTGGACAAGGAGATCCTTACTGAGGAGCTTTCCAATGAACTCCTAGAACGGTTTGTTGACTTTGAGCATGGTCCCACCCCTATTGTTGAGGAAACAGAGGACATCAATTTGGGGACCGAGGAGGCTCCAAGAATAACCAAGATCGGAACATCGTTGTCTCTTGAAGAAATAAAAAGCATGATCAATTTCCTTCAGTCATCTCAAGATGTCTTCACATGGTCATATGAGGACATGCCTGGTTTGGACACTGATTGGTCGAGCATGAGTTGCACTCTACCCTAATATCAATCCAGTCAAGCAAAAATTAAGACGACTCTGACCAGAGTGGATGTTGAAGGTTAAGGACAAGGTCATCAAGCAGTACGACGAGAGATTTCTCATGGTCTCCAAGTACCCTCAATGGTTAGCGAATATCGTTCCAGTTTTGAAGAAGGATGGAAAGGTTCGTATGTGCATTGATTTCCAAAATTTGAACAGGGTGAACTCGAGAGACGATTTCCCATTACCGCACATCGACATCTTGGTCGATAACATTGCTAAGCACGAGAAGCTGTCATTCATGGACGGATTCTCTGAATATAATCAAATCAAGATGGCTGAGGCCGATCGAGAGAGGACAACGTTCATCACTCCTTGGGGCACTTTTTGCTATAGGGTCATGCCATTTGGTTTAAAGAATGTCGGTGCGATGTACCAGAGAGCCATGACTGCACTATTTCATGACATGATGCACCAAGAAATTGAAGTGTATGTAGATGACATGATCGCCAAGTCACCAGAGAGAAGTGACCATTTGATACTAAAAGCTATTTGAGAGGCTGAGAAAATATAGGTCGCATCTGAATCCTCAGAAATGCACATTCGGTGCTATGTCAGGAAAGTTGTTAGGCTTCATCGTTGGCAGGAGAGGTTTCATAGTTGACCCGATCAAGGTGAAAGCCATCACGGAAATGCCATTGCCGTCTATCGAGAAAGAGGTCAGAGAGTTCTTGGGCAGGATACAATATAGCAGTCGATTCATTGTACAGCTCACTCCAATCTACACACCGATCTTCAAGCTGCTAAGGAAAGATTCTCCCAATGAATGGAACGATGACTGTCAAGCGACATTCGATAAAATCAAGGGCTACCTTCTCAACCTGCCAGTTTTAGTACCACCTGAGCCGGGGAGACCACTCTTAATGTAGCTCTCCACGACAAAAGTTTTGATGGGATGTGTCCTAGGGCAGCATGACGAGATAGGAAGACGAGAGCAGACCATCTACTACCTGGGCAAGAAATTTACTGACTATGAGATGCGCTATTCTCATATGGAGAAAGCATGCCTTGCTCTCGTATGGGCTACACAGAGGCTTCACCACTACTTGCTATCTCAGGCTATTCTAATTTTAGCCCGAATGGATATGTTGAAGTACTTGTTCGAAAAGCTGATTCTCACTAGGCGGACTACACGCTGGCAGCTCCTATTATCCGAATTCGACATCACCTATGTCACATAGAAGTTAATCAAGGGGTAAACACTTGCTGATCATCTTGTCGAGAATCCTTTACTTGTCTATGAGCCCTTAAGAACCGAGTTCTTAGATGAAGACATCTTTTTTATGATAGCAGATGATATAGTAGAGACATAAGAATCTTGGGTAATGCATTTTGACAGGGTAATAAACGCCGAATATCAAGGGGTTGGCGCTATCCTAATCTCGCCAAAGGGGTCACACATACTGGTTTCCATCAAACTCAACTTCCCATGCACAAATAACATGGTTGAGTATGAGGCCTGTGCAACAGGACTGCAAGTGGCACTGAACCTGAAGATAACTCACCTCAGAGTGTTTGGTGACTCACAGTTGATCATAGGTCAGACAAACGATGATTGGAAGATGAAAGATGAGAAATTAATCCCCTACCATGAGCATCTTGAAGATCTGATAGCATGCTTCGAAGACGTCACATTCTCGTACATCCCACGAATAAGGAATCACTTCGCTGACACGTTAACAACTTTGACATCAATGATAAAGATCCCGTATGGTGTCGAGATGAATCCAATCATTATCAAACAGAGGAACGAGCTGACCTTCTGCCTCAAGATTGAGGAACCTACAAAGTTAGATGATGAGCCACCTTGGTTCTCATATATCAAGAACTTCCTTGAGACATGAACTTTCCTTGAAGATACATCCAAGACAGACAGACGGACCATCCAGCGTTTGGCAGCAAACTATGTCATCTGTGGCGAGTGCCTTTACAAGCGATCCTATAATAACATCTTGCTCTGATGCCTTACTGAAGGCGAGGCAGCCAACATTTTGAAGGAAATCCACGAGGGGGCATGCGAAGCTCACGTTAGCGGGCACATGCTTGCAAAGAAGATCCTACGGCAAGGATACTACTAGACCACTATGGAAACCGACTGCTGCAGGCATGTTCAGAAGTGCTACAAGTGCCAAGAACACTCTAGTCTGATACATGCTCCAGCTATAGATCTACATAGCATGGCCACTCCATGGCCCTTTGCCACTTGGGGCCTCGACGTCGTCAAAATGATTAATCCGAAAGCCTCAAATGGACATCGATTCATCCTCATCGCCATTGAATATTTTACCAAATGGGTAGAGGCAGTGTCCTACACCAACATCACGGCCCAGCACGTCGAGAAATTCATCAAGAGTAATATTGTCTGCTGATTTGGCATACCCAAAGACATCATCATGGACAACGGCACAAGCTTTGCGAACAAGTGCATCAGAGCCTTCTGCGAGCAGTATAAGATCAAGCACCATCACGCGTCGCCTTTCCGACAACAAACCAATGGAGCTGTAGAAGCTGCTAATAAGACAATCGTTTGCATCCTCGAGAAAATGGTCATCACCTATCAAGATTGGAGTGAGATGTTGCCATTTGCATTATGGGCCTACAGAACATCAATCTGTACTGCAATGGGGGCAACACCATTCTCCCTTGTGTATGAAACTAAGGCCGTCTTACAGGTAGAAATGGAGGTGCCCTTGCTCCGCATCCTCATTGAATTAGGCCTATCTGAAGCTAAGAGAGAGAGAGAGATCTCGCTTTGAGCAGCTGAACCTGTTGGATGAGAAAAGGCTCCTGACCTTATGTCATACCTAAGTTTATCAAAGGCGAATCACAAGCGCTTACAATAAACATGTTCGCCGTCGAGATCTGAAGGTAGGAGACATGGTACGCAAGAAGATCTTCCCATCCCTCCACGCAGCTCTGAGAGAGAAATTCAATCCTAATTGGGAAGGACCTTACATGATTCGAGAAGTGCTCCCGGGATACGCAATCTGCCTCGCCACTATGGACGAAGATCACTTTTCCGAGCCCATCAACGCTGGGTACGTCTGACGGTTCTACTCATAGTTTCCTCCGACAAGGTAAGTATTGATAAAATGGATACGTGACTACTCAAAGACCCAGTAAAAGAGGCCATCATTTCAAAAGCCAAGTAGCCAAAAAGTTTTCCTGAATACTCATACTCTTTGCTACCCAATTTGAGCCATGAGCCTTCCTTTCATAACCCCTCTAAAAACAAAAAAATGTGTGTGTAGATATACCTACCCAGAAAAGAGAAAAAAAAGAAGAGAGAGAAAGAGAGTCACTATCAAAATAAATAAAAAAAATTAGAAAAGCAAAATCTCCAAAAAAAGGTGTCTGAAAAAAGCAAAAGAATAAAAATCTATAGAAAAGAAAAAGTGGGGCATGCACAGTCATGGCCCCCCAAGGAAGAAGCATATTATGGCAACTGAAATCCAGTCAAGGAAACCCTTTTAACTCAGAATACCTTCAAAATCCTAACCTTACTCATGGCCACAATATGTCCCGAAGAAAAGCCCTCTTTAAGGTCTACGAGCAGTTAAAGTATCCGTCGAGTCAACGCGAGCCAAGCTGGGAGACAACGAGAACCCCATCCAGCCAGCTATGACGAAATCGACATCCATGTCGTGGCTTTTTGAAAAATAAAATAAAAAGATAAAGAAAAGTAAATAAAAATAAACAAGCTCAAAGTAAGATGGATGTAGTGAAAACTTGAAAGGGCGCTATGGGTAAAAAGAGCGCGTTTGTGTGAACCAGGTGAAAACCCGAAAGGGCGCCGGGGGTAAAAATGCAAACCCATGGATATAGTGAAAACATGAGAGGGCACTACGGGTAAAAAAAGGGAAGTAATGGGTATGAAAAAAACCCACATTGGGCATTGTGAGTAAGAAAGTTGAATATAGAAAGAAAAAAGGAAAAAAGAAGGAATCCTTCAGTCACCTACCCGTGCTATCCTATCCCCCGATCGGCCTGCTCATGTTAACTCCAATCGGGCCTCGACCAAGTGTGTCTTCAAGATTGCATCGTCAAACGTATGACCCAGGGTAAGGAGAAAGGTTGATTCAATCTAAAGGGATAGGTGTTCCGACCTGGCAAATCCACTGAGCCTTATCCAGATCCAACCATGTGAAGGGGTTCGACTATGCTCAAATTGGGACTTGTTTGCCCCCCCCTCCTTACGTTTAAGGCACAAAAAAAAAAAAGAACAAAAAGCCCAAAAATAATAATTTTCTCTTTCTTATATTTAGGCTAGCACTGTGCAGGCCCCACTCAGGGATGATTGAATTGATGATCGGAAAGGCCATGTTTGGAAAAGATAGTGGATTTACCTTCCCCATCTGTTATGCACACACTACACATCTTAAGAACCCATCAATTAAATAAAGGAGAAATAATACTTTTTTTTGTAAGATAATAGATTTTTCTTTTTCATTCACAAACTTGTATCTCGCTTACACCACATCTCAAAAAATAATCTGTGTGATGTCTAGCTCCTTTCTTCATTTTCTTTTTTACAAAAGCAGAAAAATAATAAAAACATAAAGAAAATATGTATACCAAAAAATATATCTGCATAGGCGTTTCTTATGTCCCTTTCTACGTTTTGATCTGTGTAAAAAGATGTGTGCAGGATGGAATCAGTGACCCAGCTCATGCTTTAAGGCATGAATCTCTACACAAAGAACATCCTCCTGAGTGTGTCGCTCGGTCATCCAGCGACCATGGAGACTCCTATACCTCTTCCGAGAAACATCAGTAGCCCCATGAGCGTCACCTAAGGCATCTTCCAGATGAAGGACCTCATACTCAACTGCGTCTGCTCTAGCTTCTACTATTTCTGCTCTAACCTTTTGCTTCTCTGAATACTTGTGCAGAACTCGTTTCTCATCCACTAACAGCTCAATGTGGGCCTGAAGCACCAACTCCTTCGGCCAGGGTCCCCCTATGCCACTACTTTTTGCTTGATCCAAGTGACCAGCAGAAGACTTCTTAGATAACAACTAGGCCTCGTACTCACGGGAGGATAGAACCGAACTCCCTTACTCCAAGTCGCACATGAGCATCTACTGAAGCGTCTCCCAAAGAGCAGCTATCCTGTCATGCCCCCAGAAGACCCCCAAGAAAAGATCAGGTCACCTAGGGAAGGTTTATCTGCACAAGGCACCTGCTGAGAGCAACTAAATTGACGCATCACCCGAAATGGGAAGTAGTAGGTACTGCAAATCAGGCCGAGGAGAGTGATGCGCTCATGATCTCTAGAGCGGACCACCGGGAAAGTCTTGTCTAACCAAGGGAACCTCCATACCAACTCAGCATCTGCCAGGCAAAACTTCAATCCTTGGAAATTCCCTTGGGATAACACGTGACATCTGCCCAAAAAGCAGTGGGCCACCTCACTACGAGCGGCATAAAAGTGAGGCATGGGCTCCAAAATGGCAAGGTGCTCCCCTAGCCAAACCTGAAATAGGAGCGGATATCCCCTAAGGCACTTCACCTTCCCTAGAGCAAAGGCATCAAGGCACCGATAGAGCTTTGCCAGGACTAGATGCATCACAGCGCGACCTTCCTCCAAATCTGCCAAAACATCGCAAAGTGCCAATGAGAAGCTCTCACCCCCATATAAAAGAGAACCTTCGAGATAAGATCGAGAGCAAAGGCCTTCACATTATAATCATTTCTGATCGATAACTTCCACTGGCTTTCGTTGTCAAAAAGTTCTCTTAGGAATTTCACCGAACACCTGGTGGGCCCACCAATGAGACTTTTCTCATAATCATATTTTTTCAAGCTTAAAGTCATGTGAACGGCTTTAACATACCCTGATTTAGGTGTTACTCTGGCAAGGCCTCTATGCAGCTTCAGACCCGACATATTGGAGAGCTCTTCCAGTGTAGGGGTCAATTCACCACTCCCCAAACGAAGAACATGGGTATCCACTTCCCAAGAGGAGGCCGCGGCATGTATAAATCCCAAAGCCAAGGGACCTCAATGAAAGATAAGAGTTGGACTAATCCAAGCTGATCCAAACTCACAAGCTCACCCTCATTCAAGCTCTCAAGCTACTTTTTTAGAAAACTGGGCCCCGGGCCCAAAGACGGAGGTATGTTGTCCTGGGCCCCCCACAAGAGGCAGGGTCGAAAAGTGGGTCCATTGATATACAAAGAATGTTCCAAGGATACAAACGCAATGTAGGACAATGTTGTTGGCGCACGCTTTTTTTGGGTTTCTCTCAGTCCCCGTTGAATCAATGGCCCAATTCTGTCCAAGTGGACTCTAGCAATGCGGCATTTAGAATGTTAGAAATAAAATAAAAATAAAAAAGGGGGAGGTTTTCTAGGAAGATTCCTAGTTTGTTACGATCGCCATCTACAGATATTTAATGACGCTGCAACACGTCTATGATCACGCTTTAGAGCGGGTGTGGGTTACTTTTATACTGAATCGTCCACCTGCGAACGTCAGCAGTTATGGCTCTTCCTTATAATTTAGATAGTTTAATTTTTCTTTCTTTCCCTGTTATTGTTGTAATTCAAATTGGTTCAGATTTCCTAATTCTATCGTGAGTCTAGTGGTGTAGATTTATTATAGTGATTTAATCTAATATTATAATTCTATTAGGTGTCTAATTAATTTAGTTTTCTAATCCTATTAGAGTTCTAATTAATTTAGTGTCCTAATACTACTATGAGTCCAATTAATATCAGTCCCCTGATCGTACTAGGGATTGAAAACATGTTAGTTCTGGTAAAACTCTAATTAAATCAAGTACGCTGATTGTGATAAAATTCTAAGTAAAGCAATTATAATAATTCTACTGCAATTCTGATTGAAATATTGAACTAACTTTACTAGGACTCTAATTTAACCAATGAATTAATTTTATAAAAATCTATTGAAACAAATAAACTAATCTTATTAAGAAATCTAATTAAAATAAAGGAACCAATTTTTTTCTAGAATTAGAATCAAAGCAATTATTCTAGGGATCTAATTAAAATAATGCATGCAAATTAATTATATTAAGAATCTAGGAAATTTATGGACGTGATTTTCTAATCCTAATTAAAGCAATAAAATAATCCTAAAAAAAAGGGTTTTGGGCCTGTCATGCTAAGGAGGATTGGCCTCATTCCCGAGTACCCTCTTTAAGCTCCCTTGGGCAAATCAGGTGGCTGAGGTTAAGAATAAATTGGATTTTTGGATTAAAAAAATAGTATTTTAGATTTTCAGAGTCATTTTTGGGATTATAATCAAGAATTAAATTATAAAATTAGGACTGTAGAAGACTAAATTAATGTTTAGGATTTTAGGATATTAAATTAAGGAATTAAAACTAGAATTTAAAAGTTTAAGGACTAAATTGGGGTTCGAAATTAGAAAATCAGGCCGTATGATTAAGGAGTGGTTCTAGAAACTATGAACTAGAACTAGAGATTAATGATAGGACTGGAGATTGGGATTTTAGAATAGAATTAAGTTTGTGGCTGGTGAATTGGGCCGTCAGATTAAGGACTGGTTCTAGAAACAAAGAACTAGAACCAGGTATTAAAATTACGATTCGAAAAAGGGTGCTATGGTCTAAGACTAAATTAATATTGATAATTTAAAACTATGAAAAATCCTAAGTCTAAGAACTAAGAACTATGGTTGGAAATTCAAAGTTACCTAAGGTCGAGGCTCTGGAGAGAAGTCCCGAAGATTCGAAGCTTGAATCTCGAAATCATGGCTAGGTTGCTCTATGGGTTCATCCATGGAGTTCTCTGGTTTCAAAATCCTAAAAGAATTTCGTTCTCCTAAAATTTCAGCCTCTCCTGAGGCAAATTAGAAAAAATCTTTTATAGGTTTTTCTCTAATTACGCCCCCTGTTTCAGGCGTTTAACTGAATTACGCATCGATTTTTCGGTGCTTAATCGCTTTGAGTCTGTCACCAACTCAGTGAGCGACCGACTGACTTGCTCAGCAAGCTTCCTAGTTCAAATCACATTAGAACTAATTGCACGCCTGGTGTGGAGTGCGCAATCAAATTAAGCGTTACATCCGAAGCACTTGATCGAGGAAGCTTAGGGGTCAAGGACGATTAGACTGGGTCGGGCGTAGGCCAATTGTGCGCCGGTGGTTGGGTGCTCAATCCAATCGTGTATCTCGTGTGAGGAGTGTGATCGAGTCTCGAGGTGGTATGGGAAAGGAAGTCTGGTCTGAAAAGGGGACTGCTTGCGCATGTGTGGTTTTACATGCAATCAAATTACGCTCGTGGTTCTAGGCATGCAATTCAAGGCTGTCCAAGTCCGGGTCAGGTCTGAAATGCTAGACTATTGTTTCAACTTGCATTTCAACTATATACTATGGTTTCAGTATATAGTCTCCCTACATTGGGGTCTGAGCCACAAAGCTATTATTTCAGCCTGTGTATAGCCATATACTATTGTTTCAGTATATAGTCCCACATTAGGGCAAAAGGGGTCTGAAATGCTAGACTATTATTTCAGTCTGCATTCTGACTATATACTATTATTTTAGTATATAGTCTCCCTACATTGGGATCTGAGCCACAAAGATATTGTTTCAGCCTGTGTTCAGCCATGTACTATTATTTCAGTGCATGGTTCCCTACGTTAGGGTCATGGGGCTTGAGCCACAGAGCTATTATTTCAGCTTGTGTTCAGCCATATACTATTGTTTCAGTATATGATCCCAATTGGAGTTATGAGGTTAAAGGTTGACCGAACAAATTTATATATTTCGAGAGGGAAAAATGGGGGTGTCTACAGATGCCCCTCTTCAGCACGCTCTTGCGAAGTAAGAACGCGCTGAAGAATTAGACACCCCTCATTCTAGGTGTCTTCTTGTTTCTCTTAAGAAATCACAAATTTAAATTGGGGATGCTGACATGACATGCTTGGCTTTCTTATCTATCAGCGCAAGCTAAGATGGAGCATTCGGGGGCCCAGTGATAATTGTCGAAAGGCGTATTCCATACCGTGGATGCCCAGGGGCAATCCCGTCATGTATCGTGACCCGCTATCATAGATAGTCGACGGGGGAAGTCAACGTATCCTATTTCATGGGTCCAAGGGGCATCCCATCACATGGCACGACCTGCTGTAAGTGACAGTCAAACGAAAAGGAGAATCACCATATACTAATCTGTGGGTGTAAGGGGCATCCCGCAGCATGTCGCTACCTATTACAAGGGGTAGTCAAACAAAGGGGTATGACGTAGTCGAGGCATCGGGAGGCGTCATACAAATGTCCATAAGGTCCACGGACGAATAATAATATAATGCAATATAATGTTGAAGGCTTTTGTAAGTCATGTCAGACCGGGTGGGTCATTCCTCACACCAATGTGCGTTAGGCGTTCCTTTTCCAATAGGTGTTTGTAAGTTCTTAGATTAAATATACTTGTTGTTTCGTTTCCTAGGGGAATGGCCGGTTTAAGTTGGTAATTGGAGTAAATTTTGGTGGGTAAAGTCTCTTTGTTTATTTTGCTTGGTTTCTTCTTTGGTAGTTTGATTATTTTGGGAGTAAGATTTTTGTTTTTGGAGTAAAAGATTTTTGGTTTGAGAAGTAAGAGATTTGTTTTTTGAAGTTTGGGAGTAAAAGATTTTTTTTGGAAGTAAGGGTTCTGAAATTTTGAGAGTTCTA
Organism: Chloranthus sessilifolius; assembly: GCA_021018995.1. Classification (NCBI taxonomy): domain Eukaryota; kingdom Viridiplantae; phylum Streptophyta; class Magnoliopsida; order Chloranthales; family Chloranthaceae; genus Chloranthus; species Chloranthus sessilifolius. The sequence continues at coordinate 87,075,572 of CM037593.1, forward strand.
ACTTAAGATCAATTCGGTGGTAAATCGGCAGAAAATGTGGCTTCTGAGACGTCGCTGAGCAGATCCACCGGTACGGGATTTGTGGACTAGACTGTTTATGTGGTTGTTAAGACGACAGTTGGCATATCGGATACTCCGTCTAACCTTCTCGATGAATACTGATGATTGTCTCTTATGGAAGGGCTACAGTAATTCGTGAGTTGAGAGAGATGAGTTTTGAAAACATTTGACTTAATCATAGCTAACTATATTTATAAGGAATATCGAGTAAAAGGGAAGCGTGGTAGTACTTACCTAAATTATGTGTAGCTTGTATAGTCCGTGATGGGACTAATGGGTTGTTGGGGTGATGCTGCAATGGGACTTGGGGGTTCTTCCTTTTTTTGTTTGTGTTCGCTATGGTAGTGGTTGGCGATCGCCGGTGTGATGTAATGTGATGTCACGATGGGACATTAGTGACTTTTTCTTTCTTCAATTGTGTGCTGGATGAGTCCTGGTGGGACGTGGGGATTCTGACAGGATGTTCGCACTGGAACCTGGCATTGGTCGGATGGGATGGGACATGGGAGGAGCCCAGATCTTCTTGCATTTCTGCTGTGACAGTGGTGTCTGGTGACTATCACGTAGAGAGCAATTCGAGAGGGGGGACTATTTGCTTTAGCGATGGGACATGATTGAGCTTTCTCTCTTTTCATCATATGGTGTGGCAGGTGTTGTTTGAGCTTTTTTGGATAGTGATGTTTGTGATGGGACGTCGGGAGGAGTCTCTCTACTTTTGCGATGGGATATTAGCTGAGCATAGTTAGTGATGGGACTTTTAGAAAGTTTGACTCCATGTGCTATTTCGTGATGAGAGTTTCGGGGAGGTTTGATTAATGTCAGGGTTGCAGGACCAAATGAGGTTGCTGTGTCACGATGGGGCACGTTTGTGGTGAGAACGGGTCGTAGTCGGCTCGCGAGGGGACATGCTCACGGGTGTGTGGTGGAGTTGTGTCTGGTTTTCGGGTAGTGATGTGATAGGCGTGTCTTGTTTCTTTCTTTAGCAGACCTTGGGTTATGTACGGTCAGGTTGTGGTTGTGCCATGATTGGCTTCATCTTTCGGCTTCTCATGAGAGGAGGTGGGATGGCATGATTGATTCATCGCGATGGGGCTGGATATTAGGGTGGCATCATGTGTGCATCTTATCGTGATAGGACGTGCGTGATGGGGTTACGTGATGGGGTTCTCCCTTTCTAGTGGGATCGTGAGGGTGTTATGGTAAGGGATGCATGCCTTGCCGCGATGGGACTAGGGGGCGGTCAATGCTCCCCATAGGGCTGTGTGATGGGAGAAAAGTGAGTGGCTCTCCTGCGTGTTCTCTGAATAGCCTGTGAGGCTATGCTATGGGACAAGAGAAGTTTCATCAAGATGGGGTGAAAAGGTGTGAGGTTCGATTAGTTCGGGTATTGTGCGCTTGACACATGCCGGTCAATATGATTGCACGCCTGTTTTCGAGCGTGCAATCATGAGTATGAAGGGCTGTTTACACATGTCTAAGTTTGCGTGTGATTGTATTATGCGCTTTAATACCTACGCGTGATTGAGGGGTCACTAGATCACTGTGCGAGTGACCTTTCATATTGTGCGGCGTGAGTGAGTCGTTTGATATGGTTGTGCGGCTTGTAGTGAGCGCGTGATAGGAGCGTCACGCGGTTGGTGCGAGCGATTGTTTCATTGCGCGCTCGATTCGGAGTGCGTGTTTTTGATTATGTGTGTTGTGTGATGCACGTGACTGAGTTAAGCGCACGTTTTTGAGTGTGTGATTAGGTCCGTACTCTATTTAAGCGAGGGAGCCTTCATTTGATTTTCATTCTCTGATTTAGTCTCGAGTTTTACTTTTTCTGGATCTCTTAGGTTCTAAAATTCATGTGTTAGCGATATCGGATGATCTAATCGTCCGATTGGGATATCGTTTCTTTCTATGTGCCTTCCAACCAATCCTTCCTGAAGCCTCCGATTGGACGCTCCAAGTCGAGCGCTGCTCCTCGCTTGGTCTCTGATTTTTGTTTTAGGTTGTAAGTTCAGGAGGTATGCCTCCGGTGGTACTTGTAAAAATTTGTGATTTTAAATGAAGAGATATTTTTTTTGTCTATTGTGCTTATTTTAACTTGTTTAATGGATTAATAAATGCGTATTTGGTTTGTTTGACTTAGTTTTAGGATTTAATTTAGCTTAGAGTTTTGGGATTCATTTCGAATTTATTCAGGGCTTATCCCGAGGTTAATTTTCTTTGTCGGGTTTTGTTTAGTGGGTTCGCTTGACCTTATTGGGCTTGTTGGGGGTATTTATTTTGGTCCTAAACAAGTTAGGGTCTTATTTTTTTTGGAAAGTTTTTTTTTTTTGTTTAAAGTTTAAGGTACTTTGTTTTGGCCATAGGTTTGATTTACCTTGAGTTTTGGTCTTTTGTTTGATTCAATTATGAGACTTAAAAGGTGTGAGTTTTCAAAGGTTCTAGATGGTTGTTAAGTGTTGAAATCCTATTGGTTTATCTGACTTGGGGGGATTGTGCCTCCTAGAGGTAAGTGTTGTGTGACTATTGGTTTATCCAAGTTGTCATGGATTGTGGTTTTTTTTTATTTTTATTTTATTTTTAAGGAGGGTATGTCTTTGGTTTCGATTTAATTAGATTGGAAGGGTTTAAATATGTGACACTTTTCATTCCATGATTTAGGAAGGTATAGTTTAAATAAACGTAAGCCAAAGGCTTTGGGTTCTTGTTGTTTTGGGAATTTCATTTCAAGTTTAGAATTAAAAGTTTGGGGCATTTTTTTTTGTGGTTTAGGGCATTCTTTTTTTTATTAATGTCTTTTCTTCCTCTCTATTTTGTCTCCCGGGTATTGAACCCGAAGGGTTGTGATTATTAAGGGGATTATTGGGAATGAATGGGATTGGGAATGCAAGGTAGCAGTCGAATTATTGCCATGCTAAGGAAAGAGGTGGAGGAGAAAAAGGTGGTAGAAAGGAAACCCAAGGATAAGGCAGAGTCAGAGTTCTCATGACCAATGCCTATCATTCCTCGGTAGGCCCTGCAGATTCAGTGTTAGCTGCTCCTCCTTGTTTTGCTTTCCAAGGCGAGCTTCCAACAGTGGATCCTGTAGATCCTGGGTGGCTTTCTGTGAGCCACTCTTTCTTTTCTACCGGTTTGGGGCAAGGGGAAGAGGCTGTCATCGTTAGAGTTCGTTCATGATGCATTCCTCCTCCGGGGTTTTCCAAAATCTCTAGTTTCCTGAATAAATTCAGATTCGGGCATTGCTTGAACATGCGGATTTTAGGTTTCTTGTTTTAAGTTGTATATTCAGGGGGTACGCCATCGGTGTACTTTATAATTATTCTTCTTATTTATGAAGTGATTATGTTTTTCATTTCATTTGTGGTAATTTCCATTTAGTAAACTTTGGTTTGGTTTATTTTGATAGCTTGCTTTGACTCGTTTTGGGCGTGATGCTTATTTATTTAAATTTTGTCTGCTCTTATTTATTTATTTTGATCTGGGGTGTGTTGGGAGCATTTTTTGGTTTAGTTTAGTTTAGATTCAAGTGCATAAATGAAGGGGGCATTCTTTTAGTTTTTTTTTTTGTTGTTTAATTTGGTCTTAGTTGAAATGCGTAAGTGATGGGGGGCATTTTTTTTTTCACCTTTTTTGGGGCATATATATTTTTTGTCAGAAGTGTTTTTGGATTGGTCTTAGCAAGGACCATAATTTGGGTCGGTAATTAGTGTCGGAAGTCTCCTAATTTGGTGTTGTGACACTGCTGTTCTAGGCATATTTTTTTTGTGTTTCTAAGGGGTTGCGCGCTTTACTACGAGCGCATAAGGTAATTGCACGCTAGCATGGGAGCATGCGTTTCCGAGTGTCAGAAGGTCATTAAGCACCGGTGTCCGGTTGTTTAATCGAGTTCAGCACATGGTATGGGGCGCAGGATTAAGGCGGTGGCTGGTCACTATTGCAGTGACTGTTGTCACTCGCACGAATGGGTTCGAGCGCTTGAGGTGATTCGTGCCTGATGGACGATGCGCAACAAGGTGGTCGGGTTAGTTTGAGCGGGCGACAATCCGTTTACACGCTCAAAGCTGGTCGTTTGATCCGAATTAAGTGTAGGGACCATGGTGCGTGATTCGGTCGAGCGCATACATTCATGCGCGTGATTCACCCAGCTCTTATTAATAGTTCAAAATCGTCCCATTCTTCCCGCGCTATCCGTTTTGGTCCTTGATTCTCTAGTTTCCTTGTTTCCTTATTTCCTTGCGCTCAATTTTTTGTGTTTTCGTGATATCTTGCGATCTGGTCATCCGTTTCAGGCACCATTTCTTTCATTCTTTCAAGTTTTTTGAGTTCTTCGTTCTACGATGGAAGGTGAGGGTGGTGATAGGCGTGATCTTACTGTTTCTGATTTGGGGAGGATGATGATGGGGGAGGTAGGTGAGACATCCGAGGCTTGGATTGATGCTGTCATCAAGGAGGACGTCAGGGAGATAGTTGGAGAGGAATAACCAGAGGTTGATCAGATGGAGGTTAGGGAGGAGGTACCTGAGATTGAGCAGGGTATAGTTGAGGAGGAGGGTGAGAGGGCTGAGGGTGATAGAGCTGAGGGTGAGGCTGAGGAGCATCGGGATCGCAGACACTTCCTGCTGGAGGATTTCTTCGCTCGAGGCCGGGTAGGTACCCGTGAGTAAGAGTTTCTTCGATTATCCTAGGGATTTAGGTTATGACATAGACTTACTAGGATCTGAAAACCCTTTTAATTTATGTTGAACCTGCATCGATTATTGATTGTGTGCTCACTCATGCATCATGACGACATCTAGAGGTTGGTCATGTTTCTATCTAGTTGTTCTTATCATGTTTTGTGCATTCGTTATGAGTTATTGTGTTTTTGGGGCATATTTCATTTACTTTTTAGCTCTAAGTCTGCTCATCTTTCGTCATAGGTATGTGTATTAGTTTTATTTTCTTCTACTTGTGTTTTGTTCAATAGGAGCCCCCATAGCTGGCTATCTGCTTGGCATGCATTGAGTCCCATACTTGGTATCATGCCTTGCCGAAGTTTCAGCGGGAGTGATTGGTGTCTTTTAGCTTCGGGCCGATCCTGGAGCTAGAGCCCTTTCAGGTCGATCATGGCTTGATTGTGGTGATTCTGGAGAGGTGGAGTGAGGTGCATCAGGCGCTTCTCTTTCTAGTTGGCATGATGTTGCCAACTCCAGAGGACTGGGTCCACATCACCAGTCTTTATTTTGAGGGCGAGCCGATCACGGGGCAAATGGCAGGAGACTATTTGGAGGTGTGTGAGGAGATTTTGGGTGTGCCGTATAGATCAAATGGATCGGGGCCGGGTGTAGTTCGATTTACCTGGTTCTTCGACACGTTCACTAGCAGTTTTGTCCCTCTGAGGTGTCATTCAGAGGCGATGGCATCTTATGAGGTGCGGTGCATGGCTGTAGCGGGTCAGGAGCCTGTGGTTGAGCCGGGGTTGGCTGCGGATAGGGTGCTCTGAGCGTTCTTGATACACTTCCTCGATGTAGTACTCTTTTCTTCTTCGACTCGGGGATGCATCACCGAGTTTTTTTTGATGGTTCTCAGGGACTTGGATTGGGTCCCTACCTATGCGTGGGGTGCGGTCGCATTGGTGCATCTCTATGAGCAACTTTATCATTGGGGATGAGGCATCATGACGATCGATGGTTTCCTTCCCTTCCTCCAGGTGAGTTTAGTTAATGGGCATCATGACGTCTTTGTTTTTTTTATTGGTCATAGCAGGCATTTACTATTTATGCTTGTGTGTTATTGTTTTAGTTTTGGGCATATGACCATTTCGCTTTTCTTCTTCTGGGTGTTCCGTTGGAGGTGACATTGATGTTTCTGCAGATGCGCCTGTGGAGGGAAGCGTTGAGGGTCGTCACTAGTCTTCGGATCTTCAGACCGCGTGCGGTCTTTTCAAGGATATGCATGCAGGGTAGGTATATATATCATCATGTGTACATTTTGTTTCATTTTGTTTCGGGTTTTTAGGCTTTGAGAATTCATTGATGGGTTGGCTTGTTTATTTGGTTAGGTGATTTGATGGCCGTACGTGGCTGAGGAGGATGCGGGTGTGCCAGTGATCTAGTCTGGTCAGCCCTTCTTCGACGTAGACATATGGGTCCATTGCTTTGAGAGGGTGGAGAGGTTCCACCTATCTCGGGTGATGCGGAAGCTGGGGCTTACTCAGGGAGTCCCTCTAGAGATTCGTCACAGGGTGGCGAAGAGGATGATCGACCCCCCTGGCCGAAACTTTACAGAGCGGATGACACTTCAGATAGCGGATTTTAGAGCTGGGGCGACTAGGGTCACAGGGGCGCATGATGAGGCAGATGTCTGAGAATATAGGAGATGGTTTAGTGCATTAGATGGTGGGCGCCTCTTCACATGTCCCTTCCATGGGAGTGGTTCTTTCGCGATCGGCGGGCCAGAGTCGGCATCGGTATTGAGGGAGAGGCTGGCTGCATTGGAGTAGGGCCATCTCAAAGTGAGTTTACGAGGGGCGTTAGATGCTCTCCATAGGGCGAAGGAGCAAATGGGGTGTGCTCCTCATCTAGATGAGGAGATGTTGCACTCGTTGGTCCTCTCGGTGGCTCAGGCTAGGGCAATGGAGGATGAGTCTGGGGCTTGGCTAGTGGAGACTCGACGACTCCTGGTGAGTTAATTTATTGGTTTTTACTATTATGTGGACTTGGTCTTCTGGTCATTCTGACATGGTTATGGTGTCTCATTTTATTTTGGACAGTCTGAGAGGGAGGCCGAGGTTGTCAGTCATGTGGCGATGATAGGGTTGTTACAGAGTCAGCAGTAGGCCGGCTGAGAGGTGGAGGTCAGTTAGCGATCTGAGATTGACCGATTGGTAAATGTCTATATGCACTTAGTTTGGTTAATTATTAGCATCAGTTCGCCAACTGATGTGTCTATTGTTATTCGTAGAGAGCCGAGCTTGTTGCTGGAGGTCCCACTCTTCCGTTTGATCCATCTTCAGTTGCTTCCTCTAGTTGGGAGGATCCAGCGATGGCTCAGCTTCAGGCCGAGCTAGAGCATTGGGTAAATTCCATTCAATCTTTTATCTGGTTTGTGTCATTGCATTAGTTTGTTGGGTGTCATTGTTTCACTTTCTTAATAGTTTACTAACATTACGTGGTATTTCAGTGTCAGGTTGCCGAGGATCTTTAGACGAGGGAGGCGACTGCTGCATCTCTATGCCCGGAGAGTCAGGTATAGTTTCTGGTGTGGTGTTCTTTAGTTTAGGTTATTTCATTCTATTTATTCTGACATATTTTGTGTTGGCTTGTTTGGTTCTCCGCGCAGGCTATTCCAGACTCTGCTCCCGAGGCTCCCCCTCAAGGGTCTATCCCTATTCCTTCTCAGGTATGTTTTACTTATTATGTTCGTAGTTTATTTGTCATTATAGTATTTTCTGATGTATTTATTTGTTCTTATTGCAGCCACCTATGTTTGCTGCCCCTTCCGCACCTCCGGTTGATCCAGTGATGCTGTGACGGTTGAACGCCTTCTGGAGGAGAGGCTGGATCTGGTATGGTTCTTTCCTTCTTTTTTTGTTGTTCTTTTTTATGTTCATATATATATATATATATTGGTTTTCTTTGATTTGGTCTGGTTGCGTAGGTTCGTCAGCTTGAGGAGGCGCGCCGAGAGACGACGCGAGCACGCGCCACTCCTGGGGTGAGACGAATCCTTAGGGAAACACAAAGTGGTGAGGACTTGTTCATTGAGATGATGGTCACATAGAGGAATCAGATTGAGGCCTTTGGAGTGTGCATTGACGAGAGCGGAGATGCATCCTGGATCAGCGATGTCGTCGACGAGGAGTGAGCAAAGGGCGTGGTGGCTAGTCGACGATGGATCGGAGTCGAGGGCTACGGGTTCCTCGGCTAGGCAGTCTCATCACACGTCACGTGATTGTGTCAGCGGTTCCGTAGCGGGGCCTTGTCCTTTAGAGGTTCTACCGACTTCGGGTGTCATGATTGTGTATTCGGAGGATCAGTCTACGGACCTTTGAGCTGATGATACTGGGGACAACAGTGCTCGACCCTCCTAGTAGCAGCGTAGGGAGTAGGTGGTGTGCGTACTTATTTTTTTGTCCACTGTGGGTGTGCATTGTATATATAGGGGGGATGCCCCTGGTGACAAAAGAAAAGAAAACCTTGATATATATATATATATGGAGATTCTTTGATTTTGGATGTGCTTGATCGACTCCTTTTCTTTTTATTACCTCTTGCATCTACTATTTACTTTTGGTGCCGTCAGTCGTCATCGGGACTTGGATGCTCCCTAAGCTTGCCTGATGATGGTTGAAGGTTGCTTCGTATCTGTGCATGTAAAGGTAATACTATCAGTAATTTTTATTCTCTCCCTTACTAGTTGTCAAGGGGGGTGAGTGTCTGAGACCGGGGCCTGGTAGTAAAAGATGAATATATGCTCCTTTTTTTTTTTGTCCTTTTTTTTTGAAATAAAAATAATGTAATAGGGAAAGCAAATGACTAAGATTGAAATAAATAAATCAAATAAAAATGCCCCAGTGTAGGAACGTGGTAGGATTTGACAGTATAGTATCTTCGGTAACATTCTCCAAATGGTGACTTCGTTATTTCGCATCTTCCTTGTGAATGAGTCTGCACTTCCAAGGTGATTCTCCTTCTGATCCAAAAAAAATGCCTCAGTGTGTAGGTGCAATGGAGCTTTTCTAGGTTTCAGGTCAGCACTTTGGGTCTCTAAGAAGTCATGGGTATTTGGTGAGTTAGTTTTGAAGAAAGGTTGATCGGTACTGTCATCGAACCAAGGGAGGTCTCTTTGATTAGGTTAGTTGCATGCAAGGGATTACCTTAGGGTTGTGGTCATTCTATCCCGTGGTTATTAGGGAGAAGTACGGTAAGCATAGCGAGTGATTGCATCAGTCATCATTCATCGGTTTTCGATTTCATTTCTAGGAAAATCCCGTAAGGCTTTTGATTTATCGTCTGAAATAAAAATAGAAGAGGGGGATAAGGCTCAGTGATGTGGAGAATAGTTTGTATCTAACGCTTTCCAAAAGGGGTGAGTAACAATCTTTTTCTCAGAGGGATATGGGGTGCCATGATCAAGCTCTTCGTCATATTTTGGTACCATCAAAATCCCACATTCTATAGTTACCAGGGGTTTGTCCTCCTCCTACCTCCTTACGACGACATCTAGTAGTATAGGGACATCAGGGATGCCCTCGCAGCTTGCTTATACACTTCTAGTAAAGTATAAGAGATGTCCTCACGACCTGCTTATACTTCCCTGACCTCATTGACTTGTTCATTCGTCATAATGCTCTCACTCAATTTTTTTAATATATATATTTTTGAAAGCATCCAGCTAGCGTAAGAATAATGGGTTTTGATTGAACCTGACATCTTCATTTTTTTGCTCTAACGTCTCCTCCAATGGAGGGGGAAGGGAGATGAGGATCGAGTGTTACTTATGCTTTTGAAAGAGGTTAGATAGGTCATTTGTCCTTCAATCAAATTGCCCGAGTGAGAAAGTGGGCGGTAAACTAAAAGCCTTAAGGATATTATGAGAATTGATGACGTACGACAAATGAATGGGTTGTGACGACTACAGGGGTGATAAGTATAAGTATTTAACCACGGGATGTGACGATCATAGGGCTAAGGGTAGTATTTTCTAAGATACATGGCGTTCCAAGGGCTTGGGAGTTCTTCCCCATCTTGGTTCGTCAGTTTGTATGCATTTCCAGGGTATGCGATTGTTATAACATAAGGGCCTTCCCAGTTTGGTTTTAGTTTTCCTTTCGGATGGGAGTGCTTGGAAGGCATGATTTTCTTCAAGACTAATTCTCCAATATTAAAGGTTCGTTCAAGGACTTTCTTATCAAAGCCCTGGCCACTCTCCTCTGATATACTTGAGCGTGATCAGCTGCCCTTAGACGTGTTTCATCAAGTTACTCTAGCTGCGTGAGTAGGAAGATTCTCCTCTCTTCTAAGGATAGCTCATCATCGAGTTGAATCCGTAAGGATGGTACTTGTATCGCATATGGTAAGACTGCCTCCATCCAGTATGTAAGGAGGTAGGGAGTTTGGCCAGTGGCCATTCGAATAGAGGTCCTATAGGCCCAGAGTGCTTTCGGTAGTCGTTTAGGCCAGTTAGCTCCATTGCTTGTTTTTACTGTGTGCTTCAAAATTCAAATCAGTGTTTTACTTGTAGCTTTCGCTTGTCCGTTGCCTTAAGGGTAGAACTATAAAATCTGGCATAGATCGATACCGAACTTCTTGCATAACTTCTTCGTCTTCTCTACGATGAACTGTGGACCATTATCGGTAACAAACATTTTGAGTACTCTAAACTTGGTGATGATATTTCGAACGATAAACCTTACTAGTGTCAAAGCGATGATTCTGACATAGAATTCAGCTTTTGCCCATTTGGTGTAGTATTCGGTTGCCGTAAGTATGAACGCGTGCTTGTGAGTGTTCCCAACTGTGTCTATGAAAGGTTCGATGACGTCCAAGGCCCACATCGAAAATGGCCATGGTGAGGTCATAGTATTCAATGCAACTGATGGAGCTTTGATGAGTGCGGCGTGTTCTTGGCATTGCTTGCAGAATTAGACGTAGAGGTGTCAATCTTTGATCATCATCGGCCAAAAGTAGCCTTATTATGTAATTTGATCAGCAAGTCTCTGTCTACCGGCATGGGCGCTACAGGCACTGGCGTGTTATTCTCAGATGATGTATTGTCCTTCAGCGGTTGTGACGCATCATAGCAATACTCCTTTGGTGAAGGCTCCTTTGTATAACATTTTGCCGAGTATGCAGAATAGGGCTCATCAGTTCCTTATAGTCTTCTGTTCGATCTTCGTAGTGTATGGAGGGACGTGTTGATGCTTTAAGAAGTTTTAGATGTTGAAATACCATGGCCGTCCATTGTCGGTTGGTGAATTTTTAAATCTGAACATAGCGACTTCAATTTTTGCCTTGGCATGCTTTTTCGGAGTGATTGCTTCTTTTGGTCCTGTGCCGATGGGGAGGATTGATAGTTCTCTCTTGACAGTCCATGCTACCTCGTGAGTGGGTATTGTTAATTTTTTGATGAAGAAGGTCTTGGTACTTTGTCCAATGGGTATTTGGATAACCGAGACTAACGTGGCAAGGGAGTCTGCGAGCTCATTTTCTAATCTAGGGATGTGTGTGAAAGAGACTCGTTCAAATTTCTTTATTAAATATTGAGCGGTTTCTAGGTATGCCATTAGTCTCTTTTCCTTAGTTTTTCATTCTCCTATAACTTGCAAGATCACTAGCTTGGAGTCACCAATGGTTTTTAACTGTTTAACACCTAATTGTAGTGCTGCTCGTAGTCTAGCAATGAAAGCTTCATATTCTACGATATTATTAGTGACAGGGAAATCTAATTGAAAAGCCTTGGGTATGACAACCCCTTTCGGAGTTAGCAGGACTATCCTGATGCATTTTCCTTTATGATTTACAGTACCATCGAAATAAAGGGTTCATGACGTCTTATCGGGCTCTTCGTTATGAATCATGAGTAGGTCTTCATCGAGGAAATCTGCGTGTATGGGTTCATCACTCGGGAGTGGGAGGTCTGCAACGTAATTGACGATTGCTTGTCCTTTGATCGACTTCCTCGTGACATAAGTAATATCAAATTCTTGCAGGAGCATATGCCAGCGAGCGATCTTTCCTGATGTTGCGGGCTTTTCGAATATATACTTCAGAGGGTCCATTCGGGCTACTACTAGTATCCTATGCGCTCCATAGTAGTGCCGTAATTTGGTTGAAGCCTACACCAACGTGAGGCAGGTCTTCTCCATGGGAGTATATTTCCGTTCGTACTTGACCATCATCCTACTGAGGTAGTAGATAGCCTTCTCTCTTTTGCCGTCCTCTTCATATTGTCCCAGGATTACTCTCATTACTTTGTCGTTCGCTAAGAGGTATAGGATTAGGGGTCTTCCAAGAACTGGTGGCGATAGTATTGGCGGATTAAGGAGGTACTTCTTGATATTGTCGAAGGATTGCTGGCACTAGTCATCCCATTTGTCCTCAGTTCCTCTTTTAAATAGTCTGTAGAAAGATCGCATCTGTCTGAATGTTGGGAGATAAATTTCCTGATGAATTGCAATCTTCCTATCAGGCCTCGTAACTCTTTGATATTGCTGGTAGGTGGCATCTCAAGGATGACTTTGACTTTAGCAGGATCGACTTCGATCTCTCGCTTGCTGACTATGAAATCGAGTAATATTCTAGATGTGACTTTGAAGACACATTTCTTCGGGTTCATTTTTAGCTGATATTTCTTAGCTCTTTGTAGCACCAGTTGGAGTGCTTCAACATGTCCTGCCCGTGTTTATGACTTCACTAGTATGTCATCGACGTAGACTTTTTTACACATTTATGCATCATGTCATGAAAAATAGCCATCATGGCGTGTTGATATGTGACTCCTGCATTCTTGAGCTCAAAAGGCATGACGACGTAACAACAAGTTCCCCATGGCATGATGAAAGAAGTTTTTTCTTGGTCAGACTCTGCTAATTTGATCTGATTATACCCAGAGAAACTGTCCATAAAGGATATCATCTTATGTCCAGTGGTGTTGTCGACTAGAGTGTCAATGTGCGAAAGTGGGAAGTCATCTTTTCGGCATACCTGGTTGAGGTTTCAGAAGTCAATGCAAACCTGTACTTTGTCGTCTTTCTTAGCGACAGGTACTATATTGGCCACCCACTTGGGATAGAGGACGACTCGGATGAATTTAGCCTTGTGTAATTTGTCAACTTTCTCTTTAACTTGAAGGGCGGTTTGTGGGTGCATCCTACGGAGTTTCTGCTTAACAGGTTTGGCATCGGGTTCCAAGACAAGGCGATGCTCTACTAAAGTTGGGTCTAAACCAAGCATATCCTTATAGGACCATGTAAAGGAGTCGAGGTGCTCTTGTAGGACTTATGCAATTTGTTGACATTGCTTAGAATTAAGCATTGAGCTAATTAGTAACCTCTTGGGTTTCTCTTCAGTGCCAAAGTTGATTTCTTCTGTGGGTTTCGTGGCAGCTTGAGTTTACTCATCGAAACGCTTGATAACCTGTTGGAAGTCTGGCACCTCTTCAGCGACCGGTGTCCCTTCTTTATCTTCGGCAAGCTCATATACTGCAAAATTGTTACACTGGGGATTCGATTTTGCGAAAGGTAACCCTTCATTGGTACAATTTATGACCAACAGATCTTTAGTAAGGTGAAGGTTAAGGCTATTGATCCTTTTTTCAAAGTTGTGAAGTATCTCATCTGGTATGATCACTGGCTTGTTGTTTAGCCTGGATGGCTTGTGTCTTTGTGCGGGAGATAAGCTAGGAGTCTCAGGAGAGAAGTTTCCTTGTTGGCCGCAAAGTTGGTTTGGGACAAAGGGTTCCCTTTCTTTTCTTCTGATTTTTTTGGATTTTGTATTTATGAATTTTTAGGGATTTCTTCTTTTTCTATATTTTTGATTTTCGATAGTAGATATGGTATAGGGTCGATCGCCTCAAGAGGTGCCGGGGGAGTTGCTTCCTTTAGCTGAGGGAGCGAGACGACTGCTGGAGCCGTTCGGGTGATTCTTCGAGAAATGTGGACTTGTTCTGAATTTGGCATTTTTTTTGAAGTTATATGATGAGACCTTTTGAATAAGCGATGCCAATGACAGCGACACTAACATTAGGATTTCCTCTATCATGTTGATTGCGTCATCTTCAAAGAAGCTTTGAAGATCGTAATCAGTCGAACTATCATCCTCTGAGTTATTATATGGTCGCACTTTCGATCGAGGGTGACTTACTAAGGGATCCTTAGGGGTAGCGAGCTTTTTCCCTTGGACTTCGTAATATGCTAGGATAAGCGCACATGCTTGACAGCGAGGCTGGTAATGGTGAGAAATGCAGGGAGATTCCCAAGGGCATTCCCACCCTTCGAGGTTAGATTCGAGGCTAGTATTAAACTCATCTTCTTGATCTGACCATGCTTGGAGTCCTAGGTTGGCCCGCTCCGCTAGCTCGAGTGTAGGGAGGTCTATCCAGTAGTCCTCATCATCACTCGGTGGGGGTTGCCATTCTTTCTCAAGAGATTTCTAAAATATTTAGAGTTGTGGTGTGTCTGGGGATTGAGGAGTGTCTAGTTCAAGTTCCTCTTTGAACTCAATGAGGGTGATGGGGGTGCTTTCCCCCGGTCAACTAGATGACTGTTAGAATTTTCTTCTTACGTTGGTAGCCGAGTTGGTGGGTCATTACTTGCTTTTATTATTATGAGGTTAGAGCTGTTCGATTCTATGGTTACGGAATGTCAGATCCAGCCAACAAAGTATTCCAATATGCTGGTGCATGCCCTACAACGGGGTTGGTATGGGTGAGCGATACAAGGGGAGTCCCATGGGCATTCCCATCCCCCAAGGCCGAGGCCGAGGTGGATACTATGAGAGTTAAGATCCTCTTGTGGGGTGTCATCCTCTTCCCATGTTAGGTGTAAGTACTCTTCACTATCCTGTAAGGTAGCTATGTGGAAATCTTCATCGTCAGTGGATTCCCAATCATCTACTTGTGGCTCGAGTTTGGAAGGTTCTCCCTTTCTCTCTTCTATAAGCTCCTTAGTGTCAAACAAAGGTTTGACTCCTTCAAGCGGTTCATCAATATCGTTGTTTAGATTTGCCAAATCGTTAAATTCTTTAGCCATTTGTTCAATTTCTGCTTCTTGGGATTTAGTAAAGGACACTTCTTTCTGCCTTGGTACATCCGCTTTCTCCATAGTCCCATAGATGAAGTGGTCATATAGAGACCATTTTAGTTAGGCAGGGAACAAGTCGGCTTGCGGGCCATCCGATTGGTAACCTAACCCTATGTGCTTGTGTATTTTCATTGAGACAATGGGTTCGATGCAACCTTGCTTATTTTTACCAAGTCCGGTGTGGGGGACGTATCCAAGTTGGTACATGAGGTCCCAACCTTTTGTCGTGGTTGGATTGAAATCGTAAAGTTTGGCGAGGTCTGGGCCAACCTCTCTTCTCATTAATTTTTGTTGACGCATTAGGGGAGAGCTAGGAGGGGTGGGGGGACAGACTTCTGCAACAGTTGTCTCATCAGGGATTTAGGCCTTCTAAATGTGGCCTGTAGTCAATCAAGAATCATGGGCTGTCAGAATACTCGCAGCATAATCAGTGTCCATCTCTTGGAGGGGTGCATCAGCGTATATACGGACAATGGAGTCCTTGTATGAGAATTTGACTCATTGACGGTATGTAGATGTGACATCTTTCATTGACTCTAACCATTTTCTTCCTAAGATAAGATTATACATGCTAGCGGAATCAGAAACATGGAAAGTGACATCTTTTGTTACAGGTCCAAGGCGAACCTGAAGTTTGATAGTTCCTTTGACGAAACGACGCGAGCCGTCATAAGCTATAAGTGATAATGCAGAGGGTCTGACATCCTGCTATGTGTATTCGAGCAGCTTTAATTTCATGAGAGGGCAGATATTGAGTCCTACTCTAGTATCGACCAATGCATGGGGTACAGAGAATCCTCTAATTATGACTGTAAGGTATATGGGAGCTGCGCTTCCGCGGAGGGACTCTTTAGGCATGTCTGCGTCTGTGAAAGTGAGCGCCGGGGTTGTGCCATGATCGAGGCGATTTGGTGTAGCTCATCTAATGTTGTATCTTCATTCACTTGTGTGTCCTCAAGTGTTCTTATCAACAACCGGTGATGGTCAGGAGATTTTTTGATGAGTTCTAGTATAGATATTTGGGCCATAATCTTTTGAAGATGCTGCAGCAGGTCATATTCTCACTACGTCAAAATGAGGAATAAACCACTTTAGCTTTATAAAATAAACTACTATTTAAAATAGTAGTATAATATTCAACTCACTAAAACAGTAGTTTTACCCCCAAAAATAGTAATTTTTTAATTTTAAAACCCGTCACAACTACTGTCAAAAGAAATTGTTAGTCAATCGACTCTAAGGGACAGTGGTTTATTAAACCATGCCCACGAGAGCTACCAGACTTAAATATCTAATCGCGAGATCTTTTCTCTCGCTCCAACACCACTCTCATCGACAAAACCCCTCTCTCCATCTCTTCCACTTGCGTTTCTCGAATTTCTGTCTCTCCATTTGCAAACCCTAACTCTCCAATCAGATTTGGGTGATCTCCCTCCTCCCCAAACCCTAACTCAGATTTAGGTCATCTCCCTCCTTCCCAAACCCTCACTCTGTGTTTCAATTTGATTTTGGCCTCGAAAATCATGGAATTAGAGGCAGAAAATGGAGGAGTTGAGTTGGCGGTGGAGATTTGAGATCGAGATCTGAGATCATGTTCATCGATTTTGAGTGCTAGAGGTCGAGGTCGAGATTTGAGATCATGTACATCGGTTTCGATTTTGAGTGCTAGAGGTCGAGTCTGAGATCATGTTCATCGGTTTCGAAATTGGCGGTGGGAGATGAGTTGAAGTTTGTGGAGTCGAATGAGGGAAATAGAGGTGAGGAGAGTTTGAGCCCTGAGGCTTTGTCAGCAATGGATTGAATAGCAACCGATGGATCGAATAGTTGCAGCGAAAGATTGCAGGCGTGAAAATGGCTCTCCTCATTAGCAATCAATGGATCATATAGTTGCAGCGAACGATTGCAGGCGTGAAATTGAGGTAGTTTTTTACCGATTGCTGGCATGAAATTGAGGTAAATGTAAGTTTGAACATATGATTGTAGTTTTAGATTTCGTGAATGCTGTAGAATTAGGGTTTCTGTGGTTTAATTTGCTGTTTGCGTCTAAGATCTGGAAGATCATTACTACTTTGATTTCGTGAATGCTGCAGATTTAGGGTTTCTGTGGTATAATTTTCTCTGGAAGATCACTTTGATTTGGATTAGAGATTTGAAGGCTTTATTCAACAGGTATGGTGATTTCTTATCTGTTAATCTTAGATTTCTTATCTGTTTATCTTAGTTCACTGTTGGATCTACTCGCTCTAAGCTTCTCGTAGATCTGGTTGGAGATCCTCTCGATTTCGGTATGAGATTAATTTTTGCATATATTTTATCTTCTATATATTGTTCATCCGTTATTAATTTTCTTGTATATTTGTCAAAATAGAAAGATAGGATGGTTTTATCTTCTATGATATAACTTCAATTTCATCCATATTTAGTAAATAAATATATTTTTAACTTTTTATTCAAAACTATTTTTGCATATATTTTATCTTCTATGATTATGTATGTCTTCAAATAATTTTCTGCACACCATGACCACATTCACTTCAAATTAAGTTGGCGATATTACTCGCATTATGCCATGTTATGGGGAAAAAGGCAGCAGTTAGCTGTTTGGTTGTTCATAAAAATGCTCATAATGGTTCAGCAGAGATTACTAACTTTTTATTATTTTTTTACTTATAAAGCATGTCCTTGTAATAGACAAGTCATTCTCAAAAACCCCAATGGTCCATCACCTTTGAAATTATTATACCACTAATAATTCAACCAACCCGTTCAGCGAAGCCGCCCATTAAAGCTTGCAACTCAGACAAGTGGCATCAAATAAAGAGCCTCCCTCTCTTCTATGGTGATGTCACCTGTCATTTCTGACGTGCTTGCCGGTTGTGGACAAGTGGAAAGATCTATAATGTCAAATATTGAAAGAAAAATAAACATTTTTATCATGGGATTCAAAGTAATCAATGTTTGTTAAATATCTATGTTGTTATAGATTTCCATAGTAGCCATTAATTTTAAAATACATTGCCCTCTTCGAATAGCATGGAGACATTTTTCATGCCAATCTTCTATGGATATGGTAGGCAAGTTTTGTACAAGCAAAGTAGAGGAGGGTGACATAGCGCAACGCAATTGGCTACAAGTGCACTGAGCCTACAATGCAAGTCGGAGCAGCAAGTCACATTGCGCCATGTCAGTTGCCTGAACAAAACCTGCCTGCCGATTTCAATTTTCCATTTTCCATTGGATTGAGGATTGGTCACAATTTATTATAAGTACTTCATGAAGACTTATATATCTCACCCTCTAGCAAGGATCAAAATTTTGGTAGAAATGACCGAAATTATCAGTTTTGGTCCCCACCGAAACGATAATTTTGGCCAGGCAAGCCTATAGAGGATTAAAAATATAGATGTCTCGCACCATACGAGCTTGTCTTGCCTGAAATGATGCTAAAGAATTTAGTTCCGGATTGGCCTACTGCATCTTTAGTAGACCCATTGACAACTTGATGTTAGTATGTTACTAAATATTTCCATCTTGGTTTACCCATCTTGGTTTATTGTTTGATTTAAGCTTATCAAACTTATTGTAGAAGTTGCTGCGAAAAGATGAAGTGCCAATTAGATTTTGGGTGCCCTCCTATTGGTACATAACTATCATAATGAGTGGTAGTTTCTGGTTCTAAGTTTGAAATATATATTAGAGATTTTATTTATTTGGCTTTCTTTGGCAGATTCGACCAATCCGACATGATGACTTGTTCTCAATGGCTTGGTTTCTGTTTTATTTGACCAGAACCCACGACAGAACTGAACTGGTTGCTTTTGCTTTCGGTTCGGTTTCAATTTTTTTAATATTTTTTTTGGGTTCTTTTCTTTTCCTCATAACAGGAAATACAGAGAAGCTGTCCAAAATGCTGATGATTGCTGAGATTAAGAATAATGTTATGGGTCAGTTTAATAATGCTCTCTATCTTGGCGACATCCATGAGCATGTCAAGATCTTAGAGAATGCTGGTCATTTGCCTCTTGCATATGTTACAGCAGTTGTCCATGGGTTCATTGAAGTTGCTGAGAGGCTTGCCGCTGAGTTGGGAGATAATGTCCCTTGTCTGCGGGAAAAGTTCCTTCACTTTTGATGCCTCCTGCACCTATCCTATCTAGTGGGGATTGGCCCTTGTTGAGGGTCATGAAAGGCATCTTTGAAGGTGGATTAAAAAATAATATCGAGGGCATGGGTAGAGTAGGACATGAGGACGACGAAGATACTACTGGTGCTGATTGGGGTGATGACTTGGACATGTTGGACATGGATGGTGGCCTGCAGAATGGCGATGTTGGACTTGTTGTGGCTGATGAAGTGGGGAAGTGACTAATGAAGGGAATGATGATGAGGATGGAAGTTGGGATCTTATAAATGAAGTGACTTGCACAAAATTATAAATGAGAATTCTCTTTTGTATTTGAGCTTCTGATCGGCCTTCCAGCAACTGTTGCAATTCTTGAGCCTCACCAAATTCATACATTTTACAGGAGAGGCACGCAAGAGTGTTGATTTTCTGAAGGATCAAGATGTCATTAGCGCTGTACTCAACATATTTCAGGTAACAGTAGTACTCTTTAATCAATTCTAAGACATTTTTTGTAGTTGTTTTGACTCCTTAATTTGATTTTTTAAGCCTAGTGATTGCTCGGCATTCAGTGGGTGTTCCACACAGAAGTTTTTGATTCTATGTGCATGATTACTTATTCTTTAAGAACCACTTTATTTTAGCACTTCTGTTTCAAATGAGCAGTATAAAATAACCTACGTCATTTTTCATTGTAGATCGCAATCTCTCTCTCTGTACCCTCTAGATTCGTTGGAATTTTTTAATGCTTTGTACTAAATAAAATACCACACTTATGGAATTGGGTTTTTTATGTTTAAAATTTCTCAGCTTTTATATTCCTTTTTATTTTTTGGAACTCTGCTACTAGCTTGCTATCTCCTAAAGGTGTTAACTATGAAGGTACTAATCTGTTTTTTATATTTAGGCTTTCAATTTAAAGATTGGTGGAAGAAGATGGAGTTTTTGATCTGGTATTCCCTTTTTTCTTGTTTGTTTTAGTGCAAGCTTTGATGGGTATAAAAGCTGCTTTGAAGGATCCACATGGTGTTTTTGAAAATTGGGATCAAGACTCTGTTGATCCTTGTAGTTTAAATGCTAAAAAATCAGTATTTTTTACATAAATTTCTTTTAAATATTTCTTATTGGCTACATGTTATGAAAAATAAAACCAAAGAAGAAACCCATCTTTTTGTTTGTGAAGTTGTTTTAATGGTGGTGTAAGTGCCCTCAAGAAATTTTTTATATGTAAGAGCCTGTAAGTGCCCACAAGAAATTTGTGCTGGATAATATAAATATCCATAAACTTATGAAATGGAATTTGGACGAAAAGCATTCAGCAACTGTTCCACAGTTGCCCTGCTCTGGATTTACAGGACAGGTTACAGTTGATTTATGCCCAGAAAATAGTATTCCAAATTTTGAGGCCCAATCACATTCACAGGGATCTACTGAGTACAACATCGAAGGTTTTTCCATGTACTTAATTTTTGTTTATTATCATTCAAAATATGAAAATACTTTTAGTTATGATCTGCTCTTGTTATGGTAATTACTGAAATTTTCATGCAAATTTGTCTCTATAATTTTCTGTGGCACTTTGGATTTCTTCTTTTTAACATCATTCCTTTTCCCAAGGAGAAGAGTAATATCATCATCATCATCATCATCATCATCATCATCATCGCCTTGTCTCATCTACTTGGGGATGGCATAAAGAGAGCAATAATATTTGAATTGATCCTTAGGACCTTTTTTATAATAAACAACTTTATGGATTCATTCAATATCTTGTTATCACCTACCAATAAGTTATGTATATTGGTGGAATGGTATTCTGTGATAGCACAACCAGAACTCTATGTCCTTTAAAAAGTTGAAGCACTTGAAGACTTGGTATCAAATTTTCGTTTATTTTTTTACCATATTACATTATATTTACATCATGCAAACATTATATAGGTATGAATTGGATATCCATATCCTTGTCTTGAATTTTAGAAATGACTGCTTGTATCCCTGAAGCCTGATCCTAGCATCATTTAAGAATTTTACAAATTATGATGAAGCCTAATCCTAGCATCATTTAAGAATTTTACGAATTATGCTGAAGCCTGATCCTAGCATCATTTAAGAATTTTAGGAGTTATGATCTTATTGATATGCAGGTATGGTAGTCTATCATCACAAATTATTGGTTCTTGCTGAACCTATATAGAAGATTTCTATCTTCGGAGTGACACAACTCGAAATTTGAAATGATGTGATCCCTGAGTGATTGTGGCTCCTTTGGCAAAAAACATTTCTGCGTACAATAGTCTTGAATCAATATGGATTCGCATCTATCCCATATACTAACATGGAAGAGAAGTCGTTTCTACCTTAACAAAGATTACATACCAGGGAGTGATTCTCTCACAACTGCATGGCAAAAAGAAAATGTTGAAGTGTGACTTGTATAAGTATGATGTGTGTGTCTAGTCTGGATATATAACTGCTAGTGTTAGTGATGTATAAGAGATCCTAATGTGAGGGATAGAAATAATAACATGATAGGTGTGAGAAACTACACCACAACTATAATTCCTTCATCTCTTTCTCTTTTCCTCTTCTTTTCTCCTTCAACTAATTCACCGTGACTTGTAATGCTAATCTAATTTTATTGCTGTGTACACTGATGTAGGTATGCTTTACGTGGTCGCTTCCACCCGATTCAATGTCTTAATCGGAGCATGCAGTAACTCGAGGTGCCATCATTTCAGAAATCATTTCCTTAGCATGTCGGGAGTCGTTGGCGGGCCTGGTTGATAAGGCAAAAGCCTTACTTTTTTGGGCCGGGTTTGGATCAAGTTGCCCGGTAAATATGTTTTAAATGTCCAACAACTTTGACTATTGACGGAAACACTTTGACTATGTGGCTGATAGACACCTATATTTAATCTGAGAAATTGACTATCAGATTAATTTTACCATGAACAAAACCAATGGTTTTGATGATAGGTATTACTGTTCTCTATAAGAATTGAAAATACTCTATATCTCTTCTCCTACCTTAAATCAGCATAACATCAGCACTTCGTCTCTAATATGTTGGCATACAAATTTCAAAAGAACTGAAGTGGAAGATTCGCACTTCTCAGCCTTAGACTCCTACATCAATTAAATTACTAGAAATAATACCATATTTTAATAAAAAAGGTCCCTATAAATAGAACCCATTTCCCCAATTTCTATATCCAAACTCATGAGTTTTTAAATTAGTGAAAGTTCTTAAAAAAAATGTCTGAGACTCTGAAACCCAAAATTCTGATCTTTTGTAAAGTCCACGATTGGTGGTGAGAAAATTGCAGGCGAGGGCTTAGCATGAAGGAGATGGGGCCATTGTTAGAAGAACCATTGGGAGGTATAATAAAATTAATTAATTAAACTTTTGAAATGGGTCTCTGATTTCTATCTTCTTCTTTAGTTTGGATAGAAATTATAGAAATTTAAACTGTTTTGATTAATGAGTATTTGTGTATTAGGTTCGAGTTGAAGTATTTTGATCCATTTCTTCTTTTGGATGAATTTTCAGGTGGGTATTTCTATATTCTGTCATTTCTTCATTATTATTTTCTTTGATTACATAATATTTATATGTTTCTTTACCCATATAAAAAATATATATTTATTTGTTTCCTTGATTCTTGCAGTCACAGCTCCCGTTGAATTTCTTGATCACCCACATAGAGGTCTCAATTTTTTCTTAGTAATATAAATATATCATATATGTGATTTCATTATTTTGAGGATTCGAGTAGGTTCGTTTAAGCCATTGACTTGAGTATTCTTTATTTTTTTGTCTATTTATATATTTGTTTTTTTATATTCTCTTTGCAGGGTTTGAAACAGTTACTTACATATTGGAGGTAAACAATTGCTTTTTCTTTCTCCCATCCTTTGATTCAAATTGATTCAAATTAGTCAATGGTTTTTGGTTGGGTGAGATTACATTTTCATGAGGTGCAAATAAGAGTTCCCTATTTATGATGAGTTAAATATTTTTAAATATTTTTAAATGTTTAGGGAGCTGTGACACATAAAGATTTTGAAGGGCATAAGGGCACCATTGAAGCAGGTGATTCGCAGTGGATCACTGTAGGGAGAGGGATAGTCCACTCAGAAATGCCAGCAAGCCAAGGAACTCAAAAGGGTATCCAATTATGGATCAATATCTCTTCAAAGCACAAAATGTAAGACCACCTTCAAATATGAACACTAAGCTTGTAGTATATCCATCTTATGGATGATAAGTTGCCACTTATTGTATAGTTGACGAGTGGATGCATGTGGGGTTGATTTAAAAGAGTAGCAGTATTTGCATCCCTTGAAAAGGTAGGTACACCTGTGGCGAAAAGTTTCAGCTAATTTGAATCAGACAAAAGCGACCATTTTTTGTCTCAATCCTCAGCAAAAAGTATCTTAAGATCATGGGCATGCATACCATCAGACGCTCAATTTTCTTATTTTACATGATACACATCTAAAAAAGTAATAGGAAAATCCACATGATTTTTGGGTCACATTTGTAGGATGTTTACCATTTGGAATAAAAATTGACCATACGATGTTAAGTCTATGCCCATGATTTTAAAATCTATTGCATGAAAAATTGAGATAAAAATTGTTCTATACCTTCTTATTCAAATCTGTCAATGATTTTCGTTGTGGCTGCGGTGCACTCTCCTTTTCAAGGTGTTTTTGTCTCTATGTTTTAGAAGCCACAAACTGGACCTTGCATTTGGGTTGAGCCTTGGATGTATCTACATGCTTATTCTTGTGTTTTCAGGGATGTTGCTGATGTCGAATATGTACCCTTGGATCCTATCTATGTGTTCTATATAGGGATGGTTTTATCAGATGTATTTATCAGGATCATGCACTTTTTCTGCACTCATTCTTGATTCATAGGTTTAATTGTATTTTCAGTTTTTGACCCCGACCTGTTATCCACTTTTGGACTTGATCTGGATCTATTAAAAAAATTATATACCTATATATTGTGTAGTAAATAGGTACCAGGTTGGGTTGGGTTTGGGCTAACTTGAATACAACCTATTTATATAATAGGTCAATATTTTCAACCCGGCCTATTAGATGGGGACTCCTTAGATGGAAGTCATCAATATCTCAGTTTAATGTTCTCTTTTTATTTCAGGCGAAGCTTTCCGATTTCAAGCTCACCTCAAACGGATCACTAGGGGACGGGGACACTTGGCAGGAGAGACGGAGCATATTTAATTTAATTTTTTTTTATTTTGAAAATGGGCTATGGGGTCCTTAGATTTTTAACTCTCTTTCTTTTCTTCTTTTTGTTTGAATAAAAGGATTGGGCATGTAGAGTTTAAAATGTTTGGCTGATTTGAAAGGTTGGATAATAGGTTTAGATGCAACCTTTTATTTGAATAAAACAATTGGACATCTATTTTTTTTATTGATGACATTGAATGATTTGCATTTGAGTTGAATGGATGTGCTGAAATATGAGATTAATAGTTTTTTTTCTTTATATAATTTTGTTTAAAGCATTAAAAAAAAGTATTAAATAAATTACATTAAAAAATTTGCATTAAAAAAAGCATTAAAAAATTGCATTAAAAAAAAGCATAAAAAAAATTGCTTAAAAAAACGTCGACGTAATTTTTTTTTTTTTTTAAATTTGTATAAAAAAACCATAGCCAAAAGCAGTGATTTTTTCTATGACTGTTAAGAGCAGTCGTTGTTGAAGTTCATAAACCACTGCCATGTATAGTGGTAAAAAAAAACCACTGCTTTTTTTACAATTGTTTAGGGCAATGGTTTTTTTGAAAAAAACCACTGTTTAAGGCAGTGATTTTTTTGGCTTTTTCACATAGTGTCTTTCCCTAGCTCGAGTGTCATTTCTTTGCCCGGCTAATGAGCTTTGGGTGCAGGTGGTTGGAGTGGTTGAGGTGCAGGGATCGGTGGAGGGATAACGTGAGGTGGGGGCGGCAAGTTAACCTCTCTTTCTCGCCCATTCCCCTCTAGTAGTTGTGCATTCGTGAAATCTTTATTTCGAGAGAAAGGTAAAAATGTGTAATTGGTTCATGATTTAAGAATTGGGAAAGTCGGTTGTTGACTGAACCCAGTGTGGCTCGACGTCGATGTATTTGTGAAGTGAGTGAAATTTGAGGTCGGAGCGTGTACTTGCATGATGCAGCCCCAAGGAGGGAGGTACTATGTGTAATCATCTTCTTCTAGGAAAGTGGAGACTAGAGTTTCGCATGGGTCAGGATATTATTCTCGCTCACTCTCTCCCATGTTTAGCGAACACTCAGTCTTTGCTTCATTTTCTAGGTTCGGAGTCTTTCGGGTGACACTTTCTACCCATGTAGTAATTTGGGCTGTAATTTGAAGAACATGGTCTCCATAGTCGGGCTCAGAATCAGACGAAGGAGGTGGTAATGGCATTGGCTAAGGATTTGGAGGGGTTAAAGGTTATGGTGAGTGACTATGGAGGAATGGTCTTCGGGCCCTAAAAGAGTGAACTCGTATTTGAGTGAATTTTGGATAAGGAGGTGGGCTCGGTGGGGCCATTCGAGTGATCAAGGCCGAGAGATGCCGGGGTAAAGGAACTCTCGTAGGGGTTGCAAAAGTGTCGGAAGGTGGGATGTGAGTGATTAAGGTGGAGGGTTGGAAGGAAGATCGACCGGGGAGATCTACGGTGGTGACCTAAGTCAGTGCTGCTTGGTTGTGGTTGGGCATGGGGTTATTAATGATCCCTAAATTTTGTTGGGGTTGGTTATTGCTAGGGTTAGGATTCCTAAATTCTTCCTAGTTGATTTGTTTTTGGTCACTCATATCATAGATTACATCTCATAAGACCCCGCAGTCTTTTGGGTTGTGTCCCGCGTATCGATGGAATGCACAGAATTTGCTATAATCTAGATTCATCAGCTAGGGCCGAGGTCTGTCCTGCAAGAATTGGAGGAGATTCTGAGTGTTAAGAAGATGAAAAATGTTGGGGATTGTATCAGGTAAAAGGGGATAGTGTTCCCGCCTTGACTAGTAGGGGCCTCTAGTTGGGTTGAAGTTTTGCGGTGGGGGTACATTGTTGTAGTTCGACACATAGGCCGGTCGATTTTGTGTCGTATTCTGGTTCTAGTAGGTGTTGGGATATTGGTTCATGTTTTGGTATTAGCCCTGATTTTGATTCTGGCCTTGGTTTTGGTTCACATATCTTTGTTTATTAGCTCCTTGGTTTTGGTTCGTGTACCATTGTTGATTCTGATTTTGTTCAAAATTTCACGATTAGAAATTTTCGTTCTCGAGATTTTGTCCTTGGTTGACAATGGTGTTAACCTGTTCAGTTCTTGAGGCTTTCTTGTTATTTTTTGACTTTGATTCATTAGAAGAGCCTACTTTCGACATGACTATAGAAAGGGCGAGGTCTTCGCCTTTAATGTGTTACACTAGTCGGGCTGCTCGGGCGTGGAGTGTAGTAAAGTCGGTGTAAGCACTTATAACAAGCGCGCTCTTCAACGATTCCCTAGTATTGCTAATAATAATATTAATCGAGTCTTTTTCTTTTATTAATGTGCCAATTCTGGCAACAAGTTTTCTCCATCTGGCGACAACGTCAGTAAATTCTTCATCGGGCCCTTGCTTGGCCGCCATCAGATCGCTGAGACTGACTGTCTATTGGATTAAATACTTGTATTGGTCTAGGAATTGATCGACTAATTCATTGAATGTTTCTATCTTAGAGAGCGGGAGTCCCGTGAACCAAGCTAGAGCTTCTCCTTCTAATGAGCGTTGGAAGTAGTGAATGAGAAGTCCTTGGTTATCATGTATGGGTCAAAAATCATTGCAAAAGAGGGCTAAGTGATGTTTTGGATTTTTGGTGCCACTATATTTGGTAAATTTCAGTGGTTTAAATCCTATTGGCAAGTTAAATTTGACATCTCGAAAAAATTTGTCGAATCCAAATGAGTGACCAGGGCGTTCCCTCTTGGCCATATATTTGTCGAGCATTTTAGGGAGATCTTCAATTTTGATAGTGTTGTCTTTCGGAGCGGCCCATGTGCCAATCCTGTCTGGAGAGTCCTCGTTAAAGAATGTGTGAGCAGGTTGCCTCAATGGTGTGGCACGGGCTGACACTGTGCTCGCGGTAGGCGATGGCCTTTCCTGTCGTTCTTGTTCTTCTGAATATTGTCATGACCTAATGGTCTCATATGCGGCAGCCAATCCCTGAAGCAATTTCTCAGAGTCATCATCTCCTCTTTGTATTCTTTGAATACTGAGCTCTATGATTTGTTGAGCGGTAAGGTTTTATCCAATGTTACCATCTCACCCATTATTATTATTCCCGGTGTGTGGGGTAGAGAAGGGATTTTCTTGTTCACCAACTATGCTAATCTCAGGTTGCCATACGCTGGGATCGTAAAGGGGTTCTTCTCCGTACATGGGGTTGTTATGATATCCCCACAATGGTGGGTCTCCTAAACTCACTCTTCGTATGCTAGACATCTCGAGTCTTTGACGAAAACTCATGTATCTAAAGGGATTCGGAACAACGTGACGGAAAGTAAAACAGGGAAACAAACTAAACTACCTATCTAAAGAAAGGGAAGAGTTCAACAAAAAAGTCTCATCGCGATCGCCAGTCTGTTGGTGCACACTTTTTCTAGGTTCCTCTCGGTCCCCGTTGAATTAGTGACCCAATTCTGTCCAAGTGGATTCTAGTGATGTGGTGCTTGGCATGCTAGAAATAAAATAAAAAAAAAAAAAGGGGGAGGTTTTCTAGGAAGATTCCTAGTTTGTTGCAATTGCCAGCTGCAGATATTTAACAACGCTACAACACATCTATGATCATGCTTTAGAGTGGGTGTGGGTTACTTTTATACTGAATCGTCTGCCTGTGAACGCCAGCAGTTATGGCTCCTCCTTATAATTTAGATAGTTCAATTTTTCTTTCTTTCCCTATTATTACTGTAATTCGAATAAGTTCAGATTCCCTAATTCTGTCGTGAGTCTAGTGGTGTAGATTTATTATAGTGATTTAATCTAATATTATAATTCTATTAGGTGCCTAATTAATTTAGTTTCCTAATCCTATTAGAGTTCTAATTAATTTAGTGTCCTAATACTACTATGAGTCCAATTAATATCAGTCACTTGATTGTACTAGGGATGTAAACATGTTAGTTCTGGTAAAACTCTAATTAAATCAAGTATGCTGATCGTGCTAGAATTCTAAGTAAAGCAATTATAATAATTCTACTGCAATTCTGATTGAAATATGGAACTAACTTTACTAGGACTCTAATTTAACCAATAAATTAAATTTATAAAAATCTATTAAAACAAATAAACTAATCTTATTAAGAAATCTAATTAAAATAAAGGAACCAACTTTTTTCTAGAATTAGAATCAGGGCAATTATTCTAGGGATCTAATTAAAATAAAGCATGCAAATTAATTATATTAAGAATCTAGGAAATTTATGGACGTGATTTTCTAATCCTAATTAAAGCAATAAAATAATCCTACAAAAAAGGATTTTGGGCCCACTATGCTAAGGAGGATTGGCCTCGTTCCTGAGTACCCTCCATAAGCTCCCTTGGGCAAATCGGGTGACTGAAGTTAAGAATAAATTGGATTTTTAGATTAAAAAATAGTATTTTGGATTTTTGAAGTCATTTTTGGGATTATAATCAAGAATTAAATTATAAAATTAGGACTGTAGAAGACCAAATTAATGTTTAGGATTTTAGAGATATTAAATTAAGGAATTAAAACTAGAATTTAAAATTTTAAAGATTGAATTCGGGTCCGAAATCAGAAAATCAAGCTGTATGATTAATGACTAGTTCTAGAAACTATGGACTAGAACCAGAGATTAATGATAGGACTAGAGATTGAGATTTTAGAATAGAATTAAGTCTATGGTTGGTGAATGAGGCCATCAGATTAAGGACTGGTTTTAGTAACAAAGAACTAGAACCAGGTATTAAAATTATGGTCCGGAAAAGTGTGCTGCGGTCTAAGACTGAATTAATATTGATAATTTAAAACTAAGAAAAATCCTAAGTCTAAGAACTAAGAACTATGGTTGGAAATTAAAAGTTACCTAAGGCCGAGGCTGCAGAGAGAAGTCCCAAAGATTTGAAGCTTGAATCTCAAAATCATGGCTAGGTTGCTCTATGGGTTCGTCCTCGGAGTTCTCTGGTTTCGAAATCCCAAAAGAATTTTGTTCTCCTAAAATTCCAGCCTGTCCTGGGGCGAATTAGAAAAAATCTTTTATAGGTTTTTCTCTAATTACGCACCATGTTTCAGGTGTTTAATTGAATTATGCACCAATTTTCCGGTGCTTAAACGCTTTGAGTCAGTCATCGACTCAGTGAGTGACTGGTTGACTTGCTCAGCGAGCTTCCTAGTTCTAATCACATTAGAACTAATTGTGCGCTTGGTGTGGAGTGCGCAATCCGATTAAGTGTTACATTCGAAGCGCTTGATCGAGGAAGCTTAGGGGTTAAGGACAATGAGACTAGGTCGGGCATAGGCAATTGCGTGTCGGTAGTCGGGTGCTCAATCCGATCGTGTGTCTCGTGTGAGGCGTGTGATCGAGTCTCGAGGTGGTCTAGGAAAGGAAGTCTAGTCTGAAAAGGGGACTGATCGCACATGTGTGGTTTTGCCTGTAATCGAATTACACGCGTGGTTCTAGGCTCGTAATTCGGGGTTGTCTAGGTTTGGGTCGGGTCTGAAATGCCAGACTATTGTTTCAGCCTACATTTCGACTATATACTATTGTTTCAGTATATAGTCTCCCTACGCCAGGGTTTGAACCACATAGCTATTATTTCAGCCTGTGTCTAGCCATATACTATTGTTTCAGTGCATGGTTCCCAAGTTAGGGTCATGGGGCCTGAGCCACAGAGCTATTGTTTCAGCTTGTGTCCAGCCATATATTGTTGTTTCAGTTTGTGTCCAGCCATATGCTATTGTCTCAGCATATGGTCCCACATTATGGCAAAAGGGGTCTGAAATGCTAGACTATTGTTTCAGTCTGCATTCCGATTATATACTATTGTTTTAGTATATAGTCTCCCTACGTTGGATTCTAAGCCACAAAGCTATTGTTTTAACCTGCGTTCAGCCATGTACTATTATTTCAGTGCATGGTTCCCTACGTTAGGGTCAAGGGGCCAGAGCCACATAGCTATTATTTCAGCCTGTGTCCAACCATATACTATTATTTCAGTATATGGTCCCAATTGGGGTTATGAGGTCAAAGGTTGACCAAACAGATTTGTATATTCCGAGAGGGCAAAATGGGGGTGTTTACAGATGGACCCACCCTTGAGAAAACAAAGTAAAAAAAGGCAGCAAAAATACCAAACCTAAGCCAAAAGAGGAGGAAACAGTGCAGCCTCGGGCTATAAAGACCCCACTCTCCCCAAGTTTGGCCTGACTCATCTATTAGATGCGCCAAGCCCACTTTTCCCCTTAATTGGCCTGGCGCATGTAATAGTTGCGCCAGACCAACACCCCCCCCCCCCCCACACCCCCAACAAGCAAAAAAAATGAATGAGGGTTGGGGAGGGTTTGTTCTTGCTGGTCCCCTGGCCAGCTTGCTTGCATTTCTTATATTTTACCTGAAAAAGCACACTTACAGGGGCAATTTTTTGGGCACATCTAACTTATATAAGTCTTTATGCAGGAAAGACCCGCACGGGCATGGAAATAATGGCCGAACGTTAACAAGGCATGTGGCCCCGAAGGCCATCCTTTTCAGCAAAATCAAACCCATCCTGTAGGTAATCTGACACACTACAACAAGCAAAGGAGAGATAGAGTGTGCAATTAAAAGAAAAGGCGCTAATGTTTATCTAAAAAAGCTAAGAAAAGCATCCAAAGTAACACACAAAGTCATATCATCCATTACACATTTCCAAAATCCAAAAATAAACATGTCCCAGAAAGTCTTTAAGTTCGAAAATCCTAAAGCAGAGCCTAATCTCTGGCAGCACCCCTGAACCTCTTACGCCGGCGCGAAGAACTCTGATAGGTCTGGACATCCCCCACTCGGGCCCACACTTGAGATAGCCGGCTGAGCAATGAGCGTGTTTCCTTTTCACAGCGCGTTGCAGGTCATACCCAAGATCATTGATTAAGACCAATTGAAAGATAAAGATGGCAAAGCAATGATGAGAAAACAGGCAGTATGACACTCACCACTTCAATTTCCCAGAGGCCGACAATGTTGCGGTAATATTCTACTTGATTCGCGGCCGATTCGTAGTCCTGCACACCAAAGGGAAAGACATCAGTTACATAGGCACTGATACAAGCATATCTCTAAAAAGGGTAAACATACAGAAAAGGAAAGGCTTATCCCAAGAATCAACTCAGGAGGGGGAACCCAGATTGCTTCAGTAGAGATGCGAGCCTGCTCCTCTACAGCCGTACATAAACCCGTCAGAAAAGCATCATCGAGGCGTGTTGTGTCCTACCTGCCTCACAATTATTAAAGGGTTAAAATAGTGAACTACATCAAAAATGGTCTTAAGGCAAGCAGGTAGTCCTGCAAGAATCAAGGCTGTTGCAGCAAGTTTGATAGGTAAGTAAGGGTATGCCCACATGGAAATGCGTTCTAAAGCATGGTAAATCTGCAGATCCATGACAGATCTGGCACCCTACCTATATCAGAGAATTAGATTTCTCTTAAGACTATGATTTGTCCACTTTAATGGCCACAGACCATCCAATAGAGTCCCACCATTCTAAAGCCTCCCTCGAAATATGATAACCACTATAAATGCTGTGAATGCCAAGCCACAGGCACAAGCACCCACAAGAGTATTAGATCTAGACAGATTAAATGACCTTCAAGAGATCTACCAGTTAAGTGGGTGGGCTGCTTCCATCTACACAAATCTGATCGAGAATCTAGTGAAACAAGATGATCTATAGATCTAACTAAGCAATAAAATCAACAATTCATTGAATAAAACAAGGTGGTATAATGAAATGCTCTCAGATTTGTAGTCTGTGCAACAGTTGACCCATAATAATGCTCTCAACTTCCGCAAATTACAGATCAATCTCACCCTTACTGCTCAAAAGAGTTTAGCCACTCATGATTGGCTAAAGAGAGAATGGGAGAAGGAGGGAGATTGGAGAAGATGGATCTTGAATTAGGCTCTGGTTCTCTCAAATTCTGGATGGTTATTCTGTATTTTCTCTAAGCTTTTATACTCTCCTCCTCTGTCCTCAGATTTGTTTCAACCAATCAGAGCGCAAGAGAATAATTTTGTTATTCTGGGCTGCTGATGTGGCCGATTTCTCTTCTAGAAGCTCTTTTCCCATTGGTCCACAATTAGCAAATACACGTGAGGCCGTGAGGGTTTCCAGTCGTGCGCAGTATAATACCAAAAATACCCCCATGGGTCGCTAACATGCTTTAGGATGCGTGCACAAACTTTTAAAATTAGCAGCTACTGAAGGAACATGCTGAGAAGTTGCCAAAACGAGTGTCGAGAGGTTCAGGGAACCTCTCGACAGGTTTTGAGTTTGCATTATATGCATATCGATAGGTTGCATTGGCCTTCGATAGCTTCTGTGGACTTCTCGAGAGGTTTGGAGTCTTCTCGACAAGATGAGTGAGTAGCTCTCGATATGTTTAGCTTGACTAGTCGATAGGAATGCAGAGTATTCTCACCCTCTATCCAGTTCCGCATTCATCCTCTCAACAGGTTATAAAAAATCATGTCAACATCTTTATGAAGTTCTTGTTTGAGCTTTCGACAGGTTGCCTAAACCTTGCGAGGATGAGCGTAGTTTAGCTTCAAGTGAGTTGACGACAGGATTGCTTTGCACTGTTCGACAGGTTTAGCTTTTAACCTCTCAAGATGTAACTAGAACCTCTCGACTTCATCCACAACTGCATCTCCAACCTCTCGATAGGTAGTTGGATCCTCGCGAGATATTCACAATTCCAACTCATTACCTCTTGACAGCTTGATGGCAGTTCTCGAACTCTTTAACATTTCTCCTCAAAACCTCTCGACATGTTATGATTAACCTTCGAAACTTCTCGATAGGTGTTGGATCTTCTCGAAATCTTAGTTTTTGGGTAGCAGATCCTCTCGGCAGGTCAGGCTAATCTTAGTTTTTGGGCAGCAGATCCTCTCAGCAGGTCAGGCTAACCTCTCGACAGGTTTATCCTTATGCTTCCACAACTGGCACATATCTCACTTGTGCTATTCTTCATTTGTTCAACATCCAGCAACCTCTTGGTGCATTCAATCTTTATTCTCTGCAACTGCACTTAGTCTCAAGCCTGCTTCACTCCCAGTTAAGCTTAAAACAAGCTCATGAACTTCTGAGCTTGTTGATTGCTTGATTGGCTAGCTTTTGATCTGTAGGGTTACCTGTTGAGCAGTAAATTGCTTCTTGGGCTCTTTTAAGTGGATATCTGCATTAAGCTTGCAATTTGTTATTTATCTACAAAATGCACTTAAAATACATTATTAGTTAGCTCAAAGTTCTATCAAAGATCAGGTTAGGAGGTGAAAAATGGTATTTTTCACTACTTAACAAGGCACCTAAAAGTCCCCTGGACCTCAGTAGGCGAAGTACTAGAAGCGCTCATGCCAAAGGGGTCGGAAGGACCAGCTCCCGCAGCCTCAGCTATGCCTGCCCCCGTCTCATCATCATCATCATCCGAATTACATCGCCGATAGAACTGTAAGAGAGAGAGCAGGGTGTCAATTAGTCAAAATAAGAGGTGAAAGGTAAGTCAATTGGAAATTAGCCTAAAGAGAAAGAAGAATTACCTGGGATCGCGGGCCACCAAAGGCCAAGAAGTTGGCATCAGGGACGAAACGTGGCAGGATGGACCGGTATGGTAGGGACTCATACTATAGTTGGTAGCTCCCGGGCATGAGGAGTTCCTCGATAGGAATCCCATGATGAAGAAATCTGATAGTGAGCTCCTCGATTGTACCCGCAGGTATCATAACATCCGCGGGAGGAGCCTGTGGTTCGGCGGAGTGGTCTCGGTACTGATGGACCACTCGCTCTCCCAGATTCTGGCCCAATCCCCATAAAAGAAGATGATGTGATAGTCAACAAAGAGGCAGGACAGACCCACGATTGCTTGATCCCAAAAGGGGGAACCGACATAGGGATCGTAAATGACCTGCCCAAATAAAAATGCATCCTATTAGCCAAAGCCGGTAGCATGAAAGGAGGTACTGAGAAAGAAAAAGGAATAGCCATACCTGCTCCAAGATCAACAAGTCGAATTGGGACCTCAGGCCCATCTCTAAGTGCTTCATACCAACGTCCTCGCAATGGTGCCTGTTCCAATTGCTCATAAATGGGTGTGTGTATACGTCGGAATGCAGGAGAGGGCGCCTAGGCTAGAAGTGAAAATAGCCCTAAATTTGAAAAGAATAGTATATAGAAAAGATATACGGAAAGGATTTGTCAGAAATTGGATAGATGACTAATCAGTAAACCAAAGAAGGTAAAAAGGGATCAGTGGTTACCTCAATTGCCAGCCAGAAGCCAACAATAGAAATCGAGTAACCCAATGAGGCTCGGGCTAGGCTAGACATCGGAATAGCATATCCAGCCCCACCCCAGTCATAGCTGTGCATGTTACCCCAGTTTCCCATAAGACTCAACTGGGACAATGAGACTCGCCCACCGCTGGCATTCGAAAAGAGGGTCTTACCTAGCAGGAAGAGGAGCGAGATATGAGCCAACTGTAGGGCACGCTCGGGCTCAAGAAGGATGTCCGCATCTGCCTGCCCTAGATCTACCAACTCGTCCTCACCAAACAGACTGTCCAGCTATGTCATCTTAACCTCAGCGCCATGCAGATGCTCGAAGGTGGGGTAATCTCCGATCAGTTGAATTATCTCATCCCGACTAGGGATGCGAATGTTAGCTATCGGTAGCCCTCCTATCGAATCCCTATTATCATTGACCAATGAAAGGGGGTCAGAGTCATATCTGCCATGCCCATGTGAAATGTCATCGTCTCAGGATGAAAGCGCTCGATCAAGGCCCTCAGATAGGCCGAGTCGGCCTGCATAGCAGGGCACGAGAGGAAGTCCCCAAAGCTGGCCTGTGCCAAAAGGAACCTCATGATCAGAGGAAGGTAGAGATAGAAGCGCTGAAGGTCTAGCCAGCCTCCTTGGAAGGTGATGGGAGGTAAGTCGTGCATTCAAATAAAGTGGTATCAGATCTTGAAAATATTACAAGATCACACAAGGAAGAACAACAAAGCTCATTTATTTACCTTGCCGGCAATCCCGAAATTGGAGATATGGGTATATTGAAGGTGAAGGAGACCGGTACGGGCGGCCTCGCCTTTGATTTCGAAACAAGTACGGGAAGTACGTTGCACTACAAAAATTTTCTCCCCTCGGGCGCCATAGATCACTTTCGGCCCCTCTTCTTGGTCTTCCTCTTGTGCGTGCTCTTCCTCACTCGACATTCTGGGACAAGTTTGAGCAACAATATCAAGGTAGATAAATAGCAAGAAATCATTATGCTGCAGGCCAAGGGAAGGTAAGTATGCTCTTATTTTTACTATTACCCTTATATGCCCGCCAATCTCAATCCTCTTCATATATACCAAAAAAAAAAAAAAACAACAAAAAAAAAATCCTCTTTATATATGCAAAAAACAAAAAAAGTCCTCTTTGTGTATGCAAAAACAAAAACAAAAATAAAAAAAATCTCTTATTTGTATGCAAAAAATAAAAACAAAAAAAATCCAATTTATATGAAAAAAATAAAAAAAAATCCTCTTTATGCAAAATAAAAACAAAAAATCTCTCTTATTTATATGCAAAAAAAATAAAAACAAAACAAAAAAAGAGACTCTTCAAAAAAGAGAGGAGAGATATGCCCACACTTAGATCCCAAAAATATATATATGCCCTAATCATAAAATACTCAAGAAAAACCAATAAAAAGAAACAAGAAAAAAATAGGGCATCATTCACATGGAATAGGATCAAACCAATCATAGATAATCACTCTTGCAAGAAATATCATTCACTTATCATCTAGGAAAGCAAGAATCGTAAAGATTTCAAGAAAAATCAAAGAAAAATAAGATTAAACAATGATTACCTTCAAGAAATTAGGTCCTTGATCCGGCATAGAGCGGGTGTTTAATTGGCGTGAGTGAACAACAGCAATGAAGCACGCTTGGAATCGATCTAAGGGAATCGTGGGAAGGAGTCCTATTTCGGTTTGGAGAGGGAGGGAGAGAAAATTTCGAGAAAAGAAGGAGAAAAGACCCCTTTTGCTCGGGAATTAAAAAACCCTCCCCAGTTCTTGCTTGGCGCAACTAATACATGTGTGAAGCCAATTTGGCCCCCCATTTTTGCTTGGCGCAACTAATAGATGTGTGAGACTATTTTTCTGGCCAGATTACTCCTAGCTCCGCTTTTGGCTTGGTTTGTGTGTTGCACACACCGAGCCTGGTCTTCCTTGGACCCGCCGAGGTGCACACGCCCCCAAACGATGTGTCAATCTCCACTTGACCTGCTCGGGTAGTTGTGCTAAAATAAATGGTTCCGGATCGGTGAGCTTGCTCAAAATCCCGAATAACAAAAATCCATATAAAAATCCACATAAAATTATAAAAAATTCCACATAAAATCACAGAAAAGTTCCACACAAAAACCCACATAAAATCACAAAAAATTCACATGAAATAATATAAGAATCGACATGAAATCATAAAAACCCACATAAAATAACAAAACATGAAATAATACAAGAATCCACATAAAATCACTAAAAAATTCACATGAAATCACAAAAAAGGTTCACATGAAATATTGCAAAAATCACAAAGAAAATTCCATAAAATCCCACATAAAATAACAAAAAATTCAACAAAAAAGTGGCATGTACTCCCAGAAAGAGTTACGACATCAATTCGCTCCGCTCAGGTAGTCATGCTACATCAAATTCAAGACTGATGGGTTCACCCAGAGACCTCGAACCTTGCTTCGTGTAGGGGAGCCCGCACCCAGTCAAATGGGGCAGTCAGTGCCTCATAGGATTGGATGCAAACTGTGGACCTTCGCGTAATTATTTTGGGCCTAACTTTAGGTATGGGTCGATCACCCTCTTACTTACGAAGCTCTTGTATTCAGAATGAAACTTGAACATCAAACATCTTCAATCATCTCAAGAAGTGGATGGTTTTCCCAACATATTGGGCTTTCGGAACTCGCTCCATCTCGATTATGCCCAGTAATGTCGCTAAGTGCTTGGGGACCGATAACCTTGAGAAACATACATTTTTCCCGACGTACAGGGCTTTCGTTTACTCACCATGTTACTCACTTGATGTTTGAGGTTCATTTTTATTACATCAGACCCATCAATAATGCCTTGGGCCTCTTCAGATGTGTCTTATCTTTGGCATTCGATCATTAGTGATCAGATACTAAAGAGGGGCATCTGTAGACACTCAAATTTGGCTCAAGGCCCGATCGAGAGATACTTCAAGAGAGGTGCACCCTTGAGAATCTGATAGCATTCCCCAAACCCTTAGGAATCTCCCTTGATCCTTTAGAACCCTCCCTGAACCTTTAGGAATCAATGCCCAACCTTAGAAACCTCTCTGAACCTATAGTTAACCTTCCCAGGCAATGGTTAGAGAGAGATGAAGGACTGGTAGAAACTCCTACTAAGATTAAATCATATACCATTGAAAAGTAGAGGTTTTCAGCTTTCCAACGAGCCAAGAATTACCTCAATCCAAGTTATACATCAAAAGTTACGACGATCCGAAATTTGGGCACAAATGGGCAACATTTGAACCTCGCGAGAGCCTCGTGAGGATCCAGGCTTACGTGGCACAAGTAATACTTGCGCCAAGTCATTTCTCCCCAGAAATGGCTTGGTACAACTAATAGTTGCGCCAAGTAGAGGTGGGTCCCCCTGCGGGCTCTGAACTTCCAGGAACTATATTTTTGCTTGGCGCATCTAATAGATGCGCCAGGCTCAGCTATACTAATTGTGGGTTTTTGGCCCGAATTATACCTTTGGGGTTTGACTTGCTGACCTTCTTAAAGTGTAGGATAAGTTTCATTAGAGCTGTTGTACCCATGCTTACCCTATTTGCAACCCTTTAATCATTTGAAACCTCACCCTATCATCTACCATTAAACCTAAATTCACACATTTCTAAGCCTTTGAAACCCTAGGAAATATTAGATGCTAGGATTACCTAATTGCTAACCCTAATTAGCCTTTAAGCACCCTCTAACCCTCCCTTTTCCTATAAAAGAGAGGCACCCCCCCTTGTAAATGGCTTGAAAAATTTTCCTAAGAGAGAAAATATTAAGAAAGAAACCTTTCTCCCTTTGGTGCCCATTGCTCATACAAATTCCAGAATTCACAAAGTCCCCTTAGGCCCCATCTTCCATAAAAAACCCCTAAGTTTAGGAGTGAGCTACCCCCTAGCCTTCTTCCTCTATCCCTTAGCTATCAAGCTTTAGAGGTTAGAACCCGCTTTCCACCGTTCAAGCTATCAAAAGCTCGTCAAGTGTACCTATTCGAAGGTCCACACGCATGCTACAAGGGCTCGAGAGCTCCGGCTCTCCCCTCAATTCCTCTACCTTCTTAGCTTTTGCTCTATCCCCAAATTTGTGCCATTACGCAGTCGAAATCTTGGTAGGAACGGAGGCGCACAAATAAGATCAAAGTGCCTTCAGGCAAGAGGAAGTGCTCATTTCCTTTTTATTTCTCTTTTATTTTTGGCCATAAGTAGAGATCGCTTACGAGCGGGTTGATCGGGTGTCTAACACTTTCCTGATCGATAGAGCCTTTGGCATAGACCGGTGAATCAGAGTCATATTTAGCACTTTGGTGCATTCAATATTGATTTGAGGTTTCTCGAGATACCAAAAGATCCGGGTGGCGACTCTATATTCTTTTTAGAGGGTGCGTATCGCTACGACGAGATCGTAAAAATTCCCACGGTTGCAGACACCGGAGTACTTGCACCATAACCTCAGACCTGATTCAACCTTACCCTCACTCTGAGATTTCAAGAGGTAAAGGAGAAGTAGTTGAAGATAGATGGGCTGGGTTCAACATTTGGTGAAAGGAGAAGAGAAGCAGTCTATAAACAACAGTGTAGCAGTGGATATGTGTGGCATTTCATAAAAAAATAAAAAAAAGAAAGAGAAGTCAAGTGAATACTTCATCTGAAAATTGAAAAGAACACAAGAAGCTGGCCACTTTGAATCTGAAAAATATCAAGGAAGATGAAGTTGTGTTGAATTGAAGGATGCGAATTCATGAAGCACCTCTTTACCTTGCTGATTTCTCAAAATTTTGAATTCATTTTACCCCTCTTATTCTTTATAACCCTCACCCATAAGCCATATCACAACCCATTGTAAGGACCTTGTTGATCCAAAGTGAAATGAGTTGTCATGTGGAGATGAGGGGATGTCTAATCTATGGTGGAATTGCTTGAGGATGTCAAGAATTAGATGCAATGCCTATGCTCATGCTTGTAGGCCCATTTAGGGTCTGTGACTAATCTGGAGCTAATAAGAATATGAACACCCTTGGAGTTTCATTGTTGAGAGATAGCCCTGGTGAGGATTGGGTATGAAATTTAACTTCATTGGGGTGGTATCTAACCTAATTTTTGAATCAAAGGCTAGCTGAGTGCTGATTTGTGCATATTGAATTTCTAATGCAAACTGATTGGTGGTGATGCACATACATGTGATTTTGAGTTTCAAATGACTGCATTACTGCTGTAATTTCCTCTGATTTTTAAAGAATGGGTGTGGACTGATGCTTTAGTTATTAAATTCTGTTTTGTCATTAGCTACACTATATTTAACTATTTTAATGCTGAAGTTTGTGGGTATCTTCACTAAAAACCCTTAGGAGACTTCACTCCTCCACTAGGGATCACGTAGGGGTTTAAAAGGCTTGGTGCATAAGGTAAATGCATCCATGCTCCCTACGAAAGTGGCATTTTATGTTTTTAATAATTGTTTTAATTTTTTTTCTTTGCTCGAGGACTAGCAAAGATTAGGTTAGGGGGTTTGTTGAGCACTGAAAATTACCATTTTTCACCCCTCAACCTAGCCTTTGATGGACCTTTGAGCTAGTTAATAATACTTTTTTAAGTGTGATGTGTAGATAACAGGAAAATAAGAGCTTAATGCTACAATCCATCCTTTTGGAGCAAAGAAGAATGAATTCAAAGCTAAATCTTGGAGCTGATTGAAGAACATCGAGTGTACCATGGTGGCCTCCACCATTGGTACCATTTGGCTTACTTAAAGGGGCTCTAGAAATCCAATGGAGGGAAGGAGGATGGACCTAAGCAGAGGAGACTGCTATAGCAATCAGTGCACAACAACAGTCATGTATAGAGGAAGCCTTGCAAAGTTAAAATCATCCTCACAAGGCTCTCACGCAATTCAATTTATCCAGAAGTAACCCCGCGAGGCTAGAGCTTGCAGCGCATAATGCAATTTGCAAGGATCTCGCACAGCTAAATGGAGGACAAGCTTCAGAAATTATCTCGCGAAGTTCTCACGGGGATCAGACCCTCATGTAACCTCCGCACGCAGATCTCGCGAGGTTCATTTATAGTTCAGACTTCAGCTGCTCGCGCAGCTCTTGCATAATAATAGCTTTAAAGATCGCTTATAGCTCTCAAGACATCAGCAGCGACCGTGCAATTAAGCCAAGCTAGATCCTCGCGATCCCTTCACTTGAACTTAGCGAGCAGTTTAAAAGCTGTGCACATGTCATCCTCGCGAGTTGTAAAAGGGCACATTTGAACCACGCGAGATCCTCGTGAGAGGCTTAAAAGAAACGTTCTAGCCACGCGGGGCACGGGTTCCTCACTTCCCAGCCAACACACAGGGGCATTTTTAGGATTTCACAGCTTCTAGGGCACACCTCCCGAGGTGCCCAGCTGTCCCACACAACCCAAGGCAATCCAAGGTCTACCAATGAAGCCATGAAATCAGCTCCAAACATCCTTATTTTGGATTGACCAAGGCATTTTAGGCTTTGATAGATTGCATATAAATAGAACCCTTATCTTTCTTGTAAAACATCTAGAATAGCTGGATCACTTAGTTTTCTAGGGTTAGGGTTAGGGTTTAGTTTCCCTTTTCCTTTTCCATTTTTCTTCTTGACTTAGCACAACATCAATGCTGGGCTAAGTCCTTAGTAGCAGCTAGGTTTATTTCTGTAATGCAATGGGGTTTTGTAATAACATAGAGAGTTGTCTTGGGATTTGAGCAAGCTGCTGCCTTGAGGGCACTCATTGTAAGTCTCCTTTAATCAATGAAATGCCATGCTTTTAATATTCATTGGATCTGTATTTTTTTTTGCCTTTTATATGGTTTTTTATGGGTTTGATGCTCCCATGGTTGCTTGAGCTTGGAGCCTTGTAACCATGATGGTAGCAATAGTTTTATTATTCTAGCACTGGCTTTTGTGACTAGGATAATCTTTGGGATAATCTGTGACCATTCCAGTGGACAGATCATAACCCTAAGATAGATCTGGACCATAGGGTAGAGCTCGATTCCTTTTTCCTGCCTTTGTGCTTGTAGCCAAAGGAGGGACAGCTGCAGATCCAACATCTCCTTTATTTTGCAAAGCTGTTTTCAGTATTTAGATATGATATTTTGTAGAGATTGTAAACTTGAGAGCTTAGTTATTGCAGGCCTTTTTGTAGCAATGACTAGCTGATTCTAAGTCCCCAATCAGCCTGGAATATCTTGTAGTTTCCACCTAATTTTTTAGGACTGTTGATCCTATGGATGCATGAGCTTGTAACCTTGCGAACAAAGTGTCTGCAATAGTGTTCATGTTATGATTTAATCCATTGACTGGATGAAATCCCTGGGATAATCTGTGACCATTTAAGTGAATAGATTATAGCCCTAGGATCAGTTCAAATCTCTGGGTTAGGTTAGATTATTCTACCTTGCACTTGTGCTTGTAGCCAAGTGAAGGATTGCTACAGTTTCATTTCTAGACCTGAGTTGTAATACTGATATTCCCATAGCTGTCTACTTCTCCATCATTTTTACTTTATTTTACTACACTACATCATCCTTTTTCTTCCCCTTCTTTTAGCTATAGTTTTTTAATTTATGTTTTTAGTTTTATTTTATTTTATTTTTTCTGTGACAGGTAAACTTCCTCTCTTCACCTTGCTTTCTAGTTTAGGTTTAGAGTTGCTAGATCTGGAGTTACTATAATACCCTTGATGTTTCAGATCAATACTCTCCGTGGGACAAGCTCTTACTTCGTAAAACTTGCTACAACAGGCCCTAGATTCTTGCAGGACTGTGAGTTTGGTTTTGTGCTTGTGTTCATCCATTTTTTATTTGATTTGATTTTATTTTTGCCATCATTTTATGTGATTCTTTACCATTAGTTTTATATAATAAAAGAGCACACTCCAAATATCTCAACATGCTGTTATGAAGATAAATCAGAAAACACACGCATATCATTATCACATCACTACACACATGCTTGTTGTATTCGGATACACATGTTAAGGAGTTTTCCCTACCTTAACGAAGTCACACGAAAGTTTCCTTAATCCGTGCTAGCCTCTCACACACATATGGCCAAGCTCATACCTAAACACATTCAAATTATAGCCCATACATCAGAAGTGGCGTAAAACATGAAGACATAAAGCCTCCCCAAATTCCTCAAGACAAATCGAAACAAAATTCTAAATCTGGCCAAACTGATTGATCGATTCTAAACCGATCAGTTGGTTTCCCCAAATCACTCGATTGGCTCCAAACCGATCGAACAGTTTCCTCACTGAGAAACCAAAGCTTTGTTTAGGTGCCACATTCCGATCGATCTGTTTCAAACCGCTCGATTGGTTTCTCCAAATAATTCTGATCGATCGATTTCTTCAGAAACCACACTCTTTCTTCTCTTTGACAAAACCTATCAAACGTTCACTTATTTCGATCAGTCGGTTTTGTCAAACTCTGCACATTCTTGGGCTTTAACTTCTATAACTCATTTTCCTTAAAACAAATTCCCAAACCTTCGAATTTCCATACACATACTAACTAGATTCCTAACACATGCAAAATACAACTTAAATCATAATTCTTACCTTTTTTGTTGATCAATTTCCTTGATTTACGTGCTTAGCTCAAGCTAGGTTTCATGATTGAAGCCTCGGATTCTTCACGATCCCAAATCCTCAATCTCACACATCCTAATTCCTTGCATACATGATCATAAGCATTCAAAGCTTACCTCCTTTCTCTCTCTCTCTCTTAATAACTCTACAACAACCAAATCAAGAGAATTTATTTCTCTTACTTTTGTCTTTTATACTTAAAGTCCCTAACTCAAGTGATACCCACATATACCATACTTCAGTGTATGCTTCCTCATCAATGGTTCCCACACACATGAATCTTTTCTTTCTCGTCTACAAACAAAGTTAACTTAACTCACATCATTTATTAATATTTTATCTTATCCGGTGTGTGACCAGTCGGGCATGCACATCGAGACTCACTGTTCAAAGGTTCAATTTTCGAGTTTTTACAAATCACCTCAAATCACATGCAATATTCTAAAACATAATATTGTGTTCATATTTCATAGCTAATTCAGAATTTGATTTTCATATTTCAATGAGAGTTCAAAGTTCAATAAATTTCAGACGTTCAATGTGAGTGCCATATTCAATGAGTTTCAAATGTCCACTGAGGGTGCAATGTTCAATGGGTTTCAAATATTCAATGAGTAAAATGTTCAAGGTATTTAATATGTGTATGATATTCATTGGGTTTCAATTCTTCAATGGTTTCAATGGTTCAAGGAGGTTCATATCATATGTATTTCTTTCTGATTTATTTTAGGTTTCAAATCAATTTCGATTTTGTTCAAAGTGCAGAATCAGTTTCCAAGTTTTTAAGGTCCTCAATTTCGTATTCAGATGTCTAAGAATCACTAGAACCAATCATTAACAATGGCAAGAAAGTGTTCAAATTATTCAAATCACTAAACACACATGAATCAGAAGTATAAAACATGGTTTGTGCATTTAAATTCCCCTACATCATTCTTAATATTATATCAAAAGGCGTGACGATCCCTATTGATTTCGCCCAATTCTCTCTCCTATATTTCATAACAAGCGAAGCATCAATGGTCGATTGATCGAAATTTAAAACAAGTGTAACTGGGATAATTGATTTTGCCCAAAATCGATCGACCGAATAAGGGAAATCAAATTAAGAAAAAATTCTCCATTTTTAGTATTCACAGCTCGCTGCTGTGATGTGACAGCGAGCTGTGATTGTCTCAAAATTTTTTGTATTCACAGCTCGCTACTGTGATGTGATAGTGAGCTGTGGCTATGACTTTCACAACATTTTTGGTATTCACAGCTCGCTGCTGTAATGTGACACCAAACTGTGGCTGATTCCCATGAAGCTCTCTGGTCTATCTTCACATCGAGCTGTTTCGTTATAACAACTAGCTATCATTGGGGATGTTTTCTTCATGACAGCGAGCTGTCCTATATCCATAGCAAGTTGTCCTGTATCCACAGTGAGC
Organism: Chloranthus sessilifolius; assembly: GCA_021018995.1. Lineage (NCBI taxonomy): Eukaryota > Viridiplantae > Streptophyta > Magnoliopsida > Chloranthales > Chloranthaceae > Chloranthus > Chloranthus sessilifolius. Next base: position 87,120,161 of record CM037593.1, read on the forward strand.
TACAGTCTCCTGACATCAAGCTATGGTATTTTTATTTCTTTTTTGTTTACATTCACAGCGAGTTGTGGTTTCCTGATAGTGAGCTGTGGATTTGTTTCTTGACTCTGGTCGAATACACAACTAGCTGTTGTGTCCTAATAGCTAGCTATGATTGGGTTCCATTTCTTTTGTTCTCCAATGACAGCTCGCTGTTCCCTTGTACCAATGAGTTGTGGACTTGGTTTGAAGATTCAGTACGATTTTTTGAAATGCCTTTTCAGTGGGGTTAGTTTTCTTTTAATGGCAGCAAGTTGTGGGTATTTCCATAGCGAGCTATCATTGCTATTTTCAGAACGCCTCCTGTGATAGCCTGGATTTTGACACTCTGAAACTCGTGCCATCGACATGACCCTCTAAGCCATTCCCCATAAGCCTATACGAAACATTGGTATATCCGCAATTCTTAAAGTAAAAATATATCCTAAAGTGATTATAGAAGGAAATCTCCAATTCTATAATAAATGCCAAAAACACGTATCTCAAAAAGGTAGTTCTAATCTCATGCCACTGCATGAGCAAAAGAACCCACCCGAACCATCAGTGACGACTCAGCAGTCAGCCTGGATGGTTCGCCAAAAGAATATCTCTCAATATTACATTGTTTCATACAAAAATAGGTTGGACATACCAAGCCGCATAGTTTCTCTCTCAAAACTCAATCAAAGTATGCAGGGGTCCTCTAGAAGAAGTCCTTAGGAGGGGGCTCCGACTCCTCCTCAGGCACGTAATCTGAATCCTCCGGATTTACGTCTCCCGAAGCAGTAGCAGCAACAAGAACCAGACCCACGACGTATAGTCTAAAGGGTGAGCTACATCATAGCCCAATAGGAAAACAACAGGATGAACATATAAATCAATTTGTCTCACATATATTCCATGACATTAGAAGCATGATTCATCAATAAAAATAACTGGAAAACAGTTTTAAGTTATTGAAATATGAACTGAATGTATTTGTTACTCTACATGTGTTTACTTATTCTCAACTTGTTCACAAAAGACAAAGATCGACCTCAAAACTTAAATCATAACTTAAATAATCCTCGATGCACTATAGCCTCGAGCCCCGATGGAATACCCTCCATCGTCGTCTAATCTGACTATTTTTTATTCATGTAATACTACCCAGGTCTCTTCTTCATAGGCAACGGGGTACTAAGCTCACATACATCCTTGGGATGTCATACTGGTGTACGGATTGGCCGCCGTACCGGTCACGGATATCCTGCCGAGTCAGTCACGGGTATACTGCCGTGTAGGTGGGGTATTCTTCGAACCTTAAATCAATGTGTAAATACATATAGTTATTCACCGTGTGATTTTGCTAATTATAGTAATTTAGGCCTGATCAATTCTCATTTCATTAATGTCACATTACTCTGATATTCACAATTTTCCATACATCCCTGGGATGTAACCAGTTCATATGCATCACTCAGATGCCCTTATAACATTCACATCTCCTGGGGACGTCACATACTCATAACATACTTGTTTCTTTACTTAGGGTTCTCACGCACACACACTTAAATTTTACGTGTTCAACGCATACTATTCATTTCTATATCACTACATATATGCTCTTGCAATTAAAGTACATGTTCAAAGTATTTCCTATCTCATGCGTATAAATTTTCAAGCGTCAAGGTCCATAGTTGCTTCCCATGCTCGTATACAATTGTACAACCTAGTTTACATAATAACATATGCAAAGCATTAAGAACTATGTATAAAAGAAGGTACAAGGCCCTTCCAGAACCCCAAAGTCTAAAACAAAAAACTCTAAAAAAAACTGTCAAAATCGATTAATCAATCTCCATATTGATTAATCAAAATTCTCAAAATCGATTAATTGATCTCAAATCGATTAATCAAAAATCCAAAATCGATTGATCGATTTACAAATCGATCAATCGATTTTCCCAGGCTCCTCATTTTCTAGTCATTGGGAGTGCACAGACGATTAATCGATTTCAAATCAATTAATCGAAATCCAAAAATCGATTGATCGATTTTATTTTGATCAATTGATTTCTGGCATCAGTGCGTAGAACTACTATCAGTTCAAAATCGATTGATCAATTTTCAACATTGATTGATCGATTTTCAAAATTGATTAATCGATTGATCGATTTTGACTAGAACACAACCCTCTTTGGGCATTTCTTCCAACTTTCTTTCTTTTCCATTTCTCATTCTTTTCTACTTCTTTAATTCAATATTTTACCATTTAATCACTAAACTAATGCACAACAACAACATATACATTAAAATCTAACAAAACTCACTTCAAATCAATCTCTTGATTGATTCAATGGCTTGGGTCATTGGTTAGGGTTCTTAGCTCCGATTTCACGAATCCCCACATGATACTGTCGCGATTAATGGTTCTCGTGCTCCATCAATTCACAATTCCACATAAAGCTTCTAGCATTTACTCTCTCTTACTCTCTAAACTCTCTCTCTTCATAAATCTCCACACCAACCAAACCAAAGAGAAATAACTTCTCTTAAGTTATTCAAGCCTTTTAGCCTAATTTATGCTTTGGTGTAAAGCGCATACACCCATGACAGGTGTATATGATCTCGTAACAAGATCCAACACTACGCACACATGCACATTCACATCAAAACTACTTTAACCTTAGTCATCGAGTAGACTTTTCTTTGATCCAACTTATGACCAATCGGGCACGCATCTCGAGGACACTATTCAAGGCCTAAATTTCGAGGATGTTACATCTCCAATGTTAGAAAAAAGATTGCAAATAGAAAAATCAGATGATTTAGGGTTCAAAAATTAGATCTCAAATTAAGAAATAATCTTGCGGTTAAGACACACATAATCCGACAATGAGGGATGATGATATCTACCTCTTGAAGCGTGAACCGTGAGTCTATAGTGATTTAGGCTTAAGGGGATTGACGATCAGTGTTATCATCCGTCCGATGTTCCTATCTTCTCCCTCCATGATCTTGATGGTGGAAAAGATCAAGGTGCTTCTTGTGGAAGAAAACCCCAAAATATTTTAGGGTGTTTTGAAGAGAAGGGTTGAAGGAGAAAGGTGGTGATGGCTAGGGTTTTCTTTAGGAGAAGAAAAGAAAAGACGGCTAGGATTTTCTTAAGAAGAAGTCTATTCTTAAGAAAAACTCTCGGAGAGATTATGGTTTAGGGTTCTCCGTAAGAGACCTTTTTATACCTTTTGGAGATCATCCGGTGTTAAGCTGTCACACCAAGGAAGGGTGTATAGGCTTTTAATTCAAGGTCTAAAATAAAGGTTCAAACTTATGTATCAAGTTTCAAACTTCTGACCTCTAGCCTATAACTCAAGCCTTCAACCAGCAGGCTATCTCATAGCTTGTGTCAAGAAATGACAGGAATTAATATAAGAGCCTTGAAGGCCAACACATGAATCCTTTGGTCGAAATGTTTTGAAAAGTCAAGGCATGCGGTGTATTTGTTAGTAAGCGCCTATAGATTATTTGGGTGAAGCAGCGACATGAAAATCTCAGTCGTTACAATCTCTCTCCATATGCATGCAATACACACGAGCTTAGCTATTTCCATTTCAAATGGCTACACGTGAAAGAACATACCTCCTTCCATATTGACACATGAAGACTCCTAAAATTCTTCCTCGTATCCTCATTAAATTGGAAAGTGGAGACCCACCAAACCGTCTCTCTTTCTCTCTCTCCCCAACTGAGAACCCACAACATTGTCTTCTTCCTGTGTCTTCTTCCACAACATAGCTGTCGCATGGACTCTCTCTAGTGAAAGAAGAAGAGCAACAACAGCGATTCAGTTCACAACCCTTCATAAAGAAAAAGCCCTCACCAAATCATGTTGGCCATGTTCTGTTAGGGCCCCAAATTTTGTACAAGTCCAAGGATCACCATTGCCTAGCCAATAAATTCCATCTCTTATCTACATTCTCTTTTGTACAAAACCAAAAACTTCGTGAACTTCGTGCTATTATCTCCATGAGTAAGTGATGCAGGCGATTTGCAACATCAACAAAATTGCATGGGGCATCACATCCATGTCATATACCCATTGCAGTTTGTATACACAATAACGACAATCATTTGAGCCATCGATGTGATAGCACCATAAGAACTTGGGATCGGCTCCTTGCGACGTTAGGACCCGAGGTAGGGGGATTTCAACGAACCAATTTGTGTTTTATACTTTTGATTCGTAGGTAATTAATGATTTTAAATAAATTGGGTATTGTATTTTTATCGCCAATAATCGGGGGTCCTTGGTTTGTGACCATTTCGCTTTAAACAGTTTGGGGCCTTTGATCTTTTCGGTCTTTAAATTCATGCTTTTAAAGATTATGCGGCGTGCCACCACTTGCGTAGAAAAGTTAAAGTTAGTTATTTGAATTTTGTGTTTTGAGCTTCCCACAACATAGCCTCTTAGGCTTCAATATATATAAACCAAATCCGCATTAAGGTCGGAAATTTTAATGGCACTAGTTTGTGTAACATGCAATCTTTGGTAGATCGCAAAAATTAATACATCTATTCAAACACTGTAATGTTATTTGATATTGATTGAGATTATGTTGTTCTTTATTTTTTTTTTGTGCTGAGCTAAGATCAAATCGGGCACTAACCCTTTCGAATTTGGCCTCAAAGTTGGGCCCAATTCATTTTTGTCAAGACTGCACTTGCAGCCAGAACTCTGAAAAGTTACTAAGTGTTAGGTCTTTTGTATCATTGATCCCTTTGATCGATAAGATTCTATATGATTTATGAAATCATCAGTTGGGACTACCCCACTCGATGAGACTGGTATTTTTCATAATTAACTCTACACATTGTTAAGATACATGGTCACTTTACCTTTATAATTGGTTTGAACATTTGAATATGAGATAAGAAAAATTAGATCCTTGTATCATTAATGATTGAAAAATATTTGCTCGTGACACTCTTAAAAAGAAAACAAAAAGAAGAGAATTTATGATATAAAAAATTTCATCGAACCTTGAAAATTGATTTTAAATTTTGGATTAATTATAAAAAGTACGAATACCATATTATACTTTAGAAATATGCATGCGATTTAAGCTTTGAATTGGAATGAATCTTGTTCTATAGCACACTTTGAACCGTTACAATGGTATTTTGAACTGCACTAGCTACCTCACTTAGCAGGAATTATGACACTTAGAAAAATTATCCTAGAACGACAATGGTCACGATCCCCATTTGTACTTTGACTTTGACTCTAGCACTATATTTGCGATAGAGATTACTTTAAGTTATATGTTTAAGTATTGCATGAACATAAAACTAAATATATTTAAAATAAAATGTAAAAGAAAATATTATAATTGGGCACTTCTATGAAATTCACTTTTTAGATTTCCTAAATGTGATAGTGAATTTAGATATCCTAAATTCACTGTAGGTTATATAAGTTGAATTCAAATTTGTACTTGGAGTCATTTATCATAGAGTATAAATACGTGGGGATTTCTCATATTTTATTATATCTTTATTCATCAATAATTGAATAATAATTGAAACTATGTGTTGGATAGATTATGACATGAATGATCTTATAATCATCCTACTGAACATGTGGATTTTTAGCTCACTCCGACACTATGTGTTGCAGGTATAGACGTGTAGACACCCAAATTTGGCCTAAGGCCCGCTCGAAACACCTTTCAAGAGAGGTGCACTTTCGAGCTTTCGATGGCATGTATGAAACCCTTAGGAACCACCCTAGAACACTTAGGAACCCTTCCAAACCCTTAGGAATCACCCTAGATCCCTTAGGAACCTGCCCCGAACCTTTAGAAATCAATCTCGACCCTTAGAACCCGTTCTGAACCTAAACCTAACCTTATCAAGCAAATGGATGAGGAGGGGTACACCGAGACTAGCTATAGCCTTCTACTACAATCGAATCTTACACCAATGAAAGGTAGAAGTCGTCAGCTTTTCAACGGTCTAAGAATCGCCCCAATCGGAGGTGTACAGCAAAAGATATGGCAGTATGAACCCGGAGGACAGAAATGAAATATCATGTGAGCCCCCCTAGGGATTTGGCGCAACTAATAGTTGCGCCAAGCCATTTCTCTCCAGAAATGTCCTGGCGCAACTAATAGTTGCGCTAGCTATAATTTTTGCCTGGTGCAACTAATTCTCCCAGAATTTAAGCCTGGCACAACTAATAGTTGCGCCAGTTTTAAAAGTGGACCCCACCCGTGCGAGCCAACTTCCAAGCACTGTTTACATTATTTTACTATACATTTGCCTGGCGTAACTATTATTTGCGTTAGGCATATGAACAGTGACCATGGTTTTTAGTCTCGAAATTCGTGATTCGGGTTTGACTTGTTGACCACCTGGACCTTTGGGGTGTGTTTTGATAGTTCTGTTGCACCCATTCACTACCTATTTGCAACCCTTCAAGTGGCTTAAGGCCTCACCCCATCATCCACCATTGGAGGACTTTCACACACATTTCAAGGCTCCAAAAACCCTAAGAATTCTTAGATGTGAGATTACCTAATTGCTAAACCCAATTAGCATCTAAGTGGCCTCCTAACCCACCCATTTCCTATAAATAGAGCCCCCCATCCCTTGGCTTATGGGTTGAGAATTTTGGCCTAAGAGAGAAAGAGCTTAAAGTGAGAAGATCTTTCTCCCTTTGGTGCACACTTCTCATATAAAATCCAGAATTTTAAAACCTCCTTTGAGAGATATTTTTCACCTTAGATCCCTGAGTTTAGGTATATGCTACCCATTTACCTTCCCTCTCTACCTCCTAGCTAGCCAGCCTTAGAGGTTAAAACCCCTCATTCCATACCATATAAGCCTTCAAAAGCTCATCAAAGAAAGCCAACGTAAGGCGTTTCTATGGTACTATAAGGGCCCGAGGGCTCTGACTCTCTCCTTTCTTCTCCTATCTGTTTCTAGCTCCCTCCATCCTCCCATTTGTGCCATTACACCGTCGACTTTTCGATAGGAACGGAGGGGCACAAATAGGATTTTAAGCCCTTTTGGGCAAGAGGAAGTTATTTTTTTTTCTTTCACTTTATTTTTGTTTTGGCCATTAGTAGAGACCACATTAAGCGGGTTGATCAGGTGCTTAACACCTTCCCGATCGATAACCGAAGCCCCTACCCAAGAGCCTTTGGTGTGGATCGGAATCAGAGTCATAATTTTAGCACTTCGGTGCTTATAAAAATGAACTAGGTTTCCCGGGACACCGAAAGATCCGGGTGGCGACTCGATATTTTTCTATAGAGAACGCATCGTCACGACGGGATCGTCACAAATCCCACGGTTGCACAGATGGTGACTTTGCTGGGGAATAGCTAGTAGAGCTTCCCCTTGAACTAGGCCTCTTTATTTTTTATTTTCCTAACATTTTATTGCTGTTTTTTATTTTTATTTTTACTATTTTTTTTACTCACCCCTCTGATTAAGTCATTTTAATTATCCCTACTTTTACGTCATTTACGAGCCTTAGTCGATTGGCGGGCCTACATGCGCATTGTCTTTCAATTTCTTTACTTTTCTGTCATTTTGGTGCCTTAGCTGATTGGCGGGCGTACTTGAGCCTTGTCTTTCAATTTCTTTAATTTTTTGTCATTTAAAGTGCCTTAGCCATTTGGCAGGCCTACTTGTGCACTCATATCCCAACAGTGGACGCTGGCCCGTAGTGCCGGCACCGGGTCATCGCCCCCGGTCCTTAAACTAAAGAAAACTTCCAAAAAAAATAAGAAAAGCTTTGAAAAAAATTAAAATTGAACCAAGTTAGGGAGCTTAATTAATTTGTTTTACAGGGTAGATTTTAAAAGGGTTTGGCTTAAGCAAACACACAGCCACCCAGGTCTTAGTATGGCGGCAGCCCCTAGTGGTGATGATCCAGAAAAGTCCCAGCCCACCTAGTATCTGAGAAGGCGCTCGCGCCGGAGGTATATCGGGTGGGTTCCTATTCCAAAGCTTAAAACCCTTTGGGAGCGCGTGTTAATCATGCTAGTTTTCACCCTTTAACCTGACCTTTGATAGACCTGTGAGTAGGCTAATAAGTGCATGTTGAGTATGTTTTGTAGATAGCAGTGAAAAGTAGTCATAGTATAGAAATTCACCCAAAAGTGCTCCATAAGAAGGTCCATCTCTTAGTACAGCTCAGACCCAACAATGGCACACAAAAGGGTTGCACACCAATGCCCACTTGGGGCATGCAGTAATAGCAAGATAGCCTTGAAGAAATGAAAACAAGCTGAAAACAACCTGTTGAGAGGTTATTGCAACCTATCGATAAGATCTGAAGGCTGAAAAAGGAAGAAGTTGTGAAGATGAGGAGAATTCGATAGGATCCAGAACCTATCGCGCAGTCGGAAGCATCCTATCGATAGGTTGCTTAAGCTTGAAGAGAACGTATCGAGAGGTTTGGAACCTGTTGCTAGGAGGTAGGAGCAAACCTATCGAAAGTGATTGCGCAAGAGATTAACCCGTCGAAAGGATCCTTCAACCTGTCAAAAACATCAGATGAAGGCTGCAGATGCTGAAGCTCTAATTGCAGGGTCAACCTATCGGAACCTTTCGATAGGATCCTAAATCCTAGCGAAAGGAGTACAATGCTTGTCATCTCTCAAGTTCATTTAGCCTGCATAAAGGAGCATTTTGCACCTGATTTTTGTGGAATTGGAATTGTGCATCACGGTTTCTGTAAAACCCTAAGAGTTTTGGGTAAGTTGTCCTCCTGCTTTCACTTTGTGACTTCTCTAGCTGTTTACTTCAGAGTTTCCTTACAAATTGGTGAGTGAGCTTTAAGAGATCAATTTCTGAGAGCAAAATGGCCGATTTTGAAGAAACCCTAGCTGACCTATTAAGGCAACCAGTTGCTTCCACCCCCAAATCCTCCAAGAAATCAAAGCCTACCTCCAAACCACCTACCAAAATAAATCTCCCTGAGGGGACGCCCAAGAAGGCTCCTAAAGCTAAAAAGGCCAAGTCTGTAGCAATTCAAGAACCTACTGCAGAAATACCCATGGAGAGATCTGCCCCAACTAGGGAAGCACCTTTGCCCACCCCTGACATACTGCCTGAGATGGAGCTTCCTGCTGCGTTAACTACTCCGAATAAGTTTGTGGATGGTTTGAGCCTGGTCCCTAAGACAGATTTTGATCTGGCGTACTTTGCCAACATAGAGGAGTGCCAGGGGACTTTAATGTATCTGAAAAAGGAGGGATTGTTATCCCTACTTACACCAATGAAGGAGACTGTGCACTCCAGGTTGGTTAAATTGTGGTATCAGAATTTGACAAAGAAAGTGGTGTCAGGAGCTGAGGCTGTGCTGGAAATTCTAGTTGATGATTGACAAATAACTATGGACTACAAGGATATTGGGATGGCTCTGGGAGTTCCACATCAATTTGACTCCACTAGATCTGAGGGTGCACCCAAATTGGTTACATTCAAAGAAATGGCTAAACAGCTCACCAATGGAATTGTGGGCTCTAGTGAATCGTTGATGAGAAGAGGCCTCCAACCTAGCCTCAGATTCATTGACACTATTCTGAGAAAGAATGTGTATGTTACTGGGCACCTACAGGAGAGAAGGCCCTCAGTTGTTAATGCTTTGTACTATTATTCCAAAGAGCAGTTTTTGAATGGTAGACAATAATGATATGGTGCTTAAAAGACAAGCATTTGCTAAAGGTGTTGGGTTGTCTTTCAGCAGGCTCATTACATGTTTGCTCAAGGCTGGGAAATATGTGGTTAAGAGGAATGAGCCCAGTGAGAAGTTGACCCCAAAGGAGTATGGAAAAAGGGCATGGTCCACCAGCCTTACCTTGATTAAGAAGAGTAATCCAGATGTGATGGAGGAGGCTGAGGAGGTGTCCACTACCACTGCAACAGATCTCACTACAGAGATTTCCTCATCCATCCCTCCACCTACCTTACCCACATCATCACCTACACCTCCACCCACTTTGCTTTTCCCCTTTGTACTAGCCCCTTTTCCATCAGACCCCCCTCTTCCTATATCTGAGCCAGTTTTACCTCCACCCACCACTCCAGTTCTCGAACCAGAGGTCCTTAAACCTCCACCACTACCTGAGCCTACCCCTACCCTTTCCTCTCCACCCTTGGACCAACCCATTCCTTATTTTCCCCCTCACCAACCCTTACTTCATACCCAGGGCTTAGACCAGTTTACCACTGCTGGGTTCACTGCCCTCATGACATCCATTGTAGAAGATGTTGCTCATGAGTACACCCCACTCTCCCTCATTTCAACCATGCACCCTCCTCCCCTTTCCATCCCATCCAAACACTTGTCCCCTCCAACCCCACCATGCCTGATACCTTCACCCAAATTCTCTCCCTCTTACAGTCCATTCAAACTTAATTGACCACCTACACCAAAAACCAAGATATCATGAGTTTTTGCCTTCAATCCATTCAGTCCACCCTTACCCCATCCTCTTCAGCTCCCCAACCCCCTCACACCTCTCCTCTCTCCCCTGTTCCATCCCCTCTCCATTTATCTCCTCCATCTTCAACTATTGCTTCACCTCCCACAGCTGCTACCCAGTCTGAGGAGGTAGCAGCTCCATCTTTCCCCATACCTACCTCACCACCATCTTTTACTCCATCCTCCCCTGTTGTAGTAGCTACTGCAGTTGCTGAGTCACCCATCACCCAACCTCCCACTCTCTTTCCACCTGTCTTCACAAATGCCTCAACCTAAATAGATCCATTTGAGGAATTGGCTTTCTCCACCCCCTCCTCTTCATCCACTCCACCCCTTTCCTTGCCCATTGTCCTCAAACAACACATGTACACCCCCCTGATAAGTAGTGAAAAATACCATTTTTTACCCCTAAACATGAGCCTTGAAAGACCCTTGAGAGGACTAAATAAGTGCTTTAGTGTTCATATTGCAGCTAACCAAAAAGACAGGTCCAAATCCGAAAACCATCCTAAAATGATCAAAAAGCTGACAACGCATGTCAAACGCAAAGAGGGAGTGAAGAAATAGCCTCAGCAATGGCTAAAAAGGTCCTAAAAGAGCAAGAAAAGACCTGAAGAAGAAGAAGGATCCATTCGCAAAGAAGAATGGAAGCTAAAAGTTCAATTCGCAAAGAACATCTACTATTCGCAAAGAACTTTGAACTTTGCGAAAAGAAGAGAAGTCCTTTGCGAAAAGACCTCCTGAAGCCAAAATGCTTTGCGAAAAGAAGAGAAGTCCTTTGCGAAAAGACCTCCTGAAGCCAAAATGCTTTGCGAAAAGAAGAGAAGTCCTTTGCGAAAAGATCTCCTGAAGCCAAAGTCCTTTGCGAAAAGATCTCCTGAAGCCAAAATGCTTTGCGAAAAGATCTCCTGAAGCCAAAATGCTTTGCGAAGAGAGCTTCTGGAGCCAAACTACTTTGCGAAAAAGCCCTTAAACTATGCGAAATGGCATTACGGGATTTGCTCGTCCAGAAGGGTATTTCAGAAACTTTGCACGCCCAATGCGTTTAAAAACCCAAGGACATTAGGAAGATTCGAGCACGAACCAAAGGCATATTCCACCCCATGTGAACACCCAAAGATGAAATTACTTGGCGGAACTTCTAGAAGCTCAAACAGATTTTTGAATTACATAGAATTGATGCCTCTGTTTCACGATTGGTGAACCGGATCAAGCATTTCGATTGGCGAGCAGATCCGGATCACGGTGCTCGACTCCTATTGGTTGATACAGATCTATCCAATTACGATTGGTTGATACACATCGCGGCTTAGGAAAACTATAAATAGACGAACCATTTGCCCAATTTGGGTATCCAGATTTTAGAGTTTTCTTCTCTGTTTCCCCCATTCCGGTCAGAAAGCTCATCTGATTCCCCTATAATCCCTTCTTGTATTTTACCTTTGAGAGCCATTGCGAGTGATTTGTACTTCCAAGTTCGGATTCAAGTATGCGTCGAGGGCTCTCGAGAAGCTCGGATCAGTAAGTCCGAGGGCTCTCTAAGAAGCCGTGCTCTGTAATTGTAACGTTGGATTTTAAAAGGTTCGTAATTTGTGTCTTCTCCATTGGAGTCATGTCGAGGGTTACGAATGTTCACCTTAGTGCATTAAACTTCTTTAGATTCACTCATCCGCATCCAACTTCCTTAATTCATCATCCTCGAATTAGCGTTGGTAACCTAATTCAAGCAAAGATTTACTGATGATGTTCATGTTCGAAATAAAGAATAGGCCATAATAGTGATGATCCGTGACAAATCACACCATAAGTCTAAACCTATTCCTTAATTCGATTTATTTCTCTTACATCTGTCTTGGTAGCCGGATGAAGATTGAATCTGCTGTTGAACTTCTGATTCTCCATTAAAATTCAAAGGCTAAAATACATGAAGCTATTATTTCGCATTTGTCTTATTTTAAACACCTCCACAACTCGGATCTGGATCACGTAGTTAGTTCTTTTCTTTATTTGCTTTTAGTTAAGCGTGACAAAACCCAACACTCTCTTTTATCTATTCTTTATTTTAGATAATTATAGAGCCAGGTCTGGTAGCACAGATCTGGAGGTTTATCTCTCATTTTAGACAAACTTCTCTGTGGACGATCTTGAAATACTTACTTTTAAAACTTGCTACAATTGGCCCTGATCTTGCAGGCCAGTGTTAGCCCCAATGTGCTGATATCCCTTTCATAAGTTAACATCCATATAATTTAGCATTCTTTAATTCTTTAATTTTTGCACACATTTTTGGCACACTTGGGCGACAACAAGTTTTGGCGCCATTCTTAGAAGTTTGTTCTAAAATAGGTAGACCTAAGTTTTTTATTTTGTAGATTTGATTTTATTTTAATTTTTCTTTAAACTGCACTTTGCATTCCAAGTGCTTGATTAAAATAGCATTTTGTATAGAAAACCTGTTTTCTTTAATGAAATTTTTTTTTTTTTTACGAGTTTTATTCTTTGCCTTCTAGTTATTTGAATAAATGTCACTGCCACTCTTTTGTCTTTTGTCAAATTTGGCGTGCTTTGAGTTTTTCTTTTATTTTTTGTCGATACTTGAATAAGGTACTGCTGCAGTTTTGGATGTTTGCAGATCTGGAGCGTCCAACAAGGAACATCTGGACCAAAATGGAGCAGATCCGCTTGAGTTTGCATCCTTCTCCTTTGCATTCATTTTCTATTTTTAAATTCTTGAGAACCAGCGATTCATGTGTTTAATGTTTGTTTTGATTATAATTTACTGTGTCTTTTAGGCATCTTTGATTTTTTTACAAAACCAAATACAAAATAAAAGAAGCTAAAAACACAAATAGAAAATCTGAGTTGTTTCTCATTATTTTCAGAAGAGTAAATAAGGGCTCTTGTTGAGGGTGATCCAAAACAAGTAAAAAAGCAATTTGGATAGCAATATGGTCATTGATTTACATCGAAAATTCAAAAATGAAAAGAAAAATAACAAAATTGTTGAAAAAGATGAGGAGGAGAAATTTGTTCCTCACCTCCCATTTCCCCATGCAATGAAGTCGTTTCTCCTTTTGACAAAGGAAACACAAAAATTGAGGAAGTGATGGAGACATTCAAGCAAGGTAAAATTAATCTACCTCTGCATGATGCAAGGAAACAGGTCCGTGCATATGCTAAATTTCTGAAGAATGTGTGCACGCACGAAAGGCAAGCTAGGATACATTTAGCCAAGGAGGCCTTTCTTTGTGGAGAAAATCAACCAAGTGCTATCAATTGCAACACCACCTAAGATGCAAGACCACGGAATCCCCACAATCCTGCATCATTGGGGAGCACACCATTGAGAAAGCCTTGCTAGATCTGGTGCTAGTGTCAACTGCTCTGTTATGAGAAGCTAGGTTTGGGAGAATTGAAACCCACTCAAGTGGTGTTACAATGAATGACAGATCCGAAAGGAAACCTATGGGGTTGATTGAAGATGTTTTGGTAGGAGTAGACAAGTTTTTCTACCTCACCGACTTTTGGTGTTGGACATGGAACCAACCAAAAGTACCACGCCATCTGTCATTATGGGAAGACCATTCCTGCTACAGCTAATGCATGCATTCAATGCGTGTCCGGCATCATGGAGGTGTCTTTTGGAAATATGAAAGTTAAATTGAATGTGTATAATGTTACTCAACCTCAATTCTCTGAGGAGGAATGTTTCCATGTTGACATCATTGATGAGTGGTGGAGGAGTCTTTACAAACATTTCGCAAGGTAAAGACTCCACCATCTATTCTAATCCTCTGCCTTTTCTCTTGTCGAAAATCAAAGGTGTAGATCACAATTGCTGATCTTTTGAGCAAAGAAACTCACAGAGGAAACCCTCGGATCATGTAATGCTTCTACTCTTATTCTTTCGTGATTCCGGTACTTAAGCTACATTTGAGGCCATTTTAAAGGGAAAAACCGAGAAATCTCTTGCGCCATGTTCCCTAAATCTTGACCAAGAAGATTAAAACACCCCAAAAGCCAAAGGCAAAGCCAAGAAGTGCAAAGAGAAAACTTTCAATGGACAAAGCGAGATAGGGTTGAAAAGAAAAAAAAAAAATACGCCATGAGGAGCCCACCCTCGCCTCGAGCCAGTAGTGATGTCCCCATTACCCATTCCTTTGGTTTTGCCTAACCCATTCATTGATGCCCGAAGCTCATACCGAGCTATTGGTGGATGAAACTTTTTCTCCTCCAAACTGATTGCGTGCTATCTTTAAGATATCTCGAGGAGGCTTCCTCAAAGACCATCCTCACTCCATTACCCGAGAAAATTTACCCAAGGATGACAAAGTGTGGTATCGTAACCTCACCACAGTCACAGAGAACATCGATGTGCCAACCCTAGTTATTTTATAGACAATGTGACTTAATCTGTGGCTGAGGACATTGGACATGCCCTAGGGATACCTTTTCAATTCAATCTGATGGACCCTTGATCGCTCTGAAGTTGCCTCTTTCAGAGATATGGCTGCCCATTTGACACAGGGCATGGTGGGTTTTGGGCAATCAATAGTGAGAAGAGATCGCCCATAATATCTCTTGATGGATTCCATACTCGAGAGAGTTTTTATGTTCTTGGGCACACCAAGAGGCGAACCCCATCTTAGAAGCCCTCTTTCACTTCTCTAAGGGCAATTCTTCAATGCCCCATGTTGATCTGAAAGCAATGGTGATGTGAGTGCCAAGGTAAAAAGGAAGAAGATTGGCCTCCCTTTGGAAGACTCATTCTGACCCTCTTAAGAGCCAAGTTTGACATTGATAGGAAGAGCCCTTTGAGGTACTCCTCCTCACAACTTTGGCAAGAAAGCACGGACCACAAGTCAGGCCATGTTAAGAAGAATGAGGAAGTAGGAGAATCGACCTACCGGTTTACAAGCCCAATTACATCAATTGTCTCTTTCTTATTTTCTTATTTTCGCTTTTATTCTATTGCAATTTTTTCTGTTATAAGTTGTACCTAAGCAGTCAGTTTTTGTTCTCCGCTATTTCATAAAAACTTACAACGCCTCCCCCTACTCCCTTTCCCTTTTTCCTTTATTTTCTATCCAAATTTCATGTGCTTGTCAGAATCGCCAGATTATTGTTGTTTCATTTGTCTTCCCTAATAATTGTCCACCACCTTTGAACGGTGAGGACCTTTGCTCCCCATAGGTTTGGGGTGTGGCGAGACAAGTCTGCCTAGGGAATAGTTAACATAAGGGCTGAGAATCACCTAAGTAATTAGGAAATGTATTAATTTACTTAAGAATCATGACAACTAGAAAATTTAAAATTCCTTTGCCAAATTTAGACATTCTAAACCTTGCGATATTCTACATTTCCATGATGATTACACCATAAAAACATACCGGTATCGACGTAGTAAGTCAAAAGGAAGAGAAAAGGTAAAGATATACTTAAAAGCTCAAGGAAAAACCATAACGGTGAGAATTGAGCCCATATATTTTCCATCTCTATTGAAGAGTGATCGAGGCAATTTTTACGATTCAAAGGATTGGTCGAGGCATTAGATCCACTAGAAGTTAGGAAACTCCAAATTAAAACAAGTAAGACTCATGAAACGAGGAAAAGATCAAGGCCTTCTTTAGGCGGCTTGAACCTAACGAACCAACCAAGAAAAATCTGCCTGTTTGTACCCCATTTGAGTCAGAATCCTACAATTCTTCATCAAAATACTCAAAAGTACTTGCACTTGAACCTATGGAACCAATTCAGCCTTCCCTCACTCGAGAATTCGGAGGTAAGGAGAAAGAAGCGAAGATGGACCATTTCGGGCAACATCAAGAAAATGAAGAGAAAATACCTCAAAAACAGGCAATATGGTGACCGAGAAAAGAAGAGACAAACAATGTGAAAAGTTGCAAGCAAAAAGGCAAAAAAGGGACCTTATGTTGAAAAATGCAAGATCAAAGAAAGAACTGATCACTATGAATGTGAGAATCTCGAAAAGAAGAAGAAAGAAGCTAAACTCAAAAGGTGGAGTCATGAACCATCTCCGCACTTCCCGAGTTCTCAAATTCAAACCTCTGTCAAATTGCCTTTCCTTGAAACTTCACTCCATAAGCCATACAAACAAACCTAGATTTAAAGCCCTTGTGATCCAAGGTTGAGTGAGCAGCTATGTGGAGATGAGAAGTCATCCTATCTATGGTGCGGAGATGTCAATGATGCCATTGCCTAAGAATCATGCCTATGCTCATGCTTACAGATCCATTTGGGCGATGTAACTGCTCTTGGGCTTGGGTGAATATGACCCCCTCACCAAAAACACTGATGAGAGTAAACCCTGGTGAGTAATTGGGTTGGATCTTGAGCACCTTAAGTATGACTTATAACCTAATTTTAATCCATAGGATGAGCTTCTGGCACATTTGTATGATTTTCTATGACTGTTCACGATTGGAAATATTGAAACATTCATGAGGTTTATAAATGTTTAAATTCCTGTGCAAACAATAATCAAATTTTCTGTTTCATCATTGATTCAAGAGTAACTAACCCTGCTCCTTGATTGCTCATTTGATAATATTGCACTGATGTTAACTGTTTCATGGAGAAGTTTGTGGGTACCTTCACTGAAAACCCTCAGGAGACTTCACTCCTCCTCTCGGGATCACCTAGGGGTTTAAAAGGCTTGTTGCAAATCCCAAATGCACCTGTGCTTCCAACAAATGTGGCTCTTTACTTTGTATTTTATGTTTCTTTGCTCAGGGACTAGCAAAGCTTAGGTTTGGGGGTGAGAAAAGTACTGAAAAATACCATATTTCACCCCTAAACATGAGCCTTGAAAGACCCTTGAGAGGACTAAATAAGTGCTTTAGTGTTCATATTGCAGCTAACCAAAAAGACAGGTCCAAATCCGAAAACCATCCTAAAATGATCAAAAAGCTGACAACGCATGTCAAACGCAAAGAGGGAGTGAAGAAATAGCCTCAGCAATGGCTAAAAAGGTCCTAAAAGAGCAAGAAAAGACCTGAAGAAGAAGGATCCATTCGCAAAGAAGAATGGAAGCTAAAAGTTCAATTCAAGAAGAACATCTACTATTCGAAAGAACTTTGAACTGCTAAAAGAAGAGAAGTCCTTTGCAAAAGACCTCTGAAGCCAAAATGCTTTGCGAAAAGAAGAGAAGTCCTTTGCGAAAAGATCTCCGAAGCCAAAGTCCTTTGCGAAAAAGATCTCCACGAAGCCAAAATGCTTTGCGAAAAGAGATTACGGAGCCAAAATGCTGCGAAGAGAGATTCGGAGCCAAACTACTTTTGAAAAAAGCCCTTAAACTATGCGAAATGGCATTCGGGGATTTGCACTCGTCCAGAAGGTATTTGAAACTTTGCACGCCAATGCGTTTTAAAACCCAAGGACATTAGGAAGATTGAGCACGAACCAAAGGCATATTCCACCCCATGTGAACACCCAAAGATGAAATTACTTGGCGGGAACTTCTAGAAGCTCAAACAGATTTTTGAATTACATGTAAATTGATGCCTCTGTTCTGATTGATTGGTGAACCGGATCAAGCATTTCGATTGGCGAGCAGGTCCGGATCACGGTGCTCGACTCCTATTGGTTGATACAGATCTATCCAATTACGATTGGTTGATACACATCCGAGTGGCTTAGGGAAAACTATAAATAGGCGAACCATTTGCCCAATTTGGGTATCCAGATTTTAGAGTTTTCATCTCTATTTCCCCATTCCGGTCGAAGCTCATCCGATTTCCTAATCCCTTCTTGTATTTTACCTTTGAGAGCCATTGCAGTGATTTGTACTTCCAAGTTCGGATTCAAGATCGTAATCTGAGGGCTCTGAGAAGCCTGATCGTAAGTCCGGGGCTCTCTAAGCCGTGCTCTGTAATTGTAACGTTGGATTTTAAAAGGTTCTGTAATTTTTGTCTTCTCCATTGGAGTCATGTCGAGGGTTACAATGTTCACCTTAGTGCATTAAACTTCTTTAGATTCACTCATCCGCATCCAACTTCCTTAATTCATCATCCACAATGCGAATTAGCGTTGGTAACCTAATTCAAGCGGCATTCTGATGATGTTCATGTTACGAAATAAAGAATAGGCCACGACTAGGCGATGATCGTGACAAATCACGACCATAAGTCTAAACCTATTCCTTAATTGGATTTATTTCTCTTACATCTGTCTTTGGTAGCCGATGAAGATTGAATCTGCTTGAACTACAGATTCTCCATTAAAATTCAAAGGCTAAAATACATGAAGCTATTATTTATGCATTTGTCTTATTTTAAACACCTCCACAACTCGGATCTGGATCACGTAGTTAGTTCTTTTCTTTATTTGCTTTTAGTTAAACGTGACAAAACCCAACACTCTCTTTTATCTATTCTTTATTTTAGATAATTATAGAGCCAGATCTGGTAGCACAGATCTGGAGGTTTATCTCTCATTTTAGACAAACTTCTCTGTGGACGATCTTGAAATACTTACTTTTAAAACTTGCTACAATTGGCCCTGATCTTGCAGGCCAGTGTTAGCCCCAATGTGCTGATATCCCTTTCATAAGTTAACATCCATATAATTTAGCATTCTTTAATTCTTTAATTTTTTGCACACATTTTTGGCACACTTGGAGCGACAACACCCCCCTTACCTCACCCTGCTGTATGCCATGAGGGACAACCCTTACATCCATAGGGATGTCCTAAGAGGTATGGCTGCACTCTGAGCTTCCCTTGAAGCTTCCTATGAGGAGAGGATTGCTAGCATGGAATTGGAGCACAAAATCAAACTCCGGGATATATCTGAGGGATGGAAGGAAATCCTGACTCATTATGAGTTAGCCAAACAACTTGCTGCTGCTGAGAGTCTCATTGCCAAATATGAGAAGAAGAATGCTAAGCATCTCAAGAAAAAATTAGCCAATGCTCAGGAGATACTCAAGGCTACCAAGGAACTCTCTGAGGCCAACCAGCTCTATGCAGCAAAGAAAATTGAAATCCTGGAGAGAAAGGTTGCTTCCTTGACCTCTCAGCCCTTTCAGCCTACACCTCTAGCTATAGCCCCTCCTACTGATCCTCCCTCCACCCATCCCTGTCCCCCTTCATCAACTCAACCTACTCCTACCCAACCTGTGAATGTTCCCCCTCCTCCAGCCCAAGACCCTCCTTCCACTCAACCTTCCCCACCAAAACCTAAAAGGCCTTACACAAAAAGAAAAGTCACTTCTAAAAGGCCTGTTTCCTCTAGTGCTTCTGGTAAGAAAGGGAAGAAACCTGCTACCCAATTTGATGAGGTAGCCCCTACCAAGCCCCCACCCCCAACTGACACCTCCTCCACCTTACTCTCCAAAGAAGAAAGAAGAAAAGCTGCAGCTGCCCTTGGCTTAGATCCTACTGCCCTCTTCCCTTCTAATTCGGACTCTGATCCTGCTGATGCTTCTGCCACAAGCCAGCCAAGAAATCTACTACCCAGTTTGAGGAGGCACCCAAGCAATCCACCAAGAAGTCCCAAACTAAAGGAAAAGCTCCTTTATCTTAAAATGATTTGAAAAACCTGGCAGCCTTGTATGATTGACCTGATGATACTTGTATATAGTTTAGCCTGTTTTAGTTTGTTTTCAATTTTTTGACTTGTATTCTATACATTGTTCTTTTTGTTGAATATTATTAATATTTTGTTTTTAGTACCTATGTCTCTCTTTGTGCATAATTTCTCTCTGTTTTTATACCTCACCTTCTCATTGTTTCCATGATATCTGAATAGTGGGGACACTGTTTAACTTAGGTTTGGGGGTGTGGAAGAGTAGACCTGCCAATATATGAGTTAATGTTAGTGCAGCCATGTTGAAAAGAAAAAGTTTTTGAAAATAAAATGATTTCCCACCTAATTTTTGGAAAAAGAGGAAATTAAAAAACTTTTTAAAACTAAAATGAGCTGTAGTTTAACATTCTTTATGAAGCAAATGTCAAGAATTTTAAGAAAATGGATGTTTAGTGAACCTAAAATGAGAGAAAGAACTGTAAGGATACACCCCCAGAAAATTTGATGGAAGGCCATACCTAGTGAGATTTGGGCCTGAAAATTTTTCTTTGAAGAGTGTATTGGCAATTTTTCTACTCTAAGGACTGATTGGATCTAATTTTGATCACTAGAAGTTAGAAAAATCCAAATTAAAATAGCTTGACAGCATTCATGACATTGAAGATATGAAGTAAGGCCATCTCTTGGACAGTTTGAGCTTAAAATTTCCCACCTTTGAACTGCCCTTGATACAAACCATTTGAGCCTTAAAATTCCAAAGTTTCTTTGATGAAAACCAGAAAATTTGAACCCAAAACCTTTTGACCTATTTTAGTTCACCCCCAATATGAGAAATCAGGAAGTGGAAGGAGAAGTGAGGCTAGAGGAGCAAGGTTTAAAATTTGGTTGAAAGAGAAGGAAGCACAGTTGGTGGTATTGTGGCATTCTAGCCCATAAAAAAAAATGGAGAAAAATACAAAAAAAAAAAAAGAAAAGAGAGAAAAACATACAAAAAAGAAAAGGAAAAATAAAAAAAAATCAAAGAAAAAGAATGAGAAAGAGAAGTCATTCATTGAAAGACTGAAAAGAGGATTAGAAACTAGCCACTTCAAATCTAAAAATTCAAGAAGTAGATGGAATTGTGTTGAAATGAAGAAGGTGTTGTCTAGACCACCTCCTTACTTTTATTGATTTTTCAATTTGAATCCTTTTTACCCCATTATTCTTTTACAAATTTCACCTATAAGCCACATTACAACCCAATAAAAAGACCCTACTGATCTGCAATGGATTGAGCTGTCATGTGGAGATGAGGATTTGTTTAAGCTATGGTGAAGAGAGTTAGAAAATTTCAGAAGTTAGAGCAATGACTATGCTCATGCTTGCAGTCCTATTTGAGGGCTGCAATTGCTCTTGAGCTGTGTGAAATGATGCACCCTTCTATTTTTGTTGTGAGTGAACTGCCCTGGTAAGACTTAGGTCTGAAATCTAAACTGATTGGGGCATTATCAAAGCATAATTCTTAAATTAAAGGTGAGCTATGCATTAATTTTCAGACACACTGCCTTGACATGAACTGATTGATGATGAAGGAATTACAGCAGAATTTCAGGTTTTGAACTGAAGATTTTTCTGCTGAAAATCCTCTAAAACTGAATGGACATGGTGTGGAATTTATTTTATTTTACTTGAACTTTGTTTTAGCATGTTGCATGAGAATTAACTGATTTTATTGGAGAAGTTTGTGGGTACCTTCACTAAAAACCCTCAGGAGACTTCACTCCTCCACTAGGGATCACCTAGGGGTTTAAAAGGCTTGATGCATATGCTAAATGCATTTGTGCTCCTTACAAAAGTGGCATTTTAGTTTTCTTTATTTTTCCTTTGCTCAGGGACTAGCAAAGCTTAGGTTTGGGGGTGTGTTAATCAGTGAAAAATGGTAGTTTTCACCCTTTAACCTTACCTTTGATAGACTTGTGAGTAGGCTAATAAGTGCATGTTGAGTATGTTTTGTAGATAGCAGTGAAAAGCAATCATAGTGCAGAAATCCACCCAAAAGTGCTCCACAAGAAGGTCCAACTCTTAGTACAGCTCAGACCCAACAATGGCACACAAAAGGGTTGCACACCAATGCCCACTTGCGGCATGCAGCAACAACAAGACAGTGTTGAAGAAGTGAAAACAGGCTGAAAACAACATGTCGAGAGGTTATTGCAACCTATCGATAGGATCTAGAGGCTGAAAAAGGAAGAAGTCGCGAAGATGAGGAGAATTCGATAGGATCAAGAACCTATCGCGTAGTCGAAAGCATCCTATCGACAGGTTGCTTGAGCTTGAAGAGAACGTATCGAGAGGTTTGAAACCTATCGCTAGGAGGTAGGAGCAAACCTATTGAAAGTGATTGTGCAAGAGATTAACCTGTCGAAAGGATCCTTCAACCTGTCGAAAACATCAGATGAAGGCTGCAGATGCTGAAGCTCTAATTATAGGGTCAACCTATCGGAACCTTTCGATAGGATCCTGAATCATAGTGAAAGGAACAAAGTACTTACTTTCAACCTATCGAAAGCTTCAGGAACCTATCGAAATTGATCTAAACACTTCTTAGAAGAGTTGCTGTGCACACACTGCAAGTTAGTGACCTGCTGCATGCAATCCGAGGCACCCTGGTGACCGGTACGACGGTTTTAGAAGTACCCTAGGAAACCCTAACCGATCCACGTGCTCTCCCCCAGCTCTACTAACTCAGAGGACCTTATAAAAGGGGGATAAAAAGGTAAAAATAGAGGCAGCCCAGCTGAGCTGTGATTGGTGAGAAAAATAGATCTGAGGAGAGCTATAAAAGGGGTGGAAGCTTTCAGAATAGGGGAACCAATCTCGAGATCAGAGCCTGCATCGAAATCCCTAATCCATTCTTCTAGCCCAACTATGGTTGGTTAATTCCTTTGGAACAGTGAGGATCAAGGTTGAGTCTATAATTAGGGAAGGTTGAGTGTGTTGTTGAGGGTCAGATGATGCACAGACTACAAATCTGAGAGCATTTCATTATATAGTGAGTTTATTTCAATGTAATGTTGGTTTTATTATTTCAATTGGATCTATAGTTCATCTGGTTTCATTTGGTGCTCGATCGGATTTGTGTAGATGGGAATTAGCTCACCCACTTAACTGGTAGACCTCTTGGATGCCATTTGATCGCCTTAGATCTGATATTCCTATGATTGCCTGTGTCTGTGGCCTGGCAGTTGCAGCATTTGTAGTGGTTATAATGTTCTGATGGAAATCTGAGAATGGAGTGAGTCTAATGGATGATCTGTGACCATTGAAGTGGACAAATCATAGCCTTAAGATCAATCCAAGCTCTGGTCTAGATCAGATCCTTCTACCCCTTGTAACATTGTCATCTCAACCCAATTGCAGCAAGATCAAACTCCTAACTTCTTCTCTCCATTTTCTATTTTTAATTTCACCAAACACTGTTGAGAACTGGAAAATACCAATTTTCACCCCTTAATCTGGGCCTTGATAGACCCTTGAGAGAACTAAATAGGGGTTTTAAGTGCTTATGTTGCAGCTAACAATAAAGATAGGCTTAACCATAAAAGCAGCTTAAAAGTGCCAATAAGATGACAATCCATGTCAATTCAAAGGAAGAAAGTGAAGAAACAACCTCATCAGCTGTTGAAAGGTCTGAATAGAAGAAGCAAAGACCTGGAAGAGAAGTATGGAACAATTCGAACAGAAAAATGCACTACAGAGTCCTTTTCGCAAAGAACCTGTACTTTTCGCAAAGAACCTGAAACTCTGCGAAAAGGAATAAAACTCCAGGCGTAGCATTCGAAGAGCATCTGAACTGTTCGAAGACAGGATTGAAGTTTGCGAAAAGAAGAAAACACAATACGAACAGAACCAGAACATTGCGAAAAGAGCTTCAGGAGTCACAACACTTTGCGAAAAGGCCCCTAAGCTGTGCGAAGAGGCATTATGGAGATTCGTAGCTTTAATAAGGGCAATTCAGTAATCTGTTGCATGCATCCCAATGTATTTTAAAACCTAGGGACATTCCAGAGGGTTCTTAGCATGAAGCGAAGGAATATTCCACCCCACGTGAGCACCTAGAGAGGGAATAACTTGGCGGGAACTTCTAGAAACTCTAACAAACTTTCAAAATGCATAACAGAATTGATGCCTTTTCACTGATTTGAACGGATCGAGGAATTACGATTGGCGAACAAATCTGGATCCTGTGCTCGACTACCATTGGTCATCTGATCCGAGAACCTCGATTGGTTGATACACATCGAAATTTGGACACAGGGAAAGCTATAAATAGAGCAAGCATTTGCCCAATTGGGGCATCCAGATTTTGAGTTTCATTTCTAATCCCCATTTCCCCAATGACTTGTTTGCAATCCTTGTAATAGCCTACTTTGTACTTGCATTTGAGAGTTGTGAGATACTGTAGAATTTCGAAGGAGAGTTTGCATCCAAGAGCAAATCCGAGAGTCAGAAGCCGTGCTCTGTAAATTGTAAGGATGAATTTTAAAAGGTTGCTGTAAACTATGCATTCTCCATTGGACTCATGTCAAGGGTTCCCTCTGGTCTCCTCAGTACATTAGACTCCTTTAGATTCATTGTTTTGCATGCAATTTCCCTTGATTCATTAATCCTGTGAGAATTAGTGTTTGTAACCTAGTCTCTTACAGCATTTGTAGTGATGTTTCTTGTTCTGAATTGAGGATTTAGATTAAAGACTATTGGATGGTTTGTGGCCATTAAAGTGGACAGACCATAGCCATAAGCTTAAACCTAATCCTTGAATTAGATTTATTTGCGCTTGTAGCCAGATGAAGATTGGATCATCTTTCAGTTGAGCTGCAGTCATTCTCATTAGATTTCAAGGACCAAATCAAAGTAAGATATTATTTCTCCATTTTTTATAAGTTTACCTCAAACGTTCCCCCAACTCGGATCTGGATCATTTAGTTTAACTTTTACTTTTATCATTTAGTTAATGTGACAAATTCAACCTCCCATCTTATGTGCTTTCTAGATAGGATAAGAGGCCAGATCTGGTAGCTCAGATCTGGAGGTTTATCTTAAATTTTAAATCAATTCCCTGTGGACGATCTTTTACTCACTTACATTTAAAACTTGCTACAATTGGCCCTGATCTTGCGGGCTAATTATGTTCTCTCTGTGCTGATATTTTCTTATTCTTTTTAATATTCAGTACAATGCATCATTTGCAAGTACGTTTTCAAAACACAAATAAATCATGCACACTTAGAACAACAACAAACACTCCCCTCACTTGTAAGATTTGGACTCTGGACTTAATTCCAATTTATTTCAACATTTAATTGTGTTTCTGTAGTTTAGTTTAAAGTGACAACCCCTTAAAACCTCTCCTCTACCTTTTGCTATTTTAGTTGTAGGTAGGGTGCCAGATCTACCACAGATCTGGAGATTTACTTGATTTTAACTCACATTTTCCTATGTGCTCCCATGCTTCATTATTCTTTTTTATTCATACACATCATCAACAAAGGGGTCAGTCTTATGAATCTTGCTTTTCACTGTATTCCTGCTAATCATTTTTATAATCACTTAGATTCATAAGTATCTCAGGCTTTTGGGTTTTTTTTCTTTTTGGGCTTAGGATGTATCATTTGGCATTAGATTTTCTGTTTTAGGAATTTTAGTTTCAACTTCTGTTTTTAGATCGCTGATTTTTTTTCTTTCTTAGGTTAATGTGTCCTCGTTTTACTGATTTTCGTCATTTTTCTGTGAGTATAGTTAGTTTCTAACGTTGTTTTCCTATTTTGCATTCACAAATTCTGTTTTTGTATCAACACTTTTCTTTTTTTAACTTTGTATTCAATCCCTTACCTTGCTTTTACTGTTTCTCTATTATTAGCATTAGTTTCCTTCCATTTGCTTTGCAGTTCTTTTATTTTTCTGATCATATATTCAGTTTTTAGATTTTATTTTGTAGCAGTTCTAGCTTAGTTTTGTTATTTTTCTATTTTATCAGTAATTTCCTATATTTATATAACATTTTTTTTTCCCTTTTCCTGCTCATATATTCAGTGTTATTTTCTTTATTTTCTGCTGCACATAGCTGCAAATTTTTTTTCTGCTTAGTTTTCCTTTCTTCTTTTATCCTGCTGCCCCTCATTTCTCAGTGTCTAGAACATTGAGGACAATGTTCATCTTAGGTTTGTTGGTATGGCAGGTATGGCAATAAAATAAGTTAATGCTTGGTGCAGCTTATGATCAGCAGAATTTTTGAAAATGAAGTAATCTCACACCTGTTTTTTTTTTAAATGAGGAAGTTAAAACTTTTTAAAATTAATTTCTAGTGTAATTCTAATACTTTCATGAAGTGAATGTCAGGAAATTTCCGAAAATTGATGTTTTAGTAAACCAAAAATGAAGGAAAACAGTGAAGATATACCTCAAGAAGTTGATATAAAACCACACCCAGTGAGGTTTGGGCCTGAAATGTATTCTTTGGAGGTATGCTTTGGCAATCTTTTCTGCTTTTGGCACTATGTGAATCTGCTTACTTACACTAGAAGTTACACATATCCAAATCGAAATAATTTGATAGCACTCATGATATTAAAGACATGATGTAAGGCCTCCTTTTGGACAGTTTGAACCTTACAAAGCCCCACCTTTTGAAACTGCCCTTGATACACACCATTTGAGCTAAATAAATCTATGATTCCTTTGAAATCTCCCCCAATAAACCTCATCAACCTCATTTAGCCTACCTCGAGAAGGCAAGATAAAGGGAAGGAAGGAAGAGGAAGGAGAATTGAGTAACAATGTAATAGAAAAAGAAGGGTAAAAGTTGAAGGCAATGATGAAACAACATAGGGAATGTGGCATGCAGTCAGTGCTAATTCGAAAAAGAAAAGAAAAATATTTGAGCAAAACAAAAGAAAGAAGGCATTTTCATTGGAAGTTTGAAAAAGAAAGAGAAAAAGATGGCCACTTTGGCTCGAAATTCAAAGAAGAAGATGAAACTATCTTTGATCAAGAAGAGTGGGTTTGTATATAACCTCGACCTTGGTGACTTCTCAAATATGAACACCATTCCAACCCTTTTGAGAAATTTCACCCATAAGCCACAATAAAACCCAAGTAAAAGTCCTTACTGATCAATGATGGATTGAGCTATCACATGGAGATAAGAATTTGTGTAATCTATGGTGAAAGGAGCAGTGAATTTATAACTAAAAGCAATGCCTATGCTCCTACTTACAGTCCTATTTGAGGACTATAACTGCTCTTGAGCTGTGTGAAATAGTACAACCCTCTCATTTGCTTATTGAGTGAAAATCCTGGTGAGAATTGGGTTTAAAATCAACTGATTAGGGCAACATTGAAGCTGGATTCCTAAATCAAAGGCTAGCTGTTCATTAATTTTACTTGTAAAAACTTTTTGACACCGAGTGAATGGTAAAGGAATTACAGCAGAATTTTAGTTTTGAACTGATGTTTTCATGAAAATCTTCTTACAACCTGACTGATGCAGGTGTGAATAATCTGATTGGATAAACGTTTGCTTTAACAGAACTGCATTGATTTTAACTGATTTATTGGAGAAGTTTGTGGGTACCTTCACTGAAAACCCTCAGGAGACTTCACTCCTCCACTAGGGATCACCTAGGGGTTTAAAAGGCTTGTTGCATATGCTAAATGCAACTGTGCTCCCTACAAAAATGGCTTTTTATTTTATTTTTAAATTTTGTCTTTGCTCAGGGACTAGCAAAGCTTAGGTTTGGGGGTGTGTTGAGAACTGGAAAATACCAATTTTCACCCCTTAATCTGGGCCTTGATAGACCCTTGAGAGAACTAAATAAGTGTTTTAAGTGCTTATGTTGCAGCTAACAATAAAGACAGGCTTAACCATAAAAGCAGCTTAAAAGTGCCAATAAGGTGACAATCCATGTCAATCCAAAGGAAGAAAGTGAAGAAACAACTTCATCAGCTGTTGAAAGGTCTGAATAGAAGAAGCAAAGACCTGGAAGAGAAGTATGGAACAATTTGAACAGAAAAATGCACTACAGAGTCCTTTTCGCAAAGAACCTGTACTTTTCGTAAAGAACCTGAAACTCTGTGAAAAGGAATAAAACTTCAGGCGTAGCATTCGAAGAGCATCTGAACTGTTCGAAGAGAGGATTGAAGTTTGCGAAAAGAAGAAAACACAATTCGAACAGAACCAGAACATTGCGAAAAGAGCTTCAGGAGTCACAACACTTTGCGAAAAGGCCCCTAAGCTGTGCGAAGAGGCATTCTGGAGATTCACAGCTTTAACAAGGGCAATTCAATAATCTGTTGCACGCATCCCAATGCATTTTAAAACCTAGGGACATTTCAGAGGGTTCTAAGCATGAAGCAAAGGAATATTCCACCCCACGTGAGCACCTAGAGAGGGAATAACTTGGTGGGAACTTCTAGAAACTCTAACAAACTTTCAAAATGCATAATAGAATTGATGCCTTTTCACGATTGGTGAACGGATCGAGGAATTACGATTGGCGAGCAGATCTGGATCCCGTGCTCGACTACCATTGGTCAATACAGATCCGAGAACCTCTCGATTGGTTGATACACATCCGAAATTTGGACTCGGGAAAGCTATAAATAGACAAGCATTTGCCCAATTGGGGCATCCAGATTTTGAGTTTCATTTCTAATCCCCATTTCCCCAGCATGACTTTGTCCGAAATCCTTGTAATAGCCTACTTTGTACTTGCATTTGAGAGCTGTGAGATCTGTAACTCAAAGGAGAGTTTGCATCAAGGCGCAAATCAAAGGCTGTTAAGCCGTGCTCGTAAATTGTAAGGATGAATTTTAAAAGGTTGTCAAACTATGCATTCTCCATTGGACTCATGTCAAGGGTTCCCTCTGATCTCCTCAGTACATTAGACTCCTTTAGATTCATTGTTTTGCATGCAATTTCCCTTGATTCATTAATCCTGTGAGAATTAGTGCTTGTAACCTAGTCTCTTACATCATTTGTAGTGATGTTTCTTGTTCTGAATTGAGGATTTAGATTAAAGACTATTGGATGGTTTGTGGCCATTAAAGTGGACAGACCATAGCCATAAGCTTAAACCTAATCCTTGAATTAGATTTATTTCTCTTACATCTGCGCTTGTAGCCAGATGAAGATTGGATCATCTTTCAGTTGAGCTGCAGTCATTCTCATTAGATTTCAAGGACCAAATCAAAGTCAGATATTATTTCTCCATTTTTTATAAGTTTACCTCAAACGTTCCCCCAACTAGGATCTGGATCATTTAGTTTAACTTTTACTTTTATCATTTAGTTAATGTGACAAATTCAACCTCCCATCTTATGTGCTTTCTAGATAGGATAAGAGGCCAGATCTGGTAGCTCAGATCTGGAGGTTTATCTTAAATTTTAAATCAATTTCCTGTGGACGATCTTTTACTCACTTACATTTAAAACTTGCTACAATTGGCCCTGATCTTGCAGGCTAATTATGTTCTCTCTGTGCTGATATTTTCTTATTGTTTTTAACATTTAGTACAATGCATCATTTGCAAGTATGTTTTCAAAACACAAATAAATCATGCACACTTAGAACAACAACAAACACTCCCCTCACTTGTAAGATCTGGACTCTGGACTTAATTCTAATTTATTTCAACATTTAATTGTGTTTCTGTAGTTTAGTTTAAAGTGACAACCCCTTAAAACCTCTCCTCTACCTTTTGCTATTTTAGTTGTAGGTAGGGTGCCAGATCTACCACAGATCTGGAGATTTACTTGATTTTAACTCACATTTTCCTATGGGCATTCCCTTACTCTACAAAACGTGCTACAACAGGCCTTGAATACTTGCAGGTCTGTGTGTCTGCTTGCCTTGGTGTGTGCCATCAATAAATCCTTTAATTGTGTGATTTTAAACCCCTTTTTGAACACAAGGTAAGTAGCCAACAGCGCTAGAGAGTTATACCGGACTCAAACTCGTTAGGTGCGGTAAGGAGAGAATCGATCATTGAAAAATAGCTTAGTTCTCGGAAGCCCAGCTTCCATAAAACCTAAAAAGAAGAGACTCATTTTAGGCTCCTGCCTCTGCTGTCATAACATTTTGGAAACCCATTTTTGCTTGGCGCAAGTATTAGTTGCGCCAATGCAAAAATTGGGAATTTATAACTGGCACAACTAATAGTTGCGCCAGCTTTAAAATCCCAAAATTTACCTTGGCGCAACTAATAGTTGCGCTAGTGTAAAAGGGGAGTCCTGCAAATTGGGCGCATGTATTAGTTGCGCCAGGTTTGTTCTGCACAGCTCCAGCTTGAATTCGTGGCCTTTTTCACCTCTCGAGTTCTCCGGTCAGTGTGCTTAGTGCCTTGTTTGGGCCCCGCCATCTCCAACACCCAATACGCTCCCGTCGGTCAAAAGAAGGCAACTTCTTTTTGGCTCATTTCGGGGGATTGGGTTGTTTGCCTCGATTTTTATGCCTTCAATAGATCGAATGTTCTCCTTCGATTCTTCCGAAGTGCGTCGGAATCGTCGCCGCGGGTCTTGAATTAAGGAACGAGAGCCACCCGAAAAGGGAAGTCCAAGGCCTCGGAACCTTTGTTTTTCAAAACTTTAAAAAAAAAATTCAAAAAATATAATAAATCAAAACCCAAAAAAGACATAGTTTGTGGTGTCGGCACAACGGCATCATCTTGCCCTCCGCCGTCCTGTAGGGGAAGAAGAAGGAGGATTTTTGGGCCTTATCCAAGGCACCCTTACCCAACCCGTTCCTGTAGAATGTCGTGTGTAGTGGACCCAGCTTATGCCGATCTCAACTCATCCCCGCCACATTCTCCAACCCACTCCCATTCGGGAGAAGTTTTTTCCACCATTCCCCTCACCCAACCACCCTTTACCGTTATCGGCCCATTTAGAACCCCCATCTTTCCAACCACCACCCCTCAAAATATCTAAAGTCCAACCCCCCATTCTCCATCTTTTGCCCAAACCATACCCATGCCAAATCCAACCCATTTCCCATCCACATCCACACAAAATCCCTTCTCCCAATCCACATCCATGCCTCATTCCCCATCTTCCCCCTATAGGCCCGATCCACCCACATTCACATACACCACTTCCTCCCTATCCAACCCCCCACAAATCCCCCCATCTACCCGAGTCATGCCCATTTTTACTGGTGCCATACCTAATTTTTCCCAAAAACTTACTCGTTCATCATCCCCATACATGCACCATACCTTCCCCTTTCCCAATGCCCCATCTCATCCACCCCATATTCCACCACCTACAAAGGCCATGCCCCATCATACTGGGGCCATGCCCAATTTTTCCTCCACACCCCCCCATCTACATCTCATCACCCCTTAAATCCACCATCTGCATCCGATCCCCCTTCCATGGCCATGATGGAGGAAATGTTTAAAGCCTACTCCTCATGGAAGGCTTCCCAAAATACCTCTCCTCCACACCCCATGCCCATGAACCCATCCCATACCCTAGCCCATCTCCATGCCTCACTCCCCCATGACGCCCATCAAGCCCCCATAATCCACACCATCCAAACCCCTATTACCCACATGCCCCAAGGCCCCATGGCTCAACCTCCCACCTCCCACATGCCCCAAGGCCCATTGACCCAAACCCCCTCTTTCCAAGGCCCAATAGGCCAAACCCATCAAGGGCCCATGACCTAGACCCATTAAGGCCCATTGAGTCAGACCCATTAAGGCCCCATGGCCCAAACCCATCAAGGCCTACTAGGCCAGACCCACCAAGGGCCCATGACCCAGACCCATCAAGGCCCCATGGCCTAGACTCACCAAGGGCCCATGGCCCAAACCTACCAAAGGCCCATGACCCAAACCTATCAAGGGCCCATGGCCCAAACCCATCAATGGCCCATGGCCCAAAATGACCATGGCTTCATGGCTCAAGCCCAAACCCCACATTCATACCTTCTACAATACCCCCAACATTTCACCCAACCTTCACAGCCGGGTTAAACCCATGCCATACCCCAAACCCACTTTTCCCATGGCTCCACACCCCAAGGCCATCTCCAAACCTTCCTCCACACCCAATGACCCCATCAGGCCCCACCTCAAAACCAAAATCCCATCACCCGACAAACCTTTCCTCACCCCCAATGGGCTCACCCAACCCCCACTCGTGTCATTCCCATCCAACCCATACAACACTAACAAGAGAATCCCGCCCTCACTGCACACTATGCCGACGAGCAGTATGAGGAGGACGAGATTAGGAATAGTGGAGCCTAGACTGGGGCATTGACCAGCCTCAACCCTCCTCCCATAACTGCCCACCCCTTGGTGGCCCAAAGTGAAGTCCAACATACAATCGAGAAAGCGACCCCTGTATCAAAAGAATCAGAGCAGCTAAAAGAACAGTTGGACAAAATACAAAAGCAATTGATGAAAATGGGTGGTGCTGAAATCCACGCCACAGATTTCACAGATTTGTGCTTGTTCATGGAGGTTCCCCAGCCCCTCAAATTTAAAATGTCAGCCTTCGACAAATATAACAGCACCGGCAATCCTATTGCACACCTGAAGTCCTACTATGGGGACATGTGCCAATATGGAGGGGACGAAAGACTACTAATAAAAGTCTTTCAGAAGAGTTTGACCGGTCTGACTTTGAGATGGTTCACATCTTTAGAGCCATCCATGATGAAAATGTGGAGGGACTTGATGCACCTCTTTAAAGAATAATATGTCTACAATATAGACATTAAGCCACAAAAGTTAGACTTAGCCCATTTAAGATAGAACCAGAACGAGACCTTGAGCGACTACTTGGGACGTTAGAGAGCACTGACAGCTCAGGGCAGAAATAGAATCCCTAATGATGAGCAGATAGAGATGATCTCAAAGAATACTCTGCCAGTGATCTTAGAGTTTTTGGTGTACCAGCAGTAATCCATCTTTGCTGATCTGGTGAGAAATGCTAACCAACGTGAGGATGCCATCAGGGAGGGCCGTCTGAATAAGAATATGCCAAGCGGACCTAGTGGGGTTAGGAGGTTTGCAGAACAAAGGAATGAGAAGAGAATAGGGGTCGATGTTTAGAATATCGCCAGTATCAGGCCCAATAACAATACTATCCCGTTTCAATTTCAAGCAGCCCCGTTAGCACCAGTTAGGCCTGAGCAGATGCAGAGAATAGGGAATGGGCAAGGAATGCAAATGACTCTGGAGCAAAGGAGAGCCCGCTATGATCAAGTTTTTATGCCTCTAGGGCAATCTTTGAGTGTACTCTTACCATTGTTTGTGGAAAAGGGATTAGTCACTATCCGTCAACTGCAACCTCCTCCTCACCCGATCCTAAAGAACTATGACTCGAATACTCATTGCAATTTTCATCAGGGTCCGGGTCACCGGACCGATCGTTACTTCCCATTAAAGCATGCAATCCAAGATTTGATGGATGCCGAGAAAATCATTCTCCCTGCACCTTCTCAGCATGCAAATATTTACCAGGTGCCACTACCCTCACATCCTACAGAAGGAGCAGGTCTCAGACCCACCATCGGAATGGTAGAAAGTGACGAGGTGTTTGAATTCAATCCGTCCGATTACATCAGTGATCGGGCGAGTTATGTAGTGCCATTGTCAAGAAATGTTGAAGAGAGGAATATCGGGGTAATTGAACCCCTGAATTTGTTAGATTATTTCCCCAACTCGACTTCGCTAATTGAACCCTTGGATCTCAGGGCATACTTTCCTTCCACCACACCCGTTAATTATGTGCACAGAAATGCATATCAACCATACACCACCACCCACCATCAATTACCCAATGAGCCAACAGGCCCCCAATCCTCCATCACCAATAAACTACCAATGGCCTGTGCCCACCCCATTGCCCCAAGTTCAGCCACCTGCAAATTCCACCACCCCGGTCAATTACCTAACGACCCATCAAACCCCCCATCTCCCACCAGCTATTAATGGCCTACTTTTACCTCCTTCCCCCAATACCATCACCCTCAAGCTTCACCACCCTCATTTGGCCAAAAATTTCCACCCAACTCGTGGCCACCGAAATAAATCAGGTGTTACCCACACCTCTTGAGCCCACAGTGCAAGTGCCTCCGATATAGGCAGCCAAGCCTTTCCAGCTCTCAGGACCAACCTGTGACCCTCATCAGGTTCCTCTGAGTTACGAGCAAACAGATGTCAATGCCGGCAGCAGCAGAGAAGGGGTAATGGACTTTGTCACATGGTCTGCAAGGATATCAAAGCAGCCAGAGGCGCCAGCAGCAGCATAGGCCCAAGTAGAAGGGAAGAAAGAGAGCACTGTGAATCCATTTGAGAAGATAAGTCGAGAACATATACTGAAGACTCAGCTGAGAAGAATGTCGGCCCTTATTACTATATGGGATTTATTGATGACGTCCCCACTCCATTTCCAAGCATTAATGGGGGCGTTAAAAAATACTCATGTATCGCTTCAAGTCAGCCCAGATGAAGTTGGGTAGATAATTGGGCAAGTGATGGCTCCAAATGCCATTTTATTCTCTGATGCTGATTTACCTGAGGAAGGATGTAGCCATTCAAAATCCTTAAACATAACTGTTGAGTCTGGAAATATGGTCATTCCCCTAGTTTTAATTGATAATGGGTCAGTGTTGAATATATGCCCACTAAGAACAGCCACCAAGATTGTGGTGGACCCATGCATGCTGAGGCCCACCAGAACTAGCGCTAGAAGATTCGACAATACCAGGAGAGAAATAATGGGAGAATTTGATCTTGAGCTGTGAATCGGGCCAATGACCTTTTCCATCTTATTTTAAGTAATGGATATCAAATTCTCGTTTAATTTATTGTTGGGGAGCCCGTGGCTGCATGAGGTCGGAGCCATACCTTCCACTTTGCACCAGAAACTCAAGTTTGTGTTTGGGCACAAGATCATCACAATCATCGGTGACGGGCACAGTGAAAAAGAAAAGGCCGCCAATAGCGTCGAAAAACCTAATATGTTGGATGTACCACACACCGCTGAGGATGTTGACCTCCACAGTTTTGAATATGAGGTATCAGCGATACTCCCAGAGCCCATTGAGGGCATCATGCCTAAAACGAGAGGTGGAATGGTAGCAGCAGTGGCTCCATAAGTGGGGCTACTAGAAAGGCCGAGGACTCGGGCCTAGATTACAGGGCAGAAGAGCGCCAGTCGTTGCTAAGGGACAGAAGGTCCGATTCGGGCTAGGATATAAGCCCACAGAGGAAGAGGTTCAAGTGGCTAAAGAAAAATTCTTCATCGTAGCAGCTGTAAGAGCAAGGGGAATGAACATAGATGAGAAGCCCCGCCCTAGGCCGCACATCAGGGATTCCTTTGTCAGTGCTGGGGTCATAAAAATTGATTGAAACAAGGTCACCCATTTGACC
The DNA here is from genome assembly GCA_021018995.1 of Chloranthus sessilifolius. Taxonomy (NCBI): domain Eukaryota; kingdom Viridiplantae; phylum Streptophyta; class Magnoliopsida; order Chloranthales; family Chloranthaceae; genus Chloranthus; species Chloranthus sessilifolius. Next base: position 87,155,636 of record CM037593.1, read on the forward strand.
CCACACAAACCCATAGCCCCAATCCATCCCACCAATTCCAACATCTCCCTTCCTAGCCTAGAGATAGATTTGGCCGCATTATCCCTCTTTGAGGAACGACGGCCAGCACCTGAATAAACTCCCCTGTGGTAAATCACCACAAAATTGAGTTATCGTTTGAGGACATCCTCTCAAACAAAATGGTGATCAATATGATGGAGGCTGACTCCAATGAGCCATATTAGTCAACACCCTTCATCCCAACAGGTAAAGAAGTGGCCTCTCAAGTATGCAACTGGGCATCTTTGCCCCAAACCTTGGAAGCGGGGAGCGGCCTAACATTTGGCACCCATTTCCCAAAGAAAAACAACCTATAAAAAGTGAGATATATCCTTGGCAGGCCATACCTTGTATATATAGCAACCTACTTTTCCAAGGGTCCGTATCCGAAGAAAACAAAAATCTCAAAAACATGGAAAAAATATAAAATCCCAAAAATATTGAAAAAATCCAAAGTCTAAAAACATCGTCATCTAAAATTCCAAAAAAAGTCCCACAAAAGGATGCCTTAATTGAAATACCCGTCCCATGTAAAATCGACCCCTTTCTTGTAGAAATACAAGAAGAGGTAGGTGTTATGAGTCTGGACGAGGATGGTCCTTTGGAGGAGCTCCCCAATGAGCTCCTTGAACAGTTTGCTGACTTTGAGCATGGCCCTACCCCCATTATCGAAGAAACTAAAGACGTCAATTTAGGGACTGTGGAGATTCCCAGAATAACCAAGATCAGAACGTCGTTGTCTCCTGAGGAAAGAAAAAGCATGATCAACTTCCTTCAATCATACCAAGACGTTTTTACCTGGTCGTACAAGGACATGCCTGGTCTGAACACTGATTTGGTCGAGCATGAGTTACCTCTCTACCCTGATATGAAGCCAGTCAAGCAGAAGCTGACACGTCTCTGACTCGAGTGGATGCTGAAAGTCAAGGATGAGGTCATCAAGCAGTACGATGCGGGGTTTCTCATGGTATCCAAGTACCCGCAGTGGCTAGCCAATATTGTGCCTGCGTCGAAGAAGGATGGAAAGGTCTGCATGTGTATCAATTTCTGTAATTTGAACAGAGCGAGCCCAAAAGATGATTTCCCATTGCCACACATCGACATCTTGGTCGATAACACTACCAAGCATGGGATGCTTTCTTTTATGGATGTATTTTTAGGATACAATCAGATCAAAATGGCAGAGGTTGATCACAAGAAGACAATGTTCATTACCCCCTGGGGAACCTTTTGCTATCAAGTCATGCCATTTGGGTTGAAGAATGCCTGTGCAACGTACCTGAGAGCCATGACCACACTGTTTCACGACATGATGCATAGAGAAATTGAAGTGTATGTCGACGATATGATAGCCAAATCACCGGAGCGAAGCGATCACTTGGTAAACCTTTAGAAACTGTTTGAAAGGTTGAGAAAGTATAGATTATGTCTGAATCCAAAGAAGTGCGCTTTTGGCGCTATGTCTGAAAAATTGTTAGGATTCATTATCAGCAGGAGAGGGATCGAGGTCGACCCAGTCAAAATTAAAGCTATCACAAAAATGCCGCCACCATCTACTGAGAAGGAAGGTAGAGGGTTCTTGGGCAGCATCCAATATATCAGTCAGTTCATTACACAACTAACTCCAATCTGCACGCCAATCTTCAAGCTACTTCGAAAGAACTCGCTCGTTAAATGGAACAACGGTTGTCAGGCAGCATTCGATAAAATCAAAAGCTACGTCCTCAACCCACTTGTGTTGGTACCACTTGAGTCGGGGAGACCACTCTTGATGTATCTCTCCACGACGAAAGTTTCGATAGGATGTGTCTTAGGGCAGCATGATGAGACAGGAAGAAGAGAGCAGGCCATTTACTATTTGAGAAAGAAATTTACTGATTATGAGATGCGCTATTCTCAGCTGGAGAAAGCATGCCTAGCTCTTATATGGGCTACTCAGAGGCTCCGCCATTACTTGCTATCCCAAGCCGTGCTGCTCCTAGCTCGCATGGATCTATTGAAATACCTGTTCGAGAAGCCGGCTCTCACTGGGCGGACTGCACGATGGCAACTTCTATTGTCTGAGTTCGACATTACATATGTCACCCAGAAATCAATTAAGGGGCAGGCACTCGCCGATCATCTTGCCAACAATCCTTTGCCAGATTATGAACCTTTGAGAACTGAGTTACCCGATGAGGACATCCTGTTCATGATGGAAGATGATACAGAGGAAGCAGAGGAATCATGGGTAATGCACTTTAACGGGGCAGCAAATGTCGAGGGTCAAGGAGTTGGCACCATTCTAATTTCGTCGAAAGGATCCCACGTACCTGTCTCAATCAAGCTCAACTTTCCTTGCACTAGCAACATGGCTGAGTACGAAGCTTGTGCCGTAGGTCTACAGGCGGATCTCGATCGGAATATAACTCGCCTTCGAGTATTTGGTGATTCGCAGTTAATCATATGCCAGACAAATGGAGATTGGAAGATGAAAGATGAGAAACTTATCCCTTACCATGAGCACCTCGAGGATCTAATAGCTTACTTTCAAGATGTGACATTCCCATATGTCCCCCGAATAAGGAATCACTTCGCCGATGCACTAGCAACGTTGGCATCTATGATAGAAATCTCGTACGGTGTTGAGATGAAGCCGATCATGATCGAGCAGAGGAATGAGTCGGCCTTCTGCCTCTAGATTGAGGAACCCACAAAGCCTAAAGATGAGCCACCTTGGTTCTCAAATATCAAGAACTGCCTTGAAACTCTAACTTTCCCTGAGGGTACGTCCAGGATGGATTGGCGAACCATTCAACGATTAGCAGCAGACTGCATCATTTGCGGGGAATGTCTTTACAAGCGATCCTACAATAACATTCTACTCAGGTGCCTTACTGAAAGTGAAGCGATCAACATCATGAAGGAGATCGACGAAGGAGTATGCGGTGCCCACATTAGTGGTCACATGCTCGCCTAGAAAATTCTGCGGTAGGGATACTTTTGGACCACTATGGAATCAAATTGCTGTAAACATGTTCAGAAATGGTACAAGTGTCAGGAACATTCTAGTCCGATACACGCTCCTGCCATCGATCTTCACTGCACAACCACTCCTTGGCCATTTGCTACCTGGGGCCTTGACATCGTCGAAATGATTAATTTGAAAGCATCAAATGGACATCGGTTCATCCTCGTCATCATTGAATACTTCACCAGGTGGGTAGAAGCGGCGTCATATGCCAACATCACTGTCAGTCACGTCAAGAAGTTTCTCAAAAGTAATATCGTGTGTCTATTTAGAGTGCCCAAAGATATCATCAAGGACAATGGCACCAACTTTGCGAATAAGCGCATCCGAGCCTTCTGTGAGCAATACAAAATCAAGCACCATCACTCGTCACCTTATCGGCCTCAAGCTAATGGAGCCGTAGAGGCTGCTAACATGACAGTTATCCGCATCCTTGAGAAAATGGTCGTCACTTATTGAGATTGGAGCAAAATGCTGTCGTTTGCTTTATGGGCCTATAGAATGTCGATCCGTATCGCTACAGGGGCAACATCATTCTCCCTTGTGTATGGAACCGAAGCCATCTTACCGGTAGAGGTTTAAGTACCCTCACTTCGAATCCTTATGGAATCAGGCTTACCTAAAGTAGAAAGAGAGAGATGTCGCTTTGACCAGCTGAACTTACTGGATGAGAAGAGACTCCTAGCCTTGTGTCACACTCAAGTTTACCAGGGGTGTATCGCACGCGCTTACAATGAACATGTCCGCGGTCGAGATCTGAAGGTAGGAGACATTGTGCTAAAGAAGATCTTTCCATCCCTCCATGCCAATCTGAGAGAAAAGTTCAAGCCGAACTAGGAAGGAACTTACGTTATCCGAGAAGTGCTACCCGGATACGCCATCTGCCTCACCACCATGGACGGAGATCATATTCCTGAGCCCATTAATGCTGGATACGTTTATCGGTTCTACTCCTAGTCTATCAGGATAAGGTAAGTATTGATGAAACATCTACGTAATTGCTTAAGAACCACCCAAAATAGGCCATCGTTCCAAACACTGTACCCAAAAAGCATCCTTGCAAAAGATGATTTCTTTCCTACCCCATTTGAGCCTAGGCCTTCCTTTCACTCCCAAAGACAACAAAAAAATCAGAAAAGCAAAACCTCAAAAATAGATTGCCTGAAATGGAGCAAAAAGAATAAAAAAATATAGAAGAATAATAGGGCTTGTACAGTAGAACCCCCAAGGAAGAAAGTATGTTGAGAAAACTGAAGCCGTATAAAGGAAACCCTTTTAGCCCAGCATACCTTCAAATCCTAAACTAACCCATGGCCAAGCTACACCCTAAAGAAAGCCCTCTTTTAGGTTCACAAGCAGTCATAGTATCTGTTAAGTCAACACGAGTTGAATTGTGAGACGACACCTGAACCCCATCTAGCCGGCTATGATGGAATCGGCGTCCATGTCGTGACGTTAAAAAAAAATAAAGAAAAAAATAAAAAGAAAAAAAAATAAAAATACAAGCTCAAAGCAAGATGGATGTGGTGAAAACCTGAAAGGGCACTACGGGTAAAAGTAGCGAGCTTGTGCGGACCAAGTGAAAACCCGAAAGGGCGTTTGGGGTAAGAGAGCTAAGCCCATGGACGTGGTGAAAACTCGGAAGGGCGCCACGGGTAGAAAAGGGAGATAAATAAATAAAAAAAAGAGGAAGAGAGAAGAGAATGGTTGGCACTAATTGAGAAGATTGATGTTTGAGGAGCCCTTTTGGTTACTCTCCCTAATCCCCTTTCCTGGGCCGCTCATGCTAGTTCAAATCGAGTCCCGACCAGAATTGTTTTTGTGAAACTATTTTATCAAAAGTATGACTCAAGGTAAGGAGAAAGGTTTGACTCAATCCGAGGGGATTGACGTTCTGGCCTTGGTAAAACTGTTGAAACTCTCTCGGAATCAGCCATTCAAAGAGGGGTTCGACCATGCTCAAAGGAGGACCCAGGATTCCACAAGGTTTCACCCAGTGATTAAGGCACCACACCTAAAAATAAATAAAAAAATCCACAAAACAAAAAGACCAAAAGGTCTATGTAGATGTATATAATAAACTACCTTTCTTTTACAAAATACACCGCTTACATCACATCCCAAAAAATAGCCGGTGTGAAGACTAGCATGCTTTCCTTTTTTATAAATAACAACAAAAATAGCAAAAACATAAAGAAAATATGTATACCAAAAAATATGTGTGCATCTGTAAAGGGGTTTTTACGCCCCTTTTGTGTATTTGATCTGTGCAAAAAGTTTTGTGTGCAAAAAGTTTTGTGTGCAAGAAGGAATTAGCGGTCCAGCTCGCGCTTCAATGCGCTAACCTCAGCACGAAGGTTATCTTCCCGGGCATTCCGCTCGGTCAGCCAACGACCATGCAAGCTCTTATACCTCTTCCCAGAGGATTCAACAGCCCCAAAGGTGACACTCAAGGACCCTCTCAAATGGAGGACCTCGCACTCTGCTATTTCTGCCCTCATGGTCTCTAGAGCGAACTACTGGGAAGGTCCGGTCTAACCAAGGAAGCCTCCATGTCAGCTCGGTATCGATCAACCAAAGTTTCAGAGCTGACACATCGCCCCGTGGAAGTAAGTGGCACCTACCCAAAAAGCACTGAGCCGCCTCACCTCGGGCGATATAAAAGCGGGGCAAAGGCCCCAAGATAGAGAAGTGCTCACCCAACCAGACTTGAAGCAATAAGGGACACCCCCGAAGGCCCTTCACCTTATCCAAAGCAAATGAATCAAGGCATCGATATATCTCGGCAAGAACCAAATGCATCATGGATCGGTCTGCCTCCAACTCAGTCAGAATATTGCAAATTGCCAAAGAGAAGCTCTTCCCCCCAGTAAAGAAGAGGATTTTAGAGATGAGACCGAGTGCTAACGCTTTCACGTTGAAACTATTCCTAACCAGCAATTTTCGGAGACTTTCGTCACCGAAAAGTTCTTTGAGGAATTTTGGCGAACACCTTATGGGCCCCCCGATGAGACTTTTCTCATACTCGAGTTTTTTCACACAAAGAGTAAGGTGGATGGATTTGGAATAGCCCCGCCAAGGCATGACTCTTGCAAGGCCCCTATGAAGCTTTTAGTCACTGATTCTTGCCACTTTCTATACCTTTAAACCTAGCTTTTGCTAAGCCGTAGAGCTGTTTATGATTACTTTTAGCTTGTTTTGCAGTTTAGAAAGAAAGTGCGGCCTTAGTGCAGTTTTGCGGTAAAAAGGTGCCAATGAGAGAGAAATGAGCTCAGAAGAAAGGGAGTCTCGCATGAAAACTATGTAGCTTCAGCCTAAGCAGTCTCAGAGCTACAACTTGGTGTCCATTGCAGCAGCCTGCATTCCCGATGAACTCAAAACAGGACAGCTATGCAAGCCTTGAAGACATCATGATGATAGCTATGTATACACTTGGGCAAACTCGGAATCGGCTTCAGCTCTGTGCACAATGGAACAGAACAGCTTGAGCATCATTACATGGGAGTAGCTGGCTACACACTAGATAGCTGCACATTAGAAAGGAGGAGCTGGGGTGTGCATTTATTCAAATAGCCCAAGCTTCAGTTGCACACAAGAGCAGCGCCACTAGAACTTCAGCAGTGTGCACATTACAAGTAACCCAGCTGCTTTATTTGAGGCATTCAAGCAAACCTGAAGCTGTAAGAGCACCACACTAATGATGTTGAGCAGTTGCACTTAATGGAGAGTGAACCTCTTGAGTGCTCAAGTGAAGAAATAGAGCAGTTCAGCCTCCATTTCGAACCTCTCAAGTGTGTATGCTGCTGGAACAAACCCATGAAGTGTACATGATGAAGAAAGCAACCTGTCGGCTTCATCTAAGCGACCTCTCGAATAGATTGATAAAAACTGCACTTGAACCTGTCGAATGCTAACTTCTTCAACTCATCGAGAAGTGCAACAAGGTCAGCAGCTAACCTATCGAATGCTACCCAGCTGCAGCCTTGCACCTATTTTCATCCTATCGGATTGTAGCAACTCAACCTATCGAGTTCAGTTGTTCCCAAGCAGCTAACTTATCGAATGGTTGCTCAGCTGAAGCTCCCAATCATATCGAAACAACAAGTGCAGCCTGGTCCTCTAACCTATCGAATGGTTACTCAGTTGCACCTTGCACCTATCGACACCTTGCAGCAGCCCTCTACAGCTAACCTATCGAAATATCCAGCTGCAGCCCCATTTTCCATCCTATCGAATTTTGCAGCTTTGAACCTATCGAATACATGGTGAAATTACTCTTGCACAACAGCTGAAGGTCTAACCTATCGATTGGTTGCTCAGTTGCAGCCCTGCACTTATCGAAACCTACAGCTGCAGCCCCACCTTCAAACCTATCGAATACTACAAGCAGCAACAACCTTCTAGCAAACCTGCATGCAAGTTTCAGCTGCAATCCAGCCCACAGCACCCGTTGACCGCGTAGACATCTCAATCCGTTGAGATGCCCAACCTTCGGCTTTCTCCAATCAGCTGATGTGCAGTCAAGATCCTATCCAACGGTCAATTTCTCAGAAAGCCCCTCAAATCTGGCGTCTTATGTGTAGCTGCATATGCATTTATATATATATATATATATATATATATATATATATATATATATATATATATATATGCTTCTTGCATCAACCTCCCATTAGAACCTATCAAAGGGTTCATTTGGCTGCAGATAACCTATCGAAATGCTTTAGAAATTCAGCCCAACTATTCGAGCAGTTCACTCTTCCACTCACTATCCTATCGAGCAGTCCATTTAGCTGGTCAAATGGATTGCTGAAGCTGCTGTTTTAAACTTGCTGATGAACCCGTCGCATATAGCTCTCCATCTTCTCGAGATGCTTCAGAAAATCAATCTAATTCGGGTTCTAGCATTCATCAATAGATGTGGGGTTTAATTTTGGGAACTTCAGCAGCTGTCGTATGGATCTAAAGGGCTGCATTGGTAATTACTGCAGCCTGCTTCTAAAGTAATTTCCAGCAAATATACAAGGGCTGCAACAGAAAATAATTACCGCAGGGGCATTTTGGGGCAGCTAAGAATAATTTGTGGACAATCATTTGAGGTGTGCAACTAGAAAAAGGGGCAGCTTGGGCCCATTTTGTGGACAACAAGTTGAGCAGCAGCTATTTTTGGTAAGCAAGGGCAGTTTCAGGAACTCCAATGCACAGGAAACCCTTCACATGGGTAAGAGCTAACTTTTTGGCGGGAATGCAACTGAAGCCCAACAAAAGAGGTATCCATCTCTGCTCTCTAATTGGATGAAACCCAAGGCACAAGGATCAATGCACACTTATAAATACTCATCTATTTTGCTATTTTTCTTCAGCATGGAAAGAAGGAACAAAGGAATAGCCTAAGTTCTCCTTAGCTCATTTAGGTTTAGTTTAGATTTTTATTTTCCTTTTTCTCTTCTCCCTTCTCTCTCTAATCCAGCCTGTTGGATTAGATCTAAATAAGCAGTCCAGATCTATTTTGTAATTTTATTTTGAAAGCTTCATAGAATTTGGGAATAGATCGATGTTGCACAAATTGCTAATCCGAGCTCAATAGGCTGTAAGATGTTATTACAGTAATTGTGGGTTTTAAAGGTGATTCTGATCTAAACTTTAGTTTTTCGTATTTGATTTCCCTTGATCGGATATTCCTGTGGATGCTTGAACTTGTAGCCTAGCACCCACAACATCTGCAATAGCTTACCTGTTCCAATCAAGATCCTTGAATTGAAACAATCTCTAGGATGATCTGTGACCATTCGAGTGGACAGATCATAGCCTTAGGATTGCTTCAATTCTCTGGTTGAGAGTGGATTCTTATACCTTGCATCTGAGCTTGTAGCCATATGAAGGATTGTAGCAAATCTTTCCTATACAATGCCTTTGATTTTATCGAATTGAAACCTTTGATTTGGAGGAAATCCCTAGGATGGTCTGTGACCATTAAAGTGGATAGATCATAGCCTTAAGATCAGTCTAAGCCTCTAGTTTAGAGTGGATTCTTGATTTATAATGAGAACCAGGTCCTGGTTGCCTATTTCTCATCATTTGATCTTTATTTCACCATCCATCTTCCTCCATCTTTTAGTTTAGTTTTATTTCAGTTTTGTAAACATCTCCAAGTTTTGACTTGAATTGACGGCTTAGGTTAGAATTTGTAGATTAGTGTAATGGTTCCTACTTTTCCATCTTCAGTTTGCTAGAGTTTGATTGATACCCAAATTTCTGGTTGATTGTTGGTTAGATTAAATTTGTATTGATAGGATCCTAAACTTGATTGACGATCAATGCTAGGAAACTTGATATATGGTGTAACGGTACTGTTTATTTTCATAAATATCCGATAGCTGAGGATTAAGATTGACGACCTTATTCTGAAGAAGGAGGATTAAGATTTATTTTTATGCACTTTAGTTTAAATAACCATTCTTTTATTCATATTTCTTCAGTAGTTTAGAAAATCTTCAGTAGTTCTATAAAATAATTAGATCTACTGACACAGAAAAACTCTCTTTCTTTTCGCTGTTTTCATAGAATTGCCAAATCTGTAGCCAGATTTGGAGGTCTACTATACTCCTTCTAGGTTTAGATCACTACTCCCTGTGGGACAAACTCTTACTTATTAAAACTTGCTATAAAGGACCTTGTATCTTACAGGTCTAGGATATTTTTGTTCTGCTGAATCCATCCCCTATTTTATTCTGATTTTATTGTCTTTATCATTACACAATAAATCAGCACACTGAAATTCCCCAACAAATTTTTGGCGCCATTGCCAGGGAGTTTTGATCAAGATAGTAGATCTGAGTTTTTCATTTTAGTAGATCTGATTTTTTAGTTTTTATTGTTGTTTTGTTTTAGATTTTTATATTACATTCCAACTATTTGATTTAAGGTTTCCTGCAGCTTTTGTATAGAAAACCAATTTTACTACCGCAGAATTGCTGATTTTTTTGAATTTTTATTTTTACTATTTGATTTAAGGTTTGCTGCAGTTTTTGTATAGAAAACCAATTTTACTGCAGCAGAATTTTTTGATTTTACTAACTACATTTGTGAGTTTTTGATTTTTCAGTATTTTATGTGCATTTCATCAGATCTGAGGTTGCCAGGGAGAGGATAATTATGCTGGAGGCTGCTTTATAGTTTGCATCCCTCTACTCCCCTTTTATGTTTTAGATCTGTTGATTTTTAGAGTAGTTTGAAAGTTTGGTTAATTCTACTTGTTGTGTTAAGAATCTGTTCTGCATTCAGAATTTGAGTGTTGTATGTTTGGTAGGAGAACTCTCCAACCTCAGATTATTCCACTAAATTTAGAGGTTGAAAGACTTCTCAGATCCAGACCAACTACACCCACATCTGTTTCAATTGACTCTGTAGAAATGGGTGAGCAACAGCAGTCGAGAACCCTCAAGGAGTTTAATGCACCAGGGGTCTATAATTCTCCCTTCTGCATTCAATTCCCAGCTGCTCAAGGAAACTATGAGATAAAATCTTTCATAATTCAAATGCTGCCCTCATTTCATGGCCTGACCAAAGAAGACCCCTACAAGCACATTGATGAGTTCTTGGGATTGTGCACTACATTTAACATCACAGGTTTGGGGGAGGAGGCCACCAGGATGAGACTCTTTCCTTTTTCATTAAAGGACAGAGCTAGGGCCTGGTTGCCCTTGCTTCCACCCAACAACATTCAGTCCTGGAGTGATCTCCAATGTCAATTTCTGGCCAAGTTCTTCCCTATGTCAAAAACTAGCTAGTTGAGGAAGGGTATCATCTCTTTTACCCAAGATCCAACTAAAGATTTTCATCAATCCTGGGAGAGATTTAAGAAAATCCTAAAGAAATGCCCCCATCATCAAATCCCTGAATGGCAATTGGTTTAAAGTTTTTATCAGGGAATTGATTCTAAAAGTAGAGACATAGTAGATGCTTCCTGTGGAGGCACCTACCTCCATAAAACTGCTGAGAAGGCATGGGAGCTCTTTGATGTTATTAGTGAGAACTCTATGCAAAGGGAAACCTTGGCTAGAGATCTAGAGCCTCCTAGGTTGGTGAAGGAGAATACTTCAAGAGGAAAGTTATGTGAAGTGAGTGTGCCAAGTGATTTGGAAAGGAAAGTGGACAGCCTAGCCCTGAAATTTGATAGGTTGATAGGAGCAATGCAGTCACCTCTGGCTGCTAGGGTGGAGGAGGCATGTGCCATATGCCAGTCCCCTGCTCACTCCCTTGAAGAATGTCGATCTGCTAGCCAGTTTCTTGATTTTATAACTGGGCATGTGGCTGCAGCTAAGTCTTATGGGCAGCAGCCTGCTGCTGGGTATCAATGGAGGAACCACCCCAATCTGAGGTGGAGACAAGATGCATACCCCAGCCAGCAGCAGCAGCCCCAGCAGCCCATGCCCTACAAAAATGCTCAACCCTATCAAGAAGGTTATGTCCCAAGGCCTCAGTATCAGCAACCCATGGCCCAACCTATAGCTCCTCCTGTACAACAATCTGCATCTCCTCCAGCTATGAGAATATCATCCTTTGAGGAACAAGTTCTATCTTCACTGCAAAACTTGAACTCCTTATCCCAAACTGTGGACTATCACAACCAGAGCATCAAAAAGATAGAGGATCAACTTGGTCAACTGTCTGATGCCTTGACTAGAAGAGAAGGAGGGAGGCTGCCTAACCAACCACAGGACAACCCACGAAGATAGTTTGTAGTGGGTGAAGTTTCTTCCAGCTATGAGGAAGCTAAATCTGTTACAACATTGAGAAGTGGTAGGTTAGTGGACAACCAAGTGGGCTGTGAGCCTGTGAGGAGCTTGGAGGAAGAAAATGAAGGGATTTCTACAAGAACACAACAAAGGCCACCAGTGGTGGACCTGAAGGAACAACCAGCTGTGAATAAAGAGGATAATGAGGATCCTCAAGAAAAGAAAAAAATCAAAAAGAAAGAGGCCCCATTGGCTAAGGCTGCAAGTGAGGGAGCAATCCCACATTTGTCATTTCCTAAGGCACTGCAAGCACCTTCCCCTTTTGATAAGGGGCAAGGTAAAATAAAGGAAATGATGGAGATTTTCAAGCAAGTAAAGATCAATTTACCTTTACTTGATGCAATTAAACAAGTCCTAGCCTATGCCAAGGTTTTGAAAGAGCTATGTACCCATAAAAGACAATCTAGGATACACCTATCCAAAAAAGTCTTTTCAGCAGAGAAAGTGAAACAAATTTTGTCTATTGAAACCCCAACCAAATTGCAAGACCCTGGAACCCCCACTATCCCCTGCATCATTAGGGATCACACCATTGACAAAGCCTTATTAGATCTGGGAGCCAGTGTAAATTTGCTTCCATATTCACTATATGAGAAGCTGGGTTTGGGAGAATTAATGCCCACAGATGTGGTTCTACAGCTAGCTGACAGATCTGACAGGAAACCCGTGGGGATAATTGAAGATGTGCTGGTTGAAGTTGACAAATTCTTCTATCCTGCTGACTTTTTGGTGTTGGACATGGAACCAAGCAAATATGCTTCTTCCATACCTATGATTCTAGGTAGGCCCTTTTTGGCCACTGCCAATGCTTACATACAATGCTGGTATAGAATCATGGAAGTGTCATTTAGAAACATGAAGGTTAAGCTAAATGTGTATAGCACTGGCTATCAACCCTCTCTTGAAGAGGCTTGTTTTTCCATTAATGCACAAAAGAAGGTGATGCATGAAAATACACATTGGCTATTTGGTTCACAGATGGAAAACTACACTCAGGGGAGGGACACTGGTTAAGGAAAGAATCCACGGAAGGTACTGATCATACAGATGCTGTGGACTGCCCAGATCCTCCGGATTAGCCCCTGCAGTCCAGTATACACCTATCCAAAAAGACAATCTAGGATACACATTGAAAGAGCTATGTACCCATAAAAGACAATCTAGGATACACCTATCCAAAAAAGTCTTTTCAGCAGAGAAAGTGAAACAAATTTTGTCTATTGAAACCCCAACCAAATTGCAAGACCCTGGAACCCCCACTATCCCCTGCATCATTAGGGATCACACCATTGACAAAGCCTTATTAGATCTGGGAGCCAGTGTAAATTTGCTTCCATATTCACTATATGAGAAGCTGGGTTTGGGAGAATTAATGCCCACAGATGTGGTTCTACAGCTAGCTGACAGATCTGACAGGAAACCCGTGGGGATAATTGAAGATGTGCTGGTTGAAGTTGACAAATTCTTCTATCCTGCTGACTTTTTGGTGTTGGACATGGAACCAAGCAAATATGCTTCTTCCATACCTATGATTCTAGGTAGGCCCTTTTTGGCCACTGCCAATGCTTACATACAATGCTGGTATAGAATCATGGAAGTGTCATTTAGAAACATGAAGGTTAAGCTAAATGTGTATAGCACTGGCTATCAACCCTCTCTTGAAGAGGCTTGTTTTTCCATTAATGCACAAAAGAAGGTGATGCATGAAAATACACATTGGCTATTTGGTTCACAGATGGAAAACTACACTCAGGGGAGGGACACTGGTTAAGGAAAGAATCCACGGAAGGTACTGATCATACAGATGCTGTGGACTGCCCAGATCCTCCGGATTAGCCCCTGCAGTCCAGTATACACCTATCCAAAAAGACAATCTAGGATACACATTGAAAGAGCTATGTACCCATAAAAGACAATCTAGGATACACCTATCCAAAAAAGTCTTTTCAGAGAAAGTGAAACAAATTTTGTCTATTGAAACCCCAACCAAATTGCAAGACCCTGGAACCCCCACTATCCCCTGCATCATTAGGGATCACACCATTGACAAAGCCTTATTAGATCTGGGAGCCAGTGTAAATTTGCTTCCATATTCACTATATGAGAAGCTGGGTTTGGGAGAATTAATGCCCACAGATGTGGTTCTACAGCTAGCTGACAGATCTGACAGGAAACCCGTGGGGATAATTGAAGATGTGCTGGTTGAAGTTGACAAATTCTTCTATCCTGCTGACTTTTTGGTGTTGGACATGGAACCAAGCAAATATGCTTCTTCCATACCTATGATTCTAGGTAGGCCCTTTTTGGCCACTGCCAATGCTTACATACAATGCTGGTATAGAATCATGGAAGTGTCATTTAGAAACATGAAGGTTAAGCTAAATGTGTATAGCACTGGCTATCAACCCTCTCTTGAAGAGGCTTGTTTTTCCATTAATGCACAAAAGAAGGTGATGCATGAAAATACACATTGGCTATTTGGTTCACAGATGGAAAACTACACTCAGGGGAGGGACACTGGTTAAGGAAAGAATCCACAGAAGGTACTGATCATACAGATGCTGTGGACTGCCCAGATCCTCCGGATTAGCCCCTGCAGTCCAGTATGTACCATATGTATTATAGTTTGCTGTTGTTTTAGGTAATTATTTTTTTCCAGTGAAATTCTTTTTGCAATAAACATGCTATCACAAACATCAGACCATCATTTCAACCTGGCCTAAGTTATGGGAGTTTGTCCATCAGGGAAACAAACTGTAGAGCAGAACAGCAGGGAAGCCTGCTGAGTGCTGCAGCTGAGAATGCCTGGAATTGTAGTTTTGTGTGGCATTCGCTAGGTCAGCTGTTGACGACGATAGGATTGGTGAGGATTTCGATAGGTGCTGAGACTTCTCGATAGGTGAGAATAACTTTGCAATAGGTTCTGGACTCTTACCTGGAACCTATCGACATAACTGGCAAATGCACTACCCAACCTATCGAAAAGTTGTTTTCACCCCTTAGCATCTTAGCGAATTGAATGTTTTATCTACCCTGCGTTCGACAGGACACTGACCTATCGAAAGCAGTCATCCCAACTTATCGAATGCAATGTTTATTCTTTTCGATAGGAAGGGTTGAACCTATCAAAAGAATTCCACTGTCGGCCACATACTTGGGTGACTTCGATAGGAAGCCTTAACTTGTAGACATTTAAAAAACCCATCCTATCGAAATCTCCCTCACTCCTTCCATGCTTGTTGTACACCTCCACTGCGCGGGTATTTTACCCCACATGTATCATGTGTACAACTACACACAGTACGGGCTTTAAAATCTGCACCCCACAGGTTTACGCACTGCCGTAACTCCGGTAGCTAAATATAAATGCCGATTAATGCGATTTCGTTCCCCATCTTTGAGCAATGGAATTAACCATTCATTCCTTCTCGTAGATGGCGGCGATATTGAATACACCGCTTCATATTCCATCATGCATCCACCTTAAATAGATGCAGATGGCTTGACTTCGTCCCATTCCTCTCCTTCTACCCTCTGCACTCCTCCTCATAACTATGGCAGATGACAAGCCCACCTTCACTCCTGCTCAACTCTCCCTCTTCTGGATGGAGCCACCACCGCCCAAGGAACTAGACCCGTTGCAATTCCTCTGGGATGAATATGAGAAGGTACAGCGGATCCTCGCCAAGGAGGAAAAGAAAAGATATAAGAGGGAGAAGAAGAGGTAAAAGACCGAGCCACTGGCTTCTTCGCAAGATAAGAGGGAGAAGAGGAGGCAGAAGACCGAGCCACCGACTTCTCCCCCCCCCATCCTCCTCCACCACCCCTCCCCCTGCCCCCTGAACCTGCTCTTTTTCCTTTTCTTCCTCCCCTCTTGACTTGCAGTTCCTCTTCCACCTGACGCAAGCTGAGGATATCCCTGAGCCAATGGGAAGGCTTTTAGTTTGCCAAGGATATTTTGTCCACATGAATGTCTTACCTTTTGCATCCTTGTGCTTGACCATTGTACTGACTATCCACTTAGTTTCTTTTTAATAAAATGCTTTGTTTATGCCATTCTTTTTTCTGTTTGTCTACTTGTTTTGTTTTTGTCACTGGATGTCCGCACGGCTACACCCACTATGCTGTAAACAGTCGGGACACTGTTTAGTTTAGGTTTGGGGGTGTGGCATGTATGCCAATAAATTAGTTAATTTCAGTACAGCCAGGTGTAAAAATAAGTTTGAGGAAATAAAGTGAACTCTCACCTAATTCTAAAAACATTTTGAAATTGAAATAAACTGCAGTTCTGACATTGTTCATGAAGTGAATGTCAAAAAATTTGGAAATAAAAAGTGATGCTTAGTGAACCTGAAAGGAGAGAAAACTGTGAGGATACCCCCCAGAAAATTTGATGGAAGGCCATACCCAGTGAGACTTGGGGCTGAAATTTTTTCTTTGAAGAGTGCTGTGGCAAAAAATTTTCTGCTCTGAGGACTGACGAGACCTAATCTTGACCACTAGAAGTTAGGCACATCCAAGTTGAAACAACTTGACAACATTCATGACATGGAGGACATGAAGTAAGGCCATCCCTTGGACAGTTTGAGCCTAAAATTTTCCCACCTTTGAATTGCCCTTGATACACACCACTTGATCTTTAAAATCCCAACTTTTCTTTGATAAAAATCAGAAAGTTTGAACCCAAAACCCCTTACCTATTTCAGCTCACCCTCAATCTGAGGAATTCAAGAAATAGGAGGAGATGTGAGGTCTAAGGTGCAAGGTTCAATGCTTGGTTAAAAGAAGAAGAAAGTATACTTGAAGGCTATGTGATGTATAGTTTAGGCATCCCAATCCATAAAAAAAAAAAAAAAAAAGAAAATGAAAAAAGAAAATCATAGAAAAAGAATGAGAAAGAGAAGTCATTTCATTGAAAGATTGAAATGAGGATTAGAAACTGATCACCTCAAATCTGAAAGTTCAAGAAGTAAATGGAATTTTACTGAAATGAAGAAGGTACCATGACGACCTCCTTACCTTGTTGATTTCTCAATTTTGAATCCCATTTTACCCGTTTTATCAACTTCACCCATAAGCCACATTACAACCCAATAAAAAGTCCCTACTGATCTGAAATGGATTGAGCTGTCATGTGGAGATGAGGATTTGTTTGATCTATGGTGAAAAGAATTAGAAATTCTCAAAAGTTAGAGCAATGCCTATGCTCATGCTTGCATTCCTATTTGAGGGCTGTAACTGCTCTTGAGCTGTGTGAAATGATGCACCCTTCTATTCTTGTTATGAGTGAGCAGCTCTGGTGAGAATTGGGCTTGCAATTCAATTTGACAGGGGTAGTATCAGCACATAAAGCTTAAATGAATGGTGAACTCTGCATCAAATTTTTGCAAGAAAGGCCTTGACATGAACTGAGGGATGATGAAGAAATTGCAGCAGACTTTCATGATCCAAAGGGATGCTCTCCCTGTTGAAATTCCTTTAAAGGTGCATGGTGTGAATCCATTTTATCTTCTCAAACTCTGCTTTAACCGGTTGCACTATGATTAACTAAATTTAATTGGAGAAGTTTATGGGTACCTTCACTGAAAACCCCCAAGAGACTTCACTCCTCTACTAGGGATCACCTAGGGGTTTAAAAGGCTTGATGCATATGCTAAATGCATCTGTGCTCCCTACGAAAGTGGCATTTTTAATTTCTTTTAATTCTCCTTTGCTCAGGGACTAGCAAAGCTTAGGTTTTGGGGTGTGTTAAGTGGTGAAAAATGCCACTTTTCATGCTTTAACCTGACCATTGATAGACCTATGAGCACACTAATAAGCCTCTGTCGAGTGTATTTTGTAAACAACAATAAAAGATGATACTAATGTAAAAAACCACTCAAGAATGCCCACAAAGGGGCCATCTCTTAGCACAGGATAGACCCAACAATAGCACATCATTGGACCCTTAGAGTGCTTGGCTGAAGCGGAACAAGGCGAAGGAAGTGAAGACAGGCCAAAAACATCCTATCGAGAGGACATCTGAAGATTTCGATAGGAGCTGAGAGTTGAATTGGAGGAATTCATGTAGATTGACGAGGTTTCGATAGGATCTAAAGGCAGAAAGAAGAAGAAGTCGTGAGGATTGTAAAATTCGATAGGATCCAAGAACCTATCAAACAGTTGAGAGAAGGACATATTTCATCCTGACGAAATCTATCAGAGGAGAAAAGGGAACCTATCGAAGGGTTCCTGAACCTATCGAAAGACCACCTGAACCTAACGAAACAGAGGTGCTGGAACAAGAACCTATCGAAGGAGTGAGAGCCATCCTATCGAAGTGATGGAATGCAAAGCTGTAACCTAACAATACGGTCTCCCAACCTATCGAAGTACTCCTCCAACCTGTCGAATGCTCCAGATAAAGTGCAGTGAAGATAAAGCCTCAAAGCTAATCCTATCGAAATCTATCGAAGGAATTGGAGAACCTGGTGAAAGGTTTAAAAAGCCTTACCAGAACTTGTCGGAAGCTTCCCCAACCTGTCAAAATCGTGTGCCAAACTTCTCAGAAACTCAACTATACACACGCTATGACTTGGTGATCTATTGCACGCAACTCGAGGCACTTGGCGATAGGCACGATGGTTCCAGAAGATGCCCTAGGAAACTCTAACCGACCCACGTGCTCTAACAAAACCCTAACAAACTCTGAGGACCTTCTAGAAGGGATTTTTGGCTTGAACTTCCCTCTTAGGTCGGCATGGAGGGATGGAAGATCTTCTTCAACACGGTGTCTCCTACCTTCAAATCTCGACCATGGACACATTTATTATAAGTGCGTGCTATTTGCCCCTGGTAAACTTGAATGTAACACAAGGCTAGGAGTCTCTTCCCGTCCAGTAGGTTCAATTGTTTATAGCGAGATCTCTCTCTCTTTGCTTTGGGTAAGCCTGATTCCATGAGGATTCGGAGCGAGGGTAATTCTACCTCTACTGGTAGGACAACCTCGATTCTATACACAAGGGAGAATGGTGTTGCCCCTATAGCGGTATGGATCAACGTTCTGTAGGCCCACAAAGTAAACAGCAACATTTCGCTCCATTCTCGATAAGTGATGACCATTTTTTCAAGGATGTAGATGACCGTCTTGTTAGCAGCTTTTTGCTCCATTAGTTTGAGGCCGATAAGGGGATGAGCGATGATGCTTGATCTTGTAGTACTCGTAGAAGGCTCGGATGCGCTTATTCGCAAAGTTTGTACCGTTATTCCAAATGATATCTTTAGGTACTCCAAATTGGCACATAATATTATTCTTGAGAAACTTTACGACGTGACTGGCTGTGATGTTGGCATATGACGTTGCTTCCACCCACTTGGTGAAGTATTCAATGGTGATGAGGATGAACTGATATCCATTCGATGCTTTCGGATTAATCATTCCGACAATGTCAAGGCCCCAGGTAGCAAATGGCCAAGGAGTGGTCATGTAGTGAAGATCGATGGAAGGAGTGTGTATCAAATCGGAGTGTTCCTGACACTTATAGCATTTCTGAACATGTTTGCAGCAATCTGATTCCATAGTGGTCCAAAAGTATCCCTGCCGCAAAATTTTCTTAGCAGGCTTGTGACCGTTGACGTGGGCACTGCATACTCCTTTGTGGATTTCCCCTCATGATATTGATCACTTCACTTTCTGTAAGACATCTGAGCAAGATGTTATTATAGGATCACTTGTAAACGCATTCCCCGCAAATGACGTAGCGTGTTGTTAAACGTTGAATGGTTTGTCGATCCGTCTTAGACGTACCCTCAGGGAAAGTTAGTGTCTCGAGGAAATTCTTGATATCTGAGAACCAAGGTGGCTCATCATCAGGCTTTAGGGGTTTCTTAATCTGGAGGCAGAAGGCCGGCTCATTCCTTTGCTCGATCATGATCGGCTTCATCTCAACACCATACGGGATTTCTATCATTGATGCCAACATCGCTAGTGCATCGACGAAGCGATTCCTTATTCGGGGGACATATGAGAACGTCACATCTTGAAAGCAAGCTATCAGATCCTCGAGGTGCTCATGGTAGGGGATTAGTTTCTCATCTTTCGTCTTCCAGCCACCGTTTGTCTGGCACATAATTAACTGTAAATCGGCAAACACTCGAAGGTGAGTTATATTCAGATTGAGAGCTACCTGCAGACCAGTGGCACAAGCTTCGTACTCAGCCATGTTGTTAGTGCAAGGGAAGTTGAGCTTGATAGAGATGGGTACATGAGATCCTTTCGGCGAAATTAGAATGGCACCAACTCCCTAACCCTTGACATTTGCAGCCCTGTCAAAGTGCATTACCCATGAATCTTCTGCTTCTTCAATATCATCTTTTGTCATGAATAAGATGTCCTCATCGGGGAACTCAGTTCTCAAAGGCTCATAATCTGGCAAAGGTTTGTTGGCAAGATGATCGGCGAGTGCTTGCCCCTTTATCGATTTCTGAGTGACGTAAATGATGTCAAACTCAGACAATAAAAGCTGTCATCATGTGGTTCATCCAGTGAGAGCCGACTTCTTGAACAAGTATTTCAACGGGTCCATTCGGGCCAAAAGTAGAACGGCTTGGGATAGCAAGTAATGGCGGAGCCTCTGAGTAGCCCATACAAGAGCCAAGCATGCTTTCTCTAGATGAGAATAGCACGTCTCATAATCAGTAAATTTCTTGCTCATATAGTAAATGGCCTGCTCTCTTCTTCCTGTCTCGTCATGCTGAGACACATCCCATCGAAACTTCCGTCATGGAGAGATACATTAAGAGTGGTCTCCTCGACTCAGGTGGTACCAACACAGGTGGGTTAAGGAGGTAGCTTTTGATCTTCTCGAATGCTGCCTGACAATCGTCATTCCATTCAACAGGTGAGTTCTTTCGAAGTAGCTTGAAGATCAGCGTGCAGATTGGAGTTAGTTGTGTAATGAACTGACTGAGATACTGTATTCTGCCTAACAACCCTCTAACCACTTTCTCAGTAGACGGTGGGGGCATTTTTGTGATAGCTTTGACTTTGACTGGGTTGACCTCGAACCCTCTCTTGCGGACGATGAATCCTAACAACTTTCTAGACATAGCGCTAAAAGTGCACTTTTGTGGATTCAGACATAACCTGTACTTTCTCAGCCTCTCAAACAAATTTTGGAGGTTTACCAAGTGATCGCCTAGCTCTGGTGACTTGGCTATCATATCATCGACATATACTTTAATTTCTAAGTACATCATATCATGAAATAATGCAGTCAGAGCTCTCTGGTACGTCGCACCAACATTCTTCAGCCTGAATGACATGACTCGATAGCAAAAGGTTCCCCAGGGGGTAATGAATGCTATCTTCTCACGATCAACCTCTGCCATCTTTATCTAATTGTATCTCAAGAATCCATCCATAAAAGAAAGCATCCCGTGCTTGGCAGTGTTATCGACCAAGATGTCGATGTGTGGCAATGGGAAGTCATCATTCAAGCTCGCTTTGTTCAAATTTCATAAATTGATGCACATGCGGACCTTTCCATCTTTCTTTGGCACAGGCACAATATTGGCTAGCCACTGCGAGTAGTTGGATACCATGAGAAACCCCACGTCATACTGCTTGATGACCTCGTCCTTGACTTTCAGCAGCCACTTAGGTCGGAGACGTCTCAGCTTATGTTTAATCGACTTCATATCTGGGTAAAGAGGCAGCTCATGCTTGACCAAAATAGTGTCCAGACCAGGAATTTTCTCGTATGACCAGGTAAATACGTCTTGGTATGACCGAAGGAAATTGATCACGCTTTTTCTTTCTTCGAGAGATAGCGACATTCCGATTTTGGTAATTTGGGGAATCTCCTCTGTCCCTAAATTGACGTCTTCAGTTTCCTCGACAATGGGGGTAGGGCCATGCTCAAATTTGGCAAACCGGTCGAGGAGCTCATTGGGGAGCTCCTTAAAAGGGGTATCCTTATCCAGACTCGTAACACCTACCTCTTCTTTTATTTCTACAGGGAAGGGGTTGATTTTATGTGGGACGGGTAATTCGATTAAGGCATCTTTTTGTGGGATTTTATTTAGAATTTTAAATGACAATATTTTTGGACTTTAGATTTTTTCAATATTTTTGAGATTTTGTATTTTTTCACTGTTTTTGAGATTTTTGTTTTCTTCAGAGACGGACCCTTGGCAGTGCGAGTCTGAGTATATACAAGGTATTGCCTGCCAAGGGCTTATCTCACTTTTTATAGGTGGTTGTTGTTTAGGAAATGGGTGCCAAATGTTAGGCCACTCCCCGCTTTCAGGGTTTGGACCAAGGATGCCCAGTTGTGTACCTAAGAGGTCACTCCTTTACTTGTTTGGATGGATGGTGCTGATTGATATGGCTCTTTGGAGTCAACCTCCATCATGTTGACCCCCATTTCATCTGAGATCATGTTGTCAAACGTTAACATAGTTTTGTGGTGATTTACCATAAGGGGAGATTGTGCAGGTAGGGAACCTCGCTCTTCAAATAAGGATAGAGCGGCCAGGTCTATTTCAAAGCTTGGTAGGGTGATATGGGGATTGGTGGGATGGATTAGGGCTATGGGTTTGTGTGGGGTCACATGGGTTACCCCATTCCTATCAATCTTTATTACCCCAATGCTAACAAAGGATTCCCTAATGTGGGGCCTAGGACAAGGCTTCTCTTCTATGTTGATTCCTCTTGCCCTTACAGCTGCAGCGACCCTGGCTTTCTCTTTAGCCTCTCGGATCTCTTCCTCTGTGGGCTAGTAACCTAACTCCAATCGGACTTTCTATCCCTTGGCAACAACTGGCTCTCTTATGCTCTGCAGTTTAGGCCCGAGCCCTCTGCCTTTCTGATAGCCCCATTTCTGGAGCATGGCCACCGCAGCTTCCATTCAGCCGTTAGTTGTTGATGTGATGTTTTTCGAGGGTTCCGGGCCTACTGTCGGCACCTCATATTCGAAACAATGGAGGTCCGTGTTTACATCAGTATGTGGCACACCCACTACCTTAGGATTTTCAATGTTGTGGGTGGCCTTGTCTTTCTCATCGTGCCCTTCACCAATGATAGTGATCACCTTCTGCCCGGATATGAATTTTAACTTTTGATGGAGGGTAGAAGTTATCGCCCTCACCTCATGTAACCACGGGTGTCCTATCAGTAAATTAAAAGAAGATTTGATATCCATCACTTGAAAAGGTATAGAGAAGGTCATGGGCCCAATTTCTAATTCCAAATCGACCTCTCCCATTATTTCTCTTCTTGTATTATCAAATCCTCGAGTGCTAGTCCTTGTCGGCCTTAGCAGACAGGAGTCCACGTCGATCTTGGTGGC
This sequence comes from Chloranthus sessilifolius, assembly GCA_021018995.1. Classification (NCBI taxonomy): domain Eukaryota; kingdom Viridiplantae; phylum Streptophyta; class Magnoliopsida; order Chloranthales; family Chloranthaceae; genus Chloranthus; species Chloranthus sessilifolius. The sequence continues at coordinate 87,178,813 of CM037593.1, forward strand.
AGTCCTCAATGGGCACACATTCAGAGCCAACCCGTTATCAATTAGAACCAAGGGAATTATCATGTTCTCGGATTCAATAGTAATATTGAGGGATTTAGCATGACTGTTTTCCTCCTCAAGTAGATCTGCGTCCAAAAATGAAATGGCATTGGCTGCCATCACCTGTCAGATTATTTGCCCGACCTCGTCTGGGCTCACCTGTTGGGACACATGTGCATTCTTAATGCCCCTATCAGATCTTGGAAATGGAGTGGGGACATCATCAAAAGATCCCAGACAGTGATATGAGCTGGCATCCTCCTTAACTGAGTCTCCAGAATGTGCTCCTAGCTCATTTTCTCAAATGGGTGGACTGCATTGTCCTTCTTTCCCTCTGGTCGTACTGGTAGTGCTGCTGTTGCTATTGCTATTGCTGCCTCAGGCTATCTCGAGATTCTTCCTGATCTGGTAATGAAGTCCACTGCCCCCTCCCTGTAGTTGCTGCTGGTGTTGGCATTGGTTTGCTCATAGCTCAGCGGGACCTGATGTGGATCATAGGTTGGTCCTGAGAGCTGAAATGGTATGGTTGTTGGTGCCTGAAGTGCATGTACTGATGGCTCTGCGAGGGTAGGTAAGACTTGGCTTTCCTCCGTGATGGATGGGTGGGTGGAAAAATTGGGCTAGGTAGGGGTGGTGAAGTTTAACGGTGGTTGCACCAGGGGTAATGGGGTGGGCGTAGGCCATTGGTAGTTGATGGGTGTGGGGAGAGGATTGGGGTTCGATGGGCCACTAGGGAATTGACGGGGGTGGTAGAGTTTGTGGGTGGTTGAAATGGGGATAATGGGGTGGGTGTATGCCATTGGTAGTTGATGGGTGTGGGTGAAGGATCGGGGGCCGGATGGCTTATTGGGTAATTCAAGGGGGTGGTGGAGTATGGTTGCTACGCATTTATTTGTACGTAATTTATTGGAGTGGATGGTGGAAAATAGGCCCTAAGATCTAGGGGTTTGACTTATGGTGTAGGAGTGGGAAAGTAATCCGCCAGAATCAGGGGTTCAATCACCCCAATGGTTCTTCTCGATCTTGCTGCCTTGGGACCACAAAATTTTCTTTATTACTGATATAATCAGAGGGGTTAAACTCATACTCTTCATCATGCTCCTCTACCATCCCTATGGTGGATCTGGGACCTGCTATTCTGGTAGGGTGCGGTGCCAAAGGCACCAGGTAGATATTCGCATGCTGGTTTACTTGGGTGGGTGCAGGGGGAATGATCTTCCGAGCATCGATTAAATCTTAGATCGTGTGCCTCAATGGGAGGCAGCGATCAGTCGGGTGACCCGGACCTTGGTGGAAATTGCAATGAGTATTCAGGTCAAAATTATATAGAATTGGATAGGGAGGAGGTCATGGTTGGAGCACATTTACTAATCCCTTTTCAATTAATAAAGGTAAAAGTACACTTAAAGATTTCCCCAAGGGCATAAAAGTACGATCATAACAGGCTCTCCTCTCTGGGGTCATTTGTACCCCCTGTCCATTCCTTGTTCCCTGTACCAACCCTGTCCTGACGGGAGCTGGTTGCGCTGCCCGGCCCAGTCCTGACGGGAGCTGGTTGCGCTGCTTTAAACTGAAAGGGGACTACATTGTTATTAGGTCAGGTATTTGCAACATTATGTACCTCTGCCCCTGCCCTCCTGTCGTTTCTCTATTCAGCAAACCATCTAATCCCGTTGGGTCCCCCTGAAGCATTCTTGCTGAGCCATCCTTCTGATGATCTATTTTAGGCGCTTGCTACTGACTTTATTGAAGACAGTGATAAGAATGGGATGAATAAAAAATGAATGAACGGTAGAGTGAGAATTATGGAGCAGCAAGCCTAAAATATATACAGTCCTGCAAGATACAGGGCCTGTTGTAGCAAGTTTTGATAAGTAAGAGTGTCCCACAGGGAAGTTGATCTTAAGCTCCAAGGGAGCCATCTTTAGTAGGCCCTCCAGATCTGACTACAGCTCTGGCAATCCTAAATGGAAGGGGATTCAGGATCACAAAAATCTAAATTTTAAGGTATCCTAATGTCCAAACTATAGAAAGGGTTAAGAAAGAAGATGGAGTGAGAAAATAAATATAAAAGGGTGAGAAGTATGCTATTAGATTTAGATCTGATGGGTTTCATGACTCAAATTTAAATCTGCTGCTATAGAAGTCCTGTCCAATGGCTACATTATCACCACTGAGGAGAAAGAATCCAACTCATCTCTGTGCCATGATCCAATCCCTTTATGGCTATAACCTGTCCATTTAAATGGTCACAGACTATCCAATTGGGGAACCACAGTCCAGAGATGGGTCAGAACAAGTTTATCATTGTAGGCACTACTTCATCCAGGCTATAAGCACAAGAATCCATAGGGAACCTCAACCTCTAAAGTGCTATGTGTGGGGCTAGGCCTGTATGGGAGCATGTTAGCCCAGACACATAGAACCAGCAAGAGTTTGAGTGCAGCCTTAGATCCAGTTGTCCACTGCTTTAGAGAGACTGCAGTGATCCAGTCGCAAGCTTACAATCTCTATAACCAAACCAAATCTGTCATCTGATGGCGGGTCTATACACATACATGGGAGTTTGTCTCAGCACAATCTCTCACAGGGCTACAAGCACAAGTTCAAAGAAGAATAATCCATCTTGAGTCTTTGGGTTGGCTTCACCCTAAGGCTATAACCTGTCCACTTAAATGGTCACAGACTATCCCAGAGGCTATCCTCCTCACAAAGCTCAAGATAGAACAAGAAACATTGATGCCACCACCATGTTCACAATGCTACAAAAGCTCATTGCTCCCATGGGGACTTCAGATCTAGTGGGTCCTGTGGTGGGGCTAGGCCTGTATGGGAGCATGTTAGCCCAGACACATAGGTCACTTGGATCTGGGTAAACCATAAAATCAGTCCTCCATTGCTTGCAATACATCCTAACAATGGAGGATCTCAAGCTAGAAGCCTTGTCTAGAACAACTCACAAACAGAAATCCCATAAATGTAAAACACCCTATCATAAAACTCCATTAATCTATTCCAAATAATCATACAATGGCATAGCCAGCAAATGCTGGACTATGGAGAGAAGAAAAAGATAAAAAGAAACTACCTCAACCTAACCTAAACTTACTGGAGATCTATAGCCCTTTCCAAAAAAAGAAAAACTGAGTTCTATTCTATCCGATATCCCCTAAACCTAAACCAGGCTTAGGTTTATATAGCAGTCAGTTTGGTGACGCATTAGGGTTAGAAAACCCTAATTTTAACGATGCCACATGGCCTAATACTATTCCTTGGATGCCTTGGGGTGCATGCACGGAAATTGGAGCATTGGAGTGAATGCCCTAATTGCTGGAAGTTCCCAGAATGTCCTCTGTAGAAATGAGGGAGAGTTAGAGTCCAGAGCCTCGCCAGGTAGCACTGGTTTCCAAGACTGTCGCGTGGTAGCACGGTCTTCGCGAGATTGGATTAACTTGAAATTCTAGTCGTCGTGGGGTTAACTTAGTTTATAGCTTAAGTAGTCGCGCGATAGAGCATTGAATCCTCACTGGATTGCTCTGGTCTTCGCGGGATTGCACTTTCCTTCTGAATGGCGCGAGAATCGCGTGAGCAGTTTGTTTCTCAATGGATCTTCACGAGGACATGATGCGCATTGGTCTCTGAACTACGCGAGAGGTTTTTTTAAAGTTTTGCATCCCATGGCCACTGCACGACAGCTGCGTGTAGAAATACCTGGAGCTCTCTCTCCTTAGTTGATCTGAGTGAACTGTGCGAGATTTGAGAACTGCTTTCTTGAGCTGTGCGAGACTGCGCGAGCATCTATATTTGAGCTTCGTGAGAGCTGTGCGAACTATGCTGTAGGAGTTCTTCTGTCACTAAACTGCGCGAGAACAGCGTGGACAAATGGTATGATGTCTTGGGAAACTCACGAGGATTGCGCGAAGCACGCTTTCTAAGTCATGTGAAGCTTCCGACGACTGCGCGAGGCTCATTTCTTTCTTTGCTGCTGTTGTGCTTTGCCTTCATTCAGTCAGGCTCTCTGTCTTCCATTCTTCTAGGAGACTTCTGGGGCAAAAGTAGGCTCCTTAGCAGGATTAAGGACTTATTGTAGCTGCTATTTATTACCTATAGAACAAGCTTAAAATACTTTTATTAAATGATTAAGGGTCCAACAAAGATTAAGTTAAGGGGTAAAAAGTGGTACTTTTTAGGTCTTAACACACCCCAAACCTAATCTTCGCTAGTCCCTTAGCAAAGCTACACTAAAAATCTACAGAAATTAAATGCCACTTTCGTAGGGAGCACAGATATATTTAGCATATGTACCAAGCCTTTTAAACCCCTAGGTGACCCCTAGTGGAGGAGTGAAGTCTCCTAAGGGTTTTCAGTGAAGATACCCACAAACTTCTCAATAAAATAGTTAACAGTAGTGCAAGATTGTCAAGTTAGCAGTCAAGAAATAGAGTATCCATTCACCCTTGAATCAGTAAAAATATAGGAAATTTAAAATACATTGTCTGCACAGATGTTTAAGCAACATAAACTTCTCATGATAGCACAACATTTCCAATCAGTTCACAACAGGGGAGACTACACATGTGTGTTAGCACTGAGCTCATCATTAAATTAAAAATTAGGTTGTAAGTCATGCCCAATGCATTCAATATCAGACCCAAAACTCTCCAGGGCATACTCTCACGAAGAACTTTTGAGGGTTTCATTGTCTCTCAAGCTCAAGAGCAGTTACATCCCTCAAATGGGTCTGTAAGCATGAGCATAGGCATAACATTCAAGTTCGGGCATCATTGGCAGATTTTCACTATAGATTGGACAACTCATTATCTCCACAATACAACTCATTCAACTTTGGATCACAAGGGCTTTAACTGGGCTGTAATGTGGCTTATGGTATTAGGCTATAAAAAGAATTGGAAGGTTGAAAAAGGGGTTCAAAATTCAAAAATCAATAGGTGCAGGAGGTGATTCATGACTTCACCTTCTTTAATTCAGCTCCTTTCATCTTCTTTAAAATCTTCAGATTTGAAGTGATCAGTTTCTCCTCTTGTTTGATTTATTATATATTTTTTTTTCATTGAATGTTTCCTCTTGATTCCTCTCTTACTCCTCTTCATTATTTTTTTCTTTTCTTTCTGATGCAGTTTTCTTCTTTTTATTATTATTTTTTTGTTGTTGCTTTGATGAATTACAACCTTTTTCCTCAGTTGTTACACTGCTAGAACTTCAGATAATTCTTCTCCACTCATCCAACGTTGACCCTAGCTAGTCCATCTTTAACTCTTTCTCCTTTACCTTCTGAATTCTCAGAGTGAGGGTAAGGTTAAATAATATCCATAGGTTCAGGTACAAGTACTCAGGTGTGTTTTGAAGAAAATTGGACTTTGAAGCTCAAAGAGTGTATGAACAAGGGCAGTTGCTTTAGGGTTTGGTCTGTTTAGGCTCAAACTGTCCAAGAGAAGGCCTTGATCCTTTCCTAAGTGTCATGAGTGCTGTCAGTTGTTTCAACTTGGAGTTACCTAACTTCTAGTGAACACATTGACTCAGCCAGTCCTTAAAGCTAGAAGAAATTTGCCTCAATCACTCCTCAAAAAAAAAAAAATTTGTAGGCCCAATTCTCACTGGTGATGGTCTTCCTTTGAACTTTTAAGTATGTCCTTACCTTTTTCTCTCTTCAATGATTCACTAAGTGCTGATACCAGTGAGTTTTCTTGGTGTTCTCATCATGAAAATGTGAAATTTTAGAAATTTATAATGTCTAAAGATCTGTAAAAAGTTTTAAATTCCTTAATTTTCATAATTTTTAAGTGAACACATCTCCATTTCTATGTTACTCACATGATTCTACTGCACTTTTAAGTTAACTATGTTATTGGTAGACCTACCTGCCACACCCCCAAACCTAGGAGGAGCAGTGTCCTCACTGTTGAGAACTAGAAAATACCATTTTCCACCCTTTAACCTTGGCCTTGATAGACCCTTGAGAGAACTAAATAAGTGTTTTAAGTGCTTGTGTTACAGCTAACAATAAAGACAGGCTTAACCATGAAAGCAGCCTAAAAGTGCCAAAAAGATGATAATCCATGTCGATCCAAAGGAAGAAAGAGAAGGGACAACCTCACTAGCTGTCAAAATGCCTGAACTGAAGAGGCAAAGACCTGGTCTCAACCCAGAAAAGAAATGTGGAGCAATTCGAACAAAAAAATGCACTACAGAGTGCTTTTCGAAAGGAATCTGAACATTTCGAAAAGAACCTGAACTCTGCGAAAAGAACTAAAAGCTCCAGGCTTAGTTTTCAAAGAGCACCTGAACTCTTTGAAAGGATGATTGACCTATTCGAAAAGAAAAGAACTACTTGCGAACAGAACCTGAACTTTGCGAAAGGAGCTTCAGGATTCACAGTACCTTGCGAAAAGTTCCCTAAACTATGCGAAATGGTATTCTGGAGATTCCTAGCTTTTGCAAGGGTAATTCAATAATCTTTTTCACGTGTCCCAATGCATTTAAAAACCTAGGGACATTCTAGAAGATTCTAAGCATGAAGCGAAAGCATATTCCACCCCATCTGAGCACCCGAAGATGAAAACACTTGGCGGGAACTTCTAGAAGCTCTAACAGATTTTCAAATTGCATAATAGAATTGATGCTTATGTCGCCTAATTGGCTGAACCAAATCGAGAAATTCTGATTGGCCAGAATAGATCCGGATCCTTGTGCTCGACTACCATTGGTTGATACAGATCTGAGCACTTCTGATTGAATCGTCTTGTCAGGCTGAACTGGGAAAACTATAAATAGATGAACCATTTTCCCAATTTGGGCATCCAGATTTTGAGTTTCATTCCTATTCCCCCATTTCCAAATCAGCTAGTTTGTCTGAAACCCCTGTAATAGCCTAACTTTTACTAGCAATTGAGAGCTGTGAGATACCTTTGTAAGTCAAAAGAGAATTGTATTCAAGACTACAAATCTGAGAGCTGTTTAAGCTGTGCTCTGTAATTGTAATGGTGAATTTGAAAAGGTTACTCTAAACCGTACATTCTCAATTGGATTCGTGTTAGGGGTTCCCTCTGATCTCCTTATTGCACTAGACTCCTTTAGATTTACTGTTTTTCATGCAATTTCCCTTGATTCATTAACCCTATGGGAATTAGTGTTTATAACCTAATCTCTCACAGCATTTGTAGTGATATTTCTTGTTCTAAAGTAACGGTTTAGATTAAAGACTATTGGATGGTCTGTGGCCATTGAAGTGGACAGACCATAGCCATAAGCCTAAATCTAATCCTTGAGTTAGATTTATTTCTCTTACATCTGTGCTTATAGCCAGATGAAGATTGGATCATCTCTCATTTGATCTACAGTCATTCTCATTGTGTTTCTAGGACCAAATCAAAGTCAGATATTATTTCTCCATTTTTATAAGTTTACATCAAAATTCCCCCAACTCAGATCTGGATCATTTAGTTTAACTTTTACTTTTATCATTTAGTTAATGTGACAAATTGAACCTCCCATCTTATGTGCTTTGTAGATAGGATAAGAGGCCAGATCTGGTAGCTCAGATCTGAAGGTTTATCTTGCATTTTAAACAAATTCTCTGTGGACGATCTTTTACTCACATTTAAAACTTGCTACAATTGGCCCTGATCTTGCAGGCTAATTCACTTCTCTCTGTGCTGATATTTCTTTACTCTTTTTAAATGTTCCAGATTCAGTATAACTTAGCAGTTTCAAATCTATTTTCGAATCATAAATAAATCATGCACACTTAGAAGTACCAACAAGTTTTTTGCGCGGTTGCCGGGGAATTTGTTTTAAAATAGGTAGACCTAAGTTTTCATTTTTATTTTTACATCAGTGCTAAACTATTCTATTGTTTATATCTGTGCAGTTATTCATATCCATTTTGAAGAAGGGAATCTACTTCAAAAGGAATTCTGAAGGTTTGCTATGCATAATCTGATTCTCTGTTCTGTGTTGTATGTTTGGTAGGAGGACTCTCAGCCCTGAGATTGTCCCTCTGAATTTAGAAGTTGAAAGGCTATTACGAACCAGACAAACAACACAGAATTCTGCTGAAACAGTTACTATGGGTGAAGAACCTTGACTTTTGAGGGATTACTTTGCACCTGGTGTTTATAATTCTCCCTTTTGCATTCAATTTCCTACTGTTGAAGGAAATTATGAGATCAAATCATCGACTATCCAAATGCTTCCTTCCTTCCATGGGTTGAGTAAGGAAGATCCATACAAACATGTGGATGAATTCTTGTCTCTTTGCACCACATTCAACATAGCTGGACTTGGTCCAGAGGCAACCGAGCTTAGGCTCTTTCCTTTTCATTAAAGGACAAAGCTAGAGCATGGTTGTCTATGTTAGCACCAAATAGTATTACTTCTTGGAATGATTTGCAGTGTCAATTTTTAGCCAAATACTTCCCAATGTCTAAAACAAGCCAATTGAGGCAAAGTATTATTTCCTTCTCACAAAACTCAACTGAAACTTTCCATGAAGCATGGGAAAGATTTAAGGAACTTTTAAGGCAATGTCCTCATCATCAAATTCGATGGCTTGTTCAAAGCTTCTATCAAGGAATTGATAAAAAGGCAAGAATATGGTAGATGCTTCCCGTGGAGGCACTTACTTGCAAAAAGCAGTTGAGGAGGTTTGGGACTTATTTGAAGTAATTGGTGAAAACTCAACTCAACAGGAATCTTTGTCAAGAGATATTGAAAATCCTGCTAGGTTGAACAATCAGCAAACCACCAAAGGAAAGATTTATGAGGTGAATGAGTTGGAAAGAAAGATGGATAATTTAACCACAAAGTTTGATAGATTGATGGACTCACTTAAAAATCCAATGGTTGCAAGAGTAGAGGAGGCATGTCTGATATGCCAGTCCCCTACTCATTCACTTGACCAATGTCCCGCTACACCACAGTTCCCAGATCTAGTGGTGGAACAAGCTCATGCTGCCCAATCATTTGAACAGATGCAGTCAAATGAATATCCATGGAGAGGGCACCCCAATTTGAGGTGGAGCCAGGGGAATTATCAATCACATACAAAGAAGAACCAAAGAACCAAATGCCTTATCAGTAGAATTTTTATGCCAAGCCAAATTTTTAGCAGCCCATTCCACAACAACCTGTACAACAATCTGCTCCAGTTTAAATCCCTTCCAGGTCCCCTTCTTTTGAAGATCAAGTCCTAAATTCACTCCAGAATTTAGGATCTTTAACTCAGACTGTGAACTTTCATAGTCAGAGCATAAAGAAGATTGAAGAAACATTGACTTTCAAATACTTTGGCCAAAAGAGAGGAAGGAAAGTTACCACCAACCTTTGAACAATCCCAAAGGATGTTCATGGTTGGAGAGGCTTCAGAATCACATGAAGAAGTAAAAACTGACACAACTTTGAGAAGTGGAAGAATTATAAATAACAAAGTGGGTGCTGAAGAAGAAAAAAGTGAGAAAAATGATAAAGATATACAAAGAGAGCAAGATAATGTTAGCGAGAGGTGCCGATGTACCTTTAAAAATCAAAAAATGAAAACAAAAAAATCAAAAGATTTTGATAATGCTTCTAAAGTCGTAAATGAAGGACTAGTTCCTCATTTACCATTTCCTCTCATGATGAAATCAGATCCCTTTTGATAAAGGGAACACAAAAATAGATGAAATGATGGAGACTTTCAAGCAAGTCAAGATAAATCTACCTTTGCTTGATGCAATCAAACAAATTCCAGGATATGCAAAATTTTTGAAAGATATTTGCACTCACAAAAGACAGTCTAGGATACAGTTATCCAAGAAGGTCTTTGCTGTGGAAAGAGTTAATCAGGTGTTGTCTATTACCACACCTCCTAAACTTCAAGATCCTGGAATCCCCACAATCCCTTGCATTATTGGAGAACATACCATTGAAAAGGCTTTATTAGATTTGGGTCCTAGTGTCAACCTGCTTCCATATTCTGTATATGAGAAACTAGGTTTGGGAGAATTAAAACCCACTCATGTGGTGTTACAACTAGCGCATGATCCAAAAAGAAAGCCAGTTGGGATGATTGAGGATGTATTGGTGGGAGTAGATAAATTTTTCTATCCTGTTGATTTTCTAGTTTTGGACATGGAACCTACAAAAAGCAAAACTTCCATCCCTGTCATTTTGGAAAGACCATTCCTAGCTACAGCAAATGCTTGCATTCAATGCAGGTCTGGTATTATGGAAGTCTCTTTTGGAAATATGAAGGTGAAATTAAATGTTTATAATGCAGTCACACAGCCTCAATTCAGCTCTGAGGAATGTTTTCATGTTGATCTATTGGATGAACTGGTGGAAGGGACTTTACAACAGTTTTTGCAGTATGAAGATTTAACCACAGATTCTAAAGATGCTTGGGGAAATTTCGAGGAAGAAACATTTTGTACCTCAAAGTCTGAGGAAGTAAATGCTGTGCAAGGAACTCATAATCAATCAGCAAGTTTCTCTTCTTGGAAACCTGCTATTCTTCCCCTTCCACAAACAACTAAGGTACCTTTGCTACCTTCTTTTCTCAGCCCACCTGATGTAGAACTGAAGCAGTTGCCAGAAAATTTGAAATATGTGTTTTTAGGAGACCATAAATCATTGCCTGCGATTATTTCTTCCTCCCTCACAAAGGAGCAGGAGGAAGAGCTGTTGATTGTTTTGAAACAACATAAAAGAGCAATTGGCTGGACTATTGCTGATTTGGGAGGAATCAGTCCAGCTATTTGCATGCATAAAATCCATTTGGAAGAAGATGTAAAGCCTTCTAGGGAAATGCAAAGGAGGTTGAACCCCCATATGCAAGAAGTGGTCATGAAAGAGGTTGTTAAGTTGTTGGATGCAGGGGTCATTTACCCCATTTTAGATTCAGCTTGGGTGACACCTACACAGGTGGTACCTAAGAAATCTGGGATCACTATTGTAACCTCAGATTCTGGTGAGCTTATGTCAACCAGACAAACAACTGGGTGGAGGGTCTGTATTGATTACAGAAAATTAAATTCAATGACTAGAAAAAACCATTTCCCTCTCCCATTCATTGATCAGATTTTAGATAAGCTAGCAGGAAAAGCTTATTACTGTTTTCTTGATGGTTACTCTGGTTACAACCAGATTCCTGTGTACCCACAAGATCAAGAAAAGACCACATTCACTTGCCCTTTTGGCACTTTTGCCTATAGGAGAATGCCTTTTGGTCTTTATAATGCTCCTACTACCTTTCAAAGATGCATGTACTCCATTTTCTCTGATATGATTGACCAATTTATGGAGATTTTTATGGATGATTTTTTAATCTATGGAGACAATTTTGCCCAGTGTTTACATCATCTCAAATTGGTGTTACAGAGATGTGAAGAAACCAATCTAGTTTTGAGCTGGGAGAAGAGCCATTTCATGGTCACCCAGGGCATTGTCCTTGGCCATGTTGTCTCCCACAAGGGCATTGAGGTAGACAGAGCAAAAATTGATTTAATTGCACATTTACCACCTCCCAAAACTGTTAAACAGATCAGAAGTTTTCTGGGACATGCTGGATTTTACAGAAGGTTCATTAAGGACTTCAGTAAAATAACCAAGCCTCTGTCATTTATTGTGCCAAGATGTCCCTTTTGTTTTCAACAATGAATGCATGAAGGCATTTGAATTCTTAAAAAACTGTTTGATTTTAGCTCCAATATTACAGTCTCCAGATTATTCACTGCCTTTTGAACTGATGTGTGATGCATCAGATTATGCTTTGGGAGCTGTCCTTGGACAGAGAAAGGATAAGCTGCCTCATGTCATAGCTTATGCCAGTAGATCAATGATTGATGCACAGCTCAATTACACAACAACTGAGAAGGAGCTGCTGGCAATTGTTTTTACTTTAGAGAAATTCAGGTCATATGTCTTGGGTTCACAAATAGTGGTGTTCACTGACCACTCTGCCTTGAAATACCTTCTGTCTAAGAAGGACACCAAACCAAGATTAATCAGGTGGATCCTCCTATTACAGGAATTTGATTTACAGATCAAAGATAAAAAGGGTGTGGAGAATGTGGTGGCTGATCACCTGTCTAGAATTTTAACTGCTGAGATTGACAGGCTACCTATCAATGAATCTTTCCCTGATGAGCAACTTTTTGCTATTAGTATACACACCCCTTGGTTTGCAAACATAGTCAACTTTTTGGCTACTGGAAGAATTCCTCAACATTGGAATAAAATGGATAAAGATCTTTTCTTCTCAAAGGTTAAACATTTTATTTGGGAAGATCCTTATCTGATTAAGATTTGTACAGACCAAATAATAAGATGTGTCCCTGAAGAAGAATTTCATAGCATACTTTCTATGTGTCATGAACAGGCCTGTGGAGGTCATTTTAGTGGAAACAAAACTGTTGCAAAGGTTTTGCAGTGTGGATTTTATTGGCCTACACTTTTCAAAGATGCTCTGCAGCACTGTAAGTCTTGCCAGAACTGCCAGAAATTGGGCAGCATTTCCAAGAGAAACTCAATGCCTTTACAGCCCATTTTGGTAGTTGAATTGTTTGATATTTGGGGGATAGACTTCATGGGTCCCTTTCCTCCTTCCAATGGCTGTAATTTCATTTTAGTAGCTGTGGATTATGTATCCAAATGGGTTGAAGCCACAACCATTAAAACCAATGATCACAGAGTGGTCCTGAAATTTTTAAAGGATCACATTTTTTCCAGGTTTGGTTTTCCCAGAGCTATTATCAGTGATGGGGGAAGCCATTTTTGTAATAAACATTTTGAAGCTTTATTGAAAAAATACTCTGTGACTCATAGAGTAGCTACTCCATATCATCCACAAACCAGTGGACAAGTGGAGATTTCCAATAGAGAAATCAAACATATACTGGAAAAGACTGTGAAGAAGGACAGAAAGGATTGGTCCTTTAAGCTGAATGATGCATTGTGGGCATATAGGATAGCCTATAAAACCCCAATTGGCATGTCCCCATTCAGGTTGGTCTATGGCAAAGCCTGCCATTTACCAGTGGAGTTAGAATATAAAGCCTTTTGGGCTATTAAAACATTGAGCATGGATTTGACTACTACTGGTAATCATAGGAAACCGCAACTTGCTGAGTTGGAGGAGCTGAGAATGGATGCATACACCAATTCAAGATCTTACAAAGAGAAAGTCAAAGCCTTCCATGATAAAAATTTGTTGAGAAAAGAGTTCACAGCTGACTCTAAGGTATGGCTATTTAACTCAAAACTTAAGTTTTTTCTGAAAGTCGAGATCCAGATGGGAAGGGCCATATACTGTCATTCATGCAGCTCCTTCTGGGGCTGTTGACATTTTAGACCCAAGTGATGGAAGAATCTTGAAAGTAAATGGTCAGAGGCTCAAACCATGCATTGAAAATACCCAGGAGCCTGTGCTGCCCATCTATCATCAAGAACCTCCCCAAATCTGATGGTATACAATTGTACAATATGTTTTTGTTCTGTAGTGTTTGCATAGTTTTCTATTTCTCTATTTTTATTCATGTTTGTTCTCTTTTCGAGAAATTTAAATATGTGAAAAATTAATTCGCAAAGTAAAAATTGTCTTTTCGCAAAGTTCAATTTGCTTTTCGAAAAGGATTAGGATTTGTAACGAACTGCTCGAAAGCAATGATTTGCTTTTCGAATAGTTGTTTCTGAAGCCATTTACTTTTCGAATAGTTGTTTCTAAAGCCATTTGCTTTTCGAAAAGTTATTTCTGAAGCTATTAGCTTTTCGAATGGTACTGATGCCATTCTCTGTTGTAAAAAGGACTGTTTTGGAACTTTTCGAAAACTTAAAAAAGACTTTGTGAAAATAACTTTGAGCATATTTAAACCCTTTCGAAGTAAGGGTTACATATTCGAAAGCTTTACGAGGCATACTGTTCACGAAACCCATTTCTTTCTTTCCTTGCGTGATTTTAGAATTCAGCCACACTTTTCTTCACATTTGTTCGATCATTTGAGCTTGAAGAGAGGATTTTCTTACAGTGCGGTGGATTTAAGCAAGCAACACGTTCAACCAAAACCCTAGATTTCGGTATTTTTCTGTGCATTTCCTCTGTTTATCATTTGCAAAGTTTGATTTTGTGTCAGCATTTGTTGTGGGCATTTTTATACACAATTTTAGAATGGGGAAAGCTGAAAAATCACTGGCTGCCATGTTCCCAAAATCTTCTGCTAAGAAAATTAGCAAACCAACCCCAAAAGGAAAAACCAAAGCTTCAGCCAAAAGAAAACTATCAATGGATAGAGCTGATAGGATTGAGAAAGGGAAGAAGGTTAGACATGAGGAACCCATCCCAGCAGCTGCTAGTCCTGAGCCTGAGCTTCCTCCTCTGCCTATGCATTTGGTACTGCCAAATCCATTCATTGAAGCTCAGAAGTTGATTCCTGAGCTTATCGTGGATGAAACTTTTTTCGTCAACAAACCGGTTTGTCAGCTATCTTTAAGATACATTAGGGATGCCTCACTGAGCAATATCCTTACCCCTCTGCCAGAGAAAATTTATCCGCAAATGGTGAAATTATGGTACCAAAACCTGGTAAAAGTGACAGAGAAAGATGCTGATGTCCCTACTCTTGTTATCTTTATTGATGATTATGATCTAACTGTCACATATGAAGACATTGGGAATGCTTTGGGGATACCTTTTCAATATGATCCTGCTGGTCCATTGGCTGCACCAGAAGCAGCCTCTTTCAGAGAAATGGCTGCACATTTAACCCAAGGGATCGTTGGAACTGGACAGTCCATAATGAGGAGAGACCTAGCACCTCAATTTTTACTGATGGATTCGATTTTGAGGGGAAGTTTTTATGTCACCTGGCACAGCCAAGAAAGGAGGACACCAATTTTAGAGGCTCTCTTTCATTTTTCTAAGGGGCAATTTTTCAATGCCCCTATGTTAATTTTTGAAGCCATGGCTGATATTAGTGCCAAGTTGAAAAAGGAGCAAATTAGTGAATCCCATTTGGTAGACTGATCACCTCTACTAAGAGCTAAGCTTGACATTGATGACCAGGAGCCATTTGAAGTCATAGCTCCTTATACTTTTGGGAAAAAGGCTTGGACTACAAGCCAAGCAATGCTGAAAAGAATGAGAGAGGAAGGTGAGCTGCTGTGGTACTGAGCAGCATCTCATGATAGTGGACACACCATACATGAACACGCCCTGCGGCTCCCTTAGAACACCTTTGCAGGACCACGAGGTGACCCGGCTCTTTAGTGCACCCATTCTTCTTAGAAGTTATCATTTTACCCTCCTCACTTAGTCCGGCTCACCCCATATCACCTATTACTGAGTCCATCTCCCATACCTACCATTATCCCAATTAGATTCCCCTCTACACCAATCCACCATACTACTCACACCACCAATTTCTCCCACCAATGCCCAAGACCTAGCCACAGATTTTATTGAACAATCTCCTAGCACTCCTCTTCTCCAAAGCCTGTCAAGTTCACCTGCTCCTTCAGCCCACACACCTGAAGTATCCCATACCCCTGAACCTGAGCTTTTCACTACAGAGGCTTATTCATCATTGATGGGGTCTATTTTGAAAACGTTGGGCTTGAATCTGTCCCTATACCTGACCCTCCTCATTTCACTCACTTGGCTACTTCTCCCTTTACAGCCATTTCACCCATTGCACCTCCACCATCCACTTCAGTTTTACCAGCCCCTGCTATGCATACCACACCCACACCTGAATCAATTAGCCAAATACTTACCTTTCTCCAATCCATCCAAGGCCAACTATAGATCAACACAAATAATCAGTCTGTGACCAAGGACCTTCTCCAAACCTTAGCCTGCACAACCCACACAACTACCTTAGCCACTGTACCTGCTGTTGATGACCATGCTACCCAAACTGAACCTGAGGTAGTATTGGTTGATCTGTCCACCCTCACCACTGAGGTAGCTCTGGTTGAGTCCCCTTCACCTCTCCTCACTTTCTCTGATCAAGCCAATCAAATCGACCCTGAAGTCATCCTTCTAGACCCCTCTTCTCCCACTCCCACAGCTGGGATACCTTTGGTCCCCTACCATTCCATTCCCATTCCCAGATTTGCCGCTCTCAAAAGGGCCATGGAAGAAAATCCATATATCTGTCAAGATGTCCTCAAGGGCTTAGCTAATTTGCAAGCTTACATTAGAACCCCTTATGAAAACCAGATTCGAAAATTAGAGTTATTCATGAAATTTGAGAGAGAGAAAATGAAGGACCTGCTGGGTCAAACTTTTCAGATGGTTAGGAGTGAGCAGCATAAGGTGACCATGTTGCAAGCACAGCTTGAACAGGAAAAGCTGAGGACTACTAGACTTGCAAAGTATATTGGCCTCACCAAAAAGATCAAATCAGAGGAATACAATGAGCTGCAAAACACAATCCAGGAGAAGGCTAAATCGAGTTCAGACTCCAATCACGATTCTAGTTACGACTGAGGACTCAGATTCGATCCCATTGAACCAACTTATGATACAGATTTTGACCCCAGTTATTAGATCACATTGTACTTATCTGTGTTATGAGTTTTTAATATGAAATTCTGGTTTTTCTTGTGTAATTACTATGCATTTCTGTTCTTTCTTCTTGTCATTATGATTTCTGCTTGATTGTTTCTTTTCTTTGCTTTGGACGGTCACGGACCACACTCACCTTAGGTTTGGGGTGTGGCAAAATGTCAATAATTGAGTTAACATCAATCGACTTATGATCGATGGAATTTTTGAAAATGAAGTAATTTCACACCTGTTGTTTTGAAAAATGAGGAAGTTAAAAACTTTTTGAAATTAATTTCTAGTGTAATTCTAATACTTTCATGAAGTGAATGTCAGAAAATTTTCAAAAGAAAATTGATGTTTTAGTAAACCTAAAAAGAGAGAAAATAGTGATGATATACCTCAGGAATTTGATAGAAAACCACACCCAGTGAAATTTGGACCTGAAATGTATTCTTTGGAGGTATGAATTGGCAATTTTTTCTGCTCTAGGGATTGTTTAAACCTGCTTGTTATCACTAGAAGTTACATATATCCAAGTTAAAATAGTTTGACAGCAATCATGATATTAAAGACATGATGTAAGGCCTCCTTTTAGACAGTTTGAACTTCAAAAAGCCCAACCTTTTGAAACTGCCCTTGATACACACCAATTGAGCTTTATAAATCCAAGATTTCTTTGAAACCTCATCAACCTCATTTAGCCTAACCCTCACTCTGAGAATTCAGAAGGTAAAGGAAAGAAAGCTGAAGAAAGGTGAGTTGGGTAACAGTTTGGTAAAAAAATAATTGAAGGCAATGATGTATCAGCAGAAGAAATGTGGCATTCCAGTCAATGTTGCTTTGAAAAAAAAAAATAATAAATAAATAAATAAAGAAAAAAAAGAGAAGGCATTTCATTGGAAGTTTGAAAAATAAAGAGAAAAAGATGGCCACTTTGGCTCTGGAAATTCAAAGAAGAAGATGAAATTGTGCTGAATTAAAGAAGGTGTGTCTATCACCTCCTTACCTTGACTGACTTCTCAATTTTGAACTCCATTCCACCCCTTTATTCTTGATAAATTTCACCCATAAGCCACATTACAACCCAAGTTAAAGTCCTTACTGATCAATGATGGATTGAGCTGTCACATGGAGATAAGGATTTGTGTAATCTATGGTGAAAAGAGCAGTGAATTCAGAACTAAAAAGCAATGCCTATGCTCATGCTTACAGTCCTATTTGTGGGCTGTAACTGCTCTTGAGCCGTGTGAAATAGTACAACCCTCTTACTTACATGTTGAGTGAAAACCTGGTGAGAGTTGGGTTTGAAATCGACTTATTTGGGGTAACATCAAAGCTGGATTCTCAAATAGAAGGCAAGTTGTGCATTAATTTTTCTTGTAAATAACTTTTTGACACAAATTGAGTGAATGGTAAAAGGAATTACAGTAGAATTTTAGTTTTGAACTGATGTTTTCTTGAAAATCTTCTTGATTTGATGAGTGTGAATAATCGATTTGATGAAAGTTTGCTTTAATGAGCGCATTGATCTTAAGCGATTTATTGGTGAAGTTTGTGGGTACCTTCATTGAAAACCCTCTGGGGAGTTCACTCCTCCACTAGGGATCACCTAGGGGTTTAAAAGGCTTGTTGTATATGCTAAATGCAACTGTGTTCCCTACAAAAGTGGCTTTTTATTCTGTTTTTAATTTTAACTTTGCTAAGGGACTAGCAAAGCTTATGTTTGGGGGTGTGTTGAGAACTAGAAAATACCATTTTCCACCCTTTAACCTAGGCCTTGATAGACCCTTGAGAGAACTAAATAAGTGTTTTAAGTTCTTGTGTTACATTAACAATAAAAACGAGCTTAACCATGAAAGCGACCTAAAAGTGCCAAAAGATGATAATCCATGTCTTGATCCAAAGGAAGAAGAGAAGGACAACCTCACTAGTCAAAATGGAATCGAAGAGGCAAAGACCGGTCTCAACCCGGAAAGAAATATGGAGCAATTGAGCGGAAAAATGCACTCTGAGTGCTTTTTGAAAAGAATCAACATTTGAAAAGAACTCGAACTCTGCGAAAAGAACTAAAAGCTCAGGCTTAGTTTTCAAGAGCACACGAACTCTTCGAAGGATGATTGACCTATTCAAAGAAGAGAACTCCTTGTGAGCAGACGAACTTTGCGAAAAGAGCTTGAGTCATGGACCTTGAAAAGTTTCCTAAACTATGCGAAATGGTATTCTGGAGATTCCTAGCTTTTGCAAGGGTAATTCAGTAATCTTTTTCATGCGTCCCAATGCATTTAAAAACCTAGGGACATTCCAGAAGATTCTAAGCACGAAGCGAAGGCATATTCCACCCCATGTGAGCACCCGAAGATGAAAACACTTGGCAGGAACTTCTAGAAGCTCTAACAGATTTTCAAATTGCATAACAGAATTGATGCTTATGTCGCCTGATTGGGTGAACCAGATCGAGAAATTCTGATTGGCCAGAACAGATCTGGATCCTTGTGCTCGACTACCATTGGTTGATATAGATCTGAGCACTTCTAATTGGTCTATACGCATCTGAGCTAGACCTGGGGAAAACTATAAATAGATGAACCATTTGCCCAATTTGGGCATCCAAATTTTGAGTTTCATTCCTATTCCCCCATTTCCAAATCAGCTAGTTTGTCTGAAACCCCTATAATAGCCTAACTTTTACTGGCAATTGAGAATTGTGAGATACCTCTGTAAGTCAAAAGAGAATTGTATTCAAGACTACAAATCTGAGAGCTGTTTAAGCTGTGCTCTATAATTGTAATGGTGAATTTGAAAAAGTTGCTGTAAACCGTACATTCTCAATTGGATTCGTGTTAAGGGTTCCCTCTGATCTCCTTATTGCACTAGACTCCTTTAGATTTACTGTTTTTCATGTAATTTCCCTTGATTCATTAACCCTGTGGGAATTAGTGTTTGTAACCTAATCTCTCACAACATTTGTAGTGATATTTCTTGTTCTAAAGTAAGGGTTTAGATTAAAGACTATTGGATGGTCTGTGGCCATTGAAGTGGACAGACCATAGCCATAAGCCTAAATCTAATCCTTGAGTTAGATTTATTTCTCTTACATCTGTGCTTGTAGCCAGATGAAGATTGGATCATCTCTTATTTGATCTGCAGTCATTCTCATTGTGTTTCTAGGACCAAATCAAAGTTAGATATTATTTCTCCATTTTTATAAGTTTACATCAAAATTCCCCCAACTCAGATCCGGATCATTTAGTTTAACTTTTACTTTTATCATTTAGTTAATGTGACAAATTGAACCTCCCATCTTATGTGCTTTGTAGATAGGATAAGAGGCCAGATCTGGTAGCTCAGATCTGGAGGTTTATCTTGCATTTTAAACAAATTCTCTGTGGACGATCTTTTACTCACTTACATTTAAAACTTGCTACAATTGGCCCTGATCTTGCAGGCTAATTCACTTCTCTCTGTGCTGATATTTCTTTACTCTTTTTAAATGTTCTAGATTCAGTATAACTTAGCAGTTGCAAATCTGTTTTCGAAACACAAATAAATCATGCACACTTAGAATTACCAACACTCCCTGGTTCAGAGGTGAGAATAAAAGGTAGAATCCAAGGAAACATACAGAAATAAACACAGAAGAAGAGAGAAATAAAAATACAAAACTGAACATAATGGAACTAAAAGAAAACTTTCATTAAAAGAAAAAGAAAATATGACAAAAAGATGGAAAAGGAAAAGACAAAATGGGGGGGGGAGTCAATGTGTAGCCGGGGGAGGGTTTGAGGAAGATGGAGGGGGAGATGCAGGTGGCGCCCTTTTTCTCTTCTTCTTTTCTCTCTTCTCTTTCTTCTTCTTTTTTTTTTCTTCCTTGGTGAGGAGTCGCTGGACCTCGTCATACTCATCCCAGAGAAATTGCAAGGGGTCTGGCTCCTTTGGCAATGGGGGATCTTCCCAGATGGGATAAAATTTGATTGGGAACTCGAAGGGGCTGTCATCCGCCATTTGTGTGAGTAGGGGTGGACTTCTAGGGTTAGAAGAGGAGGGATGAGATGAAAAGGAACTGAGGGCCGGTTTAAAAGAGAGGGATGAGGGAACATGAATCGGCGGAATTGAAATTGCGCCCCTTTTCACACTTGGCAATAAATGAGTGTTGTGTGGGGAAAGAAGAAAATACACAACTAACTCTTTGGAAAAGAGAAGTAGCATTAAATGAATGTTCAAAGAGAGGCATTGTATTTAAAGAGGTAAGTGTATCGCGCGAGGATCCTCGCGAAGAGCAATAAGTGATGAGGAAAGGTCATTTCTCGCGCAGCTGAGCTAGGGATCTTCGCGAGGTACACTTAACATGGCACATCAATTTGAAGAGGAAGCCATTGAAATTCCTGAGGCAAGTATTGCACAAACTTTATTCAGCCACCAACGACATCAATCCGCAACATGGATTACTGATTCAAAGAAAAATATCCTCCCACAAACTCTTCTCCCGTGAATGGCAAAAAGAACAAAATCAAAAGTACCAAACAATCAGATAGAAACACACAGAACAGAGCAATAGACAAAAGTAGAATTTCTCTTAAAGTGGAATAAAAATAGTTTACAAGTGTAATGACAAGAAGAAAAACCTAAGATACAATCTAGAAGCTAGGATCTAATATGAATCCAAATCTGTAAGGAAATCCTAGCCCATCTGTTTAGCCTTTGCCTTAAGGGTAGCTTTGTCCTCTTTCTTCTTTTCCTCCCTTGCCTTTTTCTTCTGGGCTGGTGTTTTTATCGCAGTTGGAGCTTTAGGTGCCCTCACCCTCATTTTTGGTGCTTTGGGAGCTTTTGGTTCCTTGGGTTCTTGAGGGGCTTTGCCTTTACACTTAGCAGGGGGGGTGGCAGGGGATTTTTCTTTGCCTTTGCTTTTGGCTTCAGGGGCTGCAGGGGGGGCCACTGGGGATTTCTCTTTTCCTTTAGCCCTGGGTTCCTCAGTGGGGACCACTGGTGACTTTCCTTTTCCAGTGGACTCAGGTTTGGCAGGAGACTGTGCCTCTTCAGACTGGGCAGTAGGCTCTTTCCCAATTTTTAAAGGGACAGCTTTGGGAGCAGACCTCTTGGCTGTGACTTTCCTTCGCTGATGATAAGTTTGTTCTTGTGGGGGTGCAGTAGAGGCCTTGGGAGGTGGAGGCTGCTCAGTAGTTGTAGGCTGCACTGTAGGAGGTGAAGCAGGAGCTTTTCCTTTATCTTGTTAGGGCTTAGGTGGTGCCTTCTCATACTGGGCAGGTGGAGCTAGAGTAGTAGTTGGAACAGGCTGAGGCACGTGAACAGAGAGTGGGGTTGCGTGGTAAGGTTCATTTCTGACAGCGGCCAATGCGGATTGCAATGAGGCTATCTGGACTTGAAATTTGAGGATGTCAGTCTCATGGATCTCCTTTTGGATTTTTTGGATTTCCTGGGCATTGTTAAGTCGTTTTCAGCATTCATTCTGGGGCATTAGACATTGGATTTCTCATACTCCCAATTTATCTAATGATAAGTAACTGTAGCTTTCATCTTCTGATATTCCTCCACAATATTTTTCCACCCCAAGGAGATGCCTAGTATTTGCTCTCTCTTGGCCTCCGTCATCTCATCAATCTTCTCCAGCAGGGGGGTCTCAATTGATTAGCGTAGCTTGGCCATGCCCCTCAGGACATCCTTCCTCAGGTAAGAATTATCCCGCATGTGATGTAGGATGGTGAGGTAAGGAGGGCTGTAGAAATGATGGTTTGGTGCAATTGGCAGATAGGAGGTGGAAGGAGCAAAGTGTGCTTGGTCCTGGGGGGGAGGGGGAATGAAAGTAGGGAAGTCAAGTGGTGGGGGAATGGGGTCAGGTTCTGGGTCTGTTTGTGTAGATTTGGCAGAGAAGGTGGGAGGGGGTAGGATAAGAGGAGGGATGGAGGCTATAGGGGGGAAGGTGAAGGGTGTAGGCTCAACAGGAGTTGGGGGTGATGGGGAATGGAAAATTGGAATGGTGAAAAGGGGAAAAGGAAATGAATGGGGAAGAGGTAATGGTGATGGTGGGAGGGGTAATGATTCAGGAGGGAAGTCTGTTTGGGTGATTTTATCAGTGAACAGGACCAGAGGGGTAGAAGTGGATGGGGTAGGGATGGGTGGAGTGGTTAAGGTGTGTAGGGTGGATTAGTCCTGTTTATGGGTATTGGTGGATAACTGGGCTTGGATGTCTTGGATCAGAGGTAGGATGAGGGTTAGTGTGTCAAAGCTAGGAGGTGGGGTTTGCGAAGAAGAGGGTATTGGTTGGAAAGGGGAGGAAGGAGCATGATGGAATGTGGAGGGAGGGGAAGAGTGGGGTTCTCGGGAGTGGTGTTGTGAGGTAGTTGGGGAGTCTGGCAGAGGGGTGTAGTAGGTAGGCATGGTTTCAAGGAATGTAGAGATGAAGGCTTGGAAGCCTATGGATGTGTTAAGGGTTAAGTCAATGTCTGGGAGAGGAGATGTAGTAGATATGGCTGGGGTGGTAGTTTCTTCAAGGTGGGGTGGGTCAATGGGGATGGAAGGTATTGATGGTGGTGTCGGGGAGATGGTTGGGATGGTCTGAGTAGGTTTTGTTTTCTTGTAGGAGATGAGTGGGGGGCTGGCAGGCTTAGTTGGAATTGAGGGGGGAATTGTGGCAGTGTACTGAGGTAAGGTAGGGGATGGTGAGTCCTGCAATGAACCAAGCACAGGTGAAGGGGGAGTGGTCATGGAGAATGGAATCAGAGGGGGGTGAGAGATGGATGCAAGAGGAGTAGAGGATGCAGGAATAAAAGGTGGAGAGGGTGTGGGTGCTGCTGCAGGGATGGAAGTGATAATCTCTGGAGGCACCTCCTTTGTAGCAGGGGTAGACCCTGATCCGGCTGCCGCTTCTGTTTGCTTAGGCAGGACTTGAGCCTCAGCTGTCTTCTTTCTCTGGCCCCCCATCAAGCTCCTGCTGATTCCCCATTGCCTCTTGGTAAAGGTAGTAGGGATAAGGGTGGTGGTCTGCTCGGTCCTTCCTATCTTGTAGCCCCCCTTGATCAGCAGCAAAGTGATGATTCTTGCATAGGGTAGGTGTGAGGCTTCTTGTTTGACCCTAATTTTCCCACAGTGTCTTTCATAGCCTCAAAAATTAGCCAGGATGCATGGAAGCCATGGCCCATGTGGTAGGAGTAGACAGCATCCGCAATGGGGGTTCTCCTCTCCTGCTGATGTCCTGAGCAATATATGTTCTTCCGCAGGACTTGGTCAATGAACAGCAGTTCAGGCTCTAGTTCCCTCCTTCTGATTGAGTCTCCAGTGGCTTTTAATCCTCTTGTTAGGGTCCTTGCAATTATGTCAATTGATGCACGCAGAGAGGGGCCATATCCACAGCTAGGATTGAATGCTGCTGGGATGCCCAATACTTCAGCAATCATCTTAGGGCTTACTAACAAATCAAAATCGTCAATCATCACTAGCAAGCACTCTTGTCCATCATTGTCCTTCTTGACCTTGATGTGCTGATAAAACAGCTGCACTAGCTTGGGGTAGGCTAGTGCTGGAATTTCTCTCATCAATGGCATCAGGCCCGCTTTACTTATGAACTGTACTGCAGGGGCAGAGAGAGGTTCTTTCTCAAAAAAGGGTACATCAAAGGTTGTTTCAGGCTCCAATGGAATTGACTGCATGAGGTTAGAAGGGGTAGAGAACTTAGTGGTTAGGACCGCTGCCTCCTCAACCACTTCCTTTCCTTTTTTGGGAGACTTTGAAGTCTTGGCCTTTTTAGGGGTGGTCTCTGCAGGATCCTTGTCCTTCCATTTTCTCTTTTGTGCAATTTTGGGAGCCATTTCTAACTCTATCTTCTAGTATGAGCAATGAAGACTGAGATCTAGGGTTTGGTTTGATTTGACGCACAGGGCACCTCAAGATCTCTGAGCAGAGGGCAATGGATGGGGGTGATGATAGGAACAACTCTGTAGATTTGTGAAGTGAATGATGAGCTGTAGGAGTGATGCTGTACGGGAGAGGGGAGAGCGGTAGAAGCTAGGGTTTCGTAGAGGGAAGAAGGAAGTAGATAATGAAAAAAAAAAGACAAAGCACGGGATTGAAATACTTATCGCGAAGCTCGGCGCACTTTGGAACATCTGGTCACGGGGTTGGAAATAAACCTAGAGAGGATGTTGATTACATTTGGATTACGCGACAATCTCTAAAGTTATCCTTGGAGCACGCGACAGAGTGAGATTAATTCATATGAATTGCGTGAGTGGTTCCTAAGGCTCTATTTAGATTATGTGAAAAGCTCTGAAGTTCATTTTGAATCTTGCGATAGACTGAGAATCTCGCGACAGTAAATGGAGTATTTCTGTTGAATTGCGTGAGATTCTCCCAGAGACACATGAATCTCGCGACAGCAAATAGAATGTGTCTAGGTGAACTGCGCGAACTTCTCCCAGACTTCCTCTTTAAACCTCGCGATAGGTTTCCAGGCTTCCTCTTTAACCTCGCGAGAGCTTATGAATCTCGCGATAGTCTCATAGGCTTCCATTTTAACCTCGTGAGAGCTTATGAATCTCGCGATAGTCTCCCAGGCTTCCATTTTGGACCCAGTGACAGTAAGGTATAAAACAGATAGCATGTGCTCTCTGTTCTGCCCCTTTGCATGTTTACTGTGGTTGAATCCTGGGCATGACCCTCTCCTATGATTGTCTTTAGACATATGTAAACTCAATCGTACACTTCAAGGACAACGAAAACGACCTCCCACATTAGGCATTCACAGAAGCTATCAATTCAAAAGCAGTAAGAAGCAAGCGAAGCATCAAAAGTTCAAAACAGATAGGGCAAAATTTAGATAAGGCCACTAGCAAATCCTAGAGAATAGAAACTAAAGAAAGCAAGATAAATCAACCAAAAACTAAGTACATATGTTACAGTAATGACGCACCTGTGGAATCAACTTGAAGAAGGATCCCCTTGACAGTGAATGGTGTCCAAAAGGTCGGCAAGTTTTTTAAAACAAGGCTTAAGCCTCTGACCATTCACCTTCAAAAGTCTTCCAGACTTAGGATCCTTGATTTCCATAACACCAAATGGGGAAACATGCATGACAATGTAAGGACCTTCCCATCTGGATTTCAATTTGCCTGGAAAAAATTTAAGTTTGGAGTTAAACAACCAAACCTTATCACCAGCATTGAAACTCTTTCTCAACAACCCTTTGTCAAAGAAAGCTTTGGACCTTTCCTTATAGGTCCTTGCATAGGCATATGCATCCATCCTTAGTTCTTCCAATTCCGACAGCTGAAGTAACCTGTGATGAGCAACAGAAGTTAGATCTAAATTTAAATGTTTGATGGCCCAATAGGCCTTGTGTTCTAACTCCACTGGGAGATGACAAGCCTTGCCATAAACCATTCTGAATGGGGACATACCAATGGGAGTCTTATAGGCAGTCCTATAAGCCTACAGTGCATCATTAAGCTTGTCAACCCAATCCTTCCTATCAGTCCTCACAGTCTTCTCAAGGATATGCTTGATCGCCCTATTTGAAATTTCAACTTGTCCACTGGTTTGTGGGTGGTAGGGAGTAGCAATCCTATGGGTGACAGAATATTTCTTGAGCAAGCTCTCGAAATTTCTGTTACAGAAATGGCTTCCCCCATCACTGATAATGGCTCTAGGGGTACCAAATCTAGAGAAGATATTCTGCTTTATGAACTTGAGGATAACCTGATTATCATTAGTTCTTGTGGCAATGGCTTCTACCCATTTGGAAACATAGTCCACTGCCACTAAAATGAAATGAAAACCATTTGAAGGAGGAAAGGGGCCCATAAAATCAATACCCCACACATCAAACAATTCTACAACAAGGATGGGCTGTAAAGGCATTGAATTTCGTTTGGATAGCCCTCCTAATTTCTGACATCTTTCACAGGCCTTGCAGTGTGTATGGGCATCTCTGAAAAGAGAAGGCCAATAGAAACCACACTGCAATACTTTGTCAGCTGTTTTTCTCCCACTAAAGTGACCCCCCACAAGCATTTTCATGGCACATGGCCAAAATACTAGGGATATCACTTTCGGTAATATATTTCCAAATAATTTGGTCTGCACAATACTGGTACAAGCAAGGTTCCTCCCAGAAAAAGAATTTGACCTGTGAGAAAAACAGGTCTTTATCTATTTTTGTCCAATGGGAAGGGATCTTGCCTATAACTAGATAATTGACAATATGTGCATACCAAGGAACTAAAGATTGGATGGCAAACAATTTCTCATCCGGGAATACATCATTTGTAGCAAGGTCATCAACACCTTTCTCCAACATAATTCGGGACAAGTGGTCAGCCACCACATTTTCTACACCTTTCTTATCTTTGATTTCGATGTCAAACTCCTACAACAGGAGTATCCATCTAATCAATCTGGGCTTTGCATCCTTCCTGGACAGTAGGTACTTTAATGCTAAGTGGTCAGTGAAGATGACAGTTTTAGACCCAAGTAGGTAAGGTCTAAACTTGTCCACAGCAAAAACCACTGCCAGAAGCTCTTTCTCAGTGGTTGTGTAGTTCAGTTGAGCTTCAGCAAGTGATTTGCTGAGATATGCAATGACCACAGGAAGCTTATCCTTTCTCTGGCCTAGGACAGCACCTATTGGCAAGTCAGATGCATCACACATCAACTCAAAGGGTAGGGTATAGTCAGGTGTCTGGGGTACAGGGGCAGAGGTGAGGCAGATTTTTAAAGTTTCAAAAGCCTTCAGACATTAAACAGAGAAGTCAAGGGCACATCCTGGCAGAGCAGGTGGCATAATGGTTTAGCAATTTTACTGAAGTCTTTGATAAACCTCCTGTAGAATCCAGCATGGCCAAGGAAGGATCTGATTTGCTTGACTATTCTTGGAGGGGGCAAATTTTTAATGAGGTCAACTTTGGCCTTATCTACATCAATTCCATCTTTAGAGACTACATGGCCCAACACAATTCCCTGTGTTACCATGAAGTGGCTCTTCTCCCAACTTAAGACCAAATTGGTCTCTTCACATCTTTGTAGGACTTGATAGAGGTGTTGTAGACATTAGTCAAAGCTATCCCCATAGACCGAAAAGTCATCCATGAAAATTTCTAAGAATTTGTCAATCATATAAAAAAACATGGCATACATACACCTCTGAAAGGTGGCTGGGGCATTACACAGTCCAAAAGGCATCCTTCTGTAAGTAAAGGTGCCAAAAGGACAAGTAAATGTAGTTTTCTCTTGATGAAGGGGGTGCACAGGGATCTGATTGTACCCTGAGTACCCAGCAAGAAAACAGTAAAAGCCTTCCCAGCGAACTTGTTCAAAATTTGATTAATAAAAGGGAGAGGGAAGTGGTCTTTTCTGGTCTTGGAGTTGAGTTTTCGATAATCGATGCAAACTCTCCAGCCAGTGGTCTCCCTGGTTGGTCTCAACTCTCCAGAGTCGGTTGTGATCACTGTTATGCCAGATTTCTTGAGTTCCACCTGGATTGGTGCCACCCATTCGGAATCAGAGATGGGGTAAATTACTCCAGCATCCAGCAACTTAATGATTTCTTTCAGAACCACATCTTGCATGTGAGGATTCAATTTCCTCTACATTTCCCTGGAGGGTGATGAGCCCTCCTCCAGATGAATCCTATGCATACAGATTGATGCATCAATTTCTCCTAGATCAGCAATGGTCCAGCCAATTACTTTCTTGTGCTTCCTCAAAACTATTAGCAACTCCTCCTCTTGCTCACTGGTAAGAGAAAAGGAGATAATCACAGGAAGTTTCTCTTCTTTCTTGAGGAAAGCATATTTTAATGTCTCTGGTAGCTTCTTGAGCTCCAGATCAGGGGCTTGTTGTATGGATGGCAGGATTGGTGTATTGTTGGTTGGAGGAAGGGGCAGCAATGTAGATTTCCAATTGGAATGCTGCACTAAGCCCACAGAAGACTTCACTAGGGTTATGTCTTCTGGCATTAAAGCTAGGCTTCCTTCCTTCACCAAGTTCCAAACATTAGTTAAATCAGTTACAATGTTGCTCCACTCCAGCAGAGTGGGCAGTTCTTCTTCAACAATTTCTTCTAGTACATCAACTGGAAAGCATTCCTCATTGTCCAGTTGAGGGTGCTTTGCACTGTTGTACACATTAAGCTCAACTTTCATATGTCCAAAAGTGACCTCCATGATTCTAGACTTGCATTGAATGCATGCATTGGCCGTAGCCAAGAATGGTCTGCCCAGAATAACAGGTATCGGAGATGTACTTTTGTTGCAGCCCATGTCCAAGACAAGGAAGTCTGTAGGATAGAAGAACTTGTCTACCCCCACTAGGACATCCTCAACCACTCCCATGGGTTTCCTCTCGGACCTATCCGCCATCAATAGAACAATGGGGGTGGGCTTGAGCTCCCCCAAACCTAGCTGCTGATACACACTGTATGGCAGCAGGTTAACACTGGCTCCAAGGTCCAAAAGGGCCCTCCCAATCATGTGGTCTCCAATAATACAGGGAATAGTGGGTATCCCTGGGTCTTGCAACTTCTCAGGCATTGTCATGGTTAATACAAAATTCACTGTATCAGTCGCAAAGACCTTCTTGGACAAATGGCCTCTGGCCTTCCTTTTCTGAGTACAGAGGTCTTTCAGAAACTTTACATAGGCTGGGACCTGTCGGATTGCATCAAGCAGGGGTAAATTTATCTTGACCTGCTTAAAGGTCTCCATCATTTCCTCGATCTGTGCCTGACCCTTATCAAAGGGGGCAGGGCCACTCAAAGCTTGAGGAAATGGCAGCTGAGGTACTGCCGGTTCCTCAGCTGCGAGCCCATGGCTGAACTTTTGTTTTTTTCTTTTATCTATTTATATCTCCTGCTGAGGCTCAACTACAACCTCTTTATTTTTCCCTTATTGAAGGGTAGCAGGCTGTTCTTTACTCTGTGCCCTAACAAAATCCTTATCACATTCACATGACATTTCCTTAGGATAGACCTCTCCTTATTCCTTTCCCACCTGGTTGTCTACCATCCTACCAGGCCTTAGGGCAGTTATGGCATTGGCCCCCTCAAAATTGGAGGAGCCTTCTCCGATGGAATACTGGCCCTTAGGGTTGGCAATTGGTTGGCTTGGCAACCCACCCTCCTCTCTTTTAGCCAGAGCATTGGCTATTTGGCCAAGCTGCTCTTCTATTTTCTTAATGCTTTGATGGTGAGAAGTCACAGTCTGATTCAAGGGTCCAAGGCTTTGCAATTGGGCTAAAACCTGGTCCTCAAAAGAAGCACTTCGGGGCTGGGGTTGTGGAACTACCAATTGATTTTGTTGTTGGGGCTGTTGTTGTTGGAAATTCGACCTTTGAGCATAACCCTGGTTAAACTGCTGTTGTGGCCTTTGAGGTAAGGCCAACATCTGCTGTGGCTGCATATAATTGTCTTGCCTCCACCTCAAATTTGGGTGGTCTCTCCATTGGTAACCAGCATTTTGGTGCTGGTATCCATATGGTTGTTTATTGTAGCCACCAGATTGTTGCTGTCCAAAAGATTGGGCAGCAGCAACCTGTTCCATTATAAACTCAGGGTATTGCCTTGCAGATGGGCACTCTTCCACTGTATGCTGTGGAGATTGGCATATCAGGCATGCCTCCATCACTTGTGCAGCCATTCTGGGCAGCACCACAATCAAAAGTTTATCAAATCTTTCAGTAAGATTGGCCATTTGCATTCTCTGGTCATCATTTCCTCTAACTTCATACATCTTTCCTTTTGAAGTTTCAACCACCCCCAGCTTAGGAGATGGTTCTTGAACAGTTCTAGAAGAGGACATCTTCTGAAAAGCATTTTCACTTATGACCTCGAACAAGTCCCATGCCTCATCAACTGTTTTATACATGTACATTCCACCACAAGAGGCATCTACCATGTCTCTGCTCTTCTCATCAATCCCATTGTAGAAACTCTAGACAAGCTACCAGCAGGGATCTTGTGGTGGGGGCATTGTTTGAGCATCTCTTTAAATCTATTCCAGCATTGGTTAAAATCTTTAGTTGGGGACTGGGCAAAAGAAAGTATGCCTTTCCTCAACTGGCTGGTCTTGGTTTATGGGAAAAATTTAAACAGAAATCTTGTCTGGAGGTCTTTCCAGGAAGTGATGTTGTTGTTTGGGAGAGTAGATAACCAGGTCATGGCCCTGTCCTTTAGGGAGAAAGGAAAGAGCCTTAACCTAGTGGCTTCTGGTCCTAAACCAGCAATGGAGAATGTCGTGCATAGGGACAAGAACTGGTCAATGTGCTTGAAAGGGTTTTCCTTGCTAAGCCCATGGAAAGAGGGAAGCATTTGGATGATGGAAGTTTTGATTTCGTAGTTTTCTTGAACATCAGGGAATTGGATGCTGAATGGAGAATTGTAATCATCCGGAGCATTCAATTCCTTCAATGTTCTAGGTTGTTCTTCACCCATAGCTGCTATCTCAATTTCAATAGGGGGCTCAACTGTGGTGTGTCTATACCTTCTCAGTCTTCTACCCCTTTCTATCTTAGGGTTAGCAGGCTCTAATGTAGGACTGAGGGATCTCCTTCCTAACATGCACACACACCAACAGCAGGGAAGACTATTTGCAGGCACATTACACTTAATAAAAATTGCAACTATCCTAATCAACTGCTATGGAATCTTCAAATGAGAAATAGACTGAGTTTTAAGGGTTAGAGAAGTGCAAACAGAGGTAGCTACACTCTCAGTGCAATTCTACTCTCCTTCTCTGCTACGGTCCAGATCTGCAAGAAAAATTCCAAATGTAATTCAGCAGTATCAATTATTCACAAGTACAGCTACCAAAGAATAAAGAATCAAAAATCTAGAGTCTACTAAAAGATCAATATCCCCGGCAACGGTGCTAAAAACTTGTTGATCTATTTTAGGTGCTTGCTACTGACTTTATTGAAGACAGTGATAAGAATGGGATGAATAAAAAATGAATGAAAGGTAGAGTGAGAATTATGGAGCAGCAAGCCTAAAATATATATAGTCCTGCAAGATACAGGGCCTGTTGTAGCAAGTTTTGATAAGTAAGAGTTTGTTCCACAGGGAAGTTGATCTTAAGCTCCAAGGGAGCCATCTTTAGTAGGCCCTCCAGATCTGACTACAGATCTGACAATCCTAAATGGAAGGGGATTCGGGTCACAAAAATCTAAATTCTAAGGTATCCAAATGTCTAAACTATAGAAAGGGTTAAGAAAGAAGATGGAGTGAGAAAATAAATATAAAAGGGTGAGAAGTATGCTATTAGGTTCAGATCTGATGGGTTTCATGACTCAAATTCAGATCTGCTGCTATAGAAGTCCTGTCCAATGGCTACATTATCATCACTGAGGAGAAAGAATCCAACTCATCTTTGTGCCATGATCTAATCCCTTTATGGCTATAACCTGTCCACTTAAATGGTCATAGACTATCCAATTGGGGAACCACAGTCCAGAGATGGGTCAGAAGAAGTTTATCATTGTAGGCACTACTTCATCAAGGCTACAAGCACAAGAATCCATAGGGAATCTCAACCTCTAAAGTGCTATGTGTGGGGCTAGGCCTGTATGGGAGCATGTTAGCCCAGACATATAGAACCAGCAAGAGTTTGAGTGCAGCCTTAGATCCAGCTGTCCACTGCTTTAGAGAGACTGCAGTGATCCAGTCGCAAGCCTACAATCTCTATAACCAAACTAGATCTGCCATTTGATGGCGGGTCTATACAAATACAAGGGAGTTTGTCTCAGCACAATCTCTCACACGGTTACAAGCACAAGTGCAGAGAAGAACAATCCGTCTTGAGTATGTGAGTTGGCTTCACCCTAAGGCTATAACCTATCCACTTAAATGGTCACATACTATCCCAGAGGCTATCCTCCTCACAAAGCTCAAGATAGAACAAGAAACATTGCTGCCACCACCATGTTCACAAGGCTATAAAAGCTCATTGCTCCCATGGGGACTTCAGATTTAGAGGGTCCTGTGGTGGGATTAGGCCTGTATGGGAGCATGTTAGCCCAGACACACAGGTCACTGGATCTGAGTAAACCATAAAATCAGCCCTCCATTGCTTGCAATACATCCTAACAATGGAGGATCTCAAGGTAGCAGCCTTGTACAGAACAACTCACAAACAGAAATCCCATAAATGTAAAACACCTTATCATAAAACTCCATTAATCTATTCCAAATAATCATACAAAGGCATAGCCAGCAAATGCTGGACTATGGAGAGAAGAAAAAGATAAAAAAAACTACCTAAACCTAACCTAAACTTACTGGAGATCTACAGCTCGTTACAAAAAAAGAAAAACTGAGTTCTATTCTATCAGATATCCCCTAAACCTAAACTAGGCTTTGGTTTATATAGCAGTCAGTTTGGCGGTGCATTAGGGTTAGGAAACCCTAATTTTAATGATGCCACATGGCCTAATACTGTTCCTTAGATGCCTCGGGGCACGTGTATAAAAATTAAAGCATTGGAATGCATGCCCTAATTGCTGAAAGTTCTCAGAATGTCCTCTATAGAAAAGAGGGAGAGTTAGAGTCCAGAGCCTCGCCAGATAGCATTGGTTTCCAAGACTATCGCGTGGTAGCACGGTCTTCACAAGATTAGATTAACTTGAAATTCTAGCCGTCGCGGGGTTATCTTAGTTTACAGCTTAAGAAGTCGCGCGATTGAGTATTGAATCCTTGCTGGATTGCTCTGGTCTTCGCGAGATTGCACTTTCCTTCTGAATGGCACGGGAATCGCTTGAGCAGTTTTTTTCTCAATGGATCTTCGCGAGGACGTGATGCGCATTGGTCTCTGAATTGCACAAGAGGTTTTTCTAAAGTTTTGCATCTCGCGGCCACTGCGCAATAGCTACGCATAGAAATACCTGAAGCTCTCTCTCCTTAACTGATCTGAGTGAACTGCATAAGGTTTGAGAGCTTCTTTCTTGAGTTATGCGAGACTGTGAGAGCATCTATATTTGAGCTTCACGAGAGCTACGCGAACTATGCTGCAGGAGCTCTTCTATCACTAAACTGCGTGAGAACAGCGCGGACAAATGGTATGATGTCTTGGGAAACTCACGAGGATTACGCGAGGCACACTTTCTGAGTCATGTGAACCTTGCGACAACTGCACGAGGCTCATTTCCTTCTTTGCTGGTGTTGTGCTCTGCCTTCATGCAGTCAGGCTCTCTGTTTTCCATTCTTCTGGGAGATTTCTGGGGCAAAAGTAGGCTCCTTAGCAGGATTAAGGACTTATTGCAGCTACTGTTTATTACCTACAGAACAGGCTTAAAATACTTTTATTAAATGATTAAGGGTCCAACAAAGATTAAGTTAAGGGGTGAAAAGTGGTACTTTTCAGGTCTTAACACATCCTTCCCTGATGGCATCCTCACAGCGGTTGGCGTTCCTTACCAAATTAACAAAATTGGACTGTTGTTGGTAGACAAGAAAATAAAAAATCATTGGCAAAGTATTCTTTGAAATCATCTCTATCTGCTCATCATTCGGTATTCTATTTCTGACTTGAGCTACCAGTTCTCTCCAATGCCCTAAATAGTTGTTGAAGGTCTCGTTGGGATTCTGTTTCAATCGGGCTAAATTAGACTTGCGCGGTTCAATATCAGTATTGTAGACATACTGTTCTTGGAACAAATGCGTCAAGTCCTTCCATGTCTTCATCATGGATGGTTCAAGAGACGTAAACCATCTCAGAGCTGGGTCGGTTAAACTTTTCTGAAAGACTTTTATTAGCAGTCTCTCATCCCTCCCGTACTGGCATATATCCCAACAATAGGACTTCCTGTGTGCAATCGGGTTGCTCGTGCCATTGTACTTGTCAAATACTAGCATTTTAAACTTGGGGGATAGGGGGACCTCGACAAATAGATACAAATCTGTAAAATCAGTGGCGTGGATTTCAACCCCACCCATCTTCAACAACTATTTTTGAATCTTGTCCAGCTACTCCCTTAATTTTTTTGATTCTTTAGACATGGGGGCCACTTTTTTAGTGGTCGGCCGAGACTTGCTCTATGCTATTAGGGGTGGGGCAACTGCTAGTGGAGGGTTAACAGTGGTCACTGCCCCGACATAGGCACCACTGTTTTTTATCTCGTCCTCCTCATACTACTGATCTATGTAAGGTGCAGTGAGGACGAGATTCTTAAACTATTGTTGCATGGACTGGATGGGATTGGATTGGATATGGGTTGGGTGAGCCCCTTGAATGTAAGGGAAGTGTTGTGGGGTGATGGGATGAGTGAATGTTTGGTTTAGGGGTGGGGCCTGATGGGGCCATCGGAAATGGGGAAAGGTTTAGAGATGGCCTTGGGGTGTGGGGCCATGGGAAAATTGGGTCTGAGGTATGGCATGGGTTTGGCTCGGTTGTGAAGGTTGGGGGTGGGTGAAATTTTGGGGGTATTGTGGAGGGTATGAGTATGGGTCTTGGGCCATGGGCCTTGGTAGGTTTGGGCCATAAGGCCTTGGTCAAGTTGGGTTTGGGCAAAGGGCATGGGGTTTGGAGGATCTTGGCCCATTAGGCTTTGATGGATAGGGCCCATTGGGCTTTGAAGGGTTTAGGCCATGGGCCATTGGTGGGTATGGGCCTGAGCCAGATGGATTTGGGCTGTGGGCCCTTGGGGTATGTGGGTCTGGCCCATTGGGTTCTGAGGGGTATGGGCCATGGGTCCTTGGAGGGTATGGGTCATGGGCCTTGGGAGGGTTTGGGCCTGGTCTAAATGGGCTTGGGCCATGGGCCCTTGATGTATATGGGTTGGGCCCATTGGGTTTTGAGGGGTATGGGCCATGGGCTATTGGTGGGTTTGGGCCCTGTGCCCTTGATAGGTTTGGGCCCTGGGCCCTGGGGTATGGGTGATGGGTTATTGGGCCACTGGGCCTTGTAGATCATGGGTGGTGGGGTTTTGGGCCAATGGGCCTTTGTGAATGGTAGGGTTTTGGGCAATGGGCCTTGGGGCATGTGGGAGATGAGGTTTGGGCGATTGGGCCTTGGGGCATATGGGGGAGATGGGAGTTTTGAATTATGGGGGGTTGATGGGGGTCATGGGGGAGTGAAGCATGGAGGTTGGCTAAGGTATGAGATGGGTTCATAGATGAGGGGTATGGATGATGGGAGGTGTTTTGGGAAGCCATCCATAAGGAGTAGGCTTGGAACATCTCCTCCATCATGGTCATGGAAGGAGGATCATATGTGGATGGTGGATTTAAGGGATGATTGGGTATAGATGGGGTGGATGTGAAGGGAAAATTGGGCATGGCCGTGGTAAGTGATGGGATATCGGATGGATTGAAGGAATGGGGTGGGGCATTGGCAAAGGGGGATGGGTTGGGGATGTTTACGGATGATGAAGGGTAAAGTGTGGGTGTCTGGGAAAAATCGGGCATGACCCTGATAAAAATGGGCATGACCCGGGTAGATGGGGGGACTTGTGGGGGGTCGGATAGGGTGGAGGTGACATAGGTAAAGGATGGTGGATTGGGTCTATATGAGGAAGATGGAAAATGGGGCATGGGTGTGGATGTGGAAATTTGGGTTGAGTTTATCATGGATGGGAGTGGGAAATGTGTTGGGTTTTGAGGGGATGTGGGTGGAATGGGTGGTTGGTTTGGCATGGATATGGGGGGAAAAGTAGCTTGGGAAAAAGATGGGGAATGGGGGATTGGATTTTCGATGTTTTGGGAAGTGGTGGTTGGGAAAATGGGGGCGCCAAACGGGCCGATAACGATAAAAGGTTATTGGGTGAGGGGGATGGATGCCTTGGATAAGGCCCATGACATCCTTTGGGAACGGGTTGGATATGAATGCCTTGGATAAGGCCCGAAATCTTTTCTCCTTCTTCCCCTACGAGATGATGGATGGTAGGGTGATACCGTTGTGTCAGTACCACAAAAACTCTATTTTTAGGTTTCTTTTTATTATTATTATTATTATTTTTTTTTTTTGGAAAGAGTGTTTTTTCTGTAAAACAAAGGTTCAAAGGCCTAGAATTCCCTTCTTGGGTGGCTTTTGCACTCTAATTTAGGACCTGCGGCAACGATTCCAATGCGCTTCGAAAGAATCAAAGGAAGACCTTTGATCTATTGAAGGCACGAAAATCGATGTAGACAACCCGATCCCCCAGAATGAGCCAAAAATAAGTTGCCTTCTTTTGACCGGTGGGGGCGTATTGGGTGTCTGCGATGGCAGGGCCTAATCAAAGGTACTAAACACACTAATCGGGGGACTCGGGAGTGTAGACACCCCCATTTCGCCCTCTCGGAGTACACGAATTTGTTTGGTCAGCCCTTGCCCTTTTTAACCCTCGACATGGGACCATGCATTAGTATATGGCTGAACACAGGCTAAAACAATAGCTTTGTGGCTCAGATCCCAACGTAGGGAGGCTATATAATAAGCAATAGTATATAGTCAGAATGCAGACTGAAACAATAGTCTTGCATTCCATTCTTGAGATCATACCCGGACAACCACAGATTAGCGCTGGCGCACCTTTAAAATTGATCACGCGAGAACCACAATGACGTGATCGGATCCCCTCTCGGACCAACTTTCCCTTCACGGTGAAGCCGAGACTCGATTACAGCGCATACAAAGCGAAGCGTAGTCGGTTGGCGCTTCTGCCCACTAAGCGGCGCGGTGGCCCTGCGACCTAGTCTTACTTCCCTTGACCCTTACGTTTTCGCGATTAAACGCTTCAAGTAACACGCTTAATCGGATTACGCACGTCCCAACACGCGCGTAATTAACCCTAATTTTGTTAGGACTCGGAAACCCGCTGACTTACTCAGCCCGTCGCTCACTGAGTCGGTGACCAACTCAGAGCGATTAAGTGCCAGAAATATAGCACGCAATTCAATTAAACGCCGTTAAACAGGCGCGTAATTGAAGAAAAACCTATAAAGGCTCTTTTCTCGAAGAGAGAAAAGAGAGGTTTTTGTAAA
This sequence comes from Chloranthus sessilifolius, assembly GCA_021018995.1. NCBI lineage: Eukaryota > Viridiplantae > Streptophyta > Magnoliopsida > Chloranthales > Chloranthaceae > Chloranthus > Chloranthus sessilifolius. The sequence goes on from CM037593.1 coordinate 87,216,351, forward strand.
ATTTTGAGAAACGAGATCGTAAATTCTGAAACCAGAGAGCTCTGAGGACGAACCCCTAGAGCAAATTAGCCACAACTTCGAGATTCAAACCTTCGGATCCTCGATGATTCCTCTCCGCAGCCCTGACTATAGGTAATAAATTTATTTTATTTTTGACTTAGGATTTCCTCTTAGTTTAATTAATTCTATCTATAATTTTTAGACCGTAGCACCCTTTTCGGACCGAAATTCTCTTTACCCGATTCTAGATCTCTGTTTCTAGAACCAGTTCTTAATTCAATGGTCCGATACACCAATCCTAGACTTTAATCAGTTCTAAAATCAAAACTTAAAGTCCTATCATTAATTTCTGGTTCTAACTCTCAGAGTTCAGAATCAGTCCTTAATCATACGGCCCGATTTTTCTGATCTCGGACCCGAATTCAGTCCTAAATTTTAATTAATAATTCAACTTTACATTTTTATACCACCGAAAATCCAAAAATATAATTTTCAGTTTATAGCTTTAGTCTCTCGATTCAATTTCTTATTATAATTCCAAATTCAATTTCAAAAACCTCTTTTATTATCTAAATATCAACCTATCTTCCATCTCAGCCATCCGATTTGCCCACGGGAGCTTACAGAGGGTACTTGAGAACGAGGCCAATCCTCCTCAGCATAGCGGGCTCAACCCCCTTTTTTTTAGATTGTTTAGGGATACTTAGTTAATTTCAATTAGTTTCTATTTCCGTATAATTGATTAATTGCATCAAATATGCCTCTATATCATTATTTGCTTTGATTCAATTAGGTATTTTAGTTTAGTTAGTTTATTATTTTAAATTAAAATTTAGGAAAGATAATTTACTTATCATTAGTTAGATTTTTACCGTAATTGATCCATAGATTAAGATTCAAAAATAACAAAAAAAAAATGAACATTATTGCATCAATTATTTATTGATATTTTAGTAAATTTATTTATTGCTTTAATCAGAGTCATAGTAAAATTAGCTGTTATCTCCTTTAATTAGAATTCTAGTAGGATTACTTTAATTGTTTTACTTATAATTGCAATACAATTAGTATACCTGCTTCATATAGAATTGCAATATTTTTAGAACTAATGCACATGCACTCCCAGTATCAATAGGAGACTGGAACTGATTGGACTCTTAGAAGAGCCAGGACTTTGATATTAATTAAACTCCTAATAAGACCGAGAAACTGAAAATGATTAGACTCCTGATAGCCTCATGACACTAAAATAACTCGTCATAATAAGCTCACCTAACCGTAACTAACAATAAAAAAGGAGAATCTAAATTGACCAAGAATCGCAATAAGGGAAACTAAAAGAAAGCTGAAACTATCTGATTAAAAAGAAGATACTGCTGTTGATGTTCACAGGCGGACGATTCAGAATAAAAGTAACCCACACCCGATTAAAAGCGTGATCATTGACATGTTGCAGCGTCGATAAATAATTGCAGCTGGCGATCGCAAGTCAACTAGGAACATCCTAGGAAATGTGTTTTATCATCATTCACCTTCACCTTATCATATCTACCGCATCGCTAGAGTCCATCAGGACAGAATTGGAAACCACTTATTAAACGGGGACCGAGAGGAACCCAAAAAAAGCGCATACCAACAGTCTGGCAATCGCGATAGGACCTTTTTTGCAAAACTTTTTTTTTTAGATAGTTAGCTTTATTTAGTTCCTTAGTTTCCTTCCCATCCTGCCGTGCAAATTCCTTTTTTTATATGAGTCTTCGCCAAAGACTCGAAATGTCTAGTATACGAAGAGTACGCTTAGGAGACCCACCATTGTGGGGCTATCATGACAATCCCTCATATGAAGATCTGCTTTATGATCTTAGCCCATGACAGTTAAAGGTTAATATGGCTGGAGAGCAAGAGAATCCCTTCTCTACTCCACACGCCAGTAGTAGTCATAACGCAAGAGAGAATGGCATAGGCCAAAACCTCACCACTCAAAAAATCCTAGAGCTTAGCATCCAAAGAATAGAAAGAGGAGATGAGGACTCTGAGGAGTTACATAGAGGGTTAGCTGCAGCATATACACTATTAGGTCACGACAATTCTCAGGAGAGCAGGAGCGACAAGAGAGACCACCTTCTACCCCAAGCACAGTGTTGGCCCGCGCCACGCCATCGAGGCAACGCACTCACACATTCTTTAATGACAACTTACTAGACAAGGGTACCTGACGCATCACTCCCAAAGACAATACTTAAAGATCGAAGACATCCTGAAATTGCTTGATGAATACATGGCTAAGAGAGAATGTCCGGGCCGCTAGTTGGGTTCGATAAATTTTGTCGGGACATTGAATTTGACCTACCTATAGGATTTAAACCGTCAAAATTTACTAAGTACAATAGCACCGGAAATCCAAACCATCACTTGGCCCTCTTTTGTAATGATTGCCGGCCTATACGCGACAATCAAGGACTTCTCATTCACTACTTCCAACGTTCATTAGAAGGAGAAGCTCTAGACTGGTTCCCGGAGCTCCCACTTTATAAGATAGAGACTTTCAACGATCTAGTTGGTCAGTTCCTAGACCAATACAAACACTTGATTCAAGAGATGGTTAGCCTCAGCGATCTGATGGCGGCCAAGCAAGGACCAGATGAAGAATTCACCGACTTCGTCACTAGATGGCGGAAACTTGCTGCCAGAACTGGTACTTCAATGAAAGAGAAGGACTAAATCGACATTATCATTGACAATACTAAGGAACCACTAAGGAGCACCCTTGTCATTAACGATTGCCCTGACTTCACTGCACTTCACTCTTGGGCATCCCGACTAGCGCGACACCTCAAAGGTGGAGATCTCGCATTATCCATAGTCGTGTCAAAGCTGAGCTCTTCCAACGAGTCGAAATCAAAAAATAATAAGAAAGCCTCAGGAACCGAACAAGTTAATACGGTTGTCAATCAAGGACAAAATTCGAATAACGAGAACTTCCCACCGCGCAACTTCGGGCAGAATCAAACCCAACAATGTTATGCTAATCAAAATCAGGGTGCTAATCAACAAAGGTACGCAAACCAGAACCAAGGCCAGAACCAGAATCAAGGCCAATATTAAAATAGAAATCAATACCCTAACATCTATTAGGCCCAAAATGCAACACAGAACCGACTGGCCCATGTACCGAATTATAACAGCATACCACCACCCCAAAACTTTAACTCGGCTAGGGCACCCTACCAGACAAAGCGGGAACACTATCCCCCTTTTCTTGATACTATTCTCAACATCTTTCGCCTCCTTAGCACCCAGAATCTCTTACAATTTTCACTAGAAAAGCCTAGGCCGTGGCCCGCAAATCTAGACTACGATAAATATTGTTCCTTTCATCGGTATGCAGGACACAACCTGGAGGACTACTGGGTCCTCAGGGACGTAATCTATGACATGAACGATCGAAATCAAATTGATTGGGAAGCACTCAAGAACCCCAACCCTAATAACAATCAACCCCAATAGAATTTAGGAATCATAAATAACCCCATGCCCAACCATAACCAGGGGACGTCGGCCCAGGTCACTATCATGGATCTCCCCTGTCAGCCTTGTTTCCAACCTTCGACATTAATCACTCGTGTCCCACACTCTGACACTATTACTACCCCTATCAGAGCTCCTTCCTCCGTACACTCCTCTACTTTGATCACACGGATCGCGCCATTGAGCCCACCTCCATACCCAAAGTTTACTCAAATACGAGTCCATTCCTTTATGGCTAGGAGGCCATTTCTCCGTCATTCCCCACTAGAGCCATCTACCCCATCGAATCCTGAACTAGCAGTGTTACCATTCTCTCCACCCGACTCTGGACTTGCGTATGAAGACCATGTTCTTCAAACTACTATCCCAACTGTTACATGAGTAGACAGTGTCACCCACATGACTCCCAGCCAAGAGAGTGAAGCCAGAATTGAGTATCAGTCAGATGAAGAGCAAAGTGAGCAAAAAGAATACCTAGACCCGTGCGAGACGCTGGTCTCCACTTTCTTAGAAGAAGAGGATCACACGCAATACCTCCCACCTTGGAGTAGTGCCACACGGACATGCGCTCCAACACCTAACTTCACTCGCTTCACAAATGCACCGATGTCTAGTCACGCCAGGTTTGACCAACAACCGGCCTACCCCATTCTCAAATCAGGAACCAACTATTCACCTCCTCCTTTTCCACGGAATAAGGATTTCACGCGTATACAACCACCCGAGGGAAATACAAGAGCAAGGGAGGTCGACTTGCCACCCCCACCTCACGTCATCTCGCCACAGATTCCTATACCACAACCACCTCAACCACCTGCACCTAGAGTCCATCGGCCAGGTAAAGAAATAGCACTCGAGTCAGGGCAAGAATATGATCTGCTACAACATCTCCAAAAGATTTCAGCTGAAATATCTATATTAGAACTCATTAAGAAGTTGCCTGATCATCTCCGACTGTTGATAAGGACACTTGAGGACACTCAAGTGGACGAGGACACGACCTTGGATGAACTTCATCAAATTACCTCTATCATAGCACAACCTCTTGCGCTCACATTCATGGAGGCAAATATGCCTAAGGAGTCTCTTCACGGGAGTGCTACCCCCATATATCTTACAGTCATAATCAGAGGGTTTTCTGTACCCCATGCACTGGTCGATAAGGGCACGGGACTCAATATTTGCCCTCTCACCACATTGAAAATACTTGAATACACAGAACAGGACGTCAGTCCCTCGGCCTTGTCGCTTATAGCCTACGATGGCTTGTGTCTTTTCGTAAAAGGAACTATTAAAATTCATGTCTGCCTTGGACCCGTGACAAAAGATGTTATGTTCCATGTCTCTGACTCTGCTAGTACATATAATCTCATTTTAGGCAGAAAATGGTTAGAATCGATGAAGGCTGTCGCATCCACATACCATCAATGCATTAAATTCCCGCATGAGGACTCCATCGTCCGTATATACGCCGACGCACCTCTTCAAGAGATGGATACTGATTATGCGGCGAGCATTCCGACAGCCCATGACTCTATACTAAACACTGACCACATCCAAAAGACCCCAATCCTTGATGAAACAACTATCGCAGAAGGTTGCCCACCTGCCCTTCCTGGTTTTCACCTAAAGCGACGACAAGAGCCAATGAGGAGAGAGGTTGGCCCAGACCTCGCTAAATTATACGAAATCAACCCAACAATGATGAAAGGGTGGGATCTTATGTACCAACTTGGATACATCCCATACACCGGACTCGGTAAGAATAAGCAAGGTTGTGTGAGACCTATATTCCCGACTAAAATATGCAAACACATAGGGTTAGGTTATCAATCGGACGACCAACCAGCCGACTTATTCCCTAACTCACTGAAATGGTCTCTTTATGATCACTTCATCTATGGAACTACTAAGAAAACGGATGTGCCAAGGTAGAAGGAAGTGTCCTTCACCAAATCCCAAGAGACAGAGATTGAACTAATATCCAAAGCATTCAACGATTTGACGAACCTGAACGATGACATCGATAAACCCCTCGAAGGAGTCAAACCTTTGTTTGATACTGAGAAGCCCATAGAGGGGATGAAAGAGGATCCTCCAGGAATCAAATATCAATTACAAGATTGGGAATCCACAGATGACGAGGATTTTCATATCGCAGCCTTACGAGACGATGAAGAACACGTTTACCGTCGGGAGGGGAGGCCCTTGCAAGAAAATGTCAATTCGCATAGCATCCACCTTTGCCTTGGCCTTGGAGGATGGGAATGCCCATGGGACTCGCCTTGTATCTTTCATCCATATAAACCCTAGTGTAAAGTATGCACTCACATACTAGAGCAATTTGCCAGGAGGATCGTACAGCCCATGATGATCAAAGTTGACAAATCCGACCCTACGACCATAAACACGACCAGTAGTTCACTAACCTCGCTATTGACACTAGGAGAGAGAGAGTTCAATAGTTAGTTGTTCGACTCAGGAGGAAACATCCATGTTCCCTTCCTAGAGTCCGAAGAGGAGTTTGAATTGGACGCTCCTCTATCCCCAGATACACCACAACTCCAAATATTTTGGCAATCGCTCGAGGAAGAGTGGCGACCTCTGTCAGGTGATGACAAGGACTACTGGATAGACCTCCCTGCACTCGAATTAGCAGAGTGAGCCAACCTAGGATTCACGCCTTATCAGATCAAGAGAGTGAATCGGATATTACCATTGATTCTAACTTAGAATGATAGGAATGTCCTTGGGAATCTCCCAGTGTTTCTTACCATTATCAACCCCGTTGTCGAGCATGTGCGCTCATCCCGACATATTATGAGTATCAAGACAAAGAGCTCCTTCCCCCTGGGGATCCTTCAGGAGACTCCCCCTCACGGGAAGAACAATCATGTCATAACTTCGACGACGATAGTTCAATCGATTATGATCTCTCGAGCTTCTTTCGAGAAGAGACAATCAACTTAGTGGAGGAAATCAGAACTATGATACCCCCGTCACCAACATTACTTATTCAAAAGGTCCCATTGGATGAGGACTCCAAAAAAAAATGCCAAATTTGTAACAAATCTGCGTCCCCCGAAGGATCGCTCGAACGGCTCTAGCAGCCGTCTCGCTCCTTCAACTAGACGAAGCAGCTCTCCTGGTGCCTTTTGAGGTCACCGGCCCTATACCATATTTATTATCATAAATAAAAAAAATAGAAAACATAAAAAACTCTCAAAAGTCAGAAATACAAAACCCAAAAAATCTGAAAACCTTAGAAAAGAAAGGGGACTCTTCATCCCGACTCGAGTTTGCAATCAACAAGGGGACTTCCCTCCCCTGACTCCTAACCTGCCTCATGTGCAAGGACGCAAAGCCTCTAGGCTGAGTGATAAGCTAGTTATCATACCAGAAGAAATACTTCACGACTTCGAGAGAAGGATCAATAGTCTTGACATTCACCTTACCAAAGACCTTTCGATCATAAATTGTGTCAATGAAGAGTTACCTTTTGCAAAATTGAATCCCCAGCATAATAATTTCGCAGTGTATGAGCTCATCGAGGATGAAGGAGAAACACCAATTGCTGATGAGGCTCAGGACTTTCGGCGGTTTATTAAATGTTTCGATGAACAGACCCAGGCTGTCGCCGAACCCATGGAAGAAATTGATTTCAGCACTGACGAGAAACCCAAGAAACTGTTGATTAGTGCAACGCTTAATCCTAGAGAACGTCAGCAGATTGTTTAGGTCTTGTAAGAGCACCTCGACTCTTTCGCATGGTCCTATGAGGACATGCCCGATTTAGATCCAAGCCTAGTAGAATATCGCCTTGTCTTAGAACCCGATGCAAAACCTGTTAAGCAGAAACTCCGCAGGATGCACCCCCAAACAGCCCTTCAAGTCAAAGAGGAAGTTGACAAGTTACACAAAGCTAAATTCATTCGAGTTGTCCTCTACCCCAAGTGGGTCGCCAACATAGTACCTGTCGCCAAGAAAGATGGCAGGGTATGGGTTTGCATCGATTTTCGAAACCTCAATCAGGCATGTCCAAAAGATGACTTCCCACTCCCACATATTGACACTCTCATCGATAACACCACTGGACATGAGTTGCTATCCTTCATGGATGGTTTCTCTGGATATAATCAGATCAAGTTGGCAGAGTCCGACCAGGAGAAGACTTCCTTCACCACACCATGGGGAACTTACTACTACGTCATCATGCCTTTTGGGCTCAAGAATGTAGGAGCCACATATCAACGTGCCATGATGGCTATTTTTCATGACATGATGTATAAATGTGTAGAAGTCTATGTTGATGACATATTAGTGAAGTCTCAAACGCAGGCAGGACACGTTGAAGCCCTTTGGCTAGTGCTACAGAGAGCTAAAAAATATCAACTGAAAATGAACCCTAAGAAATGTGTTTTTGGAGTCACCACTCAAAAATTACTTGGTTTTATAGTTAGCAACTGAGGGATTGAAGTCGACCCTGCGAAAGTGAGAGCCATTTTAGAAATGCCGCCTCCCAGTAATATCAAAGAATTGCGAGGTTTGATAGGAAGATTGTAATTCATCAGGAGATTTATTTCTTAGCATTCAGACCGATGCGATCCTTTCTACAAACTACTTAAAGGGGGGATCGAGTATAAATGGGATGGCCAATGCCAGCAAGATTTTGATAACATTAAGAAATATCACCTTAACCCACCAATACTATCGCCACTAGTTCCCGAAAGACCTCTAATCCTATACCTTTCAGCAAACGATAAAGCGATGGGAGTAATTTTAGGACAATATGAAAAAGATGGCAAGAGAGAGAAGGTCATTTACTACCTTAGTAGGACAATGGTCGAATACGAACGGAAGTATACCCCTATGGAGAAGACATGCCTCACATTGGTATGAGCTTCAATTAAATTACAACATTTCTTCGGAGCACATAAGATATTAGTGCTAGCCCGGATGGACCCTCTAAAGTACATATTCGAAAAGCCTGCCACATCAGGGAAGATCGCCCGCTGACATATGTTATTACCGGAATTTGATATCACTTATGTTACCCAGAAATTGATCAAGGGGCAAGCCATCGCGGATTACCTCACAGATTTTCCACTTTCGAACGATGAACCTATACACGCGGACTTCCCCGATGAAGAATTACTCACAATTCACAATGAAGAGCCCGATAAAAACTCATGGACTCTATTTCGACGGTGCTCTAAACCACAAAGGGAAGGGCATCGGGATAGTCCCTCTAAGCCCGAAAGGAGTGGTGATACCCAAAGCTTTCTAGTTAGACTTCCTCGTTACTAATAATGTTGCAGAATATGAAGCTTTTAAAGCAGGATTGCGGATAGCGTTACAATTAGGAGAATGGCAAACTAAGAAAAGGGGATTGATGGCATTCCTAGAAACCGCTCAATATTTAGTGAAGAAATTTGAAAAGATCTCTTTCACATACATTCCTAGATTAGAGAACGAGTTAGCAGATTCCTTAGCCACACTAGCCTCTGTCATTCAAATACCCATTGACCAAAATATGAAGACCTTCTTCATTGAAAGATTAACAGCACCCGCCCACGAAGTAGCATGAACCGTTACGAAGGAACTACCAATTCTCCCTGCCAGCATGGAATTAAAAGAAATAATCACTCTGAAAAATCACGTTAAAATAGGAATCAAAGTAGCTACATTCAAACTTGAGAAATCACCAGTCGACGACAGACAACCATGGTATTTTAACATCAGGAATTTCTTGAAGCATCAATACATCCCCCCATATGCCACGAAGATCGAATGAAAGACTATAAGAAACCGGTGCGCCCGATTCTACATACTTGGCGAAACATTGTACAAAGAAGCCTTCACTAAAGGAGTACTGCTACGCTACGTCACAATCGTCAAAGGACAATACATCATTCGAGAAGCACACGCCAATGCCTGCGGTGCCCACTCCGGTAGATAAAGACTCGCCGATCAAGTTACATAACAAGGCTACTTCTGGCCGACGATGATAAGAGATTGTCACCTCTACGTTCAATCCTGCAAGCAATGTCAAGAGCACGCCACACTTATCAAAGCTCCATTAGTTATGTTGAATACTATTACCTCGCCATGGCCATTTTCGATGTGGGCCTTCGACGTCATCGGACCATTTATAGACACCGTTAGGAATACTCACAAGCATGCATTCATACTTACAGCGATCGAATACTACACCAAATGGCAGAAGCCGAGTCTTATGTCAGAATCACCGCTTCAACGCTCGCGAAGTTTATAGTTTGACATATCATGACCCGGTTTGGAGTACCCAGAATGTTCATCACTGACAACAGACCGCAATTCATCGCAAAAAAGGTGAAGAAGTTATGCAAGAAATAAGACATTGATTTGTGCCACTCATTGCCATTCTACCCTCAAGGCAATGGACAAGCAGAAGCTACGAACAAGACACTGATTCAAATCTTAAAACGAACTGTGGAAACAAGCAATGGAGCCGACTGGCCCGAACGATTACCAGAAGCACTCTGGGCTTATAGGACCTCTATTCGTACGGTCACTGGCCAAACACCCTACCTCCTCACCTACGGGATGGAAGCAGTCCTACCATATGAGATATAAGTACTATCCTTGTGTATCCAACTCGATGATGAACTATCCTTAGACGAGAGGAGAATTGCTTTACTTACTAAGTTAGAGCAACTCGATGAAACACGCCTAAGGGCAGCTAATCACGCTCAGGTATATAAGAGGAGAATTGCTAGAGCCTATGATAAGAAAGTTCTTGAATGAACCTTTAACATTGGCGAGCTAGTTTAAAGAAAATTATGCCTTCCAAACATGCCCATCTGAAAGGAAAACTGAAATCGAACTGGGAGGGCCCTTATGTTATAACAGCTGCATACCCTGGAAACGCATACAAATTGGCGAACCAAGACAGGGAAGAACTCCCTAGCCCTTGGAATGCCATCTACCTTAGAAAATATTATCCTTAGTCTTATGATCATCACATCTCGTGGTTAAAATACTTATACTTATCACCCCCGTAGTCATCACGACCCATCCATTGGTCGTACGCCTTCAATCCTTAGAATATCCTTAAAATCTCTGACTTATCGCCCACCATTTATACTCGGGCGATTTGATTGAAGGACTAGTGACCTACCTAAAACTTTTTTTCAAAAGCATAAGAAACACCCGATTCTCATCCCCTGTCCCCGCCATTGGAGGAGACGTTAGAGTAAAAAAAGATGAAGATGCTAGATTCAATCAAAACTCATTATTCTTGCGCCAGTAGGATGCTTTCAAAAAAATGTACCCAAAAAAAAACAAATATATATATATATATATATATATATATATCTATATATCGAGCGAGAGCATTACGATGAATGAACAAGTCATTAAACTCAGGAAATCATAAGCAGGCTGTGAGGACATCTCCGATAATTCTACTAGAAGTGTATAAGCAAGCTGTAAGGGCATCCCTAATATTCTCATACTACTAGATGTCGTCGTAAGGTGGCGGGAGGAGGATAAACCCCTGCTAGCCATAGAATATGAGCTTTTGATGGTACTGAAACATGATGAAGGGCTCGATCATGGCATTCCGTACCCGTTAGAGAAGAAGATTGTTACTTACCCCTTTTGAAAAGTATTAGTTACGAATTATTCCCTATATCACTAAGCCTTACCTCCCCCTTCTGTTTTTTTTTTTTTATTATTATTCTTATTTTTTTATTTTGGACGATAAATCTGAGATTTCACAAGATATTCCCGAGAGTGAAACCAAAAACCACTGGATGACGATTTCTGCAATCACCCACTATGCTTACCATACCTTTTCCCAAATAACCACAGAATAGGATGATCACCGCCCTAAGATAGACCCCGTATGCTATTAATCAAAGGACCCCCCGGTTCGAAGACAGTACTGATGCACTTTTCTTTAAGACTAATTCACCAAATACCCCTGACTATTTATAGACCCAAAATGCTTATCTAAGGCCCGAAAAAGTCCATTGCATCCACATGCTGGGGCTTTTTTTTTTGGAAGGAGAAGGTAAACTATATCAGAAGCGTCGACCTGGCCACCAAAATATGAAGAAGGATGAAGACACCGTTCGGAGAGCACTATCATAAATACTATATTGCAAGTTCTACCACGCTTCTACGCTGGGGTTTTTTTTTTTTTTATTGTCATTATTTTCATCATCATTTGCTTTCCCTGTTGCACTATTTATTATTTCAAAAGAATAAAAAAAGAGAAAAAAAAAAAGAAAAAAAGAAAAAAAAAGAGAAAAAAGAGAAAAAAAAGAAGAAAAAAAAAAGAAAAAAGGTGAGAAAAGAAATATATATATCCATCTTTTATTATCAGACCCTGGTTTGAGATATTCACCCCCCTTGACAACCAGCAAGGGGGCGAACAAAACTACTGATAGCATTACCTTTACATGTGCAGATGCAAAGCGACCTTCAACCATCATCAGGCCAGCTCAGAAAGCATCCAAGTCCTAGCGACGGCTGACGACACCAAAAAAGCAAAAAGAAAAGGGAAGACACCAAAAGGTAATCAAAGAAGGAGAAGCCAATTAGGTACATCTGAACCAGAAAGTTATATATATATACATAGACATATACCAAATTTTTTATCCTTTTTCTTCTTCTTCACATTTGTCACCGGGGACACCCCCTATATAGAATGCACACATAAACAAAAAAACATACGCACACACACCCCTAATCCCTACGCTGCCGCTGAGGAGGACGAGCGCCGCTAACGTCGATATTGTCAGCCCGGAGGTCCGTAGACTGATCATCTGAAAACACAATCCCGACACCCGGAGTCCTCAGAACCTCTAAACGATGAGGCCCCGCTACTAAACCCCCCTCACTAGCCTGGCTGACTGACCGCCTCGACTGAGAATGAGGAGGAAGCCTCACCTGGCTCCCCCTAACGACGGAATCCTCAAGACTATCGCTCCTGTCACGACTGCGAGAGGTATGACGAGACTACCCAGCTGAAGAACTTGGAGCCCTCAACTCTGACCCCTCACGATGACTAGGTGACCTGCGCAACCCCCGCTTGCCCCTAGTTAGGCGATACTGTAACCGATCTAGGGACACCTACATCTCTGCCCGTGTCATCCGACAAGCTGCCTCTAGCGCCTCTGCATGAGTCTACTACGTGACCATCATCGCGACTACCAGATCCTCATGACTGTCCACCTCTCCAAGGTCACGTCTCGCCGCCGGAGTATCGCGTGCCCGCGCTGCCTCTAGCCGTGCCTCCTCGAGCTGACGAACCTGTGTAATTCTACTGAATCAGAAAAAGCAAACATATGTATATACGAACAATAACAAAACTCAGAAATAAAAATATATACTAAATCTAGCCTCTCTCTTAGAAGTCGCTCAACTGTCTCCATGGTCACAGGATCGGTGGATGGCACCCGAGGGACGAAAAACGTAGGTGACTGAAATAAGGATAAACAAATGCATCAGATAAATATTACGATAACAACTAAACTACAAACCTAATGACTAAAACATACCCGAGTAGGGATAGGAACAGATCGCTGGGGAGGAGCCTCGGGAGCGAAGTCTGGAACTGCCTGAACAAAGAAGAAAAACAACAAACAACAAGCCAATGCAAAACACGTTAGAATAAATAGAAATGAACAATTCAAGCTGGATTACACTAAACCATACCTGACTCTCAAGACGGGAGAGGCGGCGGTTGCCTCCCTCGTCTGTAAGTCCTTAGCAACTCGACACAGAAACACCAGCACACTCTAGTAAACCAACATAATGATAACGCCTAACAAGCTAGCACGGTAACACAAGCAGACTGAAGAGTGATAGAACTTACCCAATGCTCTAACTCAAACCACAGACGAGCTATTGCTGGATCCTCCCGACTGGAGGAGGCCACTGAAGAAGGATCAAACGCTCATGCCGAAACCCCTGTGGCGGAAAGCTCTGCCCTCTGAAAACACCACCGATATGCCAACATTTAACAAGGATCCTCCAAACCGTCAACGGGAAATAAGTCTAATTCAAGATACTTACCAATCGCTCGATCTCTGAACGCAAGCTAGCCTCCACCGCTAGGCTGACCTGTTGCTGACCATGCAATAGCTCGATCCTCGCTGCTTGACGAGCAACCTCAGACTCCCTCTTAGACTGTTGACAATAAAATAAGACTACCATATCAAAAACATCACCAGAATAAGTCAATACAACACATGAATGAATTAAAACCAATAAACTAACTCACCAGGAGTTGACGAGCCTCTGCTAGCCAAACTCCTAACTCATCCTCCACCGCCCTGGCCCTAGTGATTGACTCAGTCAAAGAATGCAAGATCTCCTCATCAGGACGAGGAGCATGCCCCATCTGCTCCATCGCCTTATGAAGGGCGTCTAATGCTGCTCGCACACTCGCTGTGAGGTGGCCCTCCTCCAACGCGGACAACCTCTCCCTAAATGTCGATGCCGACTCCAGCCCACTAATGGTGGAAGAGCCGTTGCCATGAAAAGGACGTGTGAAGAGTCACCCACCACCTAATGCAATAAACCATCTCCTATACTCTCACCTATATGCCTCATAACACGCTCTCGTGATCCTAGTCCCCCCAACTCTGAAATCAGCTATCTGGAGCGCCATCCGCTCTATAAAATTTTGGCCTGAAGGGCCGGTCATCCTCTTAGCCACCCTGTGGCTAATCTCTGGAGGAACTCCCTGATCGAGTCCTAGCTGCCGTACCAGTCGAGAGGTATGGATCCTCTCCACGCGCTCAAAACAATGGACCCATATGTCCACATCGAAGAAGGGTTGCCTGAACTCAATCACCGCCTCACCCGCATCCTCCTCATCATTGTAGGGCCTCTAGATCACCTATTAAGATGAACAAGTCAATCCATGAACAAAGTCTAAGAGCCACCGAAAAAAAATAGACAAAGCCAAAACAAGAACATAATCTCATATACATACCTGCCCCACGTGCATATCATCGAAGAGGCCTCGTACAGTCTGAAGATCAGTAGACCAGCGACGGCCCTTCAACGCCTCTCTCCACATGTACATCTGAGGGAACATAAACTCAACCCCCACCGGAACCCCCGGGCGCAAAAAAGCGAAATGATCGTATGCCCAAAACTGAAACGATGAAAACATAACAACAACGGCCACACGCAACAAGCAGTAAGATTGTCTCCATGACCAAAGGATAGAACTAAAGTCACTACGATACCAATTTAACTAAAACTCACTTGGAGAAATGGGAGGAAACCTCCGATCGACGTTACCCCTTGTCCCCGACGATAAAACTGCTCATAAAGATGCGCCAATACGGTCGCACCCCACGCATAGGTCGGGACTCGATCCAAATCCCCTAGAACGATAAGAAATAACCCGGTGATGCATCTCCGAGTTGAAGAAGAGAACACTACCGCACTCAAGAAGTGCATCAAGAATGCTCGTAGCACCCTATCGGCAGCCATCCCCGGCTCGGTCACGAACTCCAGACCCATCACTCTTGCACAACATGCCTCATAAAGTGTTGCTGCCTCTGAATGATGCCTCGAAGGGGAGAACCCATTCGCAAACATATCAAAAAACCAGGGGACCCGAACAACACCTGTCCCTGATCCACTCGACCTATAAGGCACACCGAGGATCTCCTCGCACACCTCCAAATAATTCCTTGACATCAGCCCTGTGATCGACTCACCCTTAAAATGAAGACCAATAATGCGGACCCAGTCCTCAGGAGTCGGCATCATCATGCCAACTGGAAAGAGAAGTGCCTGGTCTCTCTCGCTCCACCTCTCTATAATCGCTGCAACCAAGCCCTGATCGACATGGAAAGGCTCAAACTCCAGAATCATCCTAAACCCGAAGGACACCAGCCGCTCCTGCTGAAACTCCTGCAGGGCATAATACCAAGTATGAGACTCGGTCCATGATGTGCTGATAGCCAACTGCGGGGGCTCCTATTGAACGAGACACAAACAATAACAATAGGACTATCATATGCCCACGATGAAAGATGAATAAATTCTAGAGCTCAAAGCGATTGAACACACCCAAACCAGATGATAACAACTTACAACAAACACACGAAACATGATAAGAACTGAATAAAATGTGACCTACCCCTAACTGCCATCCTAATGCACAAATAAGCACGACCCGTAATCAATGCAAGTTCGACGTAAATTAGAAGGGTTTATATATCTTAATGAGCCTATGTCATAAACCTAAATGCCTAAAAAAAAATGGTAGAACTCTTGCTTATGGTGACCTACCCGGCCTCTGGCAAAGAAGTCCTCCAATGGTAGTGCTTAGATCCCGAGGCTCTGCCGTCCCCTCTGGATTCTCTCACCTCCGCCGCTCCTCAACTCTCTTGCCTCCTCCTCCGATCAATCTCGGGTACCTCCTCCCGACCACCATCCGACGCCTCGTACTCCTCCCGACCACCATCCTGTCACCCTCGTGGACTCCGAACCATCTCCACGACACCCTCACTCATCCACATCCTCTCTAAATCTGAAATAGTAAGCTCCGGCCTATCAACACCCTCACCCTCCATCTGACACGAAGAACTCAAAAAACTAAAGAAAATGTAAGAAACGGCACCCGAAACGGATGATCAGATCATAAGATATCACGAAAACACGAAAAAATGAGCACACAGAAACCAGAAAACAAAAGAATCAAGACTAAAACGGATTACGCGACTAAATGAAAAGTTATGAACTATTTATAGAACTCGCCTGAATCGTGCACCTGAATCTGGGCGCTTAATCTAATTGCGTGCGAGACACTTTGCGCATAGCCCGGATTAAACGCTCTATCATAAGCGTGTAATATAATCGTCGCCCGCTCACTTTAGGCCGACCCCTTGATTGCGCGTGGCCCGTCAAGCATGCAATCACATTATACGTTCAAACAATGGCGCGTGAATGTCAAGGGTCAGCCAATCCTTCGCTTAAAGCCATGCGCTTAATTCATTTAAACGCTACTGAACTGACGCTTAATCACCTACTGCCCAGTTGAATGCGCATTCTATTCCTGGCGTGCAATTAGATTAAAGGCCCAACTGAAGCACGTAATTCCCCAGAAGACGAATATATTCATATGCCTAAAACAGTAAACCCAAACCTGAAATAAAGACATTCTGTTTCTCACCATCAACCTGGACTACGCCCTTGATGAGGCCAACCCAACACTCCTAGCTTAGGAAAATTTACACAAACAAGACCAAAAAGTGTCCCTTCGCTTCACAATAAACAAGACCAAAAAATATCCCCCCTTTGCCTCACAATAAAAAAAATCCCCTCTACTTTACAATGAAAAAAATAAAAAAAATGCCCCTCTCTTCACATTCCTCAACCAAAAAAAAATGTCTCAAACACCTCCAACACCCTGAAATAAGATTAAGTTCTCATCCCCCCTCAAAACCAAGACCAAACCAAAAAAAAAACTACCCTTAACATGTCCCAGATCTAAAATGAACAACCAAATTAAAATTAAGATGAACGTAACATAAATTAAATCAAACAAAAAAAATTGAATAACCATGAATGAAATAACAAAAAATGTAATCACTCCATAGATTAATAAAAAAATCATTACAATGCGCATCGGGGGCATACCCTCTGAATATACAACTTAAAATAACAATGCTAAAATCAGCACGTTTAGGCAATGCCCGAATCCTGACTTATTCGAGAGACCAGAGATCTCAAAGAGGCTCGGAAGAGGAAAGCACCCTGAACAAATTCTAACCGTAACAGCTCAGAAGGGAAGAGTGGCTCACGGAAAGCCACCCAGGATCTATGGGTCCATTGTTGGAAACTCCCCTTGGACATATTAAAAAATGAGGAGCAACTAACACTGAATCCAGAGAGCCTATCGAGGAAAGATAGGCATCGGTCACGAGAACTTTGACCTTGCCTTATCCTTGGGCTTCCTTTCTACCACCTTTTTCTCCTCCACCTCTTCTCCGGATGGGGTGACACTTCGAGTTGGAGTGATAGCACCAACCCTAGTATCGTCCCAAATTCCCAATCTCGTCCATTCACACCATTCACTTGATAAACACATTCATCGGATCCAATACCCGGGATATGAAACAGAGAGGAATAAAAGACATTAATAAATAAAAAAAATGCTCCAAATACAACTTGTTCCCCCAAAACTTTTTAACCTATGAACTTAAAATGAAAGTCCAAAATAGACAATAAACCCAAAGCCTTAAACTCACACATTTATAGACTATGTCCTTTAAATCCCCAATTGACAAGTGCCACACATTTGAATCCCCCTATCAATCTGATTGAATCCAAAATCATACACATACCCCTTGAAAAAGACCACAATCCATGACAACCAAGGTAGTCAATAATCATACGACATTTGCCCCTCTAAAAGTACAAACTCTCCAATTCTAGATATACCAATAGGATTGAAACATCCAACCACCATCTAGAACCTATGAAAAATCACATAAATGACATCTCAAGCCACAACAAAAGACTAAAAAAATACACCTCAAATTATACCTTGAAAAAGAAAAATACCTCGAACAAAACGAACTACATTAAATAACACCAAAACCTTAAATAAAAAAAAATAACAAAAAAACAAAACAAAACAAAAAAAATGCCCCAACAAGCCTGATAAAAATCAATTGAACCTACTAACTAGGACCTAATAGGGCGAATGAATAAACCTCGAGTCATTCTCATAATGAACTCTAAAACTACACGCTAAATCAAATCTTAAAAATATGATAAAGCAATAAGTCAAGTTAATCCATCAATAAAAATTCAAACCAACTAATAATAGAATAAAACAATAAAATAAAAAAAATGCCCCTTTTATTTACAATCTAAAGTCTTACAAGTTTCACCGGAGGCATACCTCCTGAATTACAACCCAAAATGAACCTAAAGCCTGACATACAACTCAAAACGAAAACCAAAACTACAATAAGCCAAAACGAGGAGCAGAACATCCAATCAGACGCTTCAGAGATGTTTCCACCAAACTTGGAGAACTTAAACGAGCCACCGGCAGAAGAGGTGGAAGGATTGGTTGGGTAATACATCCCTCCATTTACAACACCTTCTCCCCCTACCATCTTCACCTCCTCCGTCGCTGCCCCATCAACGCTGCCTTCACTGCTCCCTAAAAAGGAACGATGTAAAGACTAACGCCCTCATTCCCAATACCGCCCATTCTCAGAACAATACTCCCTTCGAACATCACACTAGGATGAAGATCACGCAAAATAACAAATACAGGAAGAAACCCCATCCCAATCCAACGGTTAGATCACTCAATATCACCAAAACACGACTTTCAAAACACTAGAACACTAAAAAAGGGTCAAACTTGAGACTAAACCCGGGAATGAAAAGCTAATGAGACTCCCCCGCTTATATAGAACACGACCCCAATCACGCGCATGAGAACACGCGCTTAAATTAATCGCGCATAACAGACATCGCGCTCAATCCTAAACCCGCGCCCCTACCAACGCACGCAATTAGGCTGTCACCCACGCAAGTGGCGCGACCTTCTGATCCCGCGCTTTCTGCAGACCGCGCAACCCATTCGAATGACCACTATTTGATGCTTAATACGAAAGGTCGCTTCTATAGTGATCGGGTGACCCTTCTGATCCCACACTCATGCTATATCACGCAATCAGATTAAATATGACATAACAGCCATGTAATACTGAAATGTCGCCTGCCTGATGACATGGTGACACGTCGATCACACGCAATTTAATACAGGCTAAAATCCACACGTGTAAAAACTTCATAGACCCTGGATTGCACGCCTGTAATCGGGCGCGTAATCAGTTTAGGCGACTGGAATCATGCACTTAATTCTTGATTTTGCCCGAAATTTACCCCCGTTCGAGCGAGAGTCCCCTTTATCCCATCACATAGCCTCACGGGCTATTCAGAGTGAGGAAATGACCCTTACTCGCCGTTGTCCCATCGCATAAATAAAAAAAAAGTTGACCACTCCTTTGACCCTGCTACAGACAAAACATATATGCCCCACGTGATACCGTCACACCCCCCAGACCACATCTTTTAATCAGTCTTAATCAAAACCATCTCGCCCCCATTGTGCAGCCACTCAAGCACATCCCACCGCGATAAAAACACACACATGATGCCACCCCAACATCTGGTCCCATTGTAAAAAAAAAAAATAGCCACACCCTTGTGTCCCATCGCGAAAAGGCCCAAAAGTAAACTTCACGGACACCACTACCCCAAAATAAAAAATAAAAACAAAAAAATAAATAGCACCGACCGCACTAAAAGAAGAAGAAAGCACGAACACGATCCGCCACCAAAGTGAAGAACCTCCTCCCGAAGTACTCGCCACAAACCTACCAGGTGCCACTGCAACAGAAAAGGCAGGAAGACGTGGGATTGCTCCTATGTCCCATCACAATTCACTTCTGCCAAGCTACAATGCAAACATCCCAGCAATACCTCTCAAGTCCCTTCGCGGCATCACTACAGTCACTAAGGCCCCATCTCGACATTACACCGACGACCGCCAACCACTGCTTAAGCAACAAGCGAAAAAATCTCAGAGGTACCCCACCATGACATTGCACCTGGAACATTGCATTACAATGATTGTCGCCAAGTCCTATTGCAACGCTGCAATACTGCCAAAGTACCACCCCTACAATATCCCCCAAAGTCCCATCGCGACACTATGGCGCCACCAATCCTCTCACCGCACGATTTAGGTAAGTATCACCCCTAGGTAAGTACTACTCCTTTTCAATTACTCAAAATTTCTTCTAAAATTATGATTATGTATGATTAAGTCAAAATATTTTCAAAACCTATCTCTCTCAACTCACGAATTACTGTAGTCCTCCTATAAGAGACAATCATCAGTATTCGTCAAGAAGGTTAGATGGAGTATCCGACATGCCAAGTGTCGTCTTGACAACCACATAAACGGTCGGGTCCACAAATCCCGTATCAGTGGATTTGCTCAGCGACGTCTCGGTAGCCACATTTTTCGCAGTTTTACCACCGAATTGATCTTAAATTAAAATCCCCAAAATTTCAAAACCCCTTACTCATTTTAAAATCTTTTATTTCAAAAATCTTTCTTCTCTTTTCTTACTCACAAAAAAAAAGGAAACAAAAAAGGGAAAAGAAAAAAATGAACAAAATATATAGACCGACTCACCTTTCTTTAACTACCACAACCAACTACACTTAGCCTTGACCTTTAATTTCCAAAACCTCTAAACTCGTAATCAAGCACATACGCCACTACGCATAATCATTTGTTCAGATGTAAAAAAAAGTAAAAAAAAAAAGGACTCCAAATGAATCAAGCGCATACGCCGCTGTGCAGAATTCAACTGAGCACACTTCACAAATTTACTTCAATTACCAGCCCAAATCAACCATTCCCTTGGGAAGCCAAACAATGAGCATACTCAATCTAAGAATCTACAAATTCCTATTGGAAATGGAATGCCTGACACGCATTGGTGTGAGCAATGACGCGCCCGGTCTGACATGACTTACAAAAGCTCTCGATATTACATACTACTTTATCTATTTTTGTATCACCAGTCTCTACACGCTATTGATATTTGATTGACACTTCGGTAGCTCGATCGTGCCATATCCCTCTGTTAGCTCGCGCCATGCGACGGGATGCGCCATGCACCCACAGACCCGAAAAGTGCCTTTCGACGGCTACCATTTGCCCTTTAGATATTCCATTAAAGCTTGTGCTGATAGATAAGAAAGCCAAGCTTTTCATGTCAGCATCGCCAATTCACATTTGTGAATTCCCAAGAAACGGGAAGGCACCTCGAATGAGGGGTGTTTACTTCTTCGACGCGTTCTTACTTCGCAAGAGCGCGCCGAAGAGGGGCATCTATAGACACCTCCATTTTGCCCTCTCGGAGTACACGAATTTGTTTGGTCAGTCTTTGACCTTTTTAACCCTCGACATGGGACCATGCAATAGTATATGGTTGAACACAGGCTGAAATAATAGCTCTGTGGCTCAGATCCCAACGTAGGGAGGCTATATACTAAGCAATAGTATATAGTTAGAATGCAGACTGAAACAATAGTCCTGCATTCCATTCTTGAGACCATACCCGGACAACCCTGAATTAAGCGCCTAAAAACCCACGTTTAATTCGATCACACGCAGAACCACAAATGCGCGATAAGTCCCCCTCTCAGACCAACTTTCCCTTCACAGCCCGCTTCGAGACTCGATTACAGGCGTGGAAATAGACACGCAATCTGATTGAGCGCTACCCCACTAGCGCGCAATTGGCCTACGCTCGACCTAGTCTTACTTCCCTTGACCCTTAAGTTTCCTCGATTAAACGCTTCAAGTAACGCGCTTAATCAGATTACGCACGTCCCAACACGCGCATAATTAACCCTAATTTTGTTAAGGCTCAGAAACCTACTGACTTACTCAGCCCGTTGCTCACTGAGTTGGTGACCGACTCAGTGCGATTAAGCGCCAGAAATATAGTGCGCAATTCAATTAAACGCCCTTAAACAGGCGCGTAATTGAAGGAAAACCTATAAAGGCTCTTTTCTCAAAGACAGAAAAGGGGGGTTTTTGCAAAATTTTGAGAAACGAGATCGTAAATTCTGAAACCAGAGAGCTCTGAGGATGAACCCCTAGAGCAAATTAGCCACGACTTCGAGATTCAACCTCCAGATCCTCGATGATTCCTCTCCGCAGTCCTGACCATAGGTAATAATTTAATTTTATTTTCAACTTAGGATTTCCTCTTAGTTTAAATAATTCTCTCTCTAATTTTTAGACCGTAGGACCCTTTTCGGACCGAAATTCTCTTTACCCGATTCTAGATCTCTGTTTCTAGAACCGGTTCTTAATTCAATGGTCTGATACACCGATCCTAGACTTTAATCAATTCTAAAATCAAAACTTATAGTCCTATCATTAATTTTTGGTTCTAACTCTCAGAGTTCAGAACCAGTCCTTAATCATATGGCCTGATTTTTCTAATCTCGGACCCGAATTCAATCCTAAATTTTAATTAATAATTCAACTTTATATTTTTATACCACCGAAAATCCAAAAATATAATTTTCAGTTTATAGCTTTAGTCTCTCAATTTAATTTCTTATTATAATTCCAAATTCAATTTAAAAAATCTCTTTGATTATCTAAATGTCAACCTATCTTCCATCTCAGCCATCTGATTTTCCCATGGGAGCTTACGGAGGGTACTCGGGAATGAGGCCAATCCTCCTTAGCATAGCGGGCCCAACCCCCTTTTTTTAAGATGGTTTAGGGATACTTAGTTAATTTCAATTAGTTTCTATTTCAGTATAATTGATTAATTGCATCAAATATGCCTCTATAGTTAGTTTATTATTTTAAATTAAAATTTAGGAAAGATAATTTACTTATCATTAGTTAGATTTTTACCGTAATTGATCCATAGATTAAGATTCGAAAATAACAAAAAGAAATGAACATTATTGCATCAATTATTTATTGATATTTTAGTAAATTTATTTATTGCTTTAATAAGAGTCATAGTAAAATTAGTTGTTATCTCCTTTAATTAGAATTCTAGTAGGATTACTTTAATTGTTTTTGTTATAATTGCTATACAATTAGTATACCTGCTTCATATAGAATTGCAATATAATTGGACTCTTCTATTTAATTGCAATATTATTAGAACTAATGCACATGCACTCCCAGTATCAATAGGAGACTAGAACTAATTGGACTCTTAGAAGAGCTAGGACTTTGATATTAATTAGACTCCTAATAAGACCGAGAAACTGAAAATGATTAGACTCCTGATAGCCTCAGGACACTAAAATAACTCGTCATAAGAAGCTCACCTAACCGCAACTAACAATCAAAAAGGAGAATCTAAATTGACCAAGAATTGCAATAAGGGAAATTAAAAGAAAGTTGAAACTATCTGATTATAAATAGGATACTGCTGCTGACGTTCGTAGGCAGACGATTTTGTATAAAAGTAGCCCACACCCGCTTAAAAGTGTGATCATTGACGTGTTGCAGCATCGATAAATATCTGCAGCTGGCGATCGCAGGTCAACTAGGAATCATCCTAGGAAATACGTTTTATCATCATTGACCTTCACCTTATCATATCTACAGCGTCGCTAGAGTCCATCAAGGCAGAATTGAAAACCACTTATTCAATGGGGACCAAGAGGAACCCAGAAAAAGTGCATACCAATAGGGAGGTGAAAAATGCCTCAGATCTCGGGTTGTTGTTGTCCAAACAGGCTTGGCGCAACTAATACTTCTGCCAGGTCAAAATAGCCTCCCTTTTACACTGGCGCAATTATTAGTTGCGCCAAGGTAAAAATGGTAGGATTTAAAGCTGGTGTAACTATTAGTTGCGCCAGTTATAATTTCGGGATTTTTGCACTGGCGCACCTAATACTAGCGCCACGCTAAAATGGGGCTCCAGAATTCTTGACAGTAGGGAACAGTAGCCCGAAATGAGTCTGTTTTGTTGGTTTTTATGGAAGCTAAGCTTCCGAGAACTGACAGATTTTTATATGATCGATTTTCTCCTTACTACACCTAAAGGATGTGAATCCGGTATAACTCACTAGCGCTCTCCCCAACGGGTTTTAAGCTTGTAGGAATGGGAACCCACCCGATATACCTCCGGCGCAAGCGCCTTCTCAGATATTAGGAGGGCTGGGACTTTCTGGATCATCACCACTAGGGGCTGCCGCCATACTAAGACCCAGGTGGTTGTATATTTGCCTAATAACCCAACCCTTTTAAAAATCTAACCCGTAAAAATAGATTAATTAAGCTCCCTAACTTGGTTCAATTTTAATTAATTTTTTTAAAATATTTTTTTTATGGAAGTTTTCTTTAGTCCAAAAGTCAGGGGTGATGACCCCGTGATGCCACTACGGGTTGGCGTCCATGTCAGAATATGTTTGCACAAGTAGGCCCGCCAATCAGCTAAGGCACTTTAAATGACGAAAATGTAAAGAAATTAAATTACAATGCACAAGTAGACCCGCCAATCAACTAAGGCACCAAGAAATGACGGAAATGTAAAGAAAATTAATGACAATGCGCAAGTAAGCCCGTCGATCAGTTGAGGCATGTAAATGATGGAAAAGTAGGGGTGAGAAAATAAAAAAAATAGTAAAAAAATAGCAAAAATGGTTAGTAAAATAAAAAGAAATGGCCAAATTTCAAGGAGAAGCTCTAAATGCTATCCCCAGCAGAGTCCCCATTTGTGCAACATGGGATTTGTGATGATCCCGTCACGGCGATGTGCTCGCTAACAAAATATATAGAGTTGCCACCCGGAGCTTTTCGTGTCCCGGGAAACCTATATCATTTTTATAAGCACTAAAGTGCCACAAATATGACTCTGAATCCGGTCCACACTAAAGGCCAAAATAAAAATGATGTAAAAGAAACAAAATGGCTTCCTCTTACCCAAATGGGTCTTAAATCCTATTTGTGTCCCTCCGTTCCTACCAAAAATTCGACGACATAACGGTACAAATAGAAGGATGGAGGAATGATCGAGAAGGTAGAGAAATAAAGGGGAGAGCCGGAGCTCTCGGACCCTATTGCACCGTTGAGGAGCCTTGCATTGGCTTGCTTCGGTGAGCTTTTGAAGGCTTGAATGGTATGGAATGGAGTTCTAACCTCTAAGGCTTGCTAGCTAAGAGGTAAAGAGGGAAGGTAAATGGGTAGCATACACCTAAACTAGGGGATCTAAGGTAGAAAATATCACTCAAAGGAGGTTTTGAAATTCTGGTTTTTGTGTGGGAATGGTGCACCAAAGGGAGAAAGATCTTCTCACTTTAAGCTCTTTCTCTCTTAGGTAATTTTCTTAACCTCTAATCCAAGGGGTGGGGGGCTTTATTTATAGGAAAAGGGTAAGTTAGGAGGCTACTTAGATGCTAATTAGGGTTAGCAATTAGGTAATCTCTAATAAAAGGTTTCTTAGGAATTTGAGAGCTTGGAGATGTGTGGGAATGGTTTTAATAGTGGATGATAGGTTAGTATTTCAAATTACTTAAGGGTTGCAAATAGGCATTAAAAGGGTGCAATAGAACTAGCAAAACACCCCCCAAAGATCAAGATGATCAACAAGTCAAACCCCAATCTCGATTTTAGGAGCAAAAAACCACAGATACTATTCATATGCCTGGCGCAACTAATAGTTGCGCCAAGCATATGTACAGTAATACAGTGATTCACAATGGTTTTGGGAGGTTGCAAGCTGGCGAGGGGAACCACTTAAGCCTGGCACAACTATTAGTTGTGCCAAGCCATTTTTGGGTAAAAAATGGGTTGGCGTAACTATTAGTTCCGCCAAGTCAAAATCCTGCAAAATTGTGTGATTTTTAAAATGCCGTAACTTTTGATATACAACTCCGATTGAGGTGATTCTTACCTTATTGGAAATATGGAGAAGTCCTCTTTCCAATGGTATATCATTGGATAGTAGTAGAAGACCTCATCTAGTCTTGGTGCACCACTCTTCTTCCATTAGCCGGGAAGGTTAGGTTTAGGGTTCGAAAGGGGTTCTAAGGGTCGGGATTAGTTTTTAAAGGCTCGAGGTAAATTCTAAGGGACTTGGGATGATTCCTAAGGGTTTGGGAAAGTATCTAAGGGTACCATATATGCCATTAAAAGCTTAGAGGCGTGCCTCTCTCGAAATGTATTTTGATCAGGCCTTGGGCCAAATTTGGGTGTCTACACTGGGCCGCTATTGGGGAATCCAAATTTGTTGTTGGCTTTTGGGCGGCATTGGAGGTAATCTCTAACGTTTTACTTTTATTAGTTTCACTTGAATGATCTTTATATGCTACTGACTTTCTCTTTTCTGCAGTGCTCTTCTCACGTATGGGGGTACCACCACTTTCATCCTGGGTGCCCGCTTCTCCACTTGGATGCATTCGCCTACCCTCTTCTTAGCAACTAGAACCATGCCTGATGCCATGATGTGGGCCTGAAGCACCTAGAGATGGGCTTGAGGTCCCAACTCGACCTGATGGTCCTTGAGCAGGTCAAGCCCTTTTCAACTCCATTTATTTCAGCTCAAAAATTCTCCGTGATTTGTTATGTTGCTTGTCTGATTGATTGGCCACCTCTTGACTTGAACAGATCCTCCATGATCCATACCTCAACTTCATCTTCTGAGACCGGGCAGCCGTAGGTCCATCACGCCTTCTCAACAATCGCTGCATTACTTTCTTTTATGGGGCGTGGGCGAGAGTTTACTATTTGGGGGAGCGGGTGGTGCACCAGTATCAGGGTTATCACGCCATGCCCATGGTCCCTCCGACCGATGTCATGGGCCCTGTTGGCAGCATTGAGGAGCTCACAGTGGCTTTCCTTAATAATGGGCTCCCTATCAATGCCCTTCTTATGCACGGAGATTATCACATATGGTATGAGTGCCTGTCATATCGGTTCATCTTGTCGTGCTTTGTCCCTAGTGCTAACTTCCTTGCATTTGGCGGCCCACACGGGCAAGTAACTCAATTTTCTTTTTTCAGATTAGTCCCCCTTTTGTTTTAATTCGGCCTTTGTACTTTATGAATAAATTTTTATTTTGTTCACAGTTTTCTCAAGGGGATGGCTCGAATAATGAAGGCAAAGCGGCGGTCGGTACAGCTGATACTTCAGGGGCAGGTCTCTCAGGTGTCGGCCCTTCTGGTGTGGGTCCCTTGGGTGAGGGTTCTTCTGACACTGGTCTGTCGGGTACCTCTCATGTTGGTGCCCCTAGTGGTGATCCGACCGTGGTCTGTGGGACCTTCCGACACCTTGATGAGAGCTTTCTCTCGAGCCTGTGTGTTGATGTGGATAAGTAAACGCGCATCTCCGCTGAACCGCTGGTCCCTCCTCCTGAGGTGATTTCAGGGGTAAGCCTTTCCATGGCCTTTTTTCCTTTGTCTCGACTTCCTTTGAAAATGTATGTGTCTCGCGATTGCCCTAGTAACTGATATCCTATCCCTCTGAATGTAGGATTTTGACTTGGCCATGGAGTATGCGGCGTATCATCGTAACATGTCGGAGCTTCGGGAGGTGGAGACGGTGAGTGTCCTACTGCTCAGTTTTTCTTAATGGTTCTACTTTACTTGGCTACTCAATTGATCCTGATCTCCAATTTTGATTATGACTTGCAGTGCGGACGTGCCAAGGAGTCACGATCTTTGCTTAGCAGGATTTCCCAGGCATGGTCTCGGGTGTTAGACATGCAGACTTACCAGGGCTCCTCACGTCGGTGGAAGAAGTCAAAGGGCACCAACAAAGATTAGGTCCTAGTTTCTGCAATTTTGAACAATTAAAAAACTTTAGCACTTTTTGAGACAATTTTATTGGGATTTTTGTAAAGTTTGTAATAGATATTTGTGACATGGGATGATTTTCTATTTGGAAATGTTCAGCACTTTTCTTTGATTGCAATGTCATCTCTCTTGCATATACCCAACTGCTTGCAGGAAGATCTTGATGACTGCTCATGAAAGTGGCCCTTGATGCTACATGCCTTAATGCAGGCTTTTCCTGCACATGAATCAAATTCATTTCAACTGTTAGATGCCTTTTTAACTCTTAGGTGCAACTATTTTTATAAAGCCGGTGAAACAAGTCAGTAGGCTATGGGGGCCAACAATGGCTTACAAAAATTCCCAAAAACTCATAAAAAGTGGCCTGGGGGGGCAGGTTTGTTCTGGCATAACTATTAGTTGCGGTAGGCTTAATTTGGGACAAATTGCACTGGCACAACTAATAGTTGTGCCAGTTTTGGCCTGGGGAGCTGTGGGGCCTTATATACCCAAGCCAGTTCAAATTCTCTCTCTTTTTTGTTTGACTTGGTCTTTTTGACTGATTCCATTTCTCTTTGCTTTCCCAAGGGCAGGTCCATCAACATACATTGATTTCTACTTCCTTGAGAGATCGTTGCACGTCTATGGACCCGCTTTCCAACCCTCCCGTATATGGAGGGCCCGAAACCAATTTACTCATTTCTTGGGGTTTGGGGCTCAATTTTCTTAAAGGTTGGCTTGGGAGCTTAAATGAGAGCAAACTCGCTGAGCTTGAACGGCTTGGCCTATCACGCCTTCCCTTCTTCCTTGAGGTTCTTGTACAGTGGGACCTTCTTCGTGCAGCCACCTCGTTTTAGGATGCAAACGCCCATGTGTTCTGTTTTAGGAAGCGGGAGCTAACTCCAACCCTTGAGGAGCTATCCAATTTATCTGATCTGAAGCTTCACAGAGGTCTCACAAGAGTCACGCCGAAGTCAGGCTACTCTAAATCCATTCATCTTACCCTCGATTTGAAGAAATTTGAGTACGAGAAAAGTCTCGTTGGGGGGCCCACAAGGTGTTCGATCAAATTCCTCAAAGAACTTTTCGGTGATGAAAGTCTTCAAAAATTATCAGTTAGGGACATCTTCAATGTGACAGCCTTTGTCTCAGTCTCATTTTAGAAGTCCTTTTCTT
This sequence comes from Chloranthus sessilifolius, assembly GCA_021018995.1. NCBI lineage: Eukaryota > Viridiplantae > Streptophyta > Magnoliopsida > Chloranthales > Chloranthaceae > Chloranthus > Chloranthus sessilifolius. The sequence goes on from CM037593.1 coordinate 87,245,439, forward strand.
TACTAGGGGGAGAGCTTCTCTCTGACTCTTTGTGACATTTTGATCGAATTGGTAGAGGGCCGATCGGTGATGCATTTGGTTCTTGCCGAATTGTACCAGTGCCTTGACATATTTGCTCTGGGTAAGGTGGAGAGCCTCCGGGGATGTCCTTTGCTACTTCAAGTTTGGTTAGGGGAGCATCTTGCTATCTTGGGGCCCGTGCCACACTTTTATATTGCCCGAAGTGAGGTGGCTCGATGCTTTTTGGGTAGGTGTCACTTACTTCCGCAGGGCAATTTGTCAGCTTTGAAGCTTTGGTTAGCCGATGCCAAGCTGATATGGATGCTCCCTTGGTTGGATCGGACCTTCCCGATAGTTCGTTCCAGAGACCATGAGGGCATCACCCTCTTAGGACTGACTGGCGACACCTTCTACTTCCCATTCTGGGTGTTACGTCAGTTTGGCTGCTCTCAGCAGGTGCCTTGCGAGGCAAAACCCTCTCTATGTGACTTGATCTTTCTAGGGGGTCCTCTGGGGATATAGATTGGATCGCTACGCTTTGGGAGATGCGTCAGTAGACGCTGATGTGTGATATGGAGCAGGGAGATTCGGTTCAGTCTTTCCCTGAGTATGAGGCTTGGCTATTGGCTGAGTAGCCTGTTGTTGATCACCTAAATTAGACGGAGATCATTAATATGGGAGGCCCTTGGCCGAAGAAAGAGACGACACTTCAAGCTTGTATTGATCTCTTGGTGGATGAGAAGAGGGTCCTACAAGAGCATTTATCACAAGAAAAAGTTAGGGCAGAAGTAGCTGAGACCAGGGCTGTCGTTGCTGAGAGTGAGGTCCTTCGTCTTGAAGGGCCCTTGAATGCTACTTATGCGGCCTCCGATGCCTCTTGAAAGAGGTGCAAGAGCTTGCATGGTCGTTGGTTGACCGAGTGAAATGACTGGGAGGATGGTTTTCGCGTTGAGATTAGTGCCTTGAAGTGTGAGCTGGGCCGTTGAGTTCCTCTTGCACATACATTTTTTTGCATAGATCAGATACACAGAAAAGGGGCATAAGAAACCCCTTTATAGATACACATATCTTTTTGTTATACATATTTTCTTTATGTTTTTTTTTTTTTTTGCTTTTTTATAAAAAGGAAAGAAAGAAAGAATGCTAGACATCATACCGGCTATTTTTTGGGATGTAGTGTAAGCGGTGCAATAAAAGGAGAGCTATTATATATTTACACAGACTTTTTGTTTTTCTTCTCTCGTCTTTTTTTTTGCTTTGATTAATGGGTTGCTTTTGCAAAGAGGGCTTTCTGCCCTGTTCTTCATTCTTTTTTGTTTAGTTTGGTGCCTCAATCGTAGAGTGGGATCTCGGATCCCCTTTTGAGCATGGTCGAATACCCTTTTTAAATGGTCGGGTATGAGGGAGTTTCAGCTGCTTTACCAAGACTAGAACGTCAATCCCTTTGGATTGAGTTAATCCTTTCTCCTTACCTTGGATAAAATGTTTTGACAAAGCAGCTTCACAAAGACAATTCTGGCCGGGGCCCGATTCGAACTAGCATGAGTGGCCCAGAAAAAAGGGATCAAGGGGAGTAACCAAGGGGGCTCCTCCAACATCAATTTTATCAATCATTCCAACAATAATTTTTTCTTTTAAAATTCTTTTACTCACAATACCCAAGGTGGGTTTGTCATGCCCGTTTTTGCCCTCTTTTTACCCATGGCGCCCCTTCAAGTTTTCACCACGTCCATGGGTTTAGCTCAAGCGCCCTTTCTGGTTTTCACCTGGTTCGCACAAACTCGTTGTTTTACCCGTAGTGCCCTTTCGGGTTTTCACCACGTTCATCTTAGTTTGAGCTTGTATTTTTATTTATTATTATTATTACTTTTTTTTTTAAAGCCACCACATAGACGTCGATTCCGTCATAGCCAGCCAGATGGGGTTCTGGTGTCGTCCCACAACTTGGCTTGTGTTGACTTAACAGATACTATGACTGCTTATGAACCTAAAAAGGGGGCTTCCTTCAAGGTGTAGCTTAGCCATGGGTTAGGCTAGGATTTGAAGGTATGCTGGGCTAAAAGAGTTTCCTTGATACGACTTCAGTTTTCTCAACATACTTTCTTCCTTGGAGTTTTACTGTACATGCCCTATGATTCTTCTATATTTTTTTATTCTTTTTATTCCATTTCAGGTAATCTGTTTTTGGGGTTTTGCTTTTCTGAATTTTTTTGGATTTTGATAGTAACTTTACTTCCCTTTTTTGTATATGTATACACACATTTTTTTAGGGAAGGGGCTTATTGAAAGAAAGGCTCAGGCTCAAACGGGGTAGCAAAGGATATCATCATTTTTAGGGACGCTTTCTGGCTACTGTGTTTGGAATGATGGCCTCTTTTGGGTGGTTCTTAAGTAGTCATGTATTTGTTTCACCAATACTTACCTTATCATGATAGACTAAGAGTAGAACCATCAGACATATCCAGCATTGATGGGCTTAGGAAGATGATCTCCATCCATGGTAGCGAGGTGGATGGCGTATCCCAATAGCACCTCTTGGACGACATAAGGTCCCTCCCAGTTTGGCTTGAACTTTCCTCTTGGATCGGCGTGGAGGGATGGGAAGATCTTCTTCAACATAGTGTCTCCCACCTTCAGATCTCAACTGTGGACAAGTTTATTATAAGTTTATGCGATTCGCCCCTGATAAACTTGAGTATGACACAAGGCTAGGAATCTTTTCTCGTCTAACAAGTTCAATTGCTCGAAGCGAGATCTCTCCCCTTTGCCTTGGATAGGACTGATTCCATGAGGATTTGGAGCGAGAGTACTTCAACCTCTATCGGTAGGACGACCTCGGTTCCATACAAAGGGAGAATGGTGTTTCCCCTGTAGCGGTACAGATCAATGTTCTAGAGGCCCATAGAGCAAATGGCAGCATTTCGCTCCAATCTTGGTAAGTGACGATCATTTTCTTGAGGATGCGGATGATCGTCTTCTTTGCATCTTCCACAGCTCCATTAGTTTGAGGTCGATAAGGGGACGAGTGATGGTTCTTGATTTTGTATTGCTCACAGAAGGCTCGGATGCGCTTATTCACAAAGTTTATGCCATTGTCCGTGACGATATCCTTGGGTACTCCAAATCGACACACAATATTATTGTTGAGAAACTTCTTGATGTGACTGGTCGTGATGTTGGCATATGACGCCGCCTATACCCACTTGATAAAGTATTAATGGTGACGAGGATGAACCGATGTCCATTTGATGCTTTCGGATTAATCATTCAGACGATGTCAAAGCCCTAGGTAGCAAATGGCCAAGGAGTGGTCATGCAATGTAGATCGATGGCTGGAGCATGTATCAGACTGGAGTTTTCCTGATACTTGTAGCATTTCTGAACATGTTTGTAGCAATCTGATTCCATAGTGGTCCAAAAGTATCCTTGCCGCAGAATTTTCTTAGCGAGCATTTGACCGCTGATGTGGGCACCACATACTCCCTCGTGGATCTCTCTTATGATGTTGACCGCTTTGCCTTCAGTAAGGCACTTAAGTAAGATGTTATTGTAGGATCGCTTGTAAAGGCATTCCTTGTAAATGACATAGTCTACTGCTAAATGTTGAATGGTTTGTCGGCCGTTCCTGGATGTACCCTCAGGGAAAGTTAGAGTCTCGAGAAAATTCTGGATATCTGAGAACCAAGGTGGTTCATCATCAGGCTTTATAGGTTCCTCAATCTGGAGGCAGAAGGCCGGGTCATTCCTTTGCTCAATCATGATTGGCTTCGTCTCAGCACCATACGGGATTTCTATCATTGATACCAAAGTGGCTAATGCGTCGGCAAAGCGATTCCTTATCCACAGGACATATGAGAATGTAATGTCTTGGAAGCAAGCTATCAGATCCTCAAGGTGCTCATTGTAGGGGATCAGTTTCTCATCTTTTGTCTTCCAATCTCTATTTGTCTGGCATATGATCAACTGCAAATCGCCAAGCACTCAAAGGCGGGTTATATTCAGATCGAGAGTCGCCTGCAAGCCAACAAAATAAACTTCATATTCGGCCATATTATTAGTGCAAGAGAAATTGAGTTTGATAGAGACGGGTACATGGGATCCTTTTGGCAAAATTAGAATGGAGCCAACTCCCTGACCTTCGGCATTTGCTGCCTCGTCAAAGTGCATTACCTAAGATTCCTCTGCTTCCTCAATATCGTCCTCCGTCATGAACAGGATGTCCTCATCGAGGAACTCAGTTCTCAAGGGTACATAATTTGGCAAAGGATTGTCAGAAAGATGATCAGCGAGTGCTTACCCCTCGATCGACTTATGAGTGATGTCTGTGATCTCAAACTCAGACAATAAAAGTTGCTATCGTGCGATTCGTCTAGTGAAAGCTGGCATCTCAAACAGGTATTTCAACGAGTCCATTCGGCCCAAAAGTAGAACGGGTTGAGATAGAAAGTAATGACGGAGCCTCTGAGTAGCCCAAATAAAAGCCAGACATGCTTTCTCCATATGAGAATAGCATCTCATAATCAGTAAACTTCTTACTCAGATAGTAGATCGCCTGCTCTCTTCCTGTCTCATCATGCTGCCCTAAGACACATCCCATTGAGATTTATATCATGGAGAGATACATCAAGAGTGGTCTCCCCAGCTTAGGTGGAACCAGCACAGGTGGGTTAAGGAGGTAACCTTTGATTTTATCGAACGCTGCCTGGGAGTTATTGTTCCATTCAACAGGCAAGTTCTTTCAAAGTAGCTTAAAGATCGGCATGCAGATAGTGGTGACATTTCAGTGATAACTTTGACTTTAACTGGGCCTACCTCGATCCCTCTCCTGCTGACGATGAATCCCAATAGTTTCCCGGACATAGCGCCAAATGCGCACTTCTGTGGAATCACACATGTTAGGATCTGAATTTTATGCCTGTGATACACCTAAAATATGTGTATGTGTTTAATATCGTATTCTCTGCATGCCTTGACTTTTCAAAATGTTTTATCTAAAAATACATGTTTTGATTTTTCAAGCGCTTATATTTATTTTCGCCATTTATAGACACAAGTTGTGTAATAGCCTACTAGTTAAAAGCTTTAAGTTCTAGATAAGAGGTCTAGGGATCAAACCTTGCTAGAGACCTTAGAGAAGAAATTATAGATCTATCTTCCTAGAACCCTTCTTTTGGAAGTGCGGTGAGACGTTGGTGTATATTCTCAAGCGACCTTCACCTTCTTCTAAAATCATCATCATTGTTGGGATCTTAATCTAATCGTGGTGGTACGATCGATCTAGGTATGGAGAAATCATGCTTTCCATTGAACTTAAAATATTAGTTTTAAAATAGGTTTTTATGCAAGGTAGTGTGTTTATTTCATGAATAATGATTGTATGATTAAATGAGATGCATGCTAGGGTTAGTGATTATTAATGTGGATTGTTTGGATTAAGAAGAAGATGGGTGAAATCTCACCATGTGATTTGATGCATTTTTTATGTGTGCTCACAGAATTATGTCAATCGATTAACGACTGGATGTCAATCGATTGAAGACTAAATGATTTTAATATCAAAAAAATACACAGAATTATGTCAATCGATTGACGATTAGATGCCAATCGATTGAGGACTAAATGATTTTATTATAAAAAAAATGCACAGAATTATGTCAATCGATTGACGATTGGATGTTAATCGATTGAGGACTAAATGATATTATTTTGAAAAAATGCACAGAATTATGTCAATCGATTGATTCAGAGGAGTCAATCGATTGAGCCTGAACAGATGCAGATAAATGATGTTTATTTAGAAAATGCATGGATGTGAGTTAATCGATTGATTCTAGGAAATCAATCGATTGAGCCTTATGTATTATGATAGGCACAGAATTATGTCAATCGATTGAGCCTGAACTTGAATCAATGGATTGTGTTTGAATAGTTAAGTTCTCTAATCAATTCTTCTCTTAACAGTGTGATTAAAATGTAAATGTTTAAGCACCATGATCGTATGATATGCACTGTAATATTTATACACCATGATTGTGTACACTTTGTATTTATCTGTCATGATTAAATGCACTTAAATGCTTATGTATTATGATATCACTCTCATACACTTTACATGTTCCATGATGATCCATATAATGCACAATCAAAACATGTAAAATATGATAAAATGCCAAGCCATAATCAACGAGCATTAGATCCAACATCTTGTACATGGAGTCTAAGAAGGTATTAGACTCAACATCTTATGCTTGATGGAGTCTAACTAAACACGATTAAGGAGTATTAGACCCAACATCTTGTACATGATGGAATCTAAGAGAAGGTATTAGACCCAACATCTTATGTAAGATGGAGTCTAACTGAACAAGAGTATGATGAGCATGATTAAGCCCAACGTCTTGAGCGGGACGGAGTTTGACATGTAATAAATGATAAGATTCATTAGACCCAACGTCTTGAGCATGATGGAGTCTAACTAAACAAGTGATAAGCATGATTAAGATCCAACGTCTTGAGCGGGACGGAGTCTAACGTGTATTAAATGACAAGAAAGATAAAATTAAAAGAAATGATGCATTCATGCATTATTTATATATATGTTTATGTTTAGTACATTTCAGCTTATTGAGATTATACATGCCACATGCACACTCACATGAAATATATCGAAATATTTATATGGCTATGACTGATATATTATGCTTTAATAGATTGCATGTCTGGTCCATACAAGTATAAGCTTACACCCCTTATTAATGTGGGTGACCAGATGAGACAGGTGTCGTCGATAATAACGTATGGGTCTATGGCGATGAGACGACACGTGATGCTCACGAAACTGGACTAAATGGCGATGATGGCTTCGTGGCCTAATTAGCTATTTTCCTTTCTAGTTATTATTAGTGGTTTAAATAAATGAGACATTGATTAGTTAGTATCTTATCAAAACAGTTTAGGCTTTAATCATGTTGGACTTGTTATTAGAATAAGAACATTATTATGGGTTTTATTTTGATTAATTAATATTTTTTAAAAAATTTATCTTCCGCTGTTTAAGGTGCTTTTATCGCCTTATTATGTTTCTATGGTTCACGATATGAAGGTATGGTCTAAGATCTTACAATCAAGAGGTTGTGAGATATCGGGTCGCTACAGTTGGTATCAGAGCCTAAGGTTGATTCTTATGTCGGAAATATGTGTAACTGGAGTTTAACGTGAGATTGATCGATTGCAGATGACAAACAAACATATTGATGTGTTGATCGAGGCAATTGTGAATGCCTTCAATGCAACCAGAACTCCAAATACCCAACCTACTCTTGCTCCTAGGTCGGAATTGGATGAATTCAGGAAGAACCGACCACGATACTTCAATGGGATGGGAGATAGTGCAGAGGCTATGAAATGGATGCAACAGATGGAAAAGATCTCTGATCTGATGGAGTGTAATGAAATAACTAAAATGAGATTGGCAACCTACAATCTAGAGGGGGATGCAGAGAACTGGTGGAGACAATTGAAAGAAGCGACTCGTGTCGAAGAGCCTTGTTATGTGTGGGACTGGGATGAATTCGTAAAAGTATTTTATGATAAGTACTACCCCCAGAGCGTCCAAGAAGTGAAGATTGAGGAACTCCTGAACCTCCAATAGGGAGAGATGACTGTTGACGCTTATGCTAAGCTTTTTACGGAACTGAGCCAGTTTGCATCGACCCTGGTTTTTGACGAGAACTTTCAACTTAGGAGGTTTGAGAAGGGTTTGAGACCCCAGATTAGGACCTTGGTGGTTGGACACCGATGTGACTCATGCAAGGACTTGATTGATAGGTGCTACACCATCGAGAGAGAATTGAAGGCGCCTTCGTCAGCTGGTAATGTGGGTCAGAGCTTGGCTAGAAACTTTCAATATGGCCACCAAGATCGTGTATTTTCTAAGTCCAACATGAGATCGGAGAGTAGGGGCACTCCTTACTCAAGACCAGCCTTCTCGCAGTAGAGCAAGACTAATTCTACAGTGGCGTCGACTGCAAAGACTACTCTGACCTATACCACTTGTGGCAAGAATCACTACGGCACCTGCCTTAGAGGAACGGGTGCTTGTTTCAACTATGGATAGCTTGGGCATAGAGCAGCTGAGTGCAAGAAGCCTAAGAAGTCATCTGGATTGAGAGCTATGCCTCCTGCGACGATTACGACTAATGGCCGCGTGTATACCCTATCTGATACTGACGCTAGAGCTTCAGACGATGTCATCCAGGGTATGGTTATTTATTTAAAATTCATGATTAAATTCTTTCATACCTGTTTACATAGTAATGTCATAAATATTAAATTGCATAAATGAATGACTTTTCAAAAATATTTTCAAAAATGAATTAAATGAATTTGTTAAGAACTAATAAAGATCTGATAGTCATTAAACTTTAAAGTGGAATGATACCCTTGCATTGAATAATTTAAGTCGTGGCATGTCTTGGGTGCCCAGGTTCGATGTTGATCGATGGTCTTTTTTCTCATGTGCTTCTGGATTCGGGTGCTTCTAATTCATTCGTCTCCTTCAACTTTGCTAAGTGTCTTGATAAAGATTCATCTCCTATGAGCATTCCTTTGACCGTAGCAACTCCTCTGGGAAAGAGTGCTTGCTGACAGAGTCAATCCTCGATGTTCTGTCCAGATTGGAATCCATGCATTGGTTGTCGATCTAATTGAATTAGACTTCGAAGATTTCGATGTTATCCTAGAGATGGATTGGCTCGCTGAATCTCATGTGACCCTTGATTGTTTCGCCAAGACCGTGATTTTTACCCCTTTGGATGGACCGATATTTAAATTTAAGGGCGTACGGAAGGGTGCCATTCTGAAACTCTTTGCTTTATTAGAAGCCGAGGAAAAGCGGGGAGATATATCATTGATTCCTATTGTAAATGAATTTGCTGAAGTTTTTCCTGATGAGATGACGGGTTTGCCGCCGAGTAGGGAAGTCAAATTTTAGATTGAGCTCATACCTGGCACTGCACCGATAGCCAAGACTCCTTACAAGATGGCGCCTGCATAACTATCAGAATTGAAGAGACAATTACAGGAACTTCAAGATAAGGGCTTTATTAGAAGGAGCCAGTCACCATGGGGTGCTCCTATTTTATTTGAAAAAAAGGACGGTTCTCAGAGGTTGTGCATCGATTACCGATAGTTGAACCAGGCGAAGATTAAGAACAAGTATCCATTGGCACGGATTGATGTTCTATTTGATCAACTGTAAGGCGCACGATATTTCTCTAAGGTCGATCTGAGATCTGGATATCATCAGTTGAGGGTGAGAGAGTCTAATATAGCTAAAACGACATTCAATACGAGGCATGGGCAGTTTAAATTTTTAGTAATGCCTTTCAGATTGACTAATGCCCCTGCAATCTTTATGGACTTGATGAACCATATTTTGAAGCCCTACTTAGATCAGTTTGTGGTGGTTTTCATTGATGACATCCTAATCTACTCCAAGTCCGAAGAAGAGCACGCCGAACACTTAAAGATCATCTTACAAACCCTATTGGACCACCAGTTATTTGCTAAGACGAGTAAATACGAATTCTGGATGCGTGAGGTGGCATTTCTGGGCCATAGGATTTCTGAGGCAGGGATTACTGTTGATCCTATAAAAATTGAAGCCATTGTGAATTGGGCGAGTCCCAAAAGTGTTACTGAAGTACGAAGTTTCCTTGGCTTAGTTGGTTACTATAGAAGGTTCGTAGAAGGTTTCTCAAAGATCTCAGAACCTCTTACCGTGCTGACCAAGAAGAATATGAAATTCATTTGGACCGATGAGTGCGAGAAGAGCTTTCTCGAGTTGAAGAAAAGGTTGACTACTGCTCCCATTCTAGTGGTACCTTCTGGCAATGGTGGCTTTACCGTTAATACCGATGCGTCGTATAAAGGACTAGGTGGTGTCATGATGCAGAATGAGAGAGTTGTAGCTTACGGATCCAGGCAGCTAAAGGAACATGAAAAGAACTACCCTATGCACGATCTAGAACTGGCCGCTATCATATTCGCGTTGAAGATCTGGAGGCACTACTTGTATGGAGAGAAATTCATCATCTCCACGGATCATCAAAGTCTTAAATACCTTTTTATGCAGAATGACTTAAATATGAGGCAGAGAAGATGGTTGGAATTCCTGATCGATTATGATTGTGAGATCAAGTATCATCAGGGGAAGGCTAATGTTGTTGCTGATGCCCTCAGCAGATTTATTCCAGAACGGGTGATTCGACCAAGAGCTTTGCTTTCGCACATTGTTATCACCTCTTCATTACTTGATCGAATCAAGGGGCTACAGCTTGAAGATCCTAACCTTTTGAAATTAAAGGACAGTGGGAAGTCTGAGATTATTGTCAGAGATGATGGGATGATGTTGTTCCAGGGACGCTACTGTGTACCTGATAATATAGAATTGAAACGGGAGATCTTAGACGAAGCCCATAAGTCTAAATTCTCTATTCACCCTGGGAACAATAAGATGTATAAGGGATTGAAGAAAAGTTATTGGTGGAATGATATGAAGAGAGAGATCGTTGACTATGTGGCAAGGCGTCTCACATGCCAACAAGTTAAAGTTGAACATTAAAAACCACCTGGGTTACTTCAGCCACTACCAATTCTGGGTTGGAAATGGAAAAGTATTGGTATGGATTTCATCACCGGGTTGCCGAGAACCCTGAAGAGGAATAACGCTATTTGGGTTGTGGTCGATAGATTGACTAAATTGACTCATTTTATTCCATACTGCATGATCTATTCAGCTTCTCAGTTGGCAGATATTTATATTCATGAGATTGTCAGATTACATGGTGTGCCTGCTAATATCGAATCTAATAGAGACCCTCGTTTCACGTCAAGATTTTGGCAAAAATTTCAAGATGGGATGGGGTCTTTGTTAAAATTTAGCTCCGCTTTTCATCCCCAGACTGATGGGCAGACCGAAAGACTGAATCAAGTGTTAGAGGACATGCTTCGCGCTTGTGTACTAGACTTTGGAGGCAATTGGGACGAGCATCTACCTCTTGCGGAGTTCGTGTATAATAATAGTTACTAGTCCACTATACAAATGGCCCCGTATGAAACCTTATATAGGAGAAATTACAGAACTCCTCTGTGTTAGGATGAGGTCGGCATAAGAAGTTTACTAGGACCTCAAATTGTTGAAGACACGGAATACGATCAAGGCAGAAAGCGTGAGAAGAGTTAATACTGATTTAAAGCGTAGGAATTGGGATCTGATTGAAGGGGATAAAGTCTTTGTGAAAATCTCTCCTATGAAAGGAGTGATGAGATTCGGGCTGAAAGGAAAACTTAGTCCGAGATTCGTGGGACCGTTCAAAGTTTTGAAGAGAATCGGAGAAACGACATATCGAGTCAAGCTACCACCAAAGTTTGCCGATGTGCATAACATTTTTCACATATCCATGTTAAAGAAATACGTGACAGACCCTACTCACGTTATCAATTGGGAACCCTTGGAGGTTTATAAGGATATGTCCGTTGTGGAGGTGCCTATTCAGATTGTTGACCGAAAAGAGTAAACCCTGAGGAATAAAGTTATACCGTGGATCCTTGTGATTTGGCAGTGCCACTCTCGCGAGGAAGCCACTTGGGAGCGCAAGGATGTTATTAGGAGGGACTACCCCCATCTCTTCTAGTAAGGTATGACTCAATTTCGAGACGAAATTTTTATAAGTAGGGAGGAATGTTAGGATCTGAATTTTATGTCTTTGATGCACCTAAAATATGTGTATGTGTTTAATATTGTATTCCCCGCATGCCTTGACTTTTTAAAATGTTTTATCTAAAAATACATGTTTTGATTTTTCAAGCTCTTATATTTATTTTTATCATTTATAGACACAAGTTGTGTAATAGCCTACTGGTTAAAAGCTTTAAGCTCTAGATAAGAGGTCTAGGGATCAAACCTTGCTATGTTTATTCTAAATCTCCATTTTGGACTTTGAGGTAAAAGCTTATACACTCTTCCTTGGTGTGTTAGATTAATACCGAGTAATTTCTAAAATGTTATAGTAAGTGTCTTACGGAGAATCCTAAATTATAATCTTATTCAGAGTTCTTCTTTAGAATAGAGCCGTCAGAGACCCTAGAGTCCTTAGAGAAGAAATTCCAGATCTATCTTCCTAGAACCCTTCTTTTGAAAGTGCGGTGAGACGTTGGTGTATATTCTCAAGCGGCTTTCACCTTCTTCTAAAATCATCATCATTGCTGGGATCTTAATCTAATCATGGTGGTACGATCGATCTAGGTATGGAGAAATCATGCTTTCCATTGAACTTAAAATATTAGTTTTTAAATAGGTTTTTATGCAAATTAGTATGTTTATTTCATGAATAATGATTGTATGATTAAATGAGATGCATGCTAGGGTTAGTGATTATTAATGTAGATTGTTTGGATTAAGAAGAAGATGGTTGAAATCTCACCATGTGATTTGACGCATTTTTTATGTGTGCTCACAGAATTATGTCAATCGATTGAGGACTAAATGATTTTATTGTCGAAAAAATGCACAGAATTATGTCAATCGATTGATGATTGAATGTCAATCGATTGAGGAGTAAATGATTTTATTATATAAAAAATGCACAGAATTATGTTAATCGATTAACGATTGGATGTCAATCGATTGAGGACTAAATAATATTATTTTGGAAAAATGCACAGAATTATGTCAATCGATTAAGCCTGAACAGATGCAGATAAACGATGTTTATTTAGAAAATACATGGATGCGAGTCAAGCGATTGATTCTGGGAAATCAATTGATTGAGCCTTATGTATTATGATAGGCACATAATTATGTCAATCGATTGACGATTGGATGTCAATCGATTGAGCCTGAACTTGAATTAATGGATTGTGTTTGAATAGTTAAGTTCTCTAATCAATTCTTCTCTTAACAGTGTGATTAAAATGTAAATGTTTATGCACCATGATCGTATGATATACACTGTAATATTTATGCACCATGATTGTGTACACTTTGATATTGATGTATCATAATTAAATGCACTTAAATGCTTATGTATTATGATATCACTCTCATACACTTTACATGTTCCATGATGATCTATACAATGCGCAATCAAAACATGTAAAACATGATGAAATGTCAAGCCATAATCAACGAGCATTAGACCCAACATCTTGTACATGATGGAGTCTAAGAAGGTATTAGACCCAACATCATGTGCTTGATGGAGTCTAACTAAACACGATTAAGGAGTATTAGACCCAACATCTTGTACATGATGGAGTCTAAGAAGGTGTTAGACCCAACATCTTGTGTAAGATGGAGTCTAACTGAACAAGAGTATGATGAGCATGATTAAGCCCAACGTCTTGAGTGGGACGGAATTTGACATGTAATAAATGATATGATTCATTAGTCCCAACGTCCTGAGCATGATGGAGTCTAACTAAACAAGTGATAAGCATGATTAAGACCCAACGTCTTGAGCAGGACGGAGTCTAATGTGCATTAAATGACAAGAAAGTTGAAATTAAAAGAAATGATGCAATCATGTATTGTTGATATATATGTTTATGTTTAGTACATTTCAGCTTATTGAGATTATACATGCCACATGCTCACACCCATGAAATATACCGAAATGTATATATGGCTATGACTGATATATTATGCTTCAATAGATTGCATGTTTGGTCCATACAAGTATAAACTTACACCCCTTATTGATGTGGGTGACCAGATGAGACAGGTGTCGTCGATAATAATGTATGGGTCTATGGCGATGAGACGGCACGTGATGCTCAAGAAATTGGACTAAATGGCGATGATGGCTTCGTGGCCTAATTAGCTATTTTCCTTTCTAATTATTATTGGTGGTTTTAAATAAATGAGACATTGATCAGTTAGTATTTTATCAAAACAGTTTAGGCTTTAATCATGTTAGACTTGTTATTGGAATAAGAACATTATTATGGGTTTTATTTTAATCAATTAATATTTTTTTAGAAAATTTATCTTCCACTGTTTAAGGTGCTTTTATCGCCTTATTATGTTTCTATGATTCATGATACGAAGGTACGGTCTAAGATCTTATAATCAAGAGGTTGTGAGATCTCGGATCGCTACAACATAACCTATACTTTCTCAACCTCTCGAACAACTTCTAAAGGTTTACCAAGTGATTGCTTTGCTCCGGTGACTTGGCAATCATATCGTCAACATACACTTCAATTTCTCGGTGCATCATGTCGTGAAACAGCGCCGTCATAACCCTCTGGTATGTTGCACTAGCATTCATCAGCCCAAATGGGATGACTCTGTAGCAGAAGGTTTCCCAAGGAGTGATGAACGCAGTCTTCTCTCGATCTGCCTCTGCCATTTTAATATGATTGTATCCTGAGAATCCATCCATGAAAGAAAGCATCCCATGCTTAGCAGTGTTATCGACTAAGATGTCGATGTGCGATAATGTGAAATCGTCCTTCGGGCTCACCCTATTCAAATTATAGAAATTGATACACATGCAGACCTTTCCATCCTTTTTCGGCACAGGCACAATATTGGCTAGCCACTGCGGGTACTTAGATACCATGAGAAGCCTGCCTTGCATCATACTGCTTAATGACCTCATCTTTGACTTTCAACATCCACTCCAGTCAGAGACGTCTCAACTTCTGCTTAACTGGCTTCATATCAAGGTAGAGAGGTAACTCATGCTCGACCAAATCAGTGTCCAAACCAAGTAATAATGTCATGGTATGACTGAAGGAAGTCGATCATGATTTTTCTTTCTTCGGGAGACAGCGACATTCTGATTTTGGTAATTCAGGACTCTCCTCAGTTCCCAAGTTAACGTCCTCAGTTTCTTCGATAATGGGGGTAGGACCATGCTCGAATTCGGCAAACCGGTCAAGGAGCTCATTGGGAACTCCTTTAAAGGGATATCCTCGTCCAGACTCGTAACACCTAGCCCTTCTTGAATTTCTATAGGAAAGGGATCGATTTTTCGTGAGACGGGTATTTCAATTAAGGCATCTTTTTATGAGATTTTATTTGGAATTTTAAATGATAATATTTTTGGACTTTGTATTTTTTTAATGTTTTTGGAATTTTTATTTTCTTCGGAGACGGATCCTTGGCAACAAGAGTCTGTGTATATACAAGGTATTGCCTGTCAAGGGCTTATCTCACTTTTTATAGATTACTTTTTTGGGGAAATAGGTGCCAAATGTTAGGCCACTCCCTGCTTCCAGTGTTTGGAGCAAAGATGCCCAGTTGTGTACCTGAGAGGTCGCTTCTTTACCTGTCTGGATAGAGGGTGCTGGCTGATATGGCTTTTCGGAGTCAGCATCCATCATGTTGATCCCCATTTCTTCTGAGATCATGTCCTCAAATGTTAGCACAATTTTGTGGTGATTCACCACAGGGGGAGTTTATTCAGGTACGGGCCGTCGTTCCTCAAAGAGGGATAATGTGGCCAAGTCTATCTCCAGGCCGGGAAGGGTGATGTAGGAATGTGTGGGGTGAACTGGTGCTCTGGGCTTATGTGGGGTCAATTGGGTTATCCCATTCCGATCAATCTTCACAACCTCGACACTTATGAATGAATTGCTGATGTAAGGCCTGGGATGGAGTTTTTCCTTTATGTGAATCCCCCTGTCTTTTACAGCTGTTGTCTTTCGGGCCTTCTCCTTAGCCTCTCTTACCTCTTCCTCTGTGGGCTTATAACCTAGCCTAAATATGACTTTTTGACCCCCCTAGGCTATGACGGGCACCTTCTTTCCTTGTAATATGGGCCCAAGACCCCTTCCTTTTTTATAGCCCCAATTTTGGAGTATAGCCACTGCCGCTACCATACCACCTCCGATTCTCGACATGATGCCCTCGATGGGCTCCGAGAGTATCGACGACACTTCGTATTCAAAACTGTGGAGGTCGACATCCTCAGCAGTGTGCGGTATATCCAGTATATTAGGTTTTTCAATGCTAATGGTGGCCTTTTCATTCTCAGTGTGTCCCTCTCCGATGATTGTGATGATCTTATGTCCCGATGTAAATTTGAGTTTCTGGTGCAATGTGGAGGGTATCTCCCCAACTTCATGCAACCATGGGCGCCCCAACAATAGATTAAATGAGGATTTAATGTCCATTACCTAAAATAATATGGAGAAGGTCATTGGCCCAATCAACAACTAAAGGCCAACTTCTCCCATTATCTCTCTCCTGGTATTGTCAAAACCTCAGACATTGGTTCTCATGGGTCTCAACATGCAAGGATCTATCCCGATCTTGGTGGTGATTCTCAGTGGGCATATGTTCAACACAGACCCATTATCGATCAAAGCTAGGGGATAATCATATTTCTAGACTTAATGGTTATATTCAAAGATTTTGAGTGATTACCCCCTTCCTCAGGTAAATCGGCATCAGAAACTAAAATAACGTTTGGAGCCATCACTTGACCAATTATTTGCCCGACTTCATCCGGGCTAACCTGAAGTGAGACATGTGCATTTTTTAATGCCCCCATTAAAGCTTGGAAATGGAGTGGGGACATCATCAACAAATCCCATATAGTTATATGGGTAGGCATTCTTCTCAGCTGAGTCTCTAGTATATGCTCTCAACTCATTTTCTCGAAAGGATTCACTACGCTATCTTTCTTCCCCTCTGGTTGAGCTTGTGCTGTTGCCGGTGCTTCTGGTTATTTTGAGATCATCTTGGATCGCGTGACAAAGTCTACTACCCATTCTTTGCTATTGCTAGTGTTGACATCGATTTGCTCATAACTCAGAGGGACTTGGTGTGGATTGTAGGTTGGTCCCAGAATCTAAAATGGCATGGCTACTGGTATCGGATGCGGGCTCTGGAGGTGTGGGTAGCACTTGGTTTACTTCGGTGAAAGCTAGTTGGGTGGTGAAGCTTGAAGGTGGTGGCACTGGCGGAAAAGGGGTAAGATTAGGCCAATGGTAGCTGGTAGGTGCCGACGGGGGATTGTGGGTATGATGGGCTATTGGGTAATTGACGGGGGTGGTGGTGTATGGTTGGTATGCATTTATATGCACATAATTAATGGGAGTGGGTGATGGAAAATAAACCCTAAGATCTAAGGGTTCAACTTGTGGTGACGGGCTGGGAAAATAGTCTAATAAATTCAGTGGTTCAATCATCCCAATGTTCCCTTCTTCACAGTTCCTTGGCAATGGTGCCACATAGCTCTCCCGATCACTGATGTAATCGGAGGGATCAAACTCAAATTCACACTCACATCCCTCTACCATCCCGATGGTGGGTCTGGGACTTGCTCCTCCAGTAGGATGTGGGGGTAACAGTACCTGATGGATATTCTCGTGCTGGTTCACTTGAGTAGGTGCAGGTAGAATGATTTTTCCGGCATTGATTAAATCTTGGATCTCGTGCTTCAATAGAAAGCAACGATCGGTGGGTGACCTGGACCCTGATGAAAATTACAGTGGGTATTTGGGTCATAGTTCTAAGGAATTGAGTGAGGAGGAGGTTGTGGTTGACGAATAGTAACTAATCCCTTTTCTATTAATAAAGGCAAAAGCATACTTAGTGATTGCCCTAGGGGCGTAAACACTCGGTCATAGCGGGCTCTCCTATGCTCAGGAGTCATTTGCATTCCTTGCCCATTCCCTGCTCTCTGCATCTGATCAGTTCTGACTGGCACTGGCTATGCTGATTGAAATTGGAACGGGGTTATGTTATTATTGGGCCTAGTATTGGCAATGTTCTGAACATCGACCCATGTTCTCTTCTCATTCCTCTGTTCTGAAAACCTCTTAATCCTATTGGGCCCACTTGCTACATTCTTATTTAGGTAGCCTTCCCTGATGGCATCCTCACAGCGATTGGTGTTCCTTACCAGATCAGCAAAGTTGAACTGCTGCTGGTATACCAAAAAGTCTGAGATCACTGGCAGAGTATTTTTATAGATCATTTCGATATGTTCATTATCAGGTATCTTGTTTTTTACCTGAGCTGCTAGTACTCTCCATCGCCCTAGATAGTCGCTGAATGTCTCATTCGAGTTCTGCCATATACGGGCCAAGTCTGACTTACGCGGTTCGATGTCAATATTATAGACATATTGCTCTTGGAACAAGTGTTTTAAGTCCTTCCATGTTTTCATCATAGCTGGCTCCAAAGATGTGAACCACCTTAAGGCCGAACCAGTCAGACTCTTTTGGAAGACCTTTATCAACAATCTTTCATCCTCTCCATATTGACACATGTCTCCATAGTAAGACTTGAGGTGTGCAATAGGATTGCCGGTGCCGTTGTACTTGTCAAAAGCTGGAATTTTAAATTTAGGAGGTAAGGGAACCTCAGCAAATAGACACAAGTCTGTGAAGTCCGTGGCGTGGATTTCAGCACCACCCATTTTCATCAACTGCTTCTATACTTTTTCCAACTGTTCTTTCAGCTGCTCTGACTCCTTGGATATGGGGGCCACTTTCTCGACAGCCGGTTGGACTTCACTTTGGGCTACTAGGGGGTGGGAAATAATTGGAGGGTGTAGATACCACCATTTTGCCCTCTCGAAATATACAAATTTGTTCGGTCAACCTTTGACCTCATAAACCTGATATGGGACCATATGCTGAAACAATAGTATATGGTTGGACACAGGCTGAAACAATAGTTATGTGGCTCAGGTCCCATACCTCTGACGTGGGAATCATGCACTGAAACAATAGTACATGACTGAATACAGGCTGAAACAATAGCTCTGTGGCTAAGATCCTGACATAGGGAGACTATACTGAAACAATAGTATATAGTCGAAATGCAGACTGAAATAATAGTCTAGCATTTCAGACCCCTTTTGCCCTTATATTGGGATCATATGCTGAAACTATAGTACATGGTTGAACACAGGCTGAAACAATAGTTCTGTGGCTCAGGCCACATACCCCCAATGTGGGAACAATGCACTAAAACAATAGTACATGGCTGAGCACAGGCTGAAATAATAGCTCTGTGGCTCAGATCCCAATGTAAGGAGACTATATATTGAAACAATAGTATATAGTTGGAATGTAGGCTAAAACAATAGCCCAACATTTCCGACCCTACCCGGACCCGGACAACCCCGAATTAAGCGCCTAAAACCAAGCGCTCAATTCGATTGCACACCAAATCACAAGCGCGCAATCAATCCCTTCTCAGACCAGACTTCCTTTCCCCAAACCACCTCGAGACTCGATCACGTGTTTCACATGGAGTGTGCAATTAGATTGAGCGCCCCACCATCGGCGCGCAATTGGCCTACGCCCGACCTAGTCTTACCATCCTTGACCCCTAAGTTTCCTCAATTAAATGCTTCAAGAGTGGCGCCTAATTGGATTACGCACTCTAAAATGGGAGTGCAGTTAATTCTAATGCTATTAGGACTAGGAAACTCGCTGAGCAAGTCAGCCAGTCGCTCACTGAGTCGGTGACCGACTCATAGCGATTAAGTGCTGAGAGACCGGCGCGCAATTCGATTAAACACCTGATACAGGGCATTTAATTGGAGAAAAACTTATAAAAGACTTTTTTCTAATTTGCCCCGAAAGAGGCTGGCAATTTTTGAGAGAGAACGGATTTTTTTGGAATTTCGAAACTAGAGAACTCCGAGGACAAACTCGTAGAGCAACCTACCCATGATTTCGGGATTCAAGCTTTGAATCTTTGAGATTTCTCTTCGCAGCCCCGATCCTAGGTAAAAATCTTAGTTTTAGACTTAGGATTTTCTCTTAGTTTAAATTATTAGTTTTAATTTTCAGTCCGAGACCGTAGCACCCTTTTTAGACCGCAAATTTTATATCTGGTTCTACATCTTCGAATATAGAACCAGTCCTTAATCTCACGACCTAATTCACCGATTTTTAAGACTAAATTTAGTTCTAAAATCTCAATTTCCAATTCTATCATTAATTTCTGGTTCTAATCCTTGGATTCTACAACCAGTCTTTAATCATACGGTCTGATTTTCTGATTTCGGACCCGAATTCAGTCCCAGAAATTTAATTTTAAAATTTGATTTCTTAGTTTAATATTTCTAAAAATCCTAAATATTAATTTTAGTTACTATAATTCTAGTTCATAATTTAATTCATAATTATTACTCCGAAATCGACTTTGAAAAATCCAAAAATACTATTTTATAATCCTGAATCTAATTTATATTAAAATCTCAGCCATCTGATTTGCCTAAGGGAGCTTACGGAGGGTACTCGGGAATGAGGCCAATCCTCCTTAGCATACCGGGCCCAACCCCCCCCCTTTTTCTAGAATTTTAGAATTAATTAATCGCTTTAGTTAGTTGTATTTTGATATAATTGATTATTTGCATTAATTAGGCTTTAATATAATTACTTAATTGCTTTAATCAGATTTTTTTTAGTTCAGTTGATTAATTGCTTTAATCAGAATTTTAGGAAATTTAATTAATTCATGATTAAATAGATTTTGCTATAATTAATTCATTGATTATTGACTCTAGAAAAAATCAGTTCCTTTATTTCGATTAGTATTTTAGTAAAAGTAAATTCACCGCCTTAATTAGAGTTTAGTAAGCAAAAATCAGTCTTTTATTTCAATTAGAATTCTAGTTAAAATTATTATATTTGTTTTAGTTAGAATTTCAGTAAAATCATTATACTTACTTTAATTCGAATTGCAGTACGATTAATATGCTTGCTTTGCTTACAATCCTAGTATAACTAGCTTGCTTAATTTAATTAGAGTTCTATTGGAATTAATATATTTGCATTCTTGGTACAATTAGGAGACTGATGTTAATTAGACTTCTAATAAGATTAGGACACTAAATTAATTAGACTTCTGATAAAATTAGGAAACTAAAATTAATTAGACTCCTGATAGAATTAGAATACTAAATTAAATAAACCATTATAAATTTCCACATAACTAAACACATAAGAGAATCGGGAAGTCTAAATTGATTAGAACTACAACAATACCAGGGGAAGAAAAGGAAAATTAAACTATCTAAATTATAAGAAAAGACATAGCTGCTAACGTTTGCAGGCGGACGATTCAGTAAAAAAGTAACCCACACCCGCTCTAAAGCGTGATCATTGACGTGTTACAGCATTGTTAAATATCTGCAGCTGGTGATCGCAATAAACTAGGAACCTTCCTAGAGATCCCTTTATCCCTAACATTCCAAACGCCGCATCGCTAGAGTCCACTTGGACAGAATTGGAGCCACTAATTCAACGGGGACCGAGAGGAACCCAGAAAAAGTGCGCACAAACAGACTGGCGATCGCGATGGGACACTTTTGCAAACTCTTTTTTCTAGATAGTTAGTTCTCATCTTATCTCCACTGCATCTTCTCAAATTCCCTTTTAAATATATGAGTCTTCATCGAAGACTCGAGATGTCTGGTATACGGAGAGTGAGTTTAGAAGACCCACCATTGTGGGGATATCATGACAACCCCATATACGAAGAAGAACCATTTCACAATTTCAGCCCAAGACAACCTAAGATTAACATGACCGACGAGCAAGAAAATCCCTTCTCCACCCCACACACCGGTAATAATCATAATGGGAGAGATGGTAGTACCGAACAAAACCTCACCGCCCAACAGATCATAGAACTCAGTATTCAAAGAATACGAAGAGGAGATGACGACTCCGAAGAATTGCTTTGAGGGTTGGCCGTCGCATACGAAACCATTAGGTCACGACAATTTTTAGAAGAACAGGACCGACAAGAGAGGCCACTGCCTACCCCGAGCACTGTGTCAGCCCGCGCCACACCATTGAGACAACCTGCCCACACGTTCTTCAACGATGACTCTTTAGACAAGGTTTGCTCACGTGTCGCTTCGAAAGACAACACCATTAAAATTGAAGATCTCTCTAAAATGTTTGATGAGTACATGACCAAGAGAGAGCGGCCCAGCCACTCATTTGGATTCGACAAAGTTTGTCAGGACGTCGAGTTTAATTTACCAATAGGATTTAAGCCATCGAAATTTACCAAATATAATGGCATGGGAAATCCAAATCATCACTTAGTCCTCTTTTGTAATGATTGCCAACCCATACGTGATAATCAAGGACTTCTCATTCACTACTTCCAACGCTCATTAGAAGGAGAAGCTTTAGATTGATTTGCGGGACTCCCACTTTATAAGATAGAAACTTTGGATGAATTAGTCGGTCAATTCCTAGACTAATACAAACACTTGACAAAGAGATAGTCAGTCTCAGCGGTCTAATGGTAGCCAAGCAAGGACTTGATGAAGAATTTACCGACTTCGTCGCCAGATGGAGAAAACTGACTGCAAGGACCGACACTTCAATGAAAGAGAAGGATTTGATGGACATTACCATTGATAACACTAGAGAACTGTTAAGTGATTACCTCGACTTCACTGCACTCCACTCCCGGGCATCCCGACTAGCGCGACACATTAAAGGCAGAGACCTTGCTCTATCCATAGTCATATCGAAAGTGGGCTCTTCCAATGAATCAAAGTCAAAAAATAATAAGAGAGCCTTAGGAACCGAATAGGTCAACACTGTTGTTAATCAAGGATAAAACTCTGGGAATAAAAATTCTCACCTATGAAATTTTGGGCAAAATCAAAATCATCAATGATACGCGAACCAAAACGAAGGCACTAATCAGCAAAGATATGTAAACCTAAACCAAAGTCAAAACCAGAATCAGGGCCAATATCAGAATAGAAATCAATAGCCGAACACCTACCATAATCAGAACACTACGCAAAATCGACCGGCCCACGTGCCGAATTACAATAGTGTGCCCCTATCGCAGAACTTTAACCCAGCCAGAGGCCCCTACCAGCCAAGGCGGGAACACTATCCCCCTTTACCGGATACGAAACTAAAATTTTCTTCCTCGTTAATACTAAGAATCTCCTCTGATTTTTATAGGAAAGACCTCGCCCATGGCCTCTAGACTATAGTAAATACTATGGCTTCCATTGATACGCGGGACACAACCTAGAAGACTGTTGGGTCCTTAGGGACGTAATCTATGACATAAATGACCGAAGTCAGATCGATTGGGAAGTGTTTAGGAATCCTAACCCTAATAATCACCAACCCCAACAAAATTTAGGGATCGTTAATAACCCCATGCCCACCTACAACCAAGCAACACCGACTCAGGTCACCACCGTAGATCTCTCTGGTCAATCCTCTTCCAACCTTCCATCTTAATCACTCGCATTCAACCCTCTGCTACTTTTGCCACACCAGCGAGAGCTCCTTCACCTCTGCATCCCTCGGCCGTGATCACTCACATCGCCTTGCCGAATCTACCTCCTTATCCAAAATTCACTCAGATACGAGTTCATTCCTTTAGGACCAGGAGACCATTCCTCCGTAGTCACTCATCGGAGCCTTCAACCCCTCCAAATCTCAAACCAATGCCATTATCGCTCCCTTTATCCAATTCTGAACCCGAGTATGGAGATCACGTCCTCCAAATTATAGCCCAAATTACTGTATGAGAGAAAGTGTCACATGAAAGACTCCAAGCCAAGACAACGAAATAACCACCAAGCGTTCGCTGAATCTAAAAGAAAGTGAGCTAGAAGAACATCCTGACCCTAGATGAAGTTCATCAAATCACCTCGATCATGACATAACCTCTGACGCTCACTTTTACAGACATAGACATGCCTAAAGATTCACTCCGCAGGAGTGTCGCCCCCATATATCTTACGGACATAATTAGAGGATTCTCGGTACCGCACGCACTGGTTGGCACAGGAGCAGGACTTAACATATGCCCTCTCACCACGTTAAAAATGCTTGAATACACAAAGAAGAATGACAGGCCCTCACTCATAGCTTATGATGGGTCGCGTCACTTTGTCAAAGGAACTATCAAGCTACAGGTTCACCTCGGACCTGTAATAAAAGACATTACCTTCCATGTTTTCGATTCTGTTAGTACGTATAATCTCATTTTAGGAAGGAAATGGCTGGAGTCAATGAAGGCCATTGCATCTACATACCATCAATGCGTCAAATTCCCATACGAGGACTCCATCGTCCGTATATACGCTGATGCACCCCTCCAGGAGATGGATACTGACTATGCGGCAAGCATACCAATGGTTCACGATTATGTGTTGAACATGGGTCATATTCAAAAGACTCAAATCCTTGATGAGACAACCGTTGTGAAAGTCCGTCCTCCTACCCCTCCTAGTTTTTCCCCAATGCATCAACACAAATTAATGACAAGAGAGGTTGGCCCAGACCTCTCCAAAATCTATGCCATTAAGCCTACCACGAAAAAAGGGTGGGACCTTATGTAACAACTTGGATACACTCCCCACACCGGACTCGGTAAAAATAAGCAAGGCCGTGTAGGATCTGTTGTCCCAACTCAAATACGTAAGCACATAGGGTTAGGTTACCAATCGGACGGCCTGCAAACCGACTTGTCTCTACCTCACCAAAATGGTCTCTATATGACCACTTCGCCTATGGGACCACTAAGAAAGCAGATGTGCCAAAGCATAAGGAAGTGTCCTTCACTAGATCCCAAGAAGTGGAAATTGAGTGAATGACTAAAGTGTTCAATGATTTAACCAATTTAAATGATGATATTGATAAACCACTCGAAGGAGTCAAGCCCATGTTTGACACTAAGGAATTTACAGAAGAGAGGAGGGAGGGACCTCCAGAACTTGACCCATGAGTGGAAGATTGGGAGTCCACCGACGACGAAGATTTTCACATAGTAGCCTTGTAAGATGGTGAAGAGCACTTACGCTTAACATGGGAAAAAGATGATACTCCATAAGAAAATACTAACTCATATAGCATCCGCCTCGGCCTTGGACTTGATAGATTGGAATGCCCTTGGGACTCTCCTTGTATCACTTATCCATACCAACCCCGCTATAGGGCATGCTAGCATATTAGATAGCTTCGCTAGTTGGACCCGACACTCTACGATAGAAAAATCGAATCACTCCAACCTTGTGACCGCTGACGCGAGTAATGACCTACCAGCTTAGCTGCCAGCACAAGAAGCAGAAAGTCCCAACGGTCATCCGATTGACCTAGGGGGAAACACTCGCATCACCCTCATAGAATCGAAAGAGGAGCTTGAACTGGACACTTCTACATCCCCAGATTCGCCGCAACTCTAGACATTTTGGAAATCTCTAGAGGAAGAGTGGCAACCTCCCCTGAGTGATGACGAGGACTACTGGTAGACCTCCCGGCACTCAAGTTAGTGGAGAAAGCCAATCTAGGACTTCAAGCACTATCAGATCAAGAAGATGAATTGGATACCGTCTTTAACTCTAACCTAGAAGGATGGGAATGTCCTTGGGGATCCCCCTGCATTCTTCACCATTATCAACCTCACTGTCAAGCATGCGAGCTCATCCTAACATATTATGAAGATCAAGGAAAAGACCTTGTTATCCCTGATGATCCTTTGGGGGATCCCCCTCGGTGGGAAGAACAACATTATTACAACCCAGAGAATGACAGTTCAATTGACTACGATCTTCAAAGCTTCTTCGAAGAAGAGGCGATCAATGTGGCAGAAGAAATCCAAGCGTTAGTGCTGCTGTCACCGGTGCCATTCATTCAAAAGATCTCATCAAATGAGGACTCTAAAAAAAAATGCCAAATTTGCAACAAGTTCGCATTTCTCAAAGAATTGCCTGAACGGCTCCAGCTGTCGTCTCGCTCCCTCAACTTGAGGTGATAGACCCTGTACCATATTTATTATTAAAAATAAAAAAAATAGAAAAAATAGAAAACCCTAAAAATTCATAAATATATAATCTAAAAAATCAGAAAACCCCAGAAAAGAAAGGGAACTCTTCGTCCCGAACCAAATTTATGGCCAACAAGGAGACTTTTCTCCTAAGGTTTCTATCCCACTCCCTACACGAGGACGTAAAGCATCCCGGCTAAACTACAAGCCAATGATCATACCGGACGAGATACTTCATGACTTTGAGAGAAGAATCAGTAATCTTGACCTTCACCTTACCAAAGATCTCTCAGTCATAGATTGGGCAAATGAAGGGTTACCTTTCACAAACTCAAATCCCCAGTATAGAAATTCTGCAGTATACAAACTTACTGAGGACGAAGAAAGAACACCAGTTGCCGAGGAGGCACTAGACTTCCAACAGGTTATCAAGCATTTCGATGAGCAAACCCAAGCTGTCGCGGAACCCACAAAAGAACTTAATGTTGGCACTGAAGAGAAACTTGAGAAGCTACTGATTAGCGCAACGCTAAACTCCAAGGAACACCAACAAATTACACAATTCCTACAAGAACGCCTCAATTTTTTCGCATGGTCCTACGAGGACATGCCCGATTTAGACCCAAGTTTAGTAGAAGATTGCCTCGTCTTAAAACACGATGTAAAGCTTGTTAAGCAGAAACTCTACAGGATGCACCCACCAAACTGCCCTCCAAGTTAAAGAGGAAGTCGACAAGTTACACAGAGCCAAATTTATCCGAGTCATTCTTTACCCTAAGTGGGTCACCAACATAGTATCTGTCGCCAAGAAAGACAACAGAGTACGGGTTTGCACCAACTTCCGAAACCTCAACCAGGCATGACCAAAAGATGACTTCTCACTTCCACACATTGACACTCTAGTCGACAATATTGCTAGACATGAGATGCTATCCTTTATGGATGGTTTCCCTGGATATAATCAGATCAAATTAGCAGAGTCTGACTAAGAGAAGACTTCCTTCACCACACCATGGGGAACATATTGTTACGTCGTTAGGCCTTTTGGGCTCAAGAACTCGAGCCACGTATCAACGCACCATGATGGCCATCTTTCACGACATGATGCATAAGTGTGTAGAAGTCTACGCCGATGACATATTAGTAAAGTCCCAAATGCGAGTAGGACATGTTGAAGCACTCTGATGGGTATTGCAAAGAGCTAAGAAATATCAGCTAAAAATGAACCCAAAGAAATGTGTCTTCGGGGTCACTTCCGAAAAATTACTTGGTTTCATAGTTAGCAAGCAAGGGATCGAAGTTGACCCTGCAAAGGTCAGAGCCATCCTCGAGATGCCGCCTCCCAGTAATATCAAAGAGTTACAAGACCTGATAGGAAAATTGCGAATCATCAGAAGATTTATATCCCAGCATTTGGACAAATGCGATCCTTTCTACAGACTACTTAAAGGAGGAAGTAAGTACAAATGGGATAATCAGTGTCAGCAAGCCTTTGACAATATCAAGAAGTACCTCTTTGACCCTCCAATACTATCGCCACCAGTCCCCGGAAGACCCCTAATTCTATACCTCTCAGTGAACAACAAAGCAATGGGAGTAATTTTGGGATAATATGAAGAAGATGGCAAGAGAGAAGGCTATCTACTACCTCAGTAGGACGATGGTCGAATACAAACGAAAATACACTTCAATGGAGAAGACTTACCTCACATTAGTGTGGGCCTCTATCAAGTTACGATCCTACTTTAGAGCACATAAAATATTAATACTAGCTTGAATGAACCCTCTGAAGTACATATTCGAAAAGCCCATGACATCAGAAAATATTGCTCGTTGGCATATGTTGCTGCAAGAATTCGATATCACTTACGTCACGCAAAAATCGATCAAAGGGCAAGCAGTCGCCGATTATCTCACATATCTCCCACTACCAAGCGATGAGCCCGTGCATGCAAATTTCCCCGATGAGAACCTACTCACGATTCATAATGAAGAGCCCGATAAGACCTCATGGATCCTTTATTTTGACGGCACTCTAAATCACAAAGGAAAAGGCATCAGGATAGTCCTCCTAAGCCCAGAAGGATAGTCCTCCTAAGGCTTTTCAACTAGATTTCCCTGTCACTAACAATATCGTAAAATATGAAGCTTTTATAGCTAGACTACGAGCAATACTAAACAATTAGGTGCTAAATAGTTAAAAACCACCGGTGATTCCAAAATGGTAATTTCACAAGTCATAGGAGAATGGAAAACTAAGGAAAGGAGACTAATGGCATACCTAGAAATCGCTTAATATTTAGTAAAGAAATTTGAATGAATCTCTTTCACGCACATCCCTAGATTAGAAAATGAGCTCACAGATTCCTTAGCCACGCTAGCCTCGATCATCCAAAGACCCATCGGGCAAAATACCAAGACCTTCTTCATCGAAAAGCTGGCAGTACCCGCCCACGAGGTAGCATGGACCGTCAAGAGAGAATTATCCGTCCTCCCCACAAGTACAGGACCTAAAGAAGCAATCACCTCGAAAAAGCACGTCAAGAAAGAAATCGAAGTTGTTATGCTCATATTTAAAAAATCACTGATCGACGATGGACAATCGTGGTATTTCAACATCTGGAACTTCTTGAAACATCAACACGTCCCTCCATATGCCACGAAGATCGAACAAAAGACTATAAGGAACCGATGTGCCTGATTCTGCA
The DNA here is from genome assembly GCA_021018995.1 of Chloranthus sessilifolius. NCBI lineage: Eukaryota > Viridiplantae > Streptophyta > Magnoliopsida > Chloranthales > Chloranthaceae > Chloranthus > Chloranthus sessilifolius. Next base: position 87,273,951 of record CM037593.1, read on the forward strand.
TACTCGGCGAAACATTATACAAAGAAGCCTTCACTAAAGGAGTACTACTATGATGCGTCACGACTGTCAAAGGATAATACATCATCCGAGAAGCACACACCAGTGCTTATGGTGCCCACTCCGATATACAAAGACTCACCGATCAAGTTACACGATAAGGCTACTTCTGTCCGACAGTGATCAGAGATTGTCATCTCTACGTCCAATCCTACAAGCAATGCCAAGAACACGCCGCACTCATCAAAGCTCCATCAGTTACATTGAATACTATGACCTCGTCATGGCCGTTTTTTATGTGGGCCTTGATGTCATTGGACCTTTCACAGACATCGTTGGAACACTCACAAGCACGCGTTCATACTTACAGCGACCGAATACTATACCAAATGGGCAAAAGTTGAATCCTATGTCAGAATCACCGCTTCAACACTCGTAAGGTTTATCATTCGAAATATCATCACCAAGTTTGGATTACCCAGGATGTTTGTCACTAACAATGGACTACAGTTCATCGCGGAGAAGACGAAGAAGGTATGCAAGAAGTACGACATCGATCTATGCCACTCATCACTGTTCTACCCTCAAGGCAATGGACAGGCAGAAGCTATGAACAAAATGTTGATTTGAATCTTAAAATGCATAGTAGAAATGATCAATGGATCTGACTAGCCTGAACAACTTCCAGAAGCACTCTGGGCCTTTAGGACCTCTATTCGTACGACCACTGGCCAAACTCCCTACCTCCTTACCTATAGGATGGAGGCAGTCCTACCATATGAGATATAGGTACCATCCTTATGGATTCAACTCGATGATGAGCTACCCTTAGACGAGAGAAGAATTGCCCTACTCACGCAGCTAAAGCAGCTCAATGAAATATGTCTAAGGGTAGCTGATCACGCTCAGGTATATCAGAGGAGAGTGGCCAAGGCTTACGATAAGAAAGTCCTTGAATGAACCTTTAACATTGGAGAATTAGTCTTGAAGAAAATCATGCCTTCCAAGCACGCCCACTTGAAAGGAAAATTGAAACCAAACTGGGAAGGCCCTTATGTCATAACAGTCACATACCCTGGAAATGCCTACAAACTGGTAAACCGAGACGGGGAAGAACTCCCTAGCCCTTGGAATACCTTAGTAAATATTACCCTTAGCCCTGTGATCATCACATCCCATGGTTAAATACTTATACTTTTTACCCTCGTAATCGTCACGACCCATTCATTAGTTTTACGCCTTCAAGTCTTAGAACATCCTTAGGACCTCCCATTTATCGCCCACCTTTTCTCACTCAGGCAATTTGATTAAAGGACTAGTGACTCATCTAACCGCTTTCAAAAGCATAAGCAACTTTTGATCCTCATTTCCCTTCCCTCTCCATTGGAGGAGACGTTAGAGCAAAAAAAAAATGAAGATGTCAGGTTCAATCAAAACTCATTATTCTTACGCTAGAAAGATGCTTTCAAGAATACATACATAAAAAATTTTAAGTGAGAGCATTACGACGAATGAACAAGTCAATGAGCTCAGGGAAGCATAAGCAGACTATGAGGACATCCCTGGTAACGTTACTAGAAGTGTATAAGCAAGCTGCGAGGTCATCCCTGATATCCCCATACTACTAGATGGCTTCATAAGGTGGCGGGAGGAGGACAACTTCCTGTTAACCATAGAATGTGAGATTTTGATGGTACTCAAATATGATGAAGAGCTCGATCATGGCACCCTGTATCCCTCTGAGAAAAAGACTGTTACTTATCCCTTTTGGGAAGCATTAGATACAAACTATTCCTCGCATCACTGAGCCTTCCTCCCTTCTATTTTTTTATTTCAGACAATAAATCAGAAGCCTTACAGGATGTTCCTAGAAATGAAACTGAAAACTGATGAATGATGACTGATACAATCACCTACTATACCTACCATACTTTTTCCTAATAACCACGGGATAGGATGACCACCACCCTAGAATAGATCCCCGTATACAACTGACCTAATCAAAGAGGCCTCCCCGGTTTGATGACAATACCGATCAACTTTTTTTCAAAACTAACTCACCAAATACCCAAGACTGCTTATAGACCCAAAGTGCTCATCTCGAAACCTAGAAAAGCTCCATTGCATCTTTACGCTAGGGTATTTTTTTAGATTAGAAGAAGAATCATATCAAAAGCGCCGGCTTGTTCATAAAGAAAATGAGGAATGACAAAGTTACCATCCAGAAAGTGCTACCGAAGATATCATATTGCCAATCCTACCACGCTCCTACATTGGGGCATTTTTTATTTTTATTATTTTTACTATTATTTCTATCTTAGCTATTTGTTTACCCTGTTGCATTGTTGTCAATTCAAAAAGAAAAGAAAAGAAAAGAAAAAGAAAAAAGTAAAAAAAGAGCACATATCCATCTTTTGCTACCAGACTCCGGTCTAAGACACTTATCTCTTTGACGACTAGCAAGGGGGAGAATAAAAACTACTGACAACATTACTCTCACATGTGCAGATATGAAGCAACCTTCAACCATCACTGGGCTAGCTCAGGAAGCATTCAAGTCCTAATGATGCTTAATGGCGCTAAAGTAACTAAAAAGCAAGAGTAGAAGCAAGAGGTAACTAAAAGAAAAGGAGCCAATCAGGTACATCTAAACCAAAAATCTCTCTATATATCTCAAAATCTTTTCATTTATTTTTACACTTATCACCGGGGGCATCCCCCCATATATACAATACACACATACAATGAATGCAAAATAAACACACACACACACCCCTACTCCCTACGCTATCGCTGGGATGGACGAGCACCGTTGTCCTCGATATCATCAGCTTGGAGGTCCATAGACTGGTCCTCTGAAAACATAATCTCAGCACCTAGATTCCTTAGAACCTCTAGACGATGAGGCCTCGCCACAGAACCCCCCTCACTCGCCTTGCTAACAGATCGCCTCGATCGCAGATGAGGAGGATACCTCACAAGAACCTCATGAACAATAGAATCCTCACGAGCATCACCCCTGACACGATCATGGGACATGTGACGAGACTGCCTGGTTGAGGAACTCGTAGCCCTCGACTCTGACCCACCAAGCTGACGAGCCAGCCTATGTATCCCTCGCTCACTCCTCATCAGACGATACTACAACCCATTTAGGGAAGCCTGCATCTCTACCTACATCGTCAGATGTGCTGCCTCCAACGCCTCAATCTAAGTCCTCTGTGCCACCATCACCTTAACAAGTAGGTCCTCGTAACTTGACATCTCACCAAGAATTCGTCACACCTCAAGAGTGGTGCGCGCTTGCGCCGCCTCTAGACGCGCCTCCTCAAGCTGACGAAACTGCATAACCACACCAAGTCAAAGGAAAACTAATATATACATGAAAAAAATAAAAAAACTTTGAAAAGAAGAGAACCATACCAGATCCAGTCTCTCCCCCAGGAGTCGCCCAACCATCTCAGTGGTCACTGGATCAGTAGGAGGCACGAAAGGAACAAACTTAGGCGACTGTAACAAGAACAAACAAATACATTAAAAAAATACTATAACAACAAATAAACCACTAACACAATAACTAAAACATACCTGGGTAGGGATAGGAACAGACTCCTGAGGGGGAGCCTCGAGAGCGGAGTCTGGAACAGCCTGCACGAAGAACCAAACAAATCAACACAAGACATGTTAGAATAAAATAAAGTTGAAATAACCTAAATAGAATTATACCACACCAGAAATTATACCTGACTCTCCGTGCGTAGAGAGGCAACAGTTGCCTCCCTCATCTTAAGATCCTCAGCAACCCGACACTGAAATGCAATATAATGATAGTAAACTATTAAGAAAGCAAAATAACGACACCCGACGAACTAATGTAATGACACAAATAAGACAAGATTGAATGGAACTTACCCAATAATCTAGCTCGGCCCGAAGCTGAGCCATCGATGGATCCTCCCAATTGGAGGAAGTAACTGAAGATGGATCAAATGTCAAAACGGAACCTCCGGCAGCGAGCTCGGCTCACAATACTAACAATGCTAAATTATATTTATAAAGACACCTACCAATCGATTAATCTCAGATGGTAAGCTAGCCTCCACCTCTCGGCCAGCTTGCTACTGATCGCCTAACAACTCTATCATTACCGCCTGACGAGCAACCCTCACCCTCTATCCTAGAACGAAGAGCTCGAAAAATTGAAGAGAACGAAGGAAATGACGCCCAAAACGGATGGCCGGATAGCAAAATATCACGAAAGCATGAAAATTAGAGCACAAAGAAATAAGGAAACAGAGAATCAAAGACTAACAAGGATCGCGTGACGAAAATGAAAAGTTTTAAACTATTTATAAGACACATCAAAATCGCACGCATAAATTTGGGCGCTCAGACCAATCAAACAGCACTCTCCCCGCGCTTAATTCGGATCACACAACCGGTCCTGAGCGCGTAACGTACTTGTTGCCCGCTCAAACCAACCCGACCATCTGGTTGTGCGCAACCTAATAAGCGAGTAATTGCTTTAAGCGTCCAGACAGTGCCGCGCGAATGCTTATGGTCACCCATACAGTGACCAGCCACCGCCCTAATCACGCTCCTGGTACCATGCGTTTAACTTGGTCAAATGATCGAAAACTGGCGCTTAATGACATTCTGACGCTCTGAATGTGCGTCCACCCTCTGGCGCGCAATTAATTTATGCGCTCGGAGTGAAGGGCGCAATTCCCTAGTAACATAAAAAAAATAAATGCCCAGGACAGCACATTCACAGACCTAAATTAGGAGACTTCCGACACCGATTGACAACCTAAACTACGCCCTTCTTAAGGCGAATCGTTTATACACTCTGACTAAAACCAAACCAAACCGAAAATGAACAAAAATGCCCCCCAACATCACCTACACACTCCAACTAAGACCTAGACTCTTCAAAAAAAAAAAACCAAAAAAGTGCCCCCATCATTCATTCACTTGAACCTAAACTAAACTAAACCATAAACTGCCCCCAGAACACCCCATATCAAAATAAAGGAATAAGATCAGACCAAATTTAAATAAATAAGCATCACACTCAAAACAAGTCGAAGTAAGCTACCAAATAAACCAAAATTTACTAAATAGAAATTACCACAAATAAATTAAAATCATAATCTCTTCATAAAAAAAATAATAATTACAAAACACACCAAGGGCATACCCTCTGAATATACAACTGAAAACAAGAAACTTAAAATCCGCATGTTCAGGCAATGCCCGAATCCAGATTTATTCGGGAAACCACCTTTCTCTCCTCCATCTCTTGCCTTAGCATGGCAGGAATTCGACTGTTACCTTGCATTCCCAATCCTGTCCACTCTCAATAATCCACTCAATAAACACACCTCTTCGGGTCCAACACCAGGGATACAAAATAGAAAGGAAGAAAAGACATTAATGAACAAAAATGCCCTAGTTCACAAACAAAAAAATGCCCCAAAACTTTTAATCCTAAGCTTGAAAAAATAATCAGATTAAAAACAACAAGAACTCAAAACTTTTAGCTCACACATTTATAAACTATACCTCCTGAATTACCAAATGACAAGTGTCACACCCTTAAACCCTTCCAATCTAATTATATCCAAACCCAAACACATACCCCCTCTGAAAAACTACAATCCGTGACAAGCCTAGATGAACCAATAGTCACATGACACTCACCCCTAGGAAGTAAAAATCCCCCCAAGCCTAGATAAACCAATAGGATTAAAACACCCAACAACCACCTAGAACTTTTGAAAACTCACACCTTTTTAACAAGTACCATCTCAAATCAAACCTAAGACCAAAACAAAAATTCCTAAACTTTCAATAAAAAAAAAAACTCTCTTAAAAATGAGACCCTGACTTGTTTGGGACCCCACCAAAAAAAATGCCACCAACAAACCCAATAGAACCAAGTAAACCCTCTAGAAAAAACTCAATAAAACAAACTATTTCAGGATAAATCCTGAATAAATCTGGGATGAATCCTAAAACTCCAAGCTCAGTCAAATCCTAAAATAAGTCAAACAAATAAGATAAATCCAACTAATCTGCTAATAAGTTTAAACGAATAAACAAGCACGACAAAACAAAAATGCCTCTTTATTTATAACTCGAAAGTTTTACAAATATCATCGGAGGCATACCTCCTGAATTTACAACCCAAAACGAAAACCTAAAACTTTAACCTACAACCTAAAATTAAGACTAGGTTCAAAACTGAGACGAAACAAGAAGTAGATTCCGCTCTGAGCATCCAATCGGAGACTTCAGGGAGAGTTGGTTGGAAAACACATCCCTCCACTTTTTACTCCTTCTCTTTCACTATCTTCACCGCCTCCACCCCTGCCTCTTTAATGTTGCCTTCATTGCTCCCTAAAAAGGACCAATGTGAAGACAAGCGCCCTCATTCCCAATATCGCCCACTCTCAGGATAATGCATTCCACGAGCATCACCTCGGGACAAAGATCATGCAAAATAATAAATATAGGAAGAAACGACATCCCAATCAGACGATTAGATCGCCCAATATCACTAAAACACAAATTATAAAACACAAGATATCCAGAAAAAGGTCAAAACTCGAGACTAAACCAGAGAATGAAAAGCAAACGAAAGCTCCCTTGCTTATATAGAGTACAGACTCAATCACGCGCCAGAGCGTAGACATTTAATCTAATCACGCATCACACATGATGCACATAATCCAAAACACGCGCTATGACACAAGCGCGTAAATAAGCCATTGCCCATGCCAACCGTGCGACGCTCCGATCATGTGCACTCCATGAATAGTGCAAATCCAATCAAACGACATGCTACCACCGCGCGACATGAAAGGTCACCCATACACTGAGCTGGCGATGCCTCGATCACGCACAATGGTTATAGTGCATAATACAATCACACGCTTACTTTCATGCGCGTAAATGACCCCTCAAGCCAAAGATCGCACACCTAAAAATAGGCGTGTAATCATTTTAAGCAACCCAAAAATAGGCGTGCAATTCTTGATCTTGTATCACACTTTGATCAAAATTCTTCTGTCCCATCGCGTAGCCTCATAGGCTGTTCCCACAGAAAAGAAAGACCTACACACTCGTCCCATCGCGTGCCCTCACATGAGAAGGGAGCATCGACAACACCCATCCCCATCGTGATAACATGTACACAGATGATATCACCTTAATATCCAATCCCATCATAATAAATTGACCATACTCTCATGTCCCATCGCGAGAAGTCGAAAACAAATCTCCCGAATATGCAAGCACGCCACCGCTAACTACACTCAATCGACATCCGATCGCGAACATCACTACCTGAAAATGAAAAGCTCAGACAACACATACCACACCATATGAAAAAAAGAGGGAAAGCTTGATCATAACCTATCACTAAGGCAAAGAGCTCTCTCTCTCCCGAATTAACCCCCACGTCCCGCCAGGACTCACCCAGCACGCAGCCAAAGAAAGGGAGAATCCCTAGTTCCCATCACAACATCATTTCTTCCGAGACATCACATCACGACCACCAAGCCCTACGACAGCAAACCTGAAGAGAAGAAATCTCCAAAGTCCCATCACGACACTACAGTGCCACTAGACCATACAAGCTACGCACAATTCAGGTAAGTATTACCCCTAGGTAAGTACTACCCACTTTTTTATTTTACTCGATATTCCTTATAAATATAGCTAGCTATAATTAAGTCAAATGTTTTCAAAACCCGTCTCTCTCGACTCGTGAATCATTGTAGTCCTTCCATAAGAGACAATCATCAGTACTCGCCGAGAAGGTTAAACAAAGTATCCGACATGCCAAGTGTCGTATTGACAACCACAATAACGGTCAAGTTCACAAATCTCGTACCGGTGGATCTACTCAGCGACGTCTCCGAAGCCTACTCAGCGACGTCTCCGAAGCCACATTTTTTACCATTTTACCATCGAGTTGATCTTAAGTTAAAATCTCTAAAATTTTAAAATTTTAAAACTCCCAAATTTTCAAAATCCCCTACTACCAAAAGACAAAAAAATAAAAAAAGAAAGAGAAGAAAAGAAGAACAAAGCAATAAGATAAATAGACCCGACTCACCTTTCTTTAAATACAAAAAAAAAAATTGATTAACCGCCCCATCACCCGCGCATAATAAATTATACTTAAATCAGACCTTTAACTCCTAAGACCCCTAAACTCGCAATCAAGCGCATATTCCACTATGCAGAATTGGATCAAGCACACACTCTACTGTGCAGAATCTTTTGTTCAGACACATTAGGATTAGAATTTCCAACTTAGAGGCCGACTCCAGATGAATCAAGCGCACGCACCACTGCGCATAATTCAATTGAGCACAACTCACAGGACCCCCACCTCAATTACTAGCCCAAACCAGCCATTTCCCTGGAAAATTGAATATTGAGTATATTTAATCTAAGAACTTACAAACACTTATTGCAAAAGGAACGCCTGACGAGCATTGGTATGAGCAATGATGCGCCCGATTTGACATGACATGCAAAAGCCTTCGATATTACATGATACTTCATTTTATTATTATCGGTCCCTGGACCTTGTTTTAGACATTTGATTGATGCTTCGGTACCTCAATTGCATAAAATCCCTCTGTTAGCCTGCGCCATGCGGCGGGATGCACCATGCACCCACAGACCTGGAACGTGCCCTTCGACAGCTACCATTTGCCCTTCAAATGCTCCATTTTAGCTTGCGCTAATAGATAAGAAAGCCAAACAAGTCATATCAGCATCTCCAATTCACATTTGTGATTTCCCAAGAGAAACGAGAAGACACCTCGAATGAGGGGTGTCTACTTCTTCGATGCATTCTTACTTCGTAAGAGCGCGCCAAAGAGGGGCATCTGTAGACACCCCCATTTTGCCCTCTCGGAATATATAAATTTGTTCAGTCAACCTTTGACCTCATAACCCTTATATGGGACCATATGCGAAAATAATAGTATATGGTTGGACACAGGCTGGAACAATAGTTCTGTGGCTCAAGCCCCATACCTCCGACATGGGAACCATGCACTGAAATAATAGTACATGGTTGAACACAGGCTGAAACAATAGCTCTGTGGCTCAGATCTCGACGTAGGGAGACTGCATACTGAAATAATAGTATATAGTCAGAATGCAGACTGAAATAATAGTCTAGCATTTCAAATCCCTTTTGCCCTCATATTGGGACCATATGCTGAAACAATAGTATATAGCTGAACACAGGCTGAAATAATAGTTCTATGGCTCAGGCCCCATACCCCCAACGTGGGAACCATGCACTAAAACAATAGTACATGGCTAAACACAGGCTGAAATAATAGCTTTGTGGATCATATCCCAACGTAGGGAGACTATATACTGAAATAATAGTATATAGTCAGAATGCAGGCTGAAACAATAGCCCAACATTTCAGACCTGACCCGGACCTGGACAACCCTGAATTATGCACCTAAAACCAAGCGCTCAATTTGATTACATGCCAAATCAGAATCGCGTAATTAGTCCCTTCTCAGACTAGACTTCCTTTCCCCAGACCACCTCGAGACTCGATCACGCATTTCACATGGAGTGCGCGATCGGATTGAGCGCCCCACCACTGGCGTGTAATTGGACTATGCCCGACCTAGTCTTACCATCCTTTACCCCTAAGTTTCCTCAATTAAATGCTTTGAGAGTGATGCTTAATTTGATTACACACTCCAAAATGGGAGCGCAATTAGTTCTAACGCTATTAGGACTAGGAAACTTGCTGAGCAAGTCAGCCGGTCGCTCACTGAGTCGGTGACTGACTCAAAGTGATTAAGCGTCGGGAGACCGGCGTGCAATTCAATTAAATGCCTAAAATAGGGAGTTTAATTACAGAAAAACTTGTAAAATATTTTTTTCTAATTCACCCCGAAAGTGGCTGGAAATTTTTGAGAGAACGGATTTTTTTGGGATTCCGAGACTAGAGAACTCCGAGGACAAACCCATAGAGCAACCTACCCATGATTTCAGGATTCAAGCTTTGAATCTTTGAGATTTATCTCCGCAGCCCCGATCCTAGGTAAAAATCTTAGTTTTAGACTTAGGATTTTCTCTTAGTTTTAATTATTAGTTTTAATTTCCAGTTCGAGACCGTAGCACCCTTTCTAGACCGCAAATTTTATATCTGGTTATAGATCTCCGAATTTAGAACCAATCCTTAATCTCGCGGCCTAATTCACCGATTTTTAAGACTAAATTTAGTTCTAAAATCTCAATTTCCAGCCCTATCATTAATTTCTGGTTCTAATCCTTGGATTCTAGAACCAGTCTTTAATCATACGGTCTAATTTTTTTATTTTAGACTCGAATTCAGTCCTAAAAATTTAAGTTTTATTTTTAATTTCTTACTTTAATATTTCTAAAAATCCAAAATATTAATTTTCGTTTCTATAATTCTAGTTCATAATTTAATTCATGCATAATACTTCGAAATCGACTCTGAAAAATTCAAAAGTACTATTTTATAATCCTGAAGCCAATTTATATTTAAATCTTAGCCATCCAATTTTCCCAAGGGAGGTTACAAAGGGTACTTAGGAATGAGGCCAATCCTCCTTAGCATAGCAGGCCCATCCGCCCTTTTTTTTAGAATTTTAGAAATAATTAATCGCTTTAGTTAGTTTTATTTCGATATAATTGATTATTTACGTTAATTAGGCTTTAATATAATTACTTAATTGCTTTAATTAGATTTTTTTTATTCCAGTTGATTAATTGCTTTAATAAGAATTTTAGGAAATTTAATTTATTCATGATTAAATAGATTTTGCAATAATTAATTCATTGATTATTGACTCTAGTAAAAATCAGTTCCTTTATTTCGATTAGTATTTTAGTAAAAGTTAATTCATCGCCTTAATTAGAGTTTAGTAAACAAAAATCAGTCTTTTATTTCAATTAGAATTCTAGTCAAATTATTATATCTGTTTCAGTTAGAATTTAAGTAAAATCATTATACTTACTTTAATTATAATTGCAGTACGATTAGTATGCTTGCTTTGGTTAGAATAGGAGACTGATGTTAATTAGGTTTCTAATAAGATTAGGACACTAAATTAATTAGACTTCTGATAAACTTAGGAAACTAAAATTAATTAGACTCTTGATAGAATTAGAATACTAAATTAAATAAATCATAGTAAATTTCCACATAACTAAACTCACAAGAGAATTGGGAAGTCTAAATTGATTAGATCTACAATAATACTAGGGGAAGAAAAGGAAAATTAAACTATCTAAATTATAAGAAAAGACATAGCTGTTAACGTTCGCAGGCGGACGATTCAGTAAAGAAGTAACCCACACCCGCTCTAAAGCGTGATCATTGGCGTGTTGTAGCATCGTTTAATATCTGCAGCTGACGATCGTAACAAACTAGGAACCTTCCTAGAAAACACTTTATTCCTAACCTTCCAAATGCCGCATCGCTAGAGTCCACTTGGACAAAATTGGAGCCACTGATTCAACGGGGACCAAGAGGAACCAAAAAAAAGTGCGCACCAACAGAGGGTTAAGGCTGGTCAATGCCCCAGCAACGACCCCATTGTTCCTAATCTCACCCTCTTCATATTGCTGGTCGACATAGTGTGCAGTGAGGGCGGGATTCTCTTGGTGGTGTTGTATGGACTGGGTGGGAATGGCATGAGTGGGGCTTGGGTGAGTTCATTGGCGGTGGGGGAAGGTTTGTTGGGTGATGGGATGAGTGGAAGTTAGATTTTGGAGTGGGGCCTAATGAGGCCATTGAGCATGGGGGAAGGTTTGAAGCTGACTTTGGGATGTAGGGACATGGGTAAATTGGGGTTGATATAAGGCATGGGGTTGATTGGGGTATGAGGGTTGCGAATGGATAAAATTTCATAGAAATTGGGAAGGGTATGGGTGTCAGGCTCCAAGATTAGGCCGGGCTTGGGTTTGGACCATGAAGCCATGTGAGGGTCGGCCACAAGGCCTTGGTCATGGTAGGTTTGGGCCATTAGCAATTGATGGGTTTGACCCATTGGGCTTTGATGGGTCTGGGCCATGGGCCCTTGATAGGTATGGGCTATGAGGTTTTGGGCCATTGGACCTTAAGACATGTGGGGAATGGAGGTTTGGGCCATGGGGCCATGGGGCCATGGGGCATGTGGGAAATGGGGGTTTGGGTCATGGGGCCTTGAGACAAGTGGGGAATGGAGGTTTGGATGGTGTGGATTATGGGGGTTTGATGGGGGTCATGGGGAATGAGGCATGGAGGCTTGCTAGTGTCTCAGATGGATTCATGGGTGTGTGGTATGGATGAGAGGGGATGTGTTGGAAGACCTTTCACCTATTGTAGGCTTGGACCATTTCTTCCATTATGGCCATGGAAAGGGGGTCAGATGGAGATGGGTTATTTGAGGTTTTGAGGGGCATGGATGGGGTGGATGTGGAGGGTAAATTGGGTAGGAAATGGGATACGGGGTGGATCGGAGGGATGAGGTGGGGCATTAGAAAAGGGGGATGGGTTGGGAATGCATGAGGATGATGACGGGTAAGGTGTGGGTGTTTGGGAAAAACTAGGCATGACCCCGATAAAAATGAGCATGACTCGGGTAGATGGGGGGATTTGTGAGGGGTTGGATAGGGTGGAGGTGACATACGTGAATGAGGGTGGATTGGGCCTATATGGGCAAGATGGAGAACGGGGCATGGATGTGGATGTGGGAAGATGGGTTGGGTTTGTCATGGATGGGGATGAGAAATGTGTCAGATTTGGCATGGATATGCGAGGGGGTATGGGCATGGTTTGTGAGAAAGATGGGGAATGGGGTGGTTGATTTTGGATATTTTAGGAAGTCGTGTTTGGAAAAATGAGGGCACCAAAGGAGCCGGTAATTGTGAAGGGGGATAGGGTGATGGGGATAGTGGTGAAAATTTCTCCCGAATGGGAATGGGTCGGTGAATGTGGTGGGGATGAATCGAGATCGGCATAAGCCGGGTCCACTACCCACGACATCGTTTGTTGGAGGGTTGGGTACGGGTGCCTTGGATAAGGCCCAAAAAATTTCCTCCTCCTTCCCCTACGGGATGATGGAGGGTAAGATAATATTGTTATGCCAACACCATAAAGACTCTAGTTTTTAGGTTTTTTAATTTTTAATTTTTTAAAATTTTTATAAGTGAAAACAAAGGTTTCGAGGCCTTGGATTTCCCTTCTTGGGTGGCTTTCATACCCTAATTTAGGACCTGTAACGACGATTTCGAAGCACTTCAGAAGAATCAAAGGAAGACCTTTGGTCTATTGAAGGCACCAAAATCGATGCGAACAACCTGATCCCCTGAAATGAGTCAAAGAGAAGTCACCTTCTTTTTACTGGCGGGGGCGTATTCAGTGTCGGAGATGGCGGGGCCCAAACAAAGGCACTAAGACACTAATTGGGGGGCCCGAGATGTGGAAAAGGCCATAGATTCGAGTTGCTTCTACCAAAAATAGGCTTGGCACAACTAATACATGCGCCAGGTCAAAATTTTCACTATTTTAAGCTGGCGCAACTATTAGTTGCGCCAAGGTAAAACTGGCCTAATTTAATTAGTTGCGCCAGTGTTAATTCTGGGATTTTTGCACTGGCGCAACTATTACTTGTGCCAGGCTAAAATTAAGCTCCAGATTTCTAGACAGCATCAAACAGCAACCCAAAATGAGTCTCTTTTTGGTTATTTGTGAAAGTTGGGCTTTCGGGGACTGACTGATTTGTTTAGTGAATCGTTCTCTCCTCACCGAACCTAAGGGTTTGAGTCCGGTATAACTTGCTAGAATGCTCCCCAAAGGGTTTTAAGCTTGTAGGAATAGGTGACCCACCCGATATACCTTCGGCACAAGCACCTTCTCAGATACTAGATGGGCTGGGACTTTTCTGGATCATCACCACTAGGGGCTACCGCGATACTAAGACCCGGGTGGTTGTATGTGTGCCTAATAACCCAACCCTTTAAAAATCTACCCCGTAAAAAAAAACAAATTGATTAACTCCCCTTTCTTGGTTCAATTTTATTTTTTTTCAAAAATAAATTTTTTTTATGGAAGTTTTCTTAAGTCCAAAAATCAGGGGTGATGATCCTGTGCCGCCACTATGGGCCGACGTCCACTGTTAGGATATGATTGCACAAGTAGGCCCGCCAATCGGCTAAGGCACTTTAAATGACAGAAAAGTAAAGAAATTAAATGATAATACACAAGTAGACCCGCCGATCGACTAAGGTGCTTAAAATGAGGAAATCGTAAAGAAATTGAATGACGGTGCGCAAGTAGGCCCGCCAAACGACTAAGGCTCGTAAATGACGTAAAAGTACGGGTAAGGAAAATAATTTAATCGGAGGGGTGAAAAAATAAAATAAAAAAAAGCAATAAAAGGTTAGTAAAATAAACAATGAAGAGGCCAAGTTCAAGGGGAAGCTTTACTAGCTAATCCCCAACAGAGTCGCCATCTGTGCAACCGTGGGATTTTTGACGATCTCGTCACGACGATACGCTTGCTAATAAAAATATAGAGTCGCTACCAAGAGCTTTTGGTGTCCTGAGAAACCTAGATCTTTTTTATACGCACCAAAGTGCCACAAATATGACTCTGAATTCGATCTACGCCAAAGGGTCTTTGGTAGGGGCTTCGGTTATTGATTGGAAAGGTGTTAGGCACCCAATCAACCTGCTTAATGCGGTCTCTACTTATGGCCCAAACAAAAATAATATAAAAGAAAAGAAAAAAGCTTCCTCTTACCCAAAGGGGCTTAAAATCCTATTTTTGCCCATATGTTCCTATTGAAAATTCGACGGCATAATGGCACAAATGGGAGGATGGAGGAATGATCGAGAACGTAGAGGAATAGAGGGGAGAGCCGGAGCTCTCGGGCCCTTGTTGCACCGTTCAGGAGCCTTGCGTTGGCTTGCTTTGATGAGCTTTTGAAGGTTTGAATGGTGGAAAATGGGGTTCTAACTCCTATGGCTTGCTAGCTAAGAGGTAGAATGAGGAGTCTAGGGGGTAGCACACACCTAGATTAAAAGTTTTGGATGCAAGATTGAGCTTGAAATAAGGTTGAGAGATTCTAGAATTTTATGTGAAAATGGGGCACAAAAGGGAGGAAGAACTTCTCACTTTGAGCTCTCTCTCCCAACCCTTAATCGAAGGGGAGGGGGGTTCTATTTATAAGAAAAGGGGTGGGTTAGGAGGCTACTTAGAGGCTAAGCAAGATTAGGAATTAGGTAATCTAGCATCTAAGGTTTCCTAGAGTTTTTGGAGCCTTAAAACATGTGAAGAGGTGGTCCAATGGTGGATGATAGGGTGAGGCTTTAAACCACTTAAGGGGTTGCAAATATGGTATACAAGGGTGCAACAGAACTAGCAAAACACACTCAAAAGGTCAAGGTGGTCAAAAAGTCAAACCCTAGTCTCAATTTTTGAGGCAAAAATCAGAGGTTACTGTTCATATACCCCCTGGCGCAACTATTAGTTGCGCCAGGCATATGCACAATAAAATAGTGCATGCACAGTCCCTAGAAGTTGGCTCACTGAGGTGGGGTCCACACTTTGAACTAGTGCAACTATTAGTTGCGCCAAATCTCTAAGGGGGCTTTCATGAAATTACTATTTTGCCCCTCAAGTTCGGACCGCCATATCTTTGCGTAAACAGCTCTGATTGGGGTGATTCTTAGCCTGTTGGAAAGCTGAGGACTGGTACTTTTTAATGGTATGAGATCCGAATGTAGTAGAAGGTCATAGCTAGTCCCGATGCACCACTCTTTATCCATGGCTCGGGAAGGCTAGGTTTAGATCCGGAATGGGTTCTAGGGGTCGAGATTGGTCTCTAAGGGTTCGAGAAAGTTCCTACGGAATCTAGGGTGACTCCTAAGGGTTTGGAAGGGTTTTATATATGCCATCAAAAGCTCGGAGATGCGTCTCTCTCAGAATGTGTTTTGATCGAGCCTTAAGCCAAATTTGGGTGTCTACAACATCAATAACGATTCGAATTCGAAGTTCAAGATCATGTAAATGCGAAACTCAATAGAATCGAAAGATAATTGTCTATCTCATTTTCAATTTCTCATGCAATCTTAGCAGTTTTCAAACTTTCAAATCATTTGAATACAATTGAAAACCATTCAAAGCATTTAAATATATCAATGCATCTACAAATCAAAATTTAGCATGTAAATGGACATAGAATTTTCCCCACCGAAGTTTCGAAGTGGTATGCTTGTAATAATCCAAAGCCCTAAATGGCTGCTTCGATCCTCAATCTATAACACATTACGTTCATACACTATATGCCAATAACTAGGGAAGCAATTTTGTCAGAGTTCCCAAAATTGAAGTGGAATCGACAAGTTCGCACCAACCATGGTCATGTAGAGGTTGTCCGAACTTCCCCCTCAATTTTGACTTTTAAAATATTTGATTTATGAATTTATTAATTCACACAAGTTATAGGGATTGTTGTTTTATTTCCAATGCCATAAGAGTCACACCAATCGGAGTTCGGGGTCAAAAGTTATGACCAAAATAATGAGCAAGTGTTGGGCGGTGAATAGTAGCTCGCCGAGGCGAGGAGTTCATAATTCCATAGCTTGCCGTGGCAAGTTTGGACAGTACTGTTTTGCCCTAGATTTCTATATAGCACTCACCGCAGCAAGGTGTTCAGAAGGCAGCTTGCCGCAGTGAGGTACAGACTCACTGCGGCGAGACTGATAGAGCTCGCGTTCCTTTGCTTACCTCAAAAATCAATAAAAACCCTTCCCAAACACATTGCTCAAGAGCTACACACTTTTTATATAATTAAACTACAAATCTTACCTCTTTAATTTGTGTATATGGAGTCTAAGTCGGTCAAATCGACGAAAATCGGTGTCGAAGCCCTCGTGATCTTTCGTAGGCTTGAAACCCCTCTCTTATTTCGATCGTAGAGGACGGAGATCGATTCCCCTCAATGTGCACAACAACTCAAAGGTTCTCTTGAGTGTAATAGGACGAACTATAGAGAGATCCATGGAGTTTTGGGTTTCAAATGCAAAAAGAGGTTTTGGGAAAATCATTCACTCTCGTGATCATAGCCGCGCCAAAGATCGGTGTTCTCTTGCGGGAATCTAAGAAGATTTTAGGAAATGGGGAGGGAGATTGAAAACACATCTAAGAAGGAAATGGGGATGAAAGCCCTTCTTCCTTATCTTCTCCTACTCTTCCTTTCCTCGCTCTCTTTGTAACCGAATGAAAAACCCATGGATGGGGTTTGCTTTTAAGTTGGAGGTGGTTTTAGTGTGAAGCCCATACACAAATATAGTGTGTTAGTTCATATAGGGTTGGTTATGTGTGAAGCCAACACACGAAGGTAAGGTGTTGGCTTACATCCAACGGTCCAAAATGTGTGGGGTCCTAAGTGTGTGACATATTCTATGCCAAACACATACACACACATGGTGTATAGGTGTCTGAAATTTCAGGACGTTACATCGTCCCCTCAAAGAAATTTTCGTCCTCGAAAATTCATGATTTTGCTTTTGAATTCTAAGACAATCGAATACTCATAACTATCTAGCAATTGTATCCCAATCAATAAATGCATGATTATATCTAAAAATTAATTTCATTAATTCACATGTTTGAAATCTTATACAATATATACCTAAGATTAATTGTTCCCTCTTCTTTCAAATCCACACATCATTCAAAAAGGCGCGGATAGACATCACTTTTATCAGACTTGCATTCCCAAGTTGCCTCTTCCGACAAGTGGTTCCGCCATCTGACGAGTACCAATGGGATCCGCATGGTTCGTAATACTTGCTCCTTCCGGTCAAAAGGAATTGCACTACTTTCTCCCTAACGATCAAATCCTCATAAATTTCAATCGGCTACTCACCGAAGATGTGGGCTGGGTCCTTCACGTACTTTCTTAGCATGGATACGTGAAACACATTGTGTATCCTTGAGAGTTGCAGGGGTAGAGCAATCCGGTAGGCACCCTCACCAACCCGACCCAAAATGTCAAATGGTCCTACATAGTGTATGCTTAATTTTCCTCGCTTCTCGATATGCATCACACCTTTCATAGGTGAAATTTTGATGAACACACGATCTCCAACCTGAAATTCTACACTTGTCCTTTTTAGATCGGCATAACTTTTCTGCCAGCTTTGTGCGATCTTTAACCTTTCGAGGATCCATCGCACAACTTCGATGACATCTTCAAAAACTTCTAGACTCAAAATAAATTTTTACCCTGCTTCTTCCGAGTTGAGTGGAGATCAACTTCTTTGCCCATACAGCGCTTCATAAGGAGCCATACCAGTACTTGCCTGATAACTATTATTATATGCAAACTAGATCAAGGGTAAATGCTGATCCCATAACCCTCAAAAATCTAGCATACATGCTCGAGGCATGTCCTCAATAATTTGGTTCACCCTTTCGGTTTGTCCATCCGTCTGTCGGTGGAACATTGAACTGAAATCTAATCGTGAACCCAGGCTTTCTTGAAATCTCTGCCAAAATTGTGACATGTACAACGGGTCCTTATCTAACACAATATTCACAGGGATGCCATGTAATCGTACGATCTCTTTTAGGTACATTTCTGCAAGTCTTCTCGCCGTATATTTAGTGTTGTAAGGCAAGAAATGGGCTAGCTTTGTTAGCCTATCGATGACTACCCATATGGTATTATGTTCCTTCATTGTTCTCGGTAACCCCAAAATAAAATCCATGGAAATGGATTCTCATTTCCATTTCAATACTGGTAGAGGTTGTAATAATCCCGATGGATGTCGGTGATCCACTTTCACTTGTTGACACACCAAGTACTTTGAGACATACTGTGCAACCATGGGATTTTTGACGATCCCGTCGCGACGATGCGCTCTCTAACGAAAATATAGAGTCACCACCCGGAGCTTTCGGTGTCCTGGGAAACCTAGTTCTTTTTATGAGTACCGAAGTGCTAAAAATATGACTCTAAATCCGGTCCACACCAAAGGCTCTTGGGTAGGGGCTTCGGTTATCGATCGGGAAGGTGTTAGGCACCCGATCAACCCGCTTAACGTGGTCTCTACTAATGGCCAAAACTAAAATGAAGTAAAAGAAGGGAAAATGGTTTCCTCTTGCCCAAATGGGCCTTATATACTATTTATGCCCCTCTGTTCCTACCAAATATTTGGTGGCGTAACGGCACAAATGGGAGGATAAGAAATGCTAAAAAGAGATGGGAAAAGGAAGGGGAGAGTCGGAGCCATCGGGCCCTTGTAGCACCGTAGGAGAGACTTGCGTGGCTTACTTTGATAAGCTTTTGAAGGCTTTGTATGGTATGAAATGAGGCTCTAACTCTTAAGGCTTAAAGCTGAGAGGTAGAAGGGGAAGGTTAAAGGGTTACACACACCTAACTTAAAGGCTTTTAGTGAAATGCTAAGGTCTAATGAGGTTTTTTAAAATCTGAAATTTGTATGGGAAGTGTGCACCAATGGGAGAAAGATCTTCTCACTTTAAGCTCTTTCTCTCTTAGGCCAAAATTCTTAACCCTTAAACCAAGGGGTGGGGGTCTCTATTTATAGGAAATGGGTGGGCTAGGAGGCCACTTAAGTGCTAATTGGTGTTAACAATTAGGTAATCTCAAGTCTAAGGTTTTCTAGGGTTTTTGGAGCCTTGAAATATATGAGAAGGTCCTCCAATGGTGGATGATGGGGTGAGGCCTTAAGCCACTTGAAGGGTTGCAAATAAGTAGTGAATGGGTGCAATAGAACTATCAAAATACACCCTAAGGGTCAAGGTGGTCAACAAGTCAAACCCCAGACACAAATTTTGGGGTAAAACCCAGAGGTTACTATTCATTTGCTTGGCGCAACTAATAGTTGTGCTAGGCAAATGTATAGTAAAATAGTATTGAACAGTCCTTGGAAGTTGGCTCGCGAGGGTGGGGTCCACTTTTAAAACTGGTGCAACTATTAGTTACGCCAAGCTTAAATCATGGGAGAAGTGACCATAACTGGCGCAACTATTAGTTGCGCCAAATCCCTAGGGGGGCCCACCTATTTTTTACTCTTTTGCCCTCCGAGTTTGGACCGCCATATCTTTCGATGTACAACTCCGATTGGGGCGATTCTTAGACCGTCGGAAACCTGATGACTTCTACTTTTCAATGGTATGAGATTTGATTATAGTAGAAGGTTGTAGCCTATCCCGATACACCCCTCCTCATCCATTGCTTGGTAAGGTTAGGTTTAGGTTCAGAACGGGTTCTAAGGGTTGAGATTATTTCTAAAGGTTCGGGGCAGGTTCCTAAGGGATTTAGGGTGATTCCTAAGGGTTTGGAAGGGTTCTTAAGGGTTCTAGAGTGGTTCCTAAAGGTTGCATACATGTCATAAAAAGCTCGAAAGTGCACTTTTCTTGAAATGTGTTTCAATCGGACCTTAGGCCAAATTTGGGTGTCTACCGATGCCTCTCTTTGATATCCGATCATGAATGATCGAATGCCAAAGAAAAGAGACATCTGAAGAGGCCCAAGGTATTACTGACGGGTCCACTACATTCAGAACAAACTTTAAACATTAGATGAGTAACATGGTAAGAAAATAAAAGCCCTGGATGCTAGGCTAAACATTCATTTCTCAAGGTAATCAGTTCCTAAGCGCTTAGCAACATTACTGGGCATAACCGAGGTGGAATGAGTTGCGAAAGCCCAATAGCTGGGAAAAATGTTTGCTTCTCGAGTTGCGAAGGGTCGTTAGTCAGGAAAAATGTCCGCTTCTCGAGATAGTTTGAACATGATTGATGCTCGAGATTAATTCTGAATACAACAACTTCGTAGGTAAGAGGGGTGATTGACCCACATTCAAAGATAGGCGGAAATAAAAAAAAGTGCAAGGCTCCATAGTTTGTATCCAATTGTACGAGGCATTTAATTGCCCCCTCTAACTGTTCGCAGGTGCCCCTGCTGAAAGCAGGGTTTGAGGTCTCTGGGCGAACCCATCGATCCTGAAGTTTATTTAGCATGACTGCCCGAGCAAAGTGAATAGATGTCACAACGCTTTTTGGGGAGGACGTGCCATTTTTGAAAGCATGCCCTAGATAAACATGTCCTAGAGTATCTAGCTTAAATTACCTTGAATAGATCCAACCGAACATTGGGGTGCCCTCCTAATGGGTCATCTAATCCTGGTCTCTGCTAACAATGATCATAAATATCAATTAGCTATGCATAATCATGCACCCATCAGGGACAATAAGAAACAACAAAGGCGATGGAAGCCCCGACCCGGACTAGCCTGGGTATAATTTACGGGGACAAACGACCATCATATGGATACCCAGACGCATGGCATACACTTTACAGGGATACCGCTGCTCATGCAGGTTTTAAGCCTACAGAAAATAATGGGGAAATGAATCCTTATGAATGCATGGTTGCACATAGTTTGATTGATACGTAATATCATTCTCAAGCGGTTGGTCTCAACCAACGAGTGACCTTTTCCAACAGAGAATCTAAAGCTTAAGAGACTTAAGTTCATGTGAATCCAAAATAGAGTGCTCATCGTAAAGATTTAGCAGTGGAGTTGACTCGGTCGAATCATTGACTCTTTGACCGGGACCAACACCGTTGCTCTTACCTTAAAGCAGGATCCAAAGATCCGAGGCGAACCTTAGACTCAGGACTTTAATATGGCACAACTGCATTGCTGATAAAATATTGACATTTTACCCCATTACGCATGTGCGTATCTGCGGGGGAATACAAATAAGTTGTAATGATTTTTCTATCATTTTATGTGATTTTTTTGTGATTTTTTTGGATTTTGAAACTATTATTTTATGTGATTTTTTGTGATTTTTTTTTGGATTTCAAAACTATTATTTTATGTGATTTTTTATGATTTTTTATGGATTTCGAAACTATTATTTATTATTATTATATTTTTGGATTTTATCTTATTATTTTTATGTGAAAGGTTTTAGCTTGTTATGTGGGGTTTTTATCATCATTTTTTTTTGGACTTTTCACATTTTCCTGTGTAGGACCAGGATGACGATCGATCTCGGCCCACTTTTATTCTAGCACGGCTTCCTGGGCAAGCCAAAGGAAGATTAAAATGTCATCTTGGGAGTGCGTGCATCTGTCGGGAGTGACAAAACAAAACAAAAAAGTGGGGGGGGGGTCCGGCTTTCCTACTTGGCCCATACCAGGCCCGAGACCCGGCCTAAGTGCTGGCGTAACTATTAGTTGCGCTAGGCCAATAGGGGCCTTGAAATTACTTGGCAAAACTAATAGTTGTGCCAAGCCAAAAGGGGCATTAAATTTACCTGGCACAACTATTAGTTGCTCTAGGCTTGGTTGGGGAGGAATTTAAACAGCCCAAGTTCGAGCTGTGGGGCATTATTTCAAAATTTTCTCCCCCCTTCCTCTTAAAACTGAAAACCGACCCCTCCTAGGGTTCCTTTACATTGCCTCTATGCGTGCCTCATTGCCGTTGTTTTACTTGTGTGGATCGATTGCTTGCTCGCGATAGATCAAAGACCCCCTTTTTTTTCAAAAGGTAACCATTTAACACCTATTTTCTTTGATTTTTCTTGGTTTTTCTTGTAAATATGATCATGATCTTGCATTTATAGATGAAAAATGGTTTATTTCCGTCGTGAGCATGTTGATTGATGATGCGTGAATGGTTTTCCATGAATGATGCCTTATTTTTGTGGTTTTATGGGTTTTATTAATGCATAATATATATATATATATACATATATATTTTATTGTTTTTTGTTTTTATTTGTGCCTAGAAAAAGGGGTGTTCTATTTTTGTTTTTATCTTGAATATCAAGCAAGGATATCATTTTGAAAACTAGTTAGGAAAAGGGAATTTTTATTATTTTTTTTTTTTTGAAAGGTTAATTAAAAAATGATTTTTGGTTCCTGTAGATATTGAAAATTGATTTAAGGAGAATACTTTTCCTTTTTTTGATTTTTTCTTACAATTAATTAAGGAAAAGGATTTTACCTTTGATTTTTTATTGTTTGAAAACTAAGGTATTGATTTATATATTTATATATTTTTTGGTTTTAGTTTTTTGTAAAAAGAAGGATTTTTTTTATTTTATGGACACAAAAGGGAGGATTTTTTTTAAAGAAAACCTTTTTTGATTTTATGAACCAAGAAGAAAAGGATTTTTTGTTTTTAACTTTTGTTTTTCTAAACATAAAAAACAGATCTTTTTGTTTATTTTTTTTATTTTAGAGGCATAAAGAAAGGATTCTTTTTTGTTTTTATGATTTTAGGAACATAAGATGATTTTTTTTTTGCTTTCCTATATAGAAGGACTTCTCTTTTTTTTTTTTAGTAGACAATAAGACTCCTTTTTTTGTTTTGTGTTTTTTTTTTCTTTTTTTCTAAAACCCCTTTTTTTCTAACATAAAGGAAGGGCTCTTTGGTTTTGATGATGATTTTTTATTTCAACTTGCTTTTATTTTGAAACATAGAAGAAAAGGGGAAAATTTTTATGTATTTTATATATTTTTCTTTTTTTTACTTCTTGTTTTTTTACTTTACCTTTTAAGGTAGAAAGGAAGGGATTTTTTTTAGCAATTTAAATCTAAAAAAAGATTTTTTTTTTGCTTGTGCATGTGTGCATCTTTATTTTCTGACAATGAACAAAAAGAGGGTGAGCACACTTACTTTCCCTTGATGTGTAGCATAAAAACCATTTTTTATCACTGATCTGCTATGATGTGATTGCCTTTTGTTGCCCCAGCATGTTGGGCGATGATGAGCATATTCCTGAGGAGGGACCCGAGATAGTATACGGCCCGCGGGGGGAGCAGTTCATTTGGGCAGAGCGGAGAGCGGGCCCATGGCTCGAAATGTCGAAATGTGGAATAGCAGGCAAGGTAAAAGAGAGGTTCAATTTATTTCCTTTGTGCGGCATTGCTTTACCTCCGTGATCTAATGTGCATTTCTTTGGATGTAGGACTTGCCCAATATTGTATTTTGCGGGGGGTGGCTCGACTTTCATGACTTCTACCTCTATGTCCCTCCCGTAGTGAAGGTCTTGCTGGCACAGGTGGGCTTTGGGGAGTTTCTGTCCTACCCTGCCATGAGGGCTGATATTGCCTATCTAAAGGCCTTGATCGAGCAGTTTCACCCTGAGACGATGACTTTCCATATGCCGTACGCCGCGATGGCCTTGACGCCCGTTGACTGGGCCATGATTACGGGTATCAGGATAGGAGGGATACTAATAGCCGACCTCGTGGTGCCGAGTAGAGAGGACATCATTCGATTGATTGGGGCCTATCCCCCTCGCGGGAAAACACATGGCACTGAGGTCAAGATGACCTGGTTGACCGCACTTTACACACCTGACAACTTAGTGGATTTGGGCCAGCCAGACAGGGTGCTCTATATCACGCCGGAGTGGGCGATCGTCTTAGCCCGCATCACTCTCCTGGTCCTGCTCGGTAAGACACTTTTCACCAATGCGAGTGGTGGCCGAGTCAGCCTAGCCTTGTTGAGTGTCATGGATAATTGGGCTGATGTCCATAGGTACGACTGGGGAGGGGCTGGGTACGCATGGCTGATGTATAACCTGGCTCGGGTAATGACCGGTGATTCCAAATCTGCTGTTGGTTTTTGGGCCGCCTTGGAGCTAATCCCTCATTTATTTGTTTTTGCCAGTTTCCTTGAATGATCTTTATTTTCTACTGACCTGCTCTTATGTACTGCCCCCTTTTCAGGTATGGGGCTGACATCATTTTCACCCTGGGTGCCCGCTTCTTTACTCGAAGGAGCTTACCTATCCTCTTCTTAGCAACTGGAATCAAACTCGACGCCATGATGTAGGTCTGAAGCACTTGGAGATGGGTTTGAGTCCCAACTTGACTTGATGGTTCCTAAGTAGGTAAAACTCTTTTTCAACCTTGTTTGTTCTAGCTCAGAAATCCCCTTTGATTGATGTGCTGCCTGTTTGGCCCCTTTTTGGCTTGGACAGATCCTCCCTGACCCGTACGTTGCATCCCCCTTCTGGGATTTGGCAGCCGTAGGCCCCTCTCGCCTGTTTAACAACTGCCGCATCATTTTCTTCTATGGAGCGTGGGCTAAGTTTTATTATCTGGGAGAGCGGGTGGTGCACCAGTACCAGGGCTACTATGCCATACCTATGGACCCTCCGACTGACGTTTGGAATCCCGTTGGCAGTATCGAGGAGCTCATGATGACCTTTTTCAATAATGGGCTCCCCATCCATGCTCTCCATGTGCCCGGGGACTATCATCTTTGGTATGAGTGCCTGTCATATCGGTTTATCTTGTCGCACTTTGTACCTAGTGCCAATTTCCTTGCATTTAGTGGCCCACTCATTTAGGTAATTCTTCTCTGCTTGGATTGGTTTCCCTTATGCTTTAATTCGGCTTTCGTCCCTTCTAAGCGGATCTTTATTTTGTTCACAGTTTTCTCCGAGAGATGATTTGGATAGCGAAGGCGGGACAAGTACGGCCGATACGTCAGGGGTAGATCCCTCCGGTGCTGGCCCTTCTAGTGCAGGTCCCTCGGGCGAGGGCTCTTTTGGTGTTGGTTCGTCGGGTACCTCTCATGACGGTATCCCTGGTGGTGATCCACCTATGGTTTACGGGACCTTCTGACGCCTAGATGATAGCTTCCTTTCAGGTCTCTACGCTGACGTGGATAGGCAAGCACGGCTTTCAGCTGAAGCGGCTTGTGTTCCTGCTCCTGAGGTGATCTCGGGGGTAAGTCCTCTGATGGCCCATCTCTTTCTTATTTCGATCTTCTTTTGCACATGTTTTATGATTCCCCTAATAGCTGATATCATATCATTTTGAACATAGGACTTCAACTAGGCCAAGGAGTATGCGGTGTATCATCGCCACATCGCGGAGCTTAGGGAGGTGGAGACGGTGAGTACCTTGCTGCTCTACTCCTCTCCTTTGTTCCATTATTATTTGTCCCTTAACTGATCTTGATTTTTTATTTTGATTGTGCTTCGCAGTGTGCCCGTGTGAAGGAGTCGCGCTCCTTGCTTAATAGGATTTCGCAGGCATGGTCTTGGGTGGGGGACATGCGGACTTACTAGAGCTCCTCTCGTCGTCGAAAGAAATCAAAGGGCACAGACAAGGAATAGGCCTTAGTTTCTACTTTTTAAACCTCAATACTCTTGGGATTGACGATTTGAATTTTTAGATAGCTTGGGTTGAATGATGTGACATTTTGGATATATTTTTTAAAAAATATTTCTAGTGCTTTTTTCTTGATTGTATGCCATGGCTTCCTTGCATCGGATCTATTTTTCTGCAGGATGCGTTTCCCAAATGCTCTCAGAAAATGACTTTTTGGGTCGCATGGTTTGATGTAGGATCAATCCTTCTGAGGTCCCTCCATGGCGGGACCTTCTTTATGCTACCGCTTCATTTTGGGACGTAAATTTCCATGTATTTCATTTTGGGAAGCGGGAGCTAACCCCAACCCTCGAGGAGCTATCCAATTTGTCCGACCTGAAGCTTCAAAGGGGCCTTGCAAGGGTGACGCCCTGACCGGGCTACTCTAAATCCATTCACCTTACTCTCAGTTTGAAGAAACTTGAAATATGAGAAAAGTCTCATCTGGGAGCCCACAAGGTGTTCGCTAAAATTCCTCAAAGAACTTTTCGGTGATGAAAGTCTCCGAAAATTGCCAGTTAGGAATATTTTCAATGCAAAAGCTTTAACTCTCGGTCTCATTTCCGAAATCCTCTTCTTTACCGAGGGGAGAACTTCTCCTTGGCAATTTGCGATATTCTGACCGAGTTGGAGGCAGGCCGATCTATGATGCATTTGGTGCTTGCTGAGCTATATCGGTGCCTTGATGTGTTTGCTTTGGGCAAGGTGGAGGGCCTTCGAGGGTGTCCCTTACTACTTCAGGTTTGGCTGTGCGAGCATCTTGCTATTTTGGGGCCTGTGCCCCGCTTTTATATTGCCTGAGGTGAGGTAGCCCAGTGCTTTTTGGGTAGGTGCCACTTGCTTCCGCAAGGTGACTTGTCAGTTTTGAAGCTTTGGTTGACCGACACCGAGCTGATATGGAGGCTTCCATGGTTGGACTGGACCTTCACAATAGTTCGCTCTAGAGATCATGAGTGCATCACTCTCCTAGGATTGACTGGCAGCACCTTCTACTTCCCATTCTAGGTGTTGCGTCAGTTTGGTTGTTCTCAACAGGTGTCTTGCGAGGCCAAACCCCCTTAATGTGATTTAATCTTTTCTTGGGGGTCCTCTGGAGACATAGATCGGATTGCCGCTCTTTAGGAGATGCGTCAGTCGATGCTGATGTGTGATATAGAGTAGGGAGATTCGGTTCAGTCTTCTCCTGAGTACGAGACCTGGCTATCGACCGTGTAGCCTATTGCTGATGGTCCAGATTCAATAGAGATCATTGACACTGGAGGCCCCTGGCCGAAGGAGGTGGTACTCCGAGCCCGTATGCAGCTACTGGTGGACAAGAAGAGGGTCTTGCAAGAACTTTTATCACAAGAAAAAGTCAGAGCAGAAATAGCAGAGAGCGAGGTCCTCAGTTTGAAAGGGTCCTTGAGCATTGCCTTTGGAGCCGTCGATTCTTCTCGGATGAGGTACAAAAGCTTGCATGGTCCCTGGTTGACCGAGCGGAATGCTCGGCAAGATGACTTTCATGCCGAGATTAGTGCATTGAAGCGCAAGCTGGGCCGCTAATTCCTTCCTGCACACGGAACATTTTGCATAGATCAAATACACAAAAGGGGCGTAAAAACCCCTTTTCAGAT
The DNA here is from genome assembly GCA_021018995.1 of Chloranthus sessilifolius. Lineage (NCBI taxonomy): Eukaryota > Viridiplantae > Streptophyta > Magnoliopsida > Chloranthales > Chloranthaceae > Chloranthus > Chloranthus sessilifolius. The sequence continues at coordinate 87,301,797 of CM037593.1, forward strand.
ATACACATTTGTTGGTATACATATTTTCTTTATGTTTTTCTTTTTTTTTTCTTTTTTTTTATTTCTTGTAAAAAAAGAGAAAAGAGAACTAGTAATCACACCGGCTATTTTTTTGGGATGTGGTGTGAGCGATGCATTTTGTAAAAGAAAGGCAGTTTATTATATATACATCTACATAGACTTTTTGGTCTTTTTATTTTGTGCATTTTTTTTGGGTGTGGTGCCTTAATCACTGGGTGAAACCTTGTGAAGCCCTGGGTCCTCTTTGAATGGTTGATTCTGAGAGAGTTTCAACAGTTTTACCAAGGCCAGGACATCAACCCCCTTGGATTGAGTCAAACATTTCTCCTTACCTTGAGTCACACATTTGACAAAGCAGTTTCACAAAAACAATTCTGGTCGGAACCCGATTTGAACTAGTATGAGCGTCCCAGAAAAGGGGATTAGGGAGAGTAACCAAGAGGGCTCCTCAAACATTAATCAATCATTTAAATTAAACCTTTCTTTTATTTTTCTTTTTCTTTTTTTTTTCTATTTTTGTTTATCTCCTTTTTTACCCGTGGCGCCCTTTCAGGTTTTCACCACGTCCATGGGTTTAGCTCTCTTACCCCAAGCGCCCTTTCAGGTTTTCACCTGGTCCACACAAACTCGTTGTTTTTACTCGTAGCGCCCTTTCGGGTTTTCACCACATCTATCTCGCTTTGAGCTTGTATTTTTATTTTATATATTTTTTTTTATTTCTTTTCGAAAGCCACAACATAGACGTCAATTCCATCATGGCCGGCTGGACGTGGTTCTGGTGTCGTCTCACAACTTGGCTTGTGTTGACTTAACAGATATTATGCCTGCTTGTAAACCTAAAAGAGGGCTTTCTTCAGGGTGTAGCTTGGTCATGGGTTAGGTTAGGATTTGAAGGTATGCTGGGCTAAAAGGGTTTCCTTGGTACGACTTTAGTTTTCTCAACATACTTTCTCCCTTACGATTTTTATTGTACATGCCCCATGATTTTTGTTCTTTTCATTTTATTTCAGGCAATCTCTTTTTGAGGTTTTGCTTTTCTGATTTTTTTTTTGGATTTTGATGGTAATTTTACTTTTTTTTGTATGTACATACACACTTTTTTTGGGAAGGGGTTATTGAAAGAAAAAGGCCCAGGCTCAAATGGGGTAGCAAGAGATATCATCATTTTTTGGGGATGCTTTTTGGCTACTGTGCTTGGAATGATGGCCTCTTTTGGGTGGTTCTGAAGCAGTCATGTATCTGTTTCATCAATACTTACCTTATCGCGATAGACTAAGAGAAGAACCGTCGGATGTATCCAACATTGATGAACTCTGGAAGATGATCTCTGTCCATGGTGGCGAGGCAGATGGCGTATCCCGGTAGCACTTCTCGGATGACATAAGGCCCTTCCCAGTTCGGCTTGAACTTTCCTCTCGGATCGGTGTGGAGGGATGGAAAGATCTTCTTCAACACAATATCTCCTACCTTTAGATCTCGACCGCGGACACATTTATTGTAAGCGCATGCGATTCGCCCCTGGTAAACTTGAGTATGACACCAGGCTAGGAGTCTCTTCTCGTCCAATAGATTCAACTGTTCGAAGCGGGATCTCTCTCTCTCTCTCTGCCTCGGGTAAGCCTGATTCCATGAGAATTCGGAGCGAGGGTACTTCAACCTCTACTAGTAGGACGACCTCAGTTCCATACACAAGGGAGAATGGTGTTGCCCCTGTAGTGGTACAGATCAATGTTCTGTACGCCTACAAAGCAAACGAAAACATTTTGCTCCAATCTCGGTAAGTGACGACCATTTTCTCAAGGATGCAGATGACCGTCTTGTTCATAGCTTCCACGACTCCATTAGTTTGAGGTCGATAAGGTGACGAGCGATGGTGCTTGATTTTGTAATGCTCACAGAAGGCTTAGATGTGCTTATTCGCAAAGTTTATGCCGTTGTCCGTGATGATATCTTTAGGGACTCCAAACTGGCACACAATATTGTTCTTGAGGAATTTCTCGATGTGACCGGCCGTGATGTTTACATATGACGCCACTTCCACCCATTTGGTGAAGTATTCAATAGTGATAAGGATGAATCGATGTTTGTTTGATGCTTTTGGATTAATCATTTTGACGATGTCTAGGCCTCAGGTAGCAAATGGCCAAGGAGTGGTCATGCAGTGAAGATCGATGGCAGGAGCGCGTATCAGACTGGAGTGTTCCTGACACTTATAGCATTTCTGAACATGTTTACAGCAATCTGATTCTATAGTGGTCCAAAATATCCTTGTCGCAAAATTTCTTGGCGAGCATGTGACCGCTAATGTGGGCTCCACATACTCCCTTGTGGATCTCCTTCATGATATTGATCGCTTCACCTTCACTAAGGCAATTGAGTAGAATGTTATCATAGGATCTTTTGTAAAGGCATTCCCTACAAATGATGTAGCCTGCTGCTAAATGTTGAATGGTTCGTCGATCCGTCCTGGACGTACCCTTAGGGAAAGTTAGAGTTTCAAGGAAGTTCTTGATATCTGAGAACTAAGGTGGCTCATCATCAGGCTTTGTAGGTTCCTCAATCTGTAGGCAGAAGGTTGGCTCATTCCTTTGCTCGATTATGATCGGCTTCATTTCAGTATCGTACCGAATTTTTATCATTGATGCCAATGTCACTAGTGCATCGGCAAAGCGACTCCTTATCCGTGGGACATATGAGAATGTCATGTCTTGGAAGCAAGCTACAAGATCCTCGAGGTGCTCATGGTAAGGGATCAGTTTCTCATCTTTCATCTTCCAGTCGCCATTCGTCTGACATATGATTAAATACGGATCACCAAATACTCGAAGGCGAGTTACATTGAGATCAAGGGCTGCCTGTAGACCAGTGACACATGTTTTGTACTCAGCCATGTTGTTAGTGCAAGGGAAGTTGAGCTTGAATGAGATCAGTACGTGGGATCCTTTTGGCAAAATTAGAATGGCGCCAACTCCCTGACCCTCAGCATTTTCTGCCCCGTCGAAGTGCATTACCCATGATTCCTCTGCTTCTTCAACATCATCTTCTGTCATGAACAGGATGTCCTCATCAGGGAACTCGATTCTCAAAGGCTCATAATCAGGCAAAGGATTGTTGGCAAGATGATCGGCGAGTGCCTGCCCCTTAATCGACTTCTGAGTGACGTACGTGATGTTGAATTTAGATAATAAAAGCTGCCATCGTGCGATTCGTCCAGTGAGAGCTGGCTTCTCGAACAGGTATTTCAATGGATCCATGCCGACCAAAAGTAGAACGGCTTGGGATAGCAAGTAATGGCGGAGCCTCTGAGTAGCCCATACAAGAGCTAGGCATACTTTCTCCATATGAGAATAGCACATCTCATAATCAGTAAATTTCTTGCTCAGATAGTAGATGGCCTGCTCTCTTCTTCCTGTCTGGTCATGTTGCCCTAAGACACATCCCATTGAAACTTCTATCATGGAGAGATACATCAATAGTGGTCTCCCCGGCTCAGGTGGTACCAACACAGGTGGGTTGAGGAGGTAGCTTTTAATTTTATCGAACACTGCTTGGCAGTCGTCGTTCCATTCAACGGGCGAGTTCTTCTGAAGTACCTTCAAGATTGGCGTGCAGATTGGAGTTAGCTGTGCAATGAACCAACTAATATATTGGATTCTGCCCAAGAACCCTCTAACCTCTTTCTCAGTAGACGGCAGTGGCATTTCTGTGATAGCTTTAACTTTGACTAGGTCGACCTTGATCCCTCTCCTGCTGACGATGAATCCTAACAATTTCTCAGACATGGCACCAAATGCGTACTTCTGTGGATTCAGATGTAGTTGATACTTTCTCAACCTCTCAAATAGCTTCTGAAGGTTTACCAAGTGATCGCCTCACTCCAGTGACTTGGCTATCATGTCGTCAACATATACTTCAATTTTTCAGTGCATCATGTTATGAAACGGCACAGTCATGGCTCTCTGGTATGTTGCACCGACATTCTTCAGCCCAAATGGCATGACTCGATAGCAAAATGTTCCCCAGGGGGTAATGAATGCTATCTTCTCATGATCAACCTCTGCCATCTTTATCTAATTGTATCCTAAAAATTCATCCATGAAAGAAAGCATCCCGTGCTTGGCAGTATTATCGACCAAGATGTCGATGTGTGGTAACGGGAAATTATCCTTCGGGCTTACCCTATGCAAATTGCGAAAATCGATGCACATGCGGACCTTTCCATCCTTCTTCAGTACAGGCACAATATTGGCTAACCATTGCGGGTATTTAGATACCATGAGAAACCCCGCATCATATTACTTGATGACCTCATCTTTGACTTTCAGCATCCACTCGGGTCGGAGACATCTCAGCTTCTGCTTAACCGGCTTCATATCGGCGTAGAGAGGCAACTCATGCTCGACCAAATTATTGTTCAGACCAGGCATGTCCTCATACGACTAGGCAAAAACGTCTTGGTATGATCGAAGGAAGTTGATCATGCTTTTTCTTTCATCGAGAGACTCCGACATTCTGATTTTGGTGATTCGAGGAATCTCCTCGTTCCCTAGATTAACGTCCTCATTTTCCTTGATAATGGGGGTAGGGCCATGCTCAAAGTCGGCAAATCGGTCAAGGAGCTCATTGGGGAGCTCCTCAAAAGGGACATCCTCGTCCAGACTCGTGATCCCTACCTCTTCTTGTATTTCTACTGGGAAGGGGTCAATTTCACGTGGGACGGATATTTTGATTAAGGCATCTTTTTGTGAGAATTTTTCTAGAATTTTAAATAACAATATTTATGGACTTTGGCTTTTTCAATGTTTTTAAGATTTGATATTTTTTCAATGCTTTTGAGATTTTTGTTTTCTTCGGAGACGGACCCTTGGCAAAGCGGGTTGCTATATATACAAGGTATTGCCTGCCAAGGGCTTATCTCACCTTTTATAGGTTTTTTTTTTTAGGAATGGGTGCCAAATGTTAGGCCACTCCACACTTCCAGGGTTTGGAGTAAAGATACCCAATTGTGTACCTGAGGGGCCACTCCTTTACCTGTTGGGATGGAGGGTGCTGACTGATACGGCTCATTAGAGTCAGCCTCCATCATAATGATCCCCATTTCGTCCGAGATCATGTCCTCAAACGTTAGCATAGTTTTGTGGTGATTCACCATAGGGGGAGTTTGTTCAGGTACTCGCCATTATTCTTCGAAAAGGGACAGCGCGACCAAATCTATCTCTTAGCTAGGAAGGGTAATGTGGGGATTGGTGGGATGGGCAGGGGCTATGGGTTTGTGTGGGGTCAAATGCATTTCCCCATTTCGATCAATCTTTACTACTCCAGCACTGATAAAGGATTCCTTAATGTGCGGCCTAGGGTGAGGTTTCTCTTCTATGTTGATTCCTCGAGCTCTTGCAGCTATGGCGACCTTGGCTTTCTCTTTAGCCTCTTGGACCTCTTCCTCCATGGGCTTGTATCCTAGCCCGAATCGGACCATCTTCCCCTTGGCAACAACTGGCTCTCTTCTGCCCTGCAGTCTAGGCCCGAGCCCTCGACCTTTCTGATAGACCCAATTTTGGAGCATAGCCACCGCTGCTACCATACCGCCTCCTGTTTTAGGCATGATGCCCTCAATGGGCTATGAGAGTATCACTGATACCTCATATTCAAAATTGTGGAGGTCAACGTCGTCAGCGGTGTGTGGTACATCCAACACATTGGGCTTTTCAATGATATTGGCAGCCTTTTCTTTCTCACTGTGCCCCTCACCGATGATCGTGATGATCTTGTGCCCAGATACAAATTTGATTTTCTGGTGCAATGTGGAAGGTATGGCTCCGACCTCGTATAGCCACGGGCGCCCTAACAACAGATTAAACGAGGATTTGGTGTCCATTACTTGAAACAAAATGGAAAAGGTCATTGGACCGATCAACAGCTCAAGATCAACTTCTCCCATTATTTCTCTCCTGATATTGTCAAACCCTCTAGCGCTGGTTCTCGTTGGCCTCAACATGCATGGATCGATCCCGATCTTGGTGGTGGTTCTTAACGGGCATATATTCAATGCGGACCCGTTGTCAATTAGAACTAAGGGGATTACCATGTTTCCAGACTCGACTGTTATATTCAAGGACCTTGAGTGGCTACCTCCTTCCTCTGGTAAGTCAACGTCAGAAAATGAAATAACATTTGGAGCCATCACTTGACCAATTATCTGCCCAACTTCATCTGGGCTGACTTGGAGCTATACATGCACATTTTTTAACGCCTCCATTAATGCTTGGAAATAGAGTGGGGACGTCATAAATAAATCCCATACAGTTATATGGGCAGGCATTCTTCTCAGTTGAGTCTCTAGTATGTGCTCTCGACTCATTTTCTCAAATGGGTTCACCGTGCTATCCTTCTTTTCCTCTAGTTGGGCTTGTGCAGCTGTCGGTGCTTCTGGTCCTAGACCGAGTCACAAAGTCCACTGCCCCTTCTCTGCCACCGCCAACATTGATATCTGTTTGGTCATAACTCAAAGGAACCTGATGTGGATCGTAGGTTGGTCTCAAGAGCTGGAAAGGCATGGCCGCTTGTATCGGAGGCACTTACGCTGCGAGCTTAGGAGGTGTGGGCAACACCTGATTTATTTTGATGGGGGTGAGTTGGGTGGAAAAATTGAGCCAAATGGGGGTGGTGAAGCTTGAGGGTGGTGGTATGGGAGGAAAAGGGCTGAAAGTAGGCCACTGGAAGCTGATGGGCGGCGAAGGATTAGGGGTTTGATGAGCCATTAGGTCATTGACCGGGGTGGTTGAGTTTACAGGTGGTTGAACTGGGGGTAATGGGGTGGGCGCAGGCCATTGGTAGTTTATTGGCGATGGAGGATTAGGGGCCTGTTGGTTTATTGGATAATTGATGGGGGTGGTGGTGTATGGTTGGTATGCATTGATATCCACATAATTGATAGGAGTGGGTGATGGAAAATAAACCCTAAGATCTAAGGGCTAAACTTGGGGCGCAGGGCTAGGAAAATAATCAGATAAATTCAGGGGTTCGATCACCCCGATAATCCTTTCTTCAACATTTCTTGACAACGATGCCACATAACTCTCCTGATCACCGATGTAATCGGACGGGTCAAACTCAAATTCCTCCTCACTTTCTACCATTCCGACGGTGGGTCTGGGACCTGCTCCTCCGGTAGGATGTGGGGGTAGTGGCACCTGGTGAATATTCACATGCTAAGAAGGTGAAGGGGGGATGATTTTTTTGGTGTCGATCAAATCTTGGATCGCATGCTTCAATGGGAAGCAGCGATCAGTTGCGTGACCCGGACCCTAATAAAAATTGTAGTGGGTATTTGGATCATAGTTCCTCGAGATCTGGTGAGGAGGAGGCTGCGGTTGACGGATAGTGACTGATCCCTTCTCGACTAACAAAGGTAAGAGTACACTCAAAGACTGCCCCAAGGGTATGTGGCTCTCCTTTGTTCCAGAGTCATTTGCATTCCTTGCCCATTCCCTGCTCTCTGCATCTGCTCAATTTTGACGGGCGCTAATGGGGCAGCTTGAAATTAAAACGGGGTTGTATTGTTATTGGGCCTAGTATTGGCGATGTTTTGAACATCGACCCCTATTCTCTTCTCATTCCTTTGTTCTATAAACCTCCTAACCGCACTGGGTCTGCTTGGCATATTCTTATTCAGATGGCCCTCCCTGGTGACATCCTCACATCGGTTAGCATTTCTCACCAGATCAGCAAAGTTGGATTGCTGGTGGTACACCAAAAAGTTTGAGATCACTGGCAGAGTATTCTTTGAAATCATTTTGATATGCTCATCGTCAGGTATCCTATTTCTAACCTGAGCTGTCAGTGCTCTCCAACGTCCTAAGTAGTCGTTGAAGGTCTCATTCTGGTTCTGTCTTAAATGGGCCAAGTCTGACTTACGCGGATCAATGTCTATATTATAGACATATTGCTCTTGAAAAAGGTGCATCAAGTCCCTCCACATTTTCCTCGTGGATGGTTCCAAAGATGTGAACCATCTCAAAGTCGGATCGGTCAGACTCGTCTGAAAGACTTTTATTAATAGTTTTTCATCCCCTCCGTATTGGCACATGTCCCCACAGTAAGACTTCAGGTGTGTAATAGGATTGTCGGTGCCGTTATATTTGTCAAAGGCCGGCATTTTAAATTTGGGGGGCAGGGGGACCTCAGCGAACAAGTACAAATCTGTGAAGTCTGTGGCGTGGATTTCAGCACCACCCATTTTCATCAATTGCTTTTATATTTTTTGTCCAACTGTTCTTTCAGCTGCTCTGACTCTTTCGATACTGGGGCTGCTTTCTCGGCCATTGGTTGGACTTCACTTTGGGCCACCAAGGGGTGGGCAGTTATGGGAGGAGGGTTAAGCTTGGTCAATGCCCTAGCATAGGCTCCACTATTCCTAATCTCGTCCTCCTCATACTGCTGATCGGCATAGTGTGCTGTGAGGGCAGGATTCTCTTGCTGGTGTTGCATGGGTTGGATGGGAATGACATGAGTGGGGGTTGGGCGAGCCCATTGGGGATGAGGGAAGGTTTATTGGGTGATGGGACAAATGGAAGTTTAGTTTTGGGGTATGGGGCCATGAGGAAATTGGGTTTGGGGTATGGCATGGGTTTGACCCGGGTGTGGAGGTTGGGAAATGTGGAAGGTATGAGTGTGGGGTTTGGACTTGGGCCATGAAGCCTTGGTCATTTTGGGCCATGGGCAATTGATAGGTCTGGGCCATGGGCCCTTGATGGGTTTGAGTCATGGGCCCTTGGTGGGTCTGGCCATGGGCCCTGGATGGGTTTGGGCCATGGGCCCTTAGTGGGTCTGGGCCATGGGCCCTGGGTAGGTATGGGTAGTGGGGTACTGGGCCATGGGGTCCTGGGATATGTGGGAAAAGGGGGTTTGGGCCAATGGGCCTTGGGCATGTGGGAGGTTGGAGATTGGGTCATTGGGCCTTGGGGTGTATGGGTAGTGGGAGGTTAGGCCATGGGGCCTTGGGGCATGTGGGTAATGGTGATTTGAACGGTGTGGATTATGGGGGGTTGATGGGGGTCATGGGGGAGTGAGGCATGGAGATTGGCTAGGGTATGTGATGGGTTCATGGGCATGGGGCGTGGAGGAGAGGTATTTTGAGAAGTCTTCCATAAGGAGTAGGCTTGGAACATCTCTTCCATTATTGCCACGGAGGGGAGATCGGATGTGGATGGTGGGTTTAAGGGGTGATGAGATGTAGATGGGATGTGGAGGAAAATTGGGCATGGGACATGATTGGGCATGGCCATGGTAGGTGGTGGGATATGGGGATGGAGAGTTGAGGATGAAAGGATGGAAGGATTAGGGATGGGGGATGATGATTGGTGGGGTGTGGATGTTTGAAAAAATCGGCATGGCCCCGGTATAAAATGGGCATGACCCTAGATGGGGGATTTGTGGGGGGTTGGATAGGGAGGAAGTGGTGTATGTGAATGTGGGTGGATCAGGCCTATAGGGGGAAGATGGGAAATGGGGCATGGATGTGGATTGGGAGAATGGGTTTTGTGTGGATGTGGATGGAAATGGGTTGGATTTGGCATGGGTATGGTTTGGGCAAAAGATGGAGAATGGGGTTGGACTTTGGATATTTTGGGAGGTAGTGGTTGGGAAAATGGGGTAAATGGGCCATAACGGTAAAGGGGTTGGGTGAGGGGATGGTGGAAAAACTTCTCCTAATGGGAGTGGGTTGAGAATGTGGCGGGATGAGTCGAGATTGGCATAGTCGGGTCCACTACCCATGACATTCTATGGGAAAGTTGGGTAAGGGTGCCTTGGATAAGGCCCAAAATCCTCCTCCTTCCTCTACGGACTATGGAGGGCAAGATGATGCCACAGCCGCACCACAAACTATATTTTTTTGGGTTTTGATTTTCTTTTATTTTTTATTTTTGAAAATTTTGAAAACAAAGGTTCCGGCCTTGAATTTTCGGTGGCCTCAGACCCTAATTCAAGACCCGTGCGAAGATTCTCGACGACTTTGAAGAATCAAGGAGAACCTTCGATCTATTGAAGGCACAGAAATCAAGGCAAATAACTCGATCCCCCGAAATGAGCCAAAAAGAAGTTGCCTCTTTGACCAGGGCGACAGGTGTCGAGATGGCGGCCCAAACAAGGCACTAAGCACACTAATCGGGGACCTGGAGGTGAAAAAGGCCATGATTCGGTGTCGTGAAGAGACCTAGCGCAACTAATACACGCGTAAGTAGTAGGGCCTTTTAATCAACTAAACTATTAGTTGCACCAAGGTAAAAGTGAGGATTTAAAGCGAACTATTAGTTGCGCCAGCTTATAAATTCCGCTTTTGCAATAGCAACTAATACTTGCGCCAAGAAAATGGGGTTCCTCTGATGACAGCAACCAACACCTGAAATGACTCTCTTTTTGGTTTTTGTGGAAGCAAGGCTTCCGAGAACTGAGCTGTTTTTTGTGATCAATTCTCTCCTCACCGCGCCTAAAGGATTTGAGTCCGGTATAACTCGCTAGCGCGCTCCCCAAGGATTTTAAGCTTTGGAATGGGAACCCACCTGATATACCTCCGGCGCTAGCGCCTTCTCAGATACTAGGTGAGCTGGGACTTTTCTGGATCATCACCACTAGGGGCTGTCGCCATACTAAGACCCGGGTGGTTGTATGTGTGCCTAAACCCAACCCTTTTAAAATCTACCCCGTAAAAACATATTAATTAAGCTCCCTAACTTAGTTCAATTTTAATTTTTTTCAAAGCTTCTTTTTTTATGGAAGTTTTCTTTAGTTCAAAGACTGGGAGTGATGATCCCGTGCCGCCACTATGGGCCGACGTCCACTGTTGGGATATTAGTGCACAAGTAGGCCCGCCAATCGGCTAAGGTACTTTAAATGACAGAAAATTAAAGAAATTGAAAGACAATGCTCAAGTAGGCCCGCCAATCGGCTAAGGCATTAAAATAACTGAAAAGTAAAAAAAATTAAAAGACAATGTGCATGTAGGCCCGCCAATCGGCTAAGGCTCGTAAATGACGTAAAAGTAGGGGTAAGTAAAATGACTTAATCTGAGGGGTGAGTAAAAATAAAATAAAAAACATCAATCAAAGGCTAGTAAAAATCAAAAATAAAAAGGCCAAGTTCAAGGGGAAGCTCTACAAGCTAGTCCCCAATAGAGTCTCCATCTATGCAACCGTGGGATTTTTGACGATCCCGTTGCGACAATGGGCTCTCTAATGAAAATATAGAGTCGCCACCCAGAGCTTTCGGTGTCCCAGGAAACCTAGTTCATTTTTATGAGCACCAAAGTGCTAAAAATATGACTCTGAATCCGGTCCACACCAAAGGCTCTTGGGTAGGGGCTTCCGTTATTGATCGGGAAGGTGTTAGGCACCCGATCAACCCACTTAACACGGTCTCTACTAATGGCCAAAAATGAAATGAAGTAAAAGAAGGAAAAATGATTTCCTCTTGGCCAAATGGGCCTTAAATCCTATTTGTGCCCCTCCATTCCTACCAAAAATTTGGCGGCGTAACGACACAAATGGGAGGATAGGAAATGCCAAAAAGAGATAGGAGAAGGAAGGGGAGAGTCGAAGCCCTCGGGCCCTTGCAGCACCGTAGGAGAGCTTTGCATGGCTTGCTTTGATGAGCTTTGGAAGGCTTGTATGGTAAAAGGGTTCTAACCCTAAGGCTAAAGCTAAGAGGTAGAGAGGGGTCTAGGATCACACACCTAGGCTAAGGTTTTATGCAAGAACAAGCTTGAAATGAGGTTGAAATTCTGAAATTTTATGGAAAAATGGTGCACCAAAGGGAGAAAAATCTTCTCACTTTCAGCTCTTTCTCTCTTAAGCCAAAATTCTCAACCCTTAAACCAAGGAGTGGGGGTCTCTATTTATAGGAAATGGGTGGGTTAGGAGACCACTTAAGTGCTAATTGGGGTTAACAATTAGGTAATCTCAAGTCTAAGGTTTTCTAGGGTTTTTGGAGCCTTGAAATATATGAGAAGGTCCTCCAATGGTGGATGATGGGGTGAGGCCTTAGGCCACTTGAAGGGTTGCAAACAGGTAGTGAATGGGTGCAGCAGAACTATCAAAACACACCCTAGGGGTCAAGGTGGTCAACAAGTCAAATCCCAGACACAAATTTTGGGGTAAAAACCAGAGGTTATTGTTCATTTGCTTAGCACAACTAATAGTTGCGTCAGGCAAATGTACAGTAAAACACTACCAAACAATGCCTGGAAGTTGGCTCGCGAGGGTGGGGTCCACTTTTAAAACTGGCGCAACTATTAGTTGCATCAAGCAAAATTATAACTGGCGCAACTATTAGTTGCTCCAAATCCCTAGGGGGGGCCACCTAATTTTTACTCTTTCACCCTCCGAGTTCGTACCTCCATATCTTTTGATGTACAACTCTGATTAGGGCGATTCTTGGACTGTCAAAAAGTTGACGACTTCTACTTTTCAATGGTATGAGATTTGATCATAGTAGAAGGTCGTAGCCCATCTCGATGCACCCCTCCTCATCCATTGCTTGGTAAGGTTAGGTTTAGGTTCAGAACGGGTTCTAAGGGTTGGAATTGATTTCAAAACGTTTGGGGTAGGTTCCTAAGGGATCTAGGGTGATTCCTAAGGGTTTGGAAGAGTTCTTAAGGATTTTAGGGTGATTCCTAAAGGTTCCATACATGCCATCAAAAGGTCGGAAGTACACTTTTCTCGAAATGTGTTTCGATCGGGCCTTGGGCCAAATTTTGATATCTACACATACTTGGCGACGTCTTTCTTCAAACCTCTCAACCAAAAACTCTTCTTCATATCTTGGTACATCTTGGTACCACTCTAATGAATAGCGTATTCAACTTATGGGCTTCTTCTAGGATGGTATGCTGGAGATTGAAATCTATAGGTATACATAGACGCCCTCTGAACAGTAGCAATCCATCCTTCTTGATGAAGAAATATGGTTTAGTACCATCTATCACTCCTTGCCTGATTTTTGTAAGTTCCTCATCTTTCATCTAAAGCTCGTAGATATCATCGAAGATCGTTGGTCGGATAGTGATATTTGCCAGTATGGGTCCTGAGTCTTTCACCTCGATCTTTCTGTCATATAATGAAATGTCCACTAACAACTTCCACCTATAGATTCCCACGATGAGACTTGATAATTTAGCCGAATTATTCCGACTCAGCATCTGCCACTACATTTGCCTTACATGGGTGATATAGAATGGAGCAATCATAATCCTTGAGAAACTCAATCCATCTTCTCTGCCTCATATTTAGATCCTTTTGAGTAAACAGGTACTTGAGTCTCTTATGGTCCGTAAATATCTCAAAAGTCTCTCCATACAAGTAATGCCTCCATATCTTTAAGGCAAAAATTACTGCTGCTAGTTTAAGATCATGTGTTGGGTAATTCTTTTCATGACCCTTGAGTTTTTCTTTTCTTTTGTAGCCATAAGTAGTTTTCTTTTTTCTTTTTCCTTCTCTCCATAGTCCAGCACTTGCTGGCTATTCTTTGTATGCATTTTGAACTTGATTAATGGAAGTTCTGTAATAGGATCTATACTTTGTGGGATTTGTATTTGAATGTGAGATGCTCTGTGCAAAGCTGCTGCCTTGTGATCCGCCATTGCTTTGGCTGTGTTTCAAAGCAATGGAGGACTGATTCTAAGGGCCATTCAGATCCAAGTGACCTGTGTGTCTGGGCTATCACGGTCCTATACAGCCTTAGCCCCACCACAGGACCCACTAGATCTGAAATCCCCATGGGAGCTCGAGCTGGTAGCCTTGTGACCATGGTGGTGGTAGCGATATTCTTGTTTTGTCTTGGGCTCCGTGTGGAGGATAGCCTCTGGGATAGTCGGTGACCATTCAAGTGGACAGGCTATAGCCTTAGGGTGATTCTAATTCACCGATCTAGGATGGATTCTTCTGCTTTACACCTGAGCTTGTAGAAGCCTGGTGGGGGATTGTACAGAGGCAAACTCCCATAGATTTGTATAGATCCGCCATCAGATGTCGGATCTGGTCTGGTTATAGAGATTGTAGGCCTGTGACTAGACCATTATAGCCTCACTCAAGCAATGCACAGCTAGATCGAAGGTTGTACTAATCTCTTGTTAGTTCTATGTGTCTGAGCTATCATGGTCCTATACAGCCTTAGCCCCACACATAGAGCTTTAGAGGTTGAGGTTCCCTATGGATTCTTGAGCTGGTAGCCTGGATGAAATAGTGCCTACAATGATTAACTTGTTGTGTTTTGACCCATCCCTGGATTGTGGTTCCCCTATGGGATAGTCTGTGACCATTTGAGTGGACAGGTTATAACCTTAAGGGATTGAATCATGGCAGAAGTGATGGGTTGAATCCCTTCTCCTCAGTGGTGATAATGTAGCCATTGGACAGGACTTCTATAACATCATATCTGAATCTGAGTTACAAAACTCCTCTGATCTAGGCTCAATAACATACTTCTCACCCTTTTATATTTATTTTCCACACTCCATCCATCCTCTCAACCCTTTTTATAGTTTAGACATTAGAGTACCTTAGAATACTTAGAATAATTGACCTTAAACTCCCCTCCTTTTTAAGACTGCCAGATCAGTAGTCCGATCTGTAGGGACTACTAGAGATGGCTCCCTTGGAGCTATAGATCACCTTTCCCTGTGGGACAAACTCTTACTTATCAAAACTTGCTACAATGGACCCTGTATCTTGCAGGTCTAGGACTTCTCAGTTGTGCTGCTTTCACCCCCTGTTTTACTCTTTCTTTGATTTTTAAATTACTTTTACCACCAACCAACTAATAAAGCACACACTCAGAACTCACCAACAAGTTTTTGGCGCCGCTGCTGGGGATAGATGATCTATTAGTAGACCCTTAGTTTTTATATTCTTAGTATTCTTTGCAAATGTGAATAATTGATACTGCTGACATAATTTTGAACCTTTCTTACAGATCAGACAGCAGCAGTGAAGGATAGTTGGACAGCAATCGGAGCTTAGCTACCTCTGTTTGCAAACTCTCTGACTTTTAAAACTCTGTCTATCTTTCTTAAAAATTTTCTAGCAGTATCTAGGATAGATTTAAATGTATTGTTTGAATAGCTGTAAATTAGTTAGATAAATTTGTTAAATTATAAAGTTATCTTTTGCAATGTGCCTGCAAGAGGCTTTCCTTGCTGTTGGTGTGCTTGTATGCTAGGGAGGAGATCTCTCAGCCCTACTTTAGAGCCTCTTAACCCTGAGTTAGAAAGGGGAAGGAGACTTAGAAGAGACAGGCACACCACAGGAGAGCCCCCAGGTGAATCTGTGACAGCAATTATGGGTGAAGAACAACCCAGAACTCTCAAGGAGTTGAATGCTCCGGATGACTATAACTCCCTTTTTAGCATTCAATTCCCTGATGTTCAGGGGAATTATGAAATAAAAATTTCAATCATCCAGATGTTGCCCTCTTTCCATGGGCTTAGCAAGGAGGACCCTTACAAGCATATTGACCAGTTCTTGGCCTTGTGTACCACTTTTAATATCACTGGTTTGGGACTTAAGGCTACTAGGCTCAGACTCTTTCCCTTCTCTCTAAAGGATAGGGCCAGTACCTGGTTGACCACTCTTCCCAACAATAGCATTGCTTCATGGAAAGACCTGCAGACCAAGTTCCTGACCAAGTTCTTTCCTGAGACCAAAACTAGCCAGTTGAGGAAAGAGATTCTTGCTTTTGCTCAATCCCCAACTGAGGATTTTAACCAATCCTGGGATAGGTTTAAAGAAATGCTCAAACAATGCCCCCACCATAAGATCCCAGAGTGGCAGCTTGTGCAAAGCTTCTATAATGGGATTGATGAGAAAAATAGAGATGTGGTCGATGCCTCTTGTGGTGGATCCTACATGTACAAGACTGTTGAGGAGGCATGGGAATTGTTTGAGGTGATTAGTGAGAATGCTTTCCAAAAGCCATCCTTGGCAAGAACTGGTCAGGAAACCGAGTCAAAGGTGGGGCCTGCTACTGGATCAAGAGGAAAACTTTATGAGGTGTCTAGGAATAATGACCTGCAGCTGTAGATGGCAAACCTCTCTATGAAGTTTGACAAATTACTGATTGTGATGCAACCTAGAAGGGCTGCTCATGTGGCGGAGGCATGTTTGATATGCCAATCCCCACAGCACACAGTGGAGGAATGTCTATCTGCAGGGCAATTTCCTGAATTGGTTTGGAACATGCTGCTGCTGCTCAATCTTTTGGCCAGCAACAATCTGGAGGCTACAACAGATAGCCATATGGATACCAGCACCAAAATGCTGGTTACCAATGGAGAGACCACCCAAATCTGAGGTGGAGGCAAGACAACAACATGCAGCCCCAGCAAATGTTGGCCTTACCACAAAGGCCACAGCAACAGTTCAATCAAGGGAATGCCCCTAGGTCTAACTTCCAGCACCATCAGCAGCCCCATTACCAACAAAATCAATTGGTCGTACCCCCATCTCAACCTAGAAATACTTCTTTCGAGGACCAGGTCTTGACCTGACTGCAAAACTTGGGTTCCTTGGCTCAGACTGTGAATTCTCATGGTCAGAGCATCAAGAAGATGGAAGAGCAGATTGGCCAACTAGCGAATACCTTAGCCAAAAGAGAAGAGGGAAGGTTGCCCAGTCAACTAGTGGTTAACCCCAAGGGCCAATTTTTGATTGGTGAAGGATCCTCAAACCCTGAAGGGGATCTTTCATTGAATTGATGATAAGAACTGTGCACCTTTGTATGATATGTACTTTACAATTTAGAGGATATTGTAGTGATCTTGTTAGAATCTGAGTTTAGTGCTTTATGCTTACTTTTATTCCTATTCCCTTTATTTGACAATTTCAAGTGATTGAATGATGATGGTATTGTTTGAATGCTTTTCATGATGTGTGAATTTAATGCTTTGAGAGTATGAGAATTTTTGAATGTTTTATAATGCTTATGGGTGTCCCTGGAAGCGAGCCTGTGAGAGATTCCACCCATAAAATAAAGGTCAAAAGGCTGACTAGTGGGTGTGTGAATTCTAACTCTGTTAAGCCATCGTGGGGTTCTGAAAAAATTTGGTTTGGTTTCCTCTTGCGCAATTCATAAAGAATTACGTTGCTTTGCTGTCGCGAGTTTCAGATATAGCTGGGTGGGCTGCCTCGCGCAGTTTAAATGAATATCCAATCTCGCGACCCATTCATGCCCATCCAGCGAGCGAATATTTTCAAAGCGCGCCGAGCCTCACGATATTTAAAATCCCACCCCGCGCTACTTTTCTTTCCTGCTTTCTCTTTCCTCTCCTGCCAGCGAAACCCTAGTTCCCACTCCTCTCAATCTCTCTCCTCCAGCATCCTGTCTATAGTTCATCACTCACTTTGAAATTTTGGCGTTTTGTTCTCAAAGCTTCTATCAACAGTTGCCCCTTGCTAGGAGCTCCTGCGGTCTACTGTGCATCAAATTGAACAGAACCCTAACTTTTAGGGTAAGACTCAGCTTTTGACTGTTTTCTTTCAAAATTTTCAACTGCACACTTGCCAAGGAGAATCTTGATGGTTCCTAAAAGTGCACCTGTGAAGAGAGCCAGGGACCAAGCCATCGTGGCGCCTGCCCCTAAGAAAGTAAAGTCCTCTACGGCACAACAAAAAGGGAAGGAGGTGGTTCCTGAGGTGGCTGTAAAAACACCTAATTACTCTACTCCCTCTGAGCTCCTCATTTCCATTCCCTTAGAGCCTGAAGCCATTTTTGATATATCTTTCTTTGAATCTGAGCCATTGTCAGCACCTGCCATTGAATTCTTGCGCAAGGCTGGTTTGTTCCCCTTGATGCAAATGATTCCTGCACTAGCCTATCCTAGGTTAGTGTAACTCTTTTACCAGCACCTTAGGGTCAGACCAGACACACATGGGAAGCTAGGCCTCCTTGTATTAGTTGACAATTTTGAGATGCTGCTTAACCCAGCGTTGATTGCTGAAGTCATGGGCATCCCTACCATTTTTTATCCCAACTATGGTTATGGCTCCCCTGTGAGTGCCCCCATTGACACAATTGCACAGGCCATTACTAGAGGTTTGAAGGCCACAGGGGACTCCATCAGAAGAAGAGATTTGGATCCCAAACTGCTGTTCATCGATCAGGTGCTGAGGAAGAATATCTATTGCTCCGGCCATCAGCAAGAGAGGAGGACACCAATTGCTGATGCTCTCTATTCCTTCTCTCTGGGCCATGGATTTAATGTTGCATGGTTGATTTTTGAGGCCATGAAGGATATGATGGTGAAGCTCGGGCTACAAAAGAAGATCCACACTCTCCCCTATGGAAGACTCATCACCAAATTACTTTTGAGGGGAGGGTACAAGATACCAGTGGGGGAGTTATCTGCGGACCTCACTCCCACCACTTTTTCCAAAAGACAATGGGGGATCAGCAGAAGTCTGATGGATCTGCAGAAGAAGAAGAAGAAGGCTAAAGCTCAGGTTGTTTCTGAGCAGGGAGAGGGAGCTGTTGTGGCAAAGGCCACCCGTGCCCCCAAAAAGAAGGCTAAAGCCCCTGCTCTAAAGAAGCTGGCGTGAGCTTCTGTTCCCTCTACTTCTGCAGTAATACCTCCATCCACTACACTTGCCTCTCCATTAGTTTCGTTGCCTATTCCATCTCTCCCTTTCCCTCTCTTATCTCCCTTTTCCATTCCACCTCCCACTGTGATTCATTCCAGGGTGGAAAGTGTTGAACCCCATGACCACACTCCCCCTTCACCCACCTTACCTCAATACAATCTCCACATCATCGGCCTAAACCACAGCCGCCTCCCTTGATCACATTAAAAGAAAACCTCTCACACAGCTACCATACCTTTACCTACCCCACCAACCCCTATAACTCCCACAGACACACCACATATTGACCAACCCTTAGTCCAACCCCTCCCAACTACATCTTCACTCCATGATCTTGACTTTAACCTAGCCACCACTTCAGGGTATCAGGCCTTCATGACTACCTTGCTTGACACCCTGCCATCCCATGATATCCTCCTCCCAGATTCCCCACTCCCTTCTCCACATCACTCACTAGTCCTTTCATCTTCTCCCCCTACAACTTTCCATCATGCCCCCACTTCCCCTTTCCAACCTGCTCCCTCCTATCCTCATACTCCACCCCAACCAACCTCAGATACCCTTACCCATATCCTTTCCCTCATACATGAAATCCCGACCCAGCTATCCACCACAACACAAACCCAAGTTCAAATGCAGACTGACATCACCAACATACAATCCACCGTGCAAACATTGACAAACCCACCCATCTCTACACAACCTCCTACCACCCCATTGATCCAACCCCCTTCCACCTCTGACTCCACAGTGCAACCAGACCTCAGCCCACTTGACTTACCTACACCCTTCACCCTCCAAGACACCATACCCCACCACTCCTTCCCCACTCTACCTATCCTTCCCTCACTAATATTACCACACATTTGTAACCCCACCTCTTTCATTCCGACCCTTCACCATTCTATTTTTTCTTTAACCAGAACCATCCACCTCCACTGACCATCCTTCATTTACTTTTTCACCCATGCCTTCCATTCCACCCCTTATCCTACCACCTCCTCAATTTACTGACCATTCAACACAGACTGCTCCAGCCCTTTCCACCCCTCCTCTTGACTTCATCCCTACAACCCCCACTTTTCTCCCCCAGGATCAATCACCTTCTACTTCTTTCACTCCATTTCTACCAATCTTACCCAAACACTCCTATTACACCCCTCCCTACTCCACCCTCCTCCATGCCATGAGGGACAATGCCTATATCAAGAGAGATGTTCTCAATGGCATGGCCCAACTCCGATAAGCCATCGAATACCCCTTGTTGTAGAAAATGAGTGACTTGAAGCTTGCTCACAGCGAGCAGCTAAGAGATATTTCCAAGGGGTGGGAAGCAATTTTGGAGACACTCAATGCGAACAAGGCTGTGGTAACTTATTACATAATGACTACGGAGATAGAAAAAGCCAATGCAGAAAAGGGCGAAAAAGCAAGCCAGGTTGTTAGAAAGGAAACTGAATAATGCTTAGGAAATCAACAAACTCAGTAAGGAGCTTGCAGATACCAATATCCTGTGGGCTACCAAGAAAATTGAGATTTTGGAACAGAGGGTTGCCTTCCAACTATCCCAACCAATTCAGGCCACCCCTCTCGCCACAGCACCCCCTGAAGCCCCATCCTCTTCCACACAACCAGGCCCATCTTCTTCCACTCCTCCTGCCCCTACACCTACACAACCTGTTCCCCCACCTCCTACAACCCCAACTCCGGTACCTCCTCCTGTTCCTACTCAAGTTCCTGCTCCTGCTAAAGTCCCTACTCCAGCCCCTGCTCCTGTCTCAGTGCCTCCCCCTATTCCCTCTCCTGCCCCCAAAAGAAAACGGACTCCTTCCAGGAAACCTCCCACTTTGGAAAGAGCCACTGCAGCCTAAAAAGGAAAAAGGCCAACCCCTCCATCCCCACCTCCAAAGGTCACCAGAGCTTCTACTCAGGATGATCCCCACAGTCGCCTACTTTCCAAAGAGGAACGCAGATAGGCTGCTGCTGCCCTTGGATTGGATCCCACTGAGCTTTTTCCTTCTGACTCAGACTCTGATTCCACCCCACCTATGGATCCCAGTGCCCAGACTACTGTTGCTGCTCCTTAATCAAGCCCTGCTGAACAATCTTATCCTCAGAGAAGGAAGGTTGCTGCCAAGAGGACTACTCCCCCAACTGCCTCTTTGAAAATTAGAAAAGACAAATCTGCCCAATCTGAGGAGGCACCACCAATAAGCCAACCAGTGAAAGGGAAGAGCCTGACCATTCCTACAACAAAAGATAAAGAAAAATCTTTTGTGGCTCCCCCTAAGCTTGCTAAAGGGAAAAGTCCTCCCCTACCTCAGGTGAAAGCAAAAGATAAATCCCCTGTTGTCCCTCCTAAGCCAGCACAAACCCAATCCCCTCTTATTCCCCCTCCGACTCAGTAAGGGCAAGCCTCCAAAGGGATGAGCTCCAAAGGTAAGGGCCTCAAAGGAAAATCTCCCACCAAACCCCAGGAGCCAACCACTGATAAATCTTCTGAGATCCCTCCTGAACCAAAGAGGAGAAAAATGAGGGTCAGGACCCCATCTATACCCCAAACTGCCGACCAAAGAAAGGCAGAGAGAGAACGAAAGAAGAAAGAGGAGGAGGCTTACCTTCAAGAACATGCCAAGAAGATGGGTTGGGACAAGTTTTAAGCCAGATTCTGACTAGATTGTACTTAGGATTTTATCTATTTCTGCACTCTTTTGCTTCTATTTTCTTGTAGTTTGTACATTTCTCATTTTAATAGACTTTATTCCCCTGCCATTACAATCTTGCTTTGTCTGTTGTGTGTTTTGTTCTCTGTTCTTTCCTTTTCTGTTCGCATCAATAAATTTGCTGCACGAATACCTTTGAATCAGTGAGGACACTGCTCCTCATAGGTTTGGGGGTGTGGCAGGCAGACCCTGCCAATGGAATAGTTAACCTAAGTGCAGCAGACTCATCTGAGTAATATGGAAATGGATCTATGTTCACTTAAGAATAATGAAAATAAGAAATTTAATTTCTGCAAACTTTTGACATTATAAACTTTTAATATTCCACATGTCCATGATAATATCACCGAGGAAACATACCTGTATCAACACTTAGTGAATCATTAGAGAGAGAAAAAGGTGAGAACATGCTTAAAAGTTCAAAGGAAGACCATAACTAGTGAGAATTGGGCATATAAAATTTTTTTCCATCCTTTGAGGAGTAACCAAGGAAATCTCTTCTAGTTCTAAGGACTGGCTGAGTCACTGTGCTCACTAGAAGTTAGGTAACTCCAAGTTGAAACAACTGACAGTACTCATGAGACTTAGGAAAGGATCAAGGCCTTCTCTTGGATAGTTTGAGCCTAAAAGGACCAACCCTAAAGCAACTGCCCTTATCCATACCCCCCCTTTGAGCTTTAAATCCTAAATTTCTTCAAAATATGCCTGAGTACTTGAACCTGAACCTATGAACCTGCTTCAGCCTACCCTCACTCTGAGAATTCAGAAGGTAAAGAAAAAAAAGGTTGGAAATGGACTAGCTATGGTCAACATTAAGTGAATAGAGAAGAAGCATCTCAAAAATTCTGGCAGTATAGTAACTGAGAACATGGTGGCATTTCTGAAAAGCAAAAACAAAAATAAAAAGAAGAAAATTCCATCAAAAGGAAACAAAAATAATAATGAAGAGGAGTAAGGGAGGAATCAAGAGGAACTTTCATTGAAGAATCAAAATCAAGAAGAGAAACTGATCACTTTAAATCTGAAAATCTCAAAGAAGATGAAGGGAGCTGAATTCAAGAAGGTGAAGTCATGAATCACCTCACATCACTCTGATTTCAATTTGGAACCCCTTTTCAACCTTCCATTCTTTTTAACCCTACTCCAAAAGCCACGTTACAGCCCAGTTAAAAGCCCTTGTGATCTAAAGTTGAGTGAGCTGTCATGTGGAGATAAAGAGTTATCCCATCTATGGTGAGGAGGTGTCAATGATGTCAGCACTTAAGAACTCTGCCTATGCTCATGTTTACAGACTCATTTGGGGGATGTAACTGCTCTTGAGCCTGTGAGAAAATGAACCCCTCAACAAAACCTTTATGAGAGTATGCCCTGCAAAGCTTTTGGGTCTGAACTTGAATGCATTATGTATGACCTATAACCTAATTTTTGACCTAAGGATGGGCTTAGTGCTGGCACACACTTGTGCAATTTTCTGTGGTTGTAAACTGATTGGAAAAGTTGTGCATTCATGAGAAGTTTATGCTGTTTAAATTACTATACAACTAATGGATTAAATTTCTTTTATGATTATTGATTCAAGAGTAAACTAAGTCTGCTCCTTGACTGCTCACTTGATGATATTACACTTTTGTTAACTGTTTCATTGAAGAAGTTTGTGGGTGTCTTCACTGAAAACCCTCTGGAGACTTCACTCCTCCACTAGGGATCACCTAGGGGTTTAAAAGGCTTGGTACATATGCTAAATGTATCCGTGCTCCCTACGAAAGTGGCATTTAATTTTTGTAGTTAATTTAATGTAGCTTTGCTAAGGGACTAGCAAAGATTAGGTTTAGGGGTGTGTTAAGACCTGAAAAGTACCACTTTTCACCCCTTAACTTAACCTTTGATTAGACCCTTAGCCATCTAATAAGTTCTTGATAAGTGTTTTATGTAAGTGAAATAAGGCCGAATCCGCTAAGGAGTGTTTTGGCACCGTAAGTCCTCGGAAGGATGGACTCGAATCCTGAAATGAGCCTCATCCAAATTTGAGCTTCCCAAGACTTTACAACAACTCCTCGTGTAGTTGACTGACTGAAGAGCTTCAGAAGCACAAACTCACACAGCTCTCGTGAAGTTCAAGAGTAGAATACATCGCAGCCTCAAGACAGAGTTCAAAGACCTCTTAACCTTGCGCAGATTCCTTAACGGCCGAGGAGAGAGAGCCCAGAGACCCTCATGCGCGGGATGCAATACAATTATTAGAAGAGAATTCCTCGCATAGTTCTCGCGCCATTCAAGAACAAAGCATCCTTGTGAAGGCAAGGCCATCCTCGCGAAGATCAATTAAGACAGGGAACCTCGCGCAATTCAGAACTCATTAAAGCCTCGCGAGGTAACTCGTGAAGTCTAGTGAACAGAAGTTCTCGCGCTATTCAAATCTGTCCTCGCGAAGATCAACCCAGTGATCACGCAGCTTCCTCGCGACTGCTTGAACTCCAACCCCGCGACATCTGAAGCTTTGATGTCTACTCAACCTCGCGACTGCCTGAAGAGCAAACCAAGCCAACCTCACGGAGGTTGAAGCTTCAATATCAGATCATCCTAGCGAAGAGTAAAAGCTACCACGCGACAAGTCTGGGAAACAATGGCTACCTAGCGAAGCTCTGAACCTCAACTTCTATCTCTTCAGCAGAGGACCTTCTAGGAATTTCTAGCGATTAGGGCACACACTCCCATGCTCAAATCTTTGTGCACTCGCCCCGTGGCATCCAAGGATCACCATTAGGCCACATGGCATTGTTAAAATTAGGGTTTCCTAACCCTAATGCGCCGCCACACCACTGTTATATAAACCCATACTTAGCTTAGGTTTAGAGAGCCGGTTTTTAGAGAGAAAATTCCTGGTATAGCTGGGAACACATCTCATTTCTTGGAGACTTGATCTGAGATAGTTTTTCTTTTCTTTTATAGCCGTAAGTAGTTTTCTTTTTTCTTTTTCCTTCTCTCCATAGTCCAGCACTTGCTGGCTATGTCTTTGTATGCATTTTGAACTAGATTAATGGAAGTTCTGTAATAGGATCTGTACTTTGTGGGATTTGTGTTTGAATGTGAGATGCTCTGTGCAAGGCTGCTGCCTTGTGATCCACCATTGCTTTGGCTGTGTTTCAAAGCAATGGAGGACTGATTCTAAGGGCCATTCAGATCCAAGTAACCTGTGTGTCTGGGCATCATGGCCCTATACAGCCTTAGCCCCACCACAGGACCCACTAGATTTGAAATCCCCATGGGAGCTCGAGCTAGTAGCCTTGTGACCATGGTGGTGGCAGCGACATTCTTGTTTTGTCTTGGGCTCCGTAAGGAGGATAGCCTCTGGGATAGTCTATGACCATTCAAGTGGACAGGTTATAGCCTTAGGGTGATTCTAATTCACCAATCCAGGATGGATCCTTCTTCTTTACATCTGAGCTTGTAGAAGCCTGATGGGGGATTGTACAGAGGTAGACTCCCCTATATTTGTATAGATCCACCATCAGATGTCAGATCTGATCTGGTTATAGAGATTGTAGGCATATGACTAGACCATTGTAGCCTCACTCAAACAATGGACAGCTAGATCGAAGGTTGTACTCAATCTCTTGTTGGTTCTATGTGTCTGGGCTATCATGGTCCTATACAGCCTTAGCCCCACACATAGAGCTTTAGAGGTTGAGGTTCCCTATGGATTCTTGAGCTGGTAGCCTGGATGAAATAGTACCTACAATGATTAACTTGTTGTGTTTTGACCCATCCCTGGATTGTGGTTCCCCTATGGGATAGTCTGTGACCATTTGAGTGGACAGGTTATAACCTTAAGGGATTGAATCATGGCAGAAGTGATGGGTTGAATCCCTTCTCCTCAGTGGTGATAATGTAGCCATTGGATAGGACTTTTATAACATCAGATCTGAATCTGAGTTACAAAACTCCTCTGATCTAGGCTCAATAACATACTTCTCACCCTTTTATATTTATTTTCCACACTCCATCCATCCTCTCAACCCTTTTTATAGTTTAGACATTAGAGTACCTTAGAATACTTAGAATAAGTGACCTTAAACTCCCTTCCTTTTTAGGACTGCCAGATCTGTAATCAGATCTGGAGGGACTACTAGAGATGGCTCCCTTGGAGCTGTAGATCACCTTTCCCTGTGGGACAAACTCTTACTTATCAAAACTTGCTACAATGGACCCTATATCTTGCAGGTCTAGGACTTCTCAGTTGTGCTGCTTTCATCCCCTATTTTACTCTTTCTTTGATTTTTAAATTACTTTTTCCACCAACAAACTAATAAAGCACACACTCAGAAGTCACCAATAGGAGTACAGGGGCAGAGGTGAGGCAAATTTTTAAAGTTTCAAAAGCCTTCAGACATTCAGCAGAAAAGTCAAAGGGCACATCCTGGCAGAGCAGGTGGCAAAATGGCTTAGCAATTTTGTTGAAGTCTTTGATAAACCTCCTGTAGAATCCAGCATGGCCAAGGAAGGATCTGATTTGCTTAACTGTTCTTGGAGGGGGCAGATTTTTAATGAGGTCAACTTTGGTCTTGTCTACCTCAATTCATTCTTTAGAGACTACATGGCCCAACACAATTCCTTGTGTTACCATGAAGTGGCTCTTCTCTCAACTTAAGACCAAATTGGTCTCTTCACATCTTTGTAGGACTTGATGTAGGTGTTGTAGACATTGGTCAAAGCTATCCCCATAGACCGAAAAGTCATCCATGAAAATTTCCAAGAATTTGTCAATCATATCAGAAAAAATGATATACATACACCTCTGAAAGGTGGCTGGGGCATTACACAGTCCAAAAGGCATCCTCCAGTAAGTAAAGGTGCCAAATGGACAAGTACATGTAGTTTTCTCTTGATCAAGGGGGTGCATAGGGATCTGATTGTACCCTGAGTACCCATCAAGAAAATAGTAAAAAGCCTTCCCAGGCAACTTGTCCAAAATTTGATCAATAAAACGGAGAGGGAAGTGGTCCTTTCTGGTCTTGGAGTTGAGCTTTCGATAATCGATGCAAACTCTCCAGCCAGTGGTCTCCCTAGCTGGTCTCAACTCTCCAGAGTCAGTTTTGATCACTGTTATGCCAGATTTCTTGGGTACCACCTGGATTGGTGCCACCCATTCAGAATCAGAGATGGGGTAAATTACCCCAGCATCTAGCAACTTAATGATTTCTTTCAGAACCACCTCTTGCATGTGAGGATTAAGTTTCCTCTACAATTCCCTAGAGGGTATTGAGCCCTCCTCTACATGAATCCTATGCATACAGATTGATGCATCAAT
This sequence comes from Chloranthus sessilifolius, assembly GCA_021018995.1. NCBI lineage: Eukaryota > Viridiplantae > Streptophyta > Magnoliopsida > Chloranthales > Chloranthaceae > Chloranthus > Chloranthus sessilifolius. Next base: position 87,328,475 of record CM037593.1, read on the forward strand.
TCCTCCTAGATCAGCAATGGTCTAGCCTATTGCTTTCTTGTGCTTCCTCAAAACAATTAGCAACTCCTCTTGCTCACTAGTAAGAGAAGAGGAGATAATCATAGGAAGTTTCTCTTCTTTCTCGAGGAAAGCATATTTTAATGTCTCTGGCAGCTTCTTGAGCTCCAGATCAGGGGCTTGTTGTATGGATGGCAGGATTGGTGTATTGTTGGATGGAGGAAGGGGCAGCAATGTAGGTTTCCAATTGGAATGTTGTACTAAGCCCACAGAAGACTTCACTAGGAGTGTGTCTCCTAGCATTAAAGCTAGGCTTCCTTCCTCCACCAAGTTCCAAACTTCAGTTAAATCAGTGGCAATGTTGCTCCACTCCAGCAGAGTGTGTAGTTCTTCTTCAACAATTTCTTCTAGTACATCCATTGCAAAGCATTCCTCATTGTCTAGCTGAGGGTGCTTTGCACTGTTGTACACATTAAGCTCAACTTTCATATGTCCGAAAGTGACCTCCATGATCCCAGTCCTGCATTGAATGCATGCATTGGCAGTGGCCAAGAATGGTCTACCTAGAATAACAGGTATCGGAGATGTACTCTTGTTACAGCCCATGTCCAAGACAAGGAAGTCTGCAGGATAGAAGAACTTGTCTACCCCTACTAGGACATCCTCTACCACTCCCATGGGTTTCCTCTTGGACCTATCAGCCATCAATAGAACAATGGGTGTGGGCTTCAGCTCCCCCAAACCTAACTGCTGATATACATTGTATGGCAACAGGTTAACACTGGCTCCAAGGTCCAAAAGGGCCCTACCAATCATGTGGTCACCAATAATACAGGGAATAGTGGGTATCCCTGGGTCTTGCAACTTCTCAAGTATTGTCATGGTTAATACAGAATTCACTGTATCCGTCGCAAAGACCTTCTAGGACAAATGGCCTCTGGCTTTCCTTTTTTGAGTACAGAGGTCTTTCAGAAACTTTGCATAGGCTGGGACCTGTCGGATTGCATCAAGCAGGGGTAAATTTATCTTGGCCTGCTTAAAGGTATCCATCATCTCCTCGATCTGTGCCTGACCCTTATCAAAAGGGGCAGGGCCACTCATAGCTTGAGGAAATGGCAGCTGAGGTACTGCTGGTTCCTCAGCTGCAAGCCCATGGCTGAACTTTTGTTTTTTTCTTTTTTCTATTTTTATCTCCTACTAAGGCTCAACTATATCCTCTTTATTTTTCCCTTGGTGAAGGGCAGCAGGCAATTCTTGACTCTGTGCCTTAACAAAATCTTTATCACTTTCACATGACATTTCCTTAGGATAGACCTCTCCTTGTTCCTTTCCCACCTGGTTGTCTACCATCCTACTAGACCTTAGGGCAGTTATGGCATTGGCCCCCTCAAAATTGGAGAAGCCTTCTCCGATGGAATACTGGCCCTTAGGGTTGGCAATTGGTTGGCTTGGCAACCTGCCCTCCTCTCTTTTAGCCAGAGCATTGGCTATTTGGCCAAGCTGCTCTTCTATTTTCTTAATGCATTGATCGTGAGAAGTCACAATCTGATTTAAGGGTCCAAGGCTTCGCAATTAGGCCAAAACCTGATCCTCAAAAGAAGCACTTTGGGGCTGAGGTGGGGGAACTATCAATTGATTTTATTGCTGGGGCTGCTGTTGTTGGAAATTTGATCTTTGAGCATAACCCTGGTTAAACTGCTACTATGGCCTTTGAGGTAAGGCCAACATCTGCTGTGGCTGCATATAATTGTCTTGCCTCCACCTCAAATTTGGGTGGTCTCTCCATTGGTAACCAGCATTTTGGTGCTGGTATCCATATGGTTGCTTATTGTAGCCACCAGATTATTGTTGTCTAATAGATTGGGCAACAGCAGCTTGTTCCATTACAAACTCAGGGTATTGCCCCGTAGATGGACATTCTTCTACTATGTGCTATGGAGATTGGCATATCAGACATGCCTCCATCACTTGTGCAACCATTCTGGGCTGCACCACAGTCAAAAGTTTATCAAATCTTTCCGTAAGATTGGCCATCTGCATTCTTAGATCATCATTTCCCCTAAATTCATACATTTTTCCTTTAGAATTCTTAGCCACCCCCAGCTTAGGAGATGGTTCTTGAACAGTTCTAGAAGAGGACATATTCTGGAAAGCATTTTTACTTATGACCTTGAACAAGTCCCATGCCTCATCAGCTATTTTATGCATGTACGTTCCACCACAAGAGGCATCTACCATGCCTCTGCTCTTCTCATCAATCCCATTGTAGAAGCTCTGGACAAGCTTCCAGTCAGGGAACTTATGGTGGGGACATTGTTTGAGCATCTCTTTAAATCTATCCCAACACTGGTTAAAATCTCTAGTTGGGGATTGGGCAAAAGAAAGTATGCCTTTCCTCAACTGGCTGGTCTTTGTCTCTGGGAAAAATTTAGACAGAAATCTTGTCTGGAGGTCTTTCCAGGAGGTGATGCTGTTTGTTTGGGAGAGTAGATAACCAGGTCATGGCCCTGTCCTTTAGGGAGAAAGGAAAGAGCCTTAACCTAGTGGCTTCTGGTCCTAAACCAGCAATGGAGAATGTCGTGCACAGGGCCAAAAACTGGTCAATGTGCTTGTAAGGGTCTTCCTTGCTAAGCCCATGGAAAGAGGGAAGCATTTGGATGATGGAAGTTTTGATTTCGTAGTTTCCTTGAACATCAGGGAATTGGATGTGGAATGGAGAATTGTAATCATCCGGAGCATTCAATTCCTTCAATGTTCTAGGTTGTTCTTCACCCATAACTACTATCTCAATTTCAATAGGGGGCTCAACAGTGGTGTGTCTATGCCTTCTCGATCTTCTACCCCTTTCTATCTCAGGTTAGCAGGCTTTAATGTAGGACTGAGGGATCTCCTTTCTAACATGCACACACACCAACAGCAGGGAAGACAATTTGCAGGTACATTGTACTTAAAAACAAATGCAACTATCTTAATCAACTGCTATGCTATGGAATCTTCAAATGAGAAATAGACTGAGTTTTGAGGGTTAGAGAAGTGCAAACAGAGGCAGCTAGACTCTCAGTGCAATTCTACTCTCCTTCCCTGCTACGGTCCAAATCTGTAAGAAAATTTTCAAATGTAAATATGCAGTATCAATTATTCACAAGTACAGCTACCAAAGAATAAAGAATAAAAAATCTAGAGTCTACTAAAAGATCAATCTTCCCCGACAGCGGCGCCAAAAACTTGTTAGGCTACTTTAGAGTGCTTGCTACTGACTTTATTGAAGACAGTGATAAGAATGGGGTGAATGAAAATGAATGAAAGGTGGATTGAAAATGACAGAGCAGCAAGCCTAAAATATGCACAATCCACAGAGATCTGAGCAAGAATTGATAAGTAAGAGTTTGTCCCACAGGGAAATTGATCTTAAGCTCCAAGGGAGCCATCTTTAGCTCCAAGGGAGCCATCTTTAGTAGGCCCTCCAGATCTGACTACAGATCTGGCAATCCTAAATGGAAGGGGATTTAGGGTCACTAAAATCTAAATTCTTACGTATCCTAATGTCTAAACTATAGAAAGGTTTAAGAATGAAGATGCAGTGAGAAAATAAATATAAAAGGGTGAGAAGTATGCTATTAGGTTCAGATATGATGGGCTTCATGACTCAAATTCAGATCTGCTGCTATAAAAGTCCTGTCCAGTGGCTACATTATCACCACTGAGGAGAAAGAATCTAACTCATCTATGTGCCATGATCCAATCCCTTTATGGCTATAACCTGTCCACTTAAATGGTCACAGATTACCCAATTGGGGAACCACAGTCCAGAGATGAATCAGAATAAGTTTACCATTGTAGGCACTACTTCATCCAGGCTACAAGCACAAGAATCCGTAGGGAACCTCAACCTCTAAAGTGCTATGTGTGGGGCTAGGCCTGTATGGGAGCATGTTAGCCCAGACACATAGAACCAGCAAGAGTTTGAGTGCAACCTTAGAACCAGCTATCCACTGCTTTAGAGAGACTGCAGTGATCTAGTCGCAAGCCTGCAATCTCTATAACCAAGCCAGATCTGCTATCTGATGGCGGGTCTATACACATACAGGGGAGTTTGTCTCAGCACATTCTCTCACAGGGCTACAAGCACAAGTGCAGAGAAGAATAATCCGTCTTGAGTTTGTGGGTTGGCTTCACCCTAAGGCTATAACCTGTCCACTTAAATGGTCACAGACTATCCCAGAGGCTATCCTCCTCACAAAGCTAAAGATAAAACAAGAAACATTACTGCCACCACCATGTTCACAAGGCTACAAAAGCTCATTGCTCCCATGGGGACTTCAGTTCTAGTGGGTCCTGTGGTGGGGCTAGGCCTGTATGGGAGCATGTTAGCCCAGACACACAGGTCACTTGGATCTGAATAAACCATGAAATCAGTCCTCCATTGCTTGCAATATGTCCTAGCAATGGAGGATCTCAAGATAACAGTCTTGTACAGAACAACTCACAAAAATCCCATAAAAGTAAAACACCCTATCATGAAACTCCATTAATCTATTCCAAATAGTCATACAAAGGCATAACCAACAAATGCTGGACTATGGAGAGAAGAAAAAGTAAAAAGAAAACTACCTAAAACTTACTAGAAATATGCAACTACTATCAGAAGAAGAAGAAGATAAACTAAATTCTATTCTAAGCAGAGAGTTTTTCTAAACCTAAACCAGGCTTAGGTTTATATAGCAGTTAGTTTGGTGGCGCATTAGGGTTAGGAAATCCTAATTTTAACGATGCCACATGGCCTAATATTGTCTCTTGGATGCCTCAGGGTGCGTTCACAGAACTTGGAGCGTCAGAATGCGTGCCCTAATTGCTGGAAGTTCCCAGAATGTCCTCTACAGACGTGAGGGAGAGTTAGAGTTCAGAGCCTCGCCAGGTAGTATTGGTTTCCAAGTCTGTCGTGTGGTAGCACGGTCTTCGCGAGGTTGGATTAGCTTGAAATTCTAGCCGTCGCGGGGTTGTCTTAGTAGCAGCTGAAGCAGTCGCGCGATAGAGTATTGAATCCTCGCTGGATTGCTCTGGTCTTCGCGGGATTGCACTTTCCTTCTGAATGGCACGAGAATTGCGCGAGCAATTTGTTTGTCAATGGATCTTCACGAGGATCCTCATGAGGATGTGATGTGCATTGGTCTCTGAATTGTGCGAGAGGCTTTTCTAAAGTTTTGCATCCCGCGGCCACTACGCGACAGCTACGAGCCGAAATACCTGGAGCTCTCTCTCCTCAGTTGATCTGAGTGGAATCAGGCAAGGTTTGAGAGCCGCTTTGAGTCGCACGAGATGCAAGGCAGCGATTATATTTGAGCTTCGCGAGAGCTGCGCAAAGTATGATTCTGAAGCCCCTCTGTCACTCAACTGCGCGAGAATTGTGCGGGCAATTGGAAATGAAGTTTTGGGAGACTCGTGAGGACTGTGCGAGGCTTAATTTCGGAATCCTTTAAAGCTTGTGAAAGCTGCGCGAGGTTCAATTCTTATTTGGGTTCAGCTTTAATCCTTCTGAGGGACTTCTGGGGCAAAAGTGGGCTCCTTAACAGGGTTCATGCCTTATTGCAGTTGCTATTTATTACCTATAGAAATGACTTAACACACATTTATTAGATAGTTAAGGGTCTAACAGTGGCTAAGTTAAGGGGTGAAAAGTGGTATTTTTCGTGTCTTAACAGTAAGGGTCATCTCAACCATGGCCATATGAAACTTCATGGTCTCGGGATGAAAGCGCTCTATCAGGGCCTTAAGATAGGCTGTATTGGCCCTCACGGCGGGGCATGAAATGAAATCCCCAAAACCAGCTTGGGCAAGCAAGTCCTTCACCACCGGGGGGAGATGAAGTACGAGGTGCTGGAGGTCGAACCAACCACCCCGGAACATAATATGTGGCAAAGGCTGCAAACAAAAGGCATCGGTTAAATAGGAGCAAAGTGGTATAATGAAGGCATCAAAGGAAGAGAAAAAGGGCTCATCTGTTTACCTAGCCAGCGATCCCAAAGTTGGAAATATGGGTATGCTGACAATGAAGGAGGCCAGTACGGGTGGCTTCACCTTGCATTTCATACCAAGGTTGAGAGGAGCGCTGTGAAACGATGAAGTGCTCCCCATGAGGACCATAGGCCATCTCTGGCCCCTCATGTGGATCCTGCCCTTCGTCGCCAGAGATCTAAAAATATGGGACACATCGGAATAAGAAAGGGCTGCTAAAAAAAGAAAAAAAAAGAGAAGAACAAAGATAAAAAAAAAATGCACTAATCCATCAAGAAAAATGAATGAAAAATGAATGGTGATGAATAATGATGAAAATGAAAAAAAGAGAGGAGCATAGGCCTAAGGAATCACATATAGCTGAAAAGAAAAAAAATGCACTACAAAAAGGAAGAACATCAAGCATTTCAAACCAAAAAAAAGAGAGAAAGTGAAAGGTAACAAAAAATGCAAAAAAAGATATATGTGCACTAATCCATCATAAAAAAAAAAGAACAACAACAAAACAAACAAATAAGAATAAAGATGATGAACGGTGATGATATATAATAATAATATGATGAATGATGAATGATGATAAAAAAAAGGGGGAAAAAAGGATGATGATGAATGAAAAAAAAAAAGAGAAAAAAGGAAAGAGAAGAGCATGAGCACAAGGAATCACATATACTTGAAAAAAAATGCATTAATTTGCCACCATAAAAAGGAGGAACATCAAGCATTATCAAAATTCAAAAAGGAGATGAAAGAGGGGTTGATGATTACCTTCAAGGGGAGAAGAAATAGATCCAAAACCCGGCGGAGGATGAATGTTTCTGATCCACACACACGAACCCCGGTGATAGAACTCAAGAAAGATCAAATGCAAAAACCCTAGGGGGCTATCCTAGACTTGAGAAGGAAGGAGGGAAGAAGATAGAGTTTAAAAGAGAGGGTCCCTTTTGTGCTCGGGCTCGGGCAGTTTTAAAACTGCCAGATTTTGGTCAAGCATATATAATATATACGCCCCGCCATTTTTTTCGCAAATTTGGTAGGCGTATATTATATATACGCCCGACCATTTTTGCTGCAGATTGGCCAGGTGTATATATTATATATGCCCAGCCAATTTTTGGTTTTGATGGCCCGACAGGCCCTCTGTATGCTCTAGATCAAGGCTCGGTCCCTCTTAGAAGACCAGGTACCATCGGGCGATGGTGCATGTATCCCCAAATGGCCCATCGAGCTCCCTTCAATTGGGCCAAAGGGACCGTGCTACAATAAGCGGATCTAGATCTGTAAGCGCCCGCCAAGTGCTCCCATAAAATCATAAAATCATGAAAAAAAATTCGCACAAAAAAAAAGATTCACATAAAATAACGAAAAAAGAGAAAAAGGAAAAATGTCAAAAGACAACACTAGTTCTCAAAAGAGCGTCGCAATGCCTATTTGCGTCACTCCGAGAATCGTGTTAAATCATTTCAGAATGATCGGGTTCACCCGAAAACTCTCGAACCCTATTTTACACAGGGACACCCCGTACCTGATCCGGTAGGCAGATAATTTCACCCATCCCTGATCCCTGTTCCCTAATCATGCCCCAGGAGGCAATACCTAGCTCGGCAGGCACACCGAGGACTTATCACCAGAATGTGCACGTCCTCAAGGCGTATCAACATGACAAGTTGATTCGCCTAAAGATACATGCACATATAGAAACAGTTTGAGCATGCTCAAAGTCTCGAACTGACATGAAAAAAAGAAAAAAAAAGAAAGAAAGTAAAAAGAAAAAAAAAAAAAAGAAGAAGAAAAAGAAAAAGAAAAAGAAGGAGAAGGAATAACAACCTTTTGTTATGAAGTAACAATCCTGAGTAGGTTGACCCCACCTTCCAAGCGTTGGCTCTGATCATCCACCTTCGGATCTATGTTGACCAAGAGTGTACCGGACTTCAGACCATTTGAAAAGTCTATTGTCAGTCGAAACTGACCCGTCAAAAGTGAAATTACAACCAACCAAACTTTGTGCAAACATACAGACCAAAGGGCTCATTCCCATTTATTTCCGTTTACACAAGCTTAAAACCTGTATAGGCACGGTGTCCCTATTAAATGTATGCACTTGCGTCTGAGTATCCGCAGGATGGTCGTTTGTCCTCGTAAATTGTACCTTAGGGTCGAGGCTTCCGTTCGCGCCTATTTGCTGCTTATCGCCCCTAATGGGTGTCTGTCTGTGCATAGTTAGTGAGATGTGATTTCTTTAGGGACGAAGGCTAGAATTGACCATCTCTTTCGATGAATGTTTGGTCCTAGCCTGATCTTTTTTAGCTTTGTCTCAAGTTAAGGCACTCCGGTTCATGTGAATTAGGAGCCCCTCGCCACTGGAACGGGCACATCCCCAAGGTGCACCCATCCCCAGTAGAGCGCACGCACTCTTAAAGCGTATCAACTGGCATTTGATCCACTTAAAGAGTTATGCAAGAATAAAATTGCCAGAGGTCCTTGAGCTTTGCTTAGAGGCCTCAAAATAAAAGAAAATGCAAAAAAAAACACACAAAAAATTACTATGAAAATGGGCATGCATTCCCAAGAAGTGTTGCAACATCAATATTCGCTTCACTCGGGTAAATCATGCTAAAGCAACCTCGAGGTTGATGGGTTCACCCAGAAACTGTGAGCCTTACCTAGGTAAGGGCAGCCGTGGCCGATCCAATGGAGCTATCAATACTTCATAGGATTGGACACGTTGTTTAGGCCTTCGCCTTGTGTACCCCGTTTCATAGAGCTGTTTGGTTCAGATTAATACTCAACATCACAAATCTATAATTTCCCTCAGGAAGTGGACGATATCCCGGCTAGCAGGCTTACACTTTCTGTGATCATCGCAGTTATGCCCAGTAATGTAGCAATGCGCTTGGGGATTGTTATCTTTGAGGTACGGACGATATCTCGAAATGAGAGGGCTTACGTACACTCACCATCACCATGGATGTTTGAGAAATGAGTTGAACCAGGCGAACCCATCAAACATGCCTTGGACCTCTTCGGATGTCTCTTGTCTTTGGCGTCCGATCATTAGTGATCGAATACCAAAGAGGGGCATCTATAGACATCCAAATTCAGCCTAAGGACCGATGAATCTGTACTCCGAGAGAGATGTATCCCTGTGCTTCCGATGGCACCCTTGAACCCTTAGGAACCAACCCAGACGTTTAGGAATCACCCTGAACTCATTAGAACCATTCCCCTAACCCTTAGAGATCACCCCTAAACCCTAGGATCCCTTCTCGGACTCGGCTGAAACCCTTCTGAGCAGTTGATGGGAGGAGAGCTATAAAATTTTACACAAACCATTGCAGAGGAGAAGCCCCATACCATTGGAAGGAGGACTTCTCCAGCTTTCCAGCAAGCCAAAGATCACTGTTAAGACCTGAAAAGTGCCACTTTTCACGCCTTAACTTAGCTTTTGATTAGACCCTTAGCCATCTAATAAATGCTTGTTAAGTGTTTTCTGTAGGTAATAAACAGCAGGGTAATAAGGCCCTGAATCCTGCTAAGGAGCCTGTTTGGGCACTAGAAGTCCCTCAGAAGAATGAACCATGAATTCAAACCATAGAAGAGCCTCGCGCAGCTAACAAAGCTCCAGAGGATTCAGAAAAAATACACTTTGCGCAGTTCTCGCGAAGTCCCAAGACTTCACAAATAAGTTCTCGCACAGTAGAGTGACAAAAGAGCTTCAGAAGCCTTGAGTCGCGTAGCTCTCATGAAGTTTAGAAGTTAAAGGTTGCGCAGATCCTGCGCAATTCAAGAAGACTCCTCTCACCCTCGCGCGGTTCAGTCAAAATAGATGAGGAGAGAGAGCTTCAGAATCCTGCCTCTCGCAGTAGCCACGGGATGCAAATATCAAGAGAACCTATCGCGTAGTTCAGAAAAGCCTCAACGCCTCACAAGGATCCTCGCGAAGATCCATTAAGAAGTGAACTTCTCGCACAGTTCTCACGCTATTCAGAAAGAAAGCAGTCTCGCGAAAGCCAGAATTAGCCTCGCGAAGTGAAGTGGAAAGCTCACGTAGTTCCCGCGCTATTCACAATTATCAATCCAATTGCGCGAAGCCCAACCCAGCGAGAGCTTAACTGTCTACCTTGCGACTGCTCAAAGCATCAAGAAGCTGTAACCACGCGACGTCTAAAGCTTTAATGTTAAACTCAACCACGCGTAGACTAGAGCTACCACACAACAAGTTTGGGAATCGACTGCAACCTGGCGAAGCTCTGAACTCCAACTTCCATCATTCTGCAAAGGACTTTTTAGGGATTTCCAAGGATTAGGGCACGCACTCCCACGCTCAAATCTCCGTACACATGCCCTGAGGCATCCAAGGATCATTATTCGGCCACGTGGCATCGTTAAAATTAGGGTTTACTAACCCTAATGCACCGCCACACCATTGCTATATAAACCTAAGTCTGGTTTAGGTTTAAGGGATCTGAAGGGAGACTTGGAGTGAGAATTTAGAAGAGGAACTCCTATCTCAGATTTTGTAATTTTCTTTTTCGTTCTTGTTCTTCCTGTAACAGTAAGTAGTTTTCTTTTTCTTCTTTTTCTTCTCTCCATGGCTCAGAACTTGCTGGCCATGCCTTTGTATGTCTATTGAGGTTATATTAATGGAGTTTTTGTAATAGGATTTGTACTCTTATGGGATTTGTGTATTTGTGAGTTGTTTTGTGCAAAGCTGCTACCTTGTGATCCGCCATTGCTTTGGCTATGTTTCAAAGAAATGGAGGACTGATTCTAAGGATCCACTCAGATCCAAGTGACCTGTGTGTCTGGGCTATCATGGTCCTATACAGCCTTAGCCCCACCACAGGACCCACTAGATCTAAAATTCTCATGGGAGTCTAAGCTGGTAGCCTTGTGACCACGGCGGTAGTAGCAATTAACTTGTTTTGTCTTGGGCTCCATGAGGAGGATAGCCTCTGGGATAGTCTGTGACCATTTAAGTGGACAGGCTATAGCCTTAGGGTGAATCTAATCTGCCGATCCAAGATGGATCCTTCTTCCTCGAGCCTGAGCTGTTAAGCCTGGTAGGAGATTGTGCTGAGGCAGACTCCCCATATATTTGTAAAGACCCGCCATCAGATGTTAGATCTGATCTGGTTATGGAGATTGTAGCCTTGTGACTGAACCATTGCAGCCCCACTCAAGCAATGGATAGCTAGATCTAAGGTGGTACTCAATCTCTTGTTGGTTCTATGTGTCTGAGCTATCATGGTCCTATATAGCCTTAGCCCTAGACATAGGGCTTTAGAGGTTCTGGTTCCCTATGGATTCCCTGAGCTTGTAGCCTGGATGAAGTAGTGCCTACAATGATTAATTTGTTTTGACCCATCTCTGAGCTGTGGTTCCCCTATGGGATAGTCTGTGACCATTTAAGTGGACAGGTTATAACCTTAAGGGATTGGATCATGGCACAGGGATGAGTTGAATTCTTCCTCCTCTTTGGTGATAATGTAGCCATTGGATAGGATTTCCATAACATCAGATCTGAATCTGAGTTACAAAACTCCTCTGATCTATACTCAATAACCTACTTCTCACCCTTTTATATTTATTTTCCACAATCCATCCATCTTCTCAACCCTTTCTGTAGTTAACTCATTAGGCTATCTTAGAATACTTAGAATAAGTGACCTTAAACTCCCCTCCTTTTAAGACTGCCAGATCTGTAGTCAGATCTGAAGGGACTACTAGAGATGGCTCCTTTGGAGTTATAGATCACCTTTCCCTGTGGGACAAACTCTTACTTATCAAAACTTGCTACAAATGGACCCTATATACTGCAGGTCTAGGATTTCTCAGTTGTACTGATTCCATCCCCTATTTTACTCTTTCTTTGATTTTAAATTATTTTTACCACCAACAAATAAAACAAGCACACTGAGATGTCACAACAAGTTTTTGGCGCCGCTGCCGGGGACAAATGATCTATTAGTAGACCCTTAGTTTTTGTATTTTTAGTATTCTTTGTAAATGTGAATAATTGATACTGCTGATATAATTTTGAATCTTTCTTACAGATCTAGACAACAGCAAAGAAGGACATTGGATTGCATTTGGAGATTAGCTACCTTTGTTTGCAATTCTCTAACCTTTAACACTCAGTCTAGTTTCTTTGAAAATTACATAGTAGTTGTTTAATATAGTTGTAAATGTATGTCTTCTTAAATTAGCTGTAAATTTGTTAAAAAAAAATAAAAATTCTTTGAATCAAGTGCAATGTGCATGCAAGGAGTTGTCCCTGCTAGTGGTGTGTTTGCATGCTAGGTAGGAGATCTCTTAGTCCTACTTTAGAGCCGTTCAACCCTGAGCTAGAAAGGGGTAGAAGACTGGGAAGGAACAGGCACACCACAGTAGAGCCCCCAACTGAATCTGAGACAGTATTCATGGGTGAAGAACAACCCAGAACTCTCAAGGAGTTGAATGCTCCGGATGACTATAACTCTCCATTCAGCATTCAATTCCCTGATGTTCAAGGGAATTATGAGATTAAAACTTCAATCATCCAGATGCTGCCCTCTTTCCATGGGCTCAGCAAGGAGGACCCTTATAAGCATATTGACCAATTTTTGGCCTTGTGCACAACTTTCAATATCACTGGTTTGGGACCTGAGGCTACTAGGCTCAGGCTCTTTCCCTTCTCTCTGAAGGATAGGGCTAGTACCTGGTTGGCTACTCTTCCCAACAATGGCATCACTACATGGAAAGACCTGCAGACCATGTTCCTGACAAAGTTCTTCCCTGAGACCAAAACTAGCCAGTTAAGGAAGGAGATTCTTGCTTTTGCCCAATCCCCAACTGAGGACTTTAATCAAGCCTTGGATAGGTTTAAGGAAATACTCAAACAATGCCCCCACCACAAGATCCCAGACTGGCAGCTTGTACAAAGCTTCTACAATGGGATTGATGAGAAAAATAGAGATATGGCTGATGCCTCTTGTGGTAGAACCTTCATGCACAAGACTGCTGATGAGGCATGGGAATTGTTTGAGGTAATTAGTGAAAATTCTTTTCAAAAACCATCCCTGGCAAGAACTAGTCAAGAGTTTGAGTCAAAAGTGGGGTCTGCTGCTTTGTCAAGAGGAAAAGTTTATGAGGTGTCTGGGAATAATGACCTGCAGCTGCAGATGGCTAACCTCTCAGGGAAGTTTAACAAATTACTGATTGTGATGCAACCCAGAAGGGCTGCTAAGTGGTGGAGGCATGTCTGATATGCCAGTCCCCACAGCACACAGTAGAGGAATGTCCATCTGCAGGGCAATATCCTGAATTAGTTTTGGAATATGCTGCTGCTGCGCAATCTTATGGCCAGCAACAATCTGGTGGCTACAACAGATAGCCATATGCTGCCCCAGCAGATGTTGGCCCTACCTCAAAGGCCACAGTAGCAGTTCAATCAAGGATATGCCCCTAGGTCCAATTTCCAGCACCAGCAGCAGCCCCATCAGCAACAAAATCAGTTGATCTTACCCCAACCTCAGCCAAGAAATGCTTCCTTCGAGGACCGTAAAACCTGGGGTCCTTGGCTCAGACTGTGAATTCTCATGGTCAGAGCATAAAGAAGTTGGAAGAGCAGCTAGGCCAACTATCGAATGCCTTAGCTAAAAGAGAAGAGGGGAGGTTACCCAGCCAGCCAGTGGTAAATCCTAAGGGCCAATTTTTGATTGGTGAAGGATCCTCAAACCAAGGGGCAGGGGGATCTTTCATTAAATTGATTCACAAATCTATGCATTGTGTATGTTATGTATTTTAGTATGGTTCATTTTTTTTCTGTTTATAGGAATTTCTAGTGATCTCATCGGAGTCTGAATGTACATGACCTGAGAATTCCCTTTGAATTGATGATTTTGAGTAAATGAATGATGATTGTACTATTTTCATAGTAAGAATGCTGTTTGAATATGATGTTTTGATTAAATGCTTTTGGAGTACTTACATGCTTAAATGTTGGGAACGCCTGAGGGAATCCCTTTTAGAATGATCGTGGGTGTCTCTGGAACAGAGAATGTGAGAGAATCCACCCACAAAACAAAGGAAAATGATAGACTAATGGGTGTGTGATCCTTGTCACAGTTTTAGTTGTCGCGAGGCTCTGAAAAATAGGCGTGGTTTCTTTTCGCGCAGTTCATAAGATGTCAGCCTGCTAAACTGTAGCGAGGTCCAATACAATTGTGTAGACTCTCTCGCGTAATCCAAATGAAAGTCCAATCTCATGACCCATTCATTTCTATCCAGCGAGCAGAGCATTTCAAAGCGCGCCAAGCCTCGCGATTTATATAATCCAACCCCGCGTTGCTTTCCTTTTATGTTTTCTCTTTCTTCTCCAGCCAGCGAAACCCTAGCTCTGACTCCCATTAATCTCTCTCCTCCAGCATCCAGTTTACAATCCATCATTCACCTTCTCATTCTGGGGATTTGTTCCTAAAGCCTCTTTCACTAGTTCCCCCCTGCTAAGAGCTCTCACGATCTTTTGTGCATCAAATTGAACAGAACCCTAACTTTTAGGGTAAGCCTCAGCTCTCAACTTTTACTTTTCATTTTTCCAACTACACACTCTCAGCGGAGAAGTTTCATGGCCCCTAAGAGCGCACCTATGAAAAGAGCAAGGGATAAGGCTCCCATTGAGCCCACTCCCAAGAAAGCCAAGCCCTCTGAGGCACCACAAAGAGGGAAGGAAGCGATTCAGGATGTGGCTGCGCTAATACCTGACTACTCTACACCCTCTGAGCTCCTGACTCCCATTCCCTTGGAGCCTGAAGCCATTTTTGACCTCTCTTTCTTTGAAAGCAGGAGCCTCACCGCCATTGAGTTTATCCGTAAAGCTGGTTTGACCCCACTGCTGCAAGCTACCCCTGCACTAGCCTACCCTAGACTAGTACAACTCTTTTACCAGTACATTAGGGCTAGACCCGACCATCGTGGACAGCCAGGACTCCTAGTGTTAGTTGACAATTTTGAAATGTTACTCAACCCTGAGTTGATTGCTGAAGTAATGGGTATCCCTGCTGTCTTTAACCCCAATTGCGGATATGGCCCCCCTCTGTGTGCCCCTATTGATACCATTGCACAAGCCCTTACTAGAGGGTTGAAGGCCACAGGGGATTCCATCAGGAGAAGAGATCTGGACCCCAAACTCCTATTCATTGATCAAGTTCTCCGAAAGAACATCTATTGTGCCAGCCATCAGCAGGAGAGGAGGACCCCAATTGCTGATGCTCTCTATTCCTTCTCTCGGGGCCACGGATTCCATGCTGCCGGGTTGATCTTTGAGGCCATGAAGGATATTATGGTAAAGATAGGGCACAAAAAGAAGCTCCACACTCTCCCCTATGCAAAGCTCATCACCAAATTACTCTTGAGGGGAGGGTACAAGATACCAGTGGGGGAGTTAACTGTTGACCTCCCCCCTACCACTTTCACAAAGCGACAATGGGGGATCAGTAGGAGTCTGATGGATCCCAGCAAGAAGAAGAAAGCTCAGACTACTTCTGAGAAAGGAGAGGGGACTGCTGCTGCAAAGACCACCCCTGCTCCCAAAAAGGTGGCTAAAGCTCCTGCTCCCAAGAAGGTGGTGCAAGCTCCTGTCACTTCTGCTTCTGCAGCATTACCTCCATCCACCACACCTACCCCTCCATCCGTTCCTTTGCCTCTTTCATCTCTCCCTTTCCCTCTTTTATCTACCTTTTCCATACCCGCTCCAGAATTCCCTGTGACTCGTTCCTGGGAGGAAAGTGTTGACCCCCATGACATCCCCCTACCTTCTCTCACATTGCCTCAGTACACCCCCCCAATTCCCCCACCATCTGAACTAAACCCTGACAACCCTCCCTTGATAACCTATATTAAAAAGAAAATCTCTCACACAACCCTTGCCATATCTTTACCTACCCCAACCACCCCTATCATTCCCACAGACACACCACATATTGACCAACCCTTAGTCCAACCCCTCCCAACTACATCTCCACTCACAGATCTTGACTTTAACCTCGCCACTACTTCAGGCTATCAAGCCTTCATGACTACCTTGCTTGACACCCTGGCAACACATGATATCCCTCTCCCAGATTCCCCACTTCCTTCCCCATCTCACTCACCAGACCCTCCATCTCCTCCTACAACATTCCACCATGCCCCTACTTCCCCTTTCCAACCTGTTGCCTCTTCTTCTCACACCCCACCCCAACTAAACTCAGACACACTTACCCATATCCTTTCCCTCATACATGACATTCAGACCCAACTATCCAACACAACACATACCCAAGACCAAATGCAAACTGACATCACCAACATCCAATCCACCCTTTAAACATTGAAAAAACCACCCACCTCTGCACAACCACCTTCTACCCCACAAATCCAGTCCCCTTCCACTTCTGCCTCCACAGTCCAACCAGACATTCCCCCCATTGACTTAACTCGAACCCTCCCCTTCCAAGACACCATACCCCACCATTCCTTCCCCACTCTACCTATCCAGCCCCCCTGCTCCTACATCTACATCTCCACCTCCTCCACCTCCTCCACCCCCTACTCAAGAACCTCCACAACCTCCTGCTACAGTGCCTCCCCCTGCCAAATCTCCTGCACCCAAGAGAAAGAGGACTCCTTCCAAGAAACCCACTCCCTCCAAAAGAGCCACTGTTATCCAAAAAGGGAAAAAACCTGCCCCTCCATCCCCACCACTAAAGGCCACTAGAGCTTCTGCTCAGGATGACCCCCATGGTCGATTGCTTTCTAAAGAAGCACGCAGACAGGCTGCTGCAGCCCTTGGATTGGACCCCACTGTTCTCTTTCCCTCTAATTTCGATTCTGACTCTGCCCCACCTGTGCATCCAAGTTCTAAAAATCCTATTGCTCCTCCTTCTTCTGACCCTGCTGAGCAAACTTATCCTCAGAGAAGGAAAGATACAGCTAAGAGGACTACTCACACAACTGCCTCTATCAAAATTGGAAAAGAACAATCTACCTAGTCTGAGGAGGCACCACCACTGAAAGATAAAGGCAAGAGCCCACTTGTCCCTCCTGAGCCAAAAAAATCTAAATCTCCTCTTATTCCCCCTCAGACTCAGTAAGAGCCAACCTCCAAAGGGAAGGGCCCCAAAGGGAAGAGTCCTAAAGGAAAAGGTCCTATCAAATCACTTGAGCAAACCAAAGGCAAATCTTCAGTGACCTCCCCTGAACCAAAGACCCGACAAATGAGGGTCAGGGCACCAACCTTGCCCAAAACTGATGCCCAACGAAAGGAAGAGCGGGCAGGAAAGAAGAAAGAGGAAGAGGCTCTCCTTCAAGAGCGTGCCAAGAAGATGGGTTGGGACCGGTTTTGATTCAGGATCCGATTAGCTTGTACCTAGGATTTTTACTGTTTCTGCATTTTCTTTTTCTCCTTTTGTTTTTCCTTTTATACATTTCTCTCTTATATAATAGATCTTCTTCTTTTGTCATTGCTCTTCTTCTGTGTCTTGTGTCTGTTTTGCTCCATGCTATTTCCTTTTCTCTTGCCATTAATAAATTTGCTGCACACCCAACTTTGAACTAGTGCAGACAATGCTCCTCACAGGTTTGGGGGTATGGCAGGCAGATCCTGCCAATGAAATAGTTAACCTAAGTGCAGCAGAATCTTGTGGGTAATAGGGAAATGGAACCATGTTCACTAGAGAATCATGAAAAATAATGAAATTTAAAATTGTTTCCAGACTTTAGGTATTATAAGCTTGTAATATTTCACATTTCCATGATGAGATCACCACGAAAATCACTTAGTGAATCACTAGAGAGAGAAAAAGGTAAGGACATACTTAAGAATTCAAAGGAAGACCATAACCAGTGAGGTTTGGGCCTATACAAAATTTTTTCCTTGAGGAGTGACTAAGGCCATTTCTTTTAGCTCTAAAGACTGGCTGAGTCACTATGCTCACTAGAAGTTGGGCAACTCCAAGTTGAAACAACTGACAACACTCATGAGACTTAGGAAAGGATCAAGGCCTTCTTTTGGACAGTTTGAGCCTAAATAGACCGACCTTAAGCAACTGCCTTTGCCCATACCCCCCTTGAGCTTTAAATCCTAAATTTCTTCAAAAATGCACCTGAGCACTTGTACCTGAACCTATGCATCTGATTTAACCTTACCCTCACTCTGAGAATTCAGAAGGTAAAGGAGAAAGAGTTGAAGATGGACTAGCTATGGTCACCATTAGGTGAAGAAAGAAGAAGTACCTCAAATTCTTGCAGTATGGTAACTGAGAAAAGGGTGGCATTTCAGAAAAGCAAAAACAAAATAAAAAGAAGAAAATTGCATAAAAAAGAAACAAAAACAATAATGAAGAGGAGTAAGAGAGGAGTCAAGAGGGAACTTTCATTGGAAAAATCGAAATCAAGAAGAGAAACTGATCACTTCAAATCTGAAAACCTCAAAGAAGATGAAAGGAGCTGAATTAAAGAAGGTGAAGTCATGAATCACCTCCTTCACCTACTGATTTCTCAATTTTGAACCCCTTTTCGACCTTTCATTTTTTTTTACCCCATTCCATAAGCCACATTACTGCCCAGTTAAAGCCCTTGTGATCCAAAGTTGAGTGAGCTGTCATGTGGAGATAAAGAGTTATCCAAACTATGGTGAGAATCTGTCAATGATGCCAGAACTTTAGAGCTATGCCTATGCTCATGCTTACAGACCCATTTCGGGGATGTAATTGCTCTTGAGCTTGAGAGAAAATGAAACCCTCAACAGTTTTTCTTTATGAGAGTATGCCCTGGAGAGTTTTTGGTCTGATCTTGAATGCATTAGGTGTGACCTATAACCTAAATTTTGATCTAGTGAGGAGCTCAGTGTTGACACTCCTGTGTAGTGTCTTTGGTGTAAACTGATTGGAAATGTTGTGCTTTCATGAGAAGCTTACATTGTTTAAATGTTTGTGCAGCCAATGTGTTTAGATTTCTTATTTTTCTACTAATGTAAAGGTGAACTAACTCTGTTCCTTGACTGCTCATCTGATAAATTGCACTTTTGTTAACTGCTTCATTGAGAAGTTTGTGGGTGTCTTAACTGAAAACCCTAAGGAGACTTCACTCCTCCACTAGGGATCACCTAGGGGTTTAAAAAGCTTGGTACATATGCTAAATGTATCCGTTCTCCCTAAGAAAGTGGCATTTAAATTCTATAGTTGATTTAGTGTAGCTTGCTAAGGGACTAGCAAAGATTAGGTTTGGGGGTGTGTTAAGACCTAAAAAGTACCACTTTTCATCTCTTAACTTAGCCTTTGATTAAACCCTTAGCCATCTAATAAATGCTTGTTAAGTGTTTTCTATAGGTCATAAACAGCAGGGCAATAAGGCCATGAATCCTGCTAAGGAGCCTGTTTTGGCACCAGAAGTCCCTCAGAAGAATGAACCATGAATCCAGACCATAGAAGAGCCTCGCGCAGCTGACAAAGCTCTAGAGGATTCAGAAAAAATACACTTCGCGCAGTCCTCACGAAGTCCTAAGACTTCACAAATAAGTTCTCGCACAGTAGTGTGACAGAAGAGCTTTAGAAGCCTTGAGTCGCGCAGCTCTCGCAAAGTTTAGAACTTAAAGGTCGCATAGCTCCCGCGCAGTTCAAGAAGACCCCTCTCACCCTCGCACGGTTCGCTCAGAACAGATGAGGAGAGAGAGCTTCAGAATCCTGCCTCTTATAGCTATCGCGCAGTAGCCACGGGATGCAAATATCAAGAGAACCTGTCGCACAGTTCAGAAAAGCCTCAACACCTCACGAGGATCCTTGCGAAGATCCATTAAGAAGTGAACTTCTCGCGCAGTTCTCGTGCTGTTCAGAAAGAAAGTATTCTCGCGAAAGCCAGAATTAGCCTCACGAAGTGAAGTGGAAAGCTCGCACAGTTCCCGCACTATTCACAATTATCAATCCAACTGCGCGAAGCCCAACCCAAAGAGAGCTTAACTGTCTACCTCGCGACTGCTCAAAGCATCAAGAAGCTGTAACCACGCGATGTCTGAAGCTTTAATATTAAACTCAACCACACGAATACTAGAGCTACCACGTGACAAGGTTGGGAATCGACTGCAACCTGGTGAAGCTCTGAACTCCAACATCCATCATTCTGTAGAGGACTTTTTAGGGATTTCCAAGGATTAGGGCACACACTCCCATGCTCAAATCTTCATGCACACGCCTCGAGGCATCCAAGGATCATTATTCGATCACGTGGCATTGTTAAAATTAGGGTTTACTAACCCTAATGTGCCACCACACCACTGCTATATAAACCTAAGCCTAGTTTAGGTTTAAGGGATTTGAAGGGAGACTTGGAGTGAGAATTTAGAAGAGGAACTCCTATCTCAGATTTTGTAATTTTCTTTTCCGTTCTTGTTCTTCCTGTAATAGTAAGTAGTTTTCTTTTTCTTCTTTTTCTTCTCTCCATGGCTCAGCACTTGCTGGCCATGCCTTTGTATGTCTATTGAGGTTAGATTAATGGAGTTTTTGTAATAGGATTGGTACTCTTATGGGATTTGTGTATTTGTGAGCTGTTCTGTGCAAGGCTGCTGCCTTGTGATCCGCCATTGCTTTGGCTGTGTTTCAAAGCAATGGAAGACTGATTCTAAGAATCCACTTAGATCCAAGTGACCTGTGTGTCTGGGCTATCACGATCCTATACAGCCTTAGCCCCACCACAGGACCCACTAGATCTGAAATTCTCATGAGAGCCTGAGCTGGTAGCCTTGTGACCATAGTGGTAGCAGCAATTAACTTATTTTGTCTTGGGCTCCGTGAGGAGGATAGCCTCTGGGATAGTCTGTGACCATTTAAGTGGACAGGCTATAGCCTTAGGGTGAATCTAATCTGCCGATCCAAGATTGATCCTTCTTCCCCGAGCCTGAGCTGTTAAGCTTGGTAGAAGATTGTGTAGAGGCAGACTCCCCATATATTTGTATAGACCCGCCATCAGATGTTAGATCTGATCTGGTTATGGAGATTGTAGGCTTGTGACTGAACCATTGCAACCCCACTCAAGCAATGGACAGCTAGATCTAAGGTGGTACTCAATCTCTTACTGGTTCTATGTGCCTGGGCTATCATGGTCCTATACAGCCTTAGCCCCACACATAGGGCTTTAGAGGTTGAGGTTCCCTATGGATTCCCTGAGCTTGTAGCCTGGATGAAGTAGTGCCTACAATGATTAATTTGTTTTGACCCATCTCTGGACTGTGGTTCTCCTATGGGATAGTCTGTGACCATTTAAGTGGACAGGTTATGACCTTAAGGGATTGGATCATGGCACAGGGATGAGTTGAATTCTTCCTCCTCTTTGGTGATAATGTAGCCATTGGACAGGATTTTCATAACATCAGATCTGAATCTGAGTTACAAAACTCCTCTGATCTAGACTCAATAACCTACTTCTCACCCTTTTATATTTATTTTCCACAATCCATCCATCTTCTCAACCCTTTCTGTAGTTAACTCATTAGGCTATCTTAGAATACTTAGAATAAGTGACCTTAAACTCCCCTCCTTTTAGGACTGCCAGATTTGTAGTCAGATCTGGAGGGACTACTAGAGATGGCTCCTTTGGAGCTATAGATCACCTTTCCCTGTGGGACAAACTCTTACTTATCAAAACTTGCTACAAATGGATCCTGTATCTTGCAGGTCAACGATTTCTCAGTTGTGCTAATTCCATCCCCTATTTTACTCTTTCTTTGATTTTAAATTATTTTTACCACCAAAAAATAAAACAAGCACACTGAGATGTCACAACAATCACCCAATTTGGAGTTGTGGTTCCAACATTATGGCCAATTGAAGTTTCACATAAAATCATAACTTTTGCTCTGGCGTATGTATTACATACGCTCAACAAATTTGGCCTCATTTTGGTCAGGCGCATATATTATATACCTTTGGCATTTTAAATAATTTGGTCAGTATATAATACATACAAAGATAGGTAGGGCCCGCCACGGACACTCACCTTCTCAGATCTCCTCTGGTTTTCATGAAATTCACTGTGCATAAACTGGGCGTATATAATATATACGCCCAGCTTAGCTACAACAACTGTCATCAAATGGTCGAATTTCCTCCATCTGGTTTGACCTTTTGACCATCCCCTTGGTTGAGGTGGGTGTCTTAAGGTTGGTTGCACCCCCTTTGAGCTTATTGGTTAAGTCACCCATGGTCTCACCCCATCATCTGCCATTGAAACCAGTTTCCCAAACCCTTAGGACCCTAAAAATCTTGAAAACTTTAGATGGAGGATTACCTAATTGCTAAACCAATTAGCTCTTAAGTAACCCTCTAACCCACCTCTTCTCTATAAATAGAGAGGCCCCCCTCTTCCCAAAGGGGTTGAAAAAATTAAGGTTGAGAGTTAAGCTTAAGAGAGAGAGCCCTAGTGAGAGAAAAATATATATTATTTTGCATTCTTCAACCAGAATTCCAGCATGCTTAGTTCATCCTTTGCAACCCTTTTCAACCATTTGATCACCCCTCTTTAGTCAAGCTTAGTCCCTAGCTCCATCCTACCCTTCCTATCTACGGAATCCTAGCATTAGAACCTATTTCTCTACCGTTTAAGTCATTTAAAGCCATCGGGAGCACGCTGAAGCAAAGGTCTTCCATGGTGCAACAAGGGCCCGTGAGCTCTGGCTCACGCCTCTCTTCCTCTACCTTCTTGGTGTTTCCTCCGTCCAAGGATTCAAGCCGTTACGCCGCCGAAATTTTGGTTTGGGTCAAAGCTTGATAGGACCGTATTGCCTTCGGGCAAGGGGAAGCTCCGCCCATTTGTTTTTATTTTGGCCATAGATAGAGACCGCTACGTGTGGGTTGATCGGGTGCCTAAACCCTTCCCTATCGATAACCGAAGCCCCTACCCTAGTGCCTTTGGCAAAGACCGGTAAATCAGAGTCATATTTAGCACTTCGGTGCTCAAAATATTGATTTAAAGGTTTCTCGGGTCACCAAAAGCTCCGGGTGGCGACTCTACATTTTTTATCCCATCGCATGTGCTTCGCCGCGACGAATTCGAGAGAATCCATGCACGCACAATCCCTAAATTTTGTTGAGATTGCTTATTACTAGGGTTAGGATTCCTAAGTGCTTCCCAGTCGATTTGATTTTGATCATTCATGTCATAGATTACATCCTGGAGGACCCAGCAGTCTTCTAGGTTGTATCTCGCATATCGATGGAATGCATAGTATTTGCTATAATCTAGATTCGCCGGCCAGGGTCGGGGTCTTTCTTGTAGGAATCGGAGGAGATTCTAAGTGTTAAGGAGACAAAAGATGTTGGAAATTATATTGGGTAAAGGGGGATAGTGCTCCCACCTTGGCTGATAAGGGCCTCTAGCTGGGTTGAAGTTTTGCGATGGGGGTACGTTATTATAGTTCAGCACATGGGTCAATCGATTTTATGTCATATTTTGGTTCTGGTAGGTGTTGGATATTGGTTCTGTTATGGTATTGGCCTTGCTTCTGGTTCTGGCCTTGGTTTTGGTTTGCATATCTTTGTTGATTGGTGCATTGGCTTTGGTTTGTGTAGCGTTGTTGATTCTGATTTTGCCTGAAATTTCTCGGTTGGAAATTTTCGTTCCCGGGGTTTTGTCCTTGGTTGGCAACGATGTTGACCTATTTGATTCTTGAGGCTTTCTTGTTATTTTTTGACTTTGATTCACTAGAGGAGCCTACTTTCGACGTGACTACAGACAGGGCGAGGTCTCCGCCTTTATTGTGTCGTGCTAGTCAGGATGCTCGGAGTGGAGTGTAGTGAAGTCGGGGCAATCGCTTATGACAAGTGCACTCTTCAATGGTTTCCTAGTATTGTTGATAATAATATCAACTGAGTCTTTCTCTTCAATGGATGGACCATGTGATGTGGAGGGTATGTGAGATGAGGTGAGCGGGATATGGAATATAGGAGGCATGGATGATGAGGTGGGCGGAGTGTGGGAGGTAGGCGGGGGATGAGGTTCCTGATGGGGTCCTTGGGAGTAGCGGGGTGCGGTAAGGGTGTATGGACGGGAGATCAGGATGTATGGGTTGATTGAGAAATGAGGTGTTTTAGTAGAGGATGAGATGGGGGTATGTTGGGAAAATGTAAGGGCGGGGGATGGGGTGGAAGCCAACACGGGTGCTCCGAATGGACCCGTGACATCGAACCGGGTTTTGGTGAAGGTGTTGGAGATCGGGTCTTCTCCTACATGGGAATGGGATGGGGATGATGGCGGGGATGTATCGGCGCTCAACATGATCTGTTGACGAGTGTTGTACCGATGCCTTGGGTAAGGGCCTAACACTTTCCTAGTTCTTCCTCTACGGGTTGGGTTTGAGGTCGCCGTAGTGACGGTCGCACTGAAAGTGCGCGTATATACGGATTTTTGATTTTTCTATATATTTATTTTTTTGGATTTTTCAAATGAAAATTATCTCCCCTATTTAAATGAATGATGATCTGGTGCCCTAAAAAAGTTCCCGTCTTTGGTGTTATCTGTACCTTTAGTAGGTCCCACGGCGGGATCCGACACACTTCAGAAGAAGCAAAAGGGAACCCTTTCGTTCTATTGAAGGTGAGGGAATCCACGCAAATGACACGATCCCCCGGAGCAAACCAATGAGAAGTCGCCTTTTTTTGACTGGGCGGGGGCATATTGGGTGTTCTGAGAATGCGGAGGCTCTCATGGGCACTAATACCGCTAATTGGGAACTTGGGTGGTGGATTGGGCCTCGATAGGGCTGCTGAACCCAGATATATCGGGCTTATTATATACGCATGATGAAAATTTAGCAGATTTGGTGGGCATATATATTATATCGCTTAAATCATTTAAATATATATTATATATCGCTGAGACGATTCACTTCTTTTGTGAAAGGAAGCAAGCCCGAGATGGGTCTTTTGGATTGGTTTTCTAGGAGAGAAGCTCCCGGGGACTACTGTGTATGTTATCGGGTCCCTCCTTTCTGCTTCCTAGGGATACACGGCTGAATTCGGGTTGTCTACGCTCTCACCATTGCGGGTTTTACAGCTGGATTGGAATTGGCAACCCAACCGATATACCCCTGGTGCAAGCGCCTTCTCAGGTACGGGAAGGGGTGGTTCTTTTCAGGATCATCACCACTAGGGCTGCCGTCTTACTGGGAACCGGGTAAATTATATCTGCGCCTAAACCCCCCAAAAAAACTACCCAAAATATGCAAAAACAGATTTGATTATGTCCCCACACTGTTGGTTCACTTTTAATTACAGATTTTTAAAGGGGAGTGAATTTAAGTCAAAAATCGGGTTGAGGATGACAAGCCCGTGCAGCCTCAACGGGCCGGCATTCAATGGTGAGATATAATGACTGAAAAAAAGAGCGCACGTAGGCCCGCCAAATGGCTAAGGCTCATAAATTACTGAAATTTAAATGACGTGGAAAGTCGATGCGAGCAGGCCCGCCAAACGGCTAAGGTGGCTTAAATGACAAAATTGTAAAAATTAAAATTTAAAGGTGCAAGTAGGCCCGCCAATCTGCTAAGGCACTTAAAGGACTGAATCGTAGGGGTGAGTATGTTAGTAAAAACAACAAAAATAAAGAAAGATAGCAGAAAATTAGAACAAAAAAATAGCAATGATTAGTAAAAGAAAATAAAAGAAAGGCCAACAAGAGGGGAAGCGCTAGGGTGAAATCCCCAGCAAAGTCGCCATCTGTGCGAGCATGGATCCTCTCGGACCCGTCGCGACGATGCACTCGCAATGGAATAAAATTTAGAGTCGCCACCCGGAGCTTTTGGTGACCTGGGAAACCTTTAAATCAATATTTTGAGCACCGAAGTACTAAATATGACTCTGATTTACCAGTCTTTGCCAAAGGCTCTAGATAGGGGCTTCGGTTATCGATCAGGAAGGGTTTAGGCACCCGATCAACCCGCATGTAGCGGTCTCTATCTATGGCCAAAAATAAAAATAAGTGGGCAGAGCTTCCCCTTGCCCAAAGGCAATACGGTCCTATCAAGTTTTGAGCCAAACCGAAATTTCGGAGGCGTAACAGCTTGAATCCTTGGACGGAGGAAACACCAAGAAGGTAGAGGAAGAGAGGGGTGAGCCGGAGCTCACGGGCCCTTATTGCATCGTAGAAGACCTTCGCTTCGGCTTGCCTCCGATGGCTTTAAATGGCTTAAACGGTAGAAGAATAGGTTCTAATGCTAGGATTCGGTAGATAGGAAGTGTGGGATGAAGCTAGGGACTAAGCTTTAACTAAAAGTGGTGATCTAATGGTTGAAAGGGGTTGAAAAGGATGATCTATGCATGCTGGAATTCTGGCTGCAGAAATAAGAAAAGAACTTTATCTCACTAGGGCTTTCTCTCTCCTAACTCAAGCTTTCACCCTAATCTTTTCAACCTTGATTTTTTCAACCCTTTTGGGAAGAGGGGGGCCTCTCTATTTATAGAGAAGAGGTGGGTTAGAGGGTTACTTAAGAGCTAATTGGTTTAGCAATTAGGTAATCCTCCATCTACGGTTTTCTAGGTTTTTAGGGTCCTAGAGGTTTGGGAAATTGGTTTCAATGGCGGATGATGGGGTGAGACCATGGGTGACTTAAGGGTGCAACTAACCTCAAGACACCCACTTTAACCAAGGGGATGGTCAAAGGGTCAAACCAGATGAAGGAAATTCGAGCATAGGTGCCCGTGTTGGTGGCCACCTATGCTGGGCGTATGTATTATATACACCCGGCCAAATTTGGCCAAAAAATGCAAGGCGTATATAAGATATGCGCCTAACCAAACTGGGGCCAAATTTGCTGGGCGTATGTAATACATACGCCTGAGCAAAAAGTCATGATTTTATATGGACTTTCATTCGGACATAACTTTTGAACCACAACTCTAAATTGGGTGATCTTTGGCTCGTTGGAAAGCTGGAGAAGTCCTCTTTTCAACGGTATGTGGCTCATCCTCAGTAGTGGTCTGTAAAAAAATTTGTAGCTCTCCTCCCATCAAATGCTCAGAAGGATTTAAGTTGAGTCCGGGAAGGGATCCTAAGGTTTAGGGGTGAGCTCTAAGGGTTGGGGGAATGGTTCTAATGGTTTTTAGGAGATTCCTAAAGGTTTGAATAGATTTCCAAGGGTTCAGGGGTGCCATCAGAAGCACGGGGGTGCATTTCTCTTGGAGTATAGACTGATCGGGCCTTGGGCCGAATTTGGGTGTCTACAAAAGTGTTGTTAAAGTTCATCTGAACTATGATCCTCAATCCAAAATGTAATGTTTACAAAAGAAGGTCGTAGACCATGAACTGCCAAAGTTAACCTAGGGCGTCTGAATAGTTGTCGAACTCGTTCTTTCCTTTCCTTTTTCAGGGCAGTCTTTGAGCCGATGTCCTTTCTGACCACAACCAAAACATGCACCCGACGCTCGCCTACACTCCTCATCCTTATGATGTTTTCCACATCTAGAACATAATATAATCGGTACGAATGAAGAGGTGTGTTGAGTTAGTTGAACCCTCGACTGGGGTGGTTCTGTAGGATTTAAAAAACAAAAAGACCTCACGGGCGTAAACACGGGCGGGCACGAGTAGACAATCTGAGTAGGCTGGATGGGTGCTGGCATCAGTAGTCTCGGTTCCATGCCCGTCTGCTCGGAAGAACAAGATCATGTTTGAGTTGTCCGATTCTGATCCTGCTGCTCTCTCCTTATGTGCTCCCTCTAAATATCTTTCTCGGCAATCAGCGCTTTGCCCATCACTGCACCATAGGTTTCTAATTCTAACACGAAAATCCAATCTCGGATATCAGGCCTTAGGCCTTCTTCAAACATATTGGCCTTCATTAGCTCTGTGGCCACATATTTTGATGCAAATCTAAACAGTCTTGCGAACTCCACACTGTATTCTCGTATGGTCATCCCCTCTTGCTCTAATTTCAGGAGCTTTACCACCATCTAGTTCCTCACTTGCTTGGGAAAGTATTCTTTATTGAACACTTCCACAAATTCTTCCCAAGTCCATAACCCATTTGGGTTCTCTTGCTCTCTCATCCTCAACACTGATTTCCACCAAGGATCGGCTTCACCTTCCAACTGAAAGGAAGCCCAACCCACCTTTTCTTCCTCGGTACACTATAATGACTGAAGAAGCTTTTCAATTTGATTTAGCCATTTCTCTGCTTCAAGTGGATCCGTTTGACCGTAGAAACTAGGAGGCCTTAATCTCCTAAACTTAATAAATGTTGATGGCTATGGTGGAGCAGAGGTGGAGGTGGCTGCTGATGGTTATTGGCATTGTTATCAGCCAACAACGCAGTCTGCTGAGCCATAGCGTTGGCCATGGCTTCCTTAGCCTGAGCCATTCTTTCTCTTTCATTTCTTTCTAGATTCTCCTCTTCACTATTTCTCTTGTTCCGTACATGACCGCCTCTAGGTCTACCTCTAGCTCTAGGGGGCATATTGATCTATCAACATGAAACAAACAGGCCCAGTCAAAAATGATCATGAAGATCCAAGGCCTTAACCGAACTCGAATGAAACCTAGGCCTTCCTATGTCCCCTATGTTCTGACAAAACCCCATGTCAATAGCTCTGCTCGTAAGACCCAGTCTATGCCCTAACAGACCTACTGCCATAGCTCTGATACCAACTATGACAGAGTCACAGTCGGGTCTCCTATGCCTTGACAGAATCTACTACCATAACGTTAGGTCCCAATAAGACCTAATGCTTAAGCATTGATATCAACTGTGACAGCCCAAATTTTTCCAACCAAAAGTTTTGAGACATATTTTTTTTCTCAACTTATACCAAATGGGAAAACCTGGGCCGCTAGATCATAGATCACAATTTGATACAGAATACTTGGCTCATCCATATACATACGGAAATCAAAGAAAAGTTACTATGTAATGAATAAAAATCTCCAATTCTAATATCTAATATGTACAGAACTAAACAAACACTAGTGATGACCAATCATCACCAATAGTGGTGTACAACAGTACCAATGTACCAAACCTTAACTCACTAAATCCACAAGGCAATAATTCTACGATCCCAGAACAGAGTACAATTCCTTATGCAGAAGCTCCTTTCCTTCCAATGGGTAGTCTGGGCCCTCCTCAGACCTAAACCTTGATGTATAGTCGGGGTGAGCTAACATCTAAGCTCAGTAGAGAAAACTCAATAGCAGCTATATCTTATCAGATAAATGCATAGATTCAATGACAATCTTCAAAGCATTTTCATATCAAAATAGTATTCAAAAAATCCTTTCAGTAATAAATTTCAAAACCAAATTTCAACCAACAATCTGAATTCACATATTTTTGTGTCAAACGGAAAGCAAAACAAATTTCTTATTTCTTATTTTCTAGGATTCAGACGAATTTACAGTTAAGGTTCAAATTCAAATCAAGGTTTAAGTTTGGATCGAGGCTCGCGTTCGAATCACGGTTCAAGTTCAAATCAAGGTTCACATTCGAATCAAGGTTCAAGTTCACATCAAGTTTCACATTCGAATCAAGGCTCAAGTTCACATCGAGGTTCAAGTTCGAATTTGCAAACAATGTCTAATTTGCAACAATTAAGCAATCTAAGACCAAAGCATCCCATGTCGCAGGAATAGAGCATGCTATGTGGAAGGAACAAGGTTAAAACCCCGGGGACTCTATCCCTCTCTGAAGCCCCTACTCCTCTTTGCCTCAAGTTCAAGTAACAAGTTCAAGTTCAAGTTTCAAGTTTGGGTTCAAGAGCAGATCAAGATTTCAGATTCAAAGACGAATTCAAATTCAAGCTCGAAGTTTGAAATGAACGGATTCACTGTTCAAACTTAGAGGTCAGATTCAAGTTCCAATTTCTTGCTCCTTTTCACATTTTAAGTTTATTTTGTAAAGTTCCAAATGCATAAAGTTTAAGTATTAGTCAATGATGTAAAACTATTCCATTTTCAAATACCATAAAATATCAAATTCTCAAATTCATAAATTTTCAGTTCTAGTTTCAAAGAATTCAAACACTAGTTTAAATACGGTCAAGCTTACAATTTTTCATTCAATCATATCAAAATCATATCAAGAAGCTATGAACCAATTTCACAAAATAAAATTATACACTGAGTTTCCCCTACCTCAACTTGAACCCAAACAAAGATTTCCTTATCAAGGCAGTATTTTCCTCACGTCCCCTTGGTCACAACCTAGAACACATCAATTTACTTCCTATTAGTCAAAAGTAATGAAGAACTGGAAACCTTAAAGTCTCCCCAAGTTAGTTTCCTCAAAAACAAAAATCTACCAAAATCTGTCCAATTCGATCGATCGAATCCCAATTCGATTGATCAGTTCCCAAAATCGACTGATCAAAATACATTTTGATCAGTTGGTTTCCTTCAAACCATACAAATCTGTATTTGCATAACTTGCTTCACATTTGATTGATCGGTTCCCAAAATGATCGATCAGTTTCATAAATCGATCGATCGGTTTACTCAAAAACCAATGTCACTTCACATCTTCAACCTGTCGAGTCCTATAGGCAACCTGTCTACTTGTACAGGAACCTATCGACATAAATCGATCAATCTAATTCCATTTCGATCGATCAATTTCCAAATCAAAGGGATACTATCGAGTTTGCACAGTATCCACTCGACCCACGCGAGAACCTCGCGACCTAGATGCAGATCCTTGTGAGACACAATTTGATCGATCAGTTTCCCCTTCAGAAACCACAACTCTCTATTCTATTTCATACAACCATTTCTTGACAAATTCGATCAATCGATTCTCATTTCGATCGATCAATTTTGTCAGATACACAACTCTTCGAGCTTTCCTTCTTGCATTTCTTTTCTTTGAATAACCCAAAACCCCTTATATTTATTACTAAATCATTAGGGCATTAATTACTCAACCTAAACTCATAACTACTCATGATTTATATCATAAATTCTTACCTTAGAACTCAGATCTTGCCCCATGGACCCTGAATCTTTAAATCTCTGATTTTTCCCTACTTCTACACATGAAAGGTTTTGAAAGCTCATCTTCTTATGATCAAACCGACACACAAGTGATCAATACTCACTTTACTTTATTGGAAGTAAGCTAGGGTTCTCTTCCTTCTCTCTCTTCTTCCTTTCTCTTTCTTTTTCTTCTTTCTCTCTCAACTCTCTATTTTCTTTGCAAATGAAACTTCCAAAGGAAGTTTCACCTATTTAACCCATGGGCTTTGATTCCCATGCTAAACCTGCACACTTAAATCATGTGTTAGCCATTGCCCAAAGAATTGGTTAGGTACGAAGCTCGCGTACCACAACGGTGATTTAGCTTCCAACTAAAGGTCAAAATGGAACCTCTTATAACGTAAAATATTGCGAACTTCAAGTGTGTGGCATATACTGTTCCAAGCAAGTACACTTAGTTGTGTATTAGTGTTTCAAAAAAATTCAGGTTGTTACAGTTAGGACCACAGGCTTCTCTTTTTTGAGATGTTGAGTACAATTTTATACCCACCAAAGATTGAATTTTTGCTTTCCAAAGCTTCAGCCTTGAAAAACCTTTCATCATTGGCTTTAATTTATATAATCCTCATTGCTTAGGAAGTATGTTTGTTAAAGTCTCCGAATCAATCTCACCCGATGCGTGGTGTTGCACTGGTTCCTTGCTAAGGGTCTCAAAGAGTTCCCAAACATCCACTGCTGTCAATGTACAAAACACTCCACCGCAAGCCACATTGATCATATGCCGGGTTGCATCTTCAAGGCCTTCATAGAAAGTGAGCATAGGTTTCCAGCGCATCATCCCGTGGTGAGGGCACTTGTACAAAAGATCCTTAAGACGGTTCCAACATTCTTGCAGAGATTCATCTGGGAATTGGTGAAATGTTATGAAAAGATCTTGTATTTTATTCGTTCTAGAGATTGGAAAGAATTTTGTAAGAAACATACGTTCCAGACCTTCCCAATTAGCAATCGAATTATGAGGCAAAAAGTTTATCCGTTGCTTTGCTTCATCTCTAAGGGAATATACAAACCGCCTTAACCTAATGGATAATTTTGGCAAATTCTTGATTCTAATAATGTTGCACACTTCTTTAAAATTATTTAAATGCAAATAGGGATCTTCGTCCATTAGCCCATGAAAAGTAGGAAGTATTTGAAGCACATTAGGCATAATTTCAAAAGTCCTATTATCGGCTACAGTGGGTAATTGAATGCATGGGAGAGGTGTAAGAGGTGCCAATGCGAAATACTCCCCTAATGCTTTAGCCACATATTTATCTTTTCTTGCCATTCTGAATTGAGTCAGTGTAGAGCAGGATGGCTAAAACAGTTATTGTAAATGTCTATTTTATTTTTAGTTTTATTTGATTTTTATTCTAGAACGCAAGGAGAGAAATAAATTTGGGCCTCAAGTTTCTCTAATTAGGGGATGTTGAAATTCTGATTCGTCACTCCGAATACACCTGCAAAAGATTTAAGAAGTGATCAAAGAAAATTAAAAATATAAAGAAATATAAAAAGAGAAAGATAAATACTTGTGTTCTTAAATTAATATAAAAATAACATAAAACATTGTCCCCAGCAACGGTGCCAAAAACTTGATTTGCTATCTATATGTATCTAATTAAGTCTTAACCTATTGCAAGCGCACAAAGGAAATTATAGAGCTAGTATAGGATTGTTCCCATGAAGACAGGTTTTTCTGTACTTGTATATATATATTAACTTTTTGAAAACTTATACTTATCTTTTAAGTTCCTAAACTTCTTAAGAAATATGAATAAATAATGTTTTTCTTAAACTAATTTTTGCAGAAAATAAATCCTAAATCCTCCTACTTCAGATTATGGCCGTCAATCAAAATCTTCAGCTATCGGATGTTTATAATTTTAAAATACCATTACACTATATCTCAGTCTTATAGAATTTGAGCGTCAATAAAAAACTAGCATCCTTTAATATAGATTTATACTAATCTTTAATCTACCAGAAATTTGGGCATCAATGAAATTCTAGAAAATTAAAGATGGAAAATAAAAACCATTACACTAATCTGCAAACTTCAACTTGAGTTGTCAATTCAAATTAAAATTTGAAGATGTTTACAAAGCAGTAAATTGCATAAAATAAAGGGAAATTTTCAAAAAAAACCCTGAACTTTCACCTCAATGCCCCTAACGCACATGAACTTTGCATAGTATCAACTAAACCCTTGAAGAATACAAATGTACCAAAATCAGCCCCCTGCCGTCACACACCGTTATCTATTCGACGAAAATTGGTGACGCGGATCCCTAAACATTTAAATTTGTTGATGTGGAGATTGTTGGGGCCAGCTGAGCTAGATTTGGAGGGAAACTAATCCCATGACTCGCACGTGATGAACTAAACTGGTCGTTTTTAATATTTCTCTTCTCTCTACTTCATCTTCCCCAGCCAAAGGTTCTGTCTGGTTCATCTTCCCTAGCCCAACTGCAATAGAGGTGTAAGACCATGTGGGCTTGGTAACCATAACACATGCTTAGCACGTGCCTTTAAAAATCTAAAACCCTCATTAGTCGTTGCCTTTTTCTTCCTCTTTCTTCTTCTCCTTCCTCTTCTTTCTTCTTCACCTTTTCTCCATGGCTACTACTTCTTCATCTAGAAATTTGACGTCTTCCATCATCCTATGCCCTTTCGAGATTTTGGCATTGATAGAAGAGAAACCATGCCACATCTGTGGCAGTCGAAGGGACATTCAAACATCGTTGACATCCCACAATCCGGGGAGGAGGTTTATGAGCTGTGTGAATTTATCGTGCTGAGATTTTGTCTAGATCGACCCACCCATCTACAAAAGATCGACACATATCATTCCTGGGCTCCTTCAGAAATGACAGGTTAGAGGTCGAGATCGTGAAAATGAAGCGCAGAGAGAAGGTGTTGTGGGTGGTGTTGGCTGTGTCTTGTTTTTTTTTATTTATGTCTCGATTCGATGGTAGGGGTTTCAGGGTTAAGGGTTTAGGTTTTAGGGTTTTGCTACAATTTATGGCATAGGGATTAGGGTGCTTTTTGTGTGCAAAAGTAATGAATATAAGCCATATTCAATGAAATGGTAGATCAGCTGTAACATTCAATGATATGAAATGAAATTATTTATTTTGAATGTTTATGTGTACCATCATCGCGTGATGAATGTTAGGGACAATATAGATTAATCAGAGTTTATTAACATGATAAAGAAGAAGACTCTTTGGACATTGAAACTGGTCGTGATAAAATAATCAGTTGGTTCCCAATAAGATGTCATAATAAGTCTTTATACATACAACAGAAGGTATACAGAGAATTAGAGATACTCCATTAAGCCATAATTTTTTTATTTCGATAATTATGATGAGAAACGAATAGAATCATAGGGTGATTCATTGTTGTACATGTTAAATTGTGAGAGAAAGAGAGAGAGCTATGATGTTTGTTGAAAGAGAGGGAGCATGCTCTTACCAATACAAAAAATTCTGAAGCATAACTAACAAAAAAATTCTGAAGCACAACTAACAAAAAAATTCTGAAGCATAGCTAATAAAAAAATTCTAAAGCATAGCTAACAAAAAAATTCTGAAGCACAACTAACAAAAAAATTCTGAAGCATAGCTAACAAAAAAATTCTTAAGCACAGCTAACAAAAAAATTCTGAAGCACAGCTAACAAAAAAATTCTGAAGCACAACTATCGAAGTTCATTAGGGATTCAGGATGCCTGATCACAAATTGGACGATGCAGGATGTTGATGCTCCAAGACAGATTGATTTTTTTTTATCAGTACTTTTTCAGTCACTGGATTGGCCTAAATTATAAATTTTAACAGTTGGGCACCTAGATAACAAATGAAAATAAATCAATAATAAACGAAAAACTAAAAGCACTATACAAAGAATCAGCCAATTCATAGAATGTGGTCAATTATCTGTTAAGACTCCTAGTCATTATTTGGAAACTTGTAATGAAGAATGATCCATGAACCTAAATGAGCGGAGAGATAAGACTCCCAAAGTTGAGAGTGGCCAACAAGGGGTGAGATTCAAACTAAGAACCTCTGCTTCTTGAGGTGTGGTCCTAGCCATTGTGCCAACCCCAATCAAATCAACTAATCAGTGGTTCTCTCCCATTCATTTATCAAATTTCAGATCAAATACACACCATCCTCTAAAAATATAATAAGTTTTTTTTAGATAAGGTTGGAAGGTTGTGTGCCTTTCAAAAAAAGGGGGAGATCTTGGTATTTGGAGAGTAAAAGAGTTTAACATAGCACTGTTGGAAAAATGGTTATGGAGAGTGGGTAAGAGAGAAAAGATCTTTGGCAAAAGCAATATTATGGAATTATGGTGCATGCAATAACTAATGGAAGACTAAAAAGGGAAGAAGAGGTAGAGCTTGTGGACTGTTGTTTGTAGAATCAAATCCATTTTAGTAGATGCATCAGCTATAGAGTGGGTAACCGAAGAATACACTTTGCAAAGAAGTGAATACTGCAGAAACAATGGGATAAAAATGTCAGTTAAGGTGAAAAATAACAATGGATGCAGCATGAATTTAAGGGATGATGAAGAGTGGCTCTTCGGTAAAGCAGCTAGGCCTACTTCAAAATATTTGTATAACTAATGCAAAGCTGGCTAAACAAGTATGGGCTGCTGGGAAGGAAATTATAATAAAACAACAACAATCCACCTTATGCTTCTACGACCTTTGGAATACGACTAGAATATAAAATGAATTAAACTCCAGCAATGCGTATTTTGGTGGACCATTCAAACTGAATCAAGCCCCATTTCATTTCCTCCCACTCATAAAATTGCAATCAAATACACACCATCCCCAGATCAAATACACACCATTCCCAAACTTGAAATAATAATGCAACAAGAATGAGGAGCATCCACAAGATGCCTACCACAAGAACCAGCCGAATAAAACCCCTCTTCCATATAAGTTTACTTGCATTTATGTAAGTGTTCATTGGTCAAAAGCACAAATACAAAGGCTTTAGAATTATAAACACCATATAACTTCTTAGGAGTTGACCCAAGTATGCACTAGACCTCATATGCAACCTGTATAGCAGTGTGTGTATATATATAAAGCACTATAGGAATATCAGAATTGAAAGAGAAACTACATGCATCTTGATTCTTTGAAAATATCAATCATGGTAGAATTGTGGAACATGCTCCAAAGCAAACATTGGTATTGGTTTGAGCAGCAAAAGCTCATGGAGTAGCACAACAGAATCTGGAGCAAATTAAGAGAATCCAAGAACTGTTATACACCTTATTTAAGCAATCTACAAACAAGAACACCCTGTCATTCAACATACACCTGATTTAAGCAACAGATTATACACATAAGACAACTTGTCATTCAACATAATCCCATGTACTTTGTCATTCAAAACCCATTTACATAAAACCAGCCATGTACTCTGTAATTCAAAACCCACATAAAAAACCACATCAAATTGATCACTTCTGTGTAGAAATGAATAGACAAAAACCACATTAGATATTACTCTGTCATTCCACAAAAAAAAATCATATATAAAAAATTTGAACAAATTATTATGTGTAGACACCCAAAATTTGGCCCAAGGCCCGATCGAAACACCTTTCGAGAGAGGCACAGTTCTGAGCTTTTGATGGCATGTATGGAACCTTTAGGAACCACCCTAGAACCCTTAAGAACCATTCTAAACCCTTAGGAATCACCCTAGATCCCTTAGGAACCTGCCTCGAACCATTAGAAATCAATCCCGACCATTAGAACTCGTCCTGAACCTAAACCTAACCTTATCAAGCTAGGGGTGAGGAGGGGTGCACAAGAACCAACTACGGCTTTCTACTACAATCAAACCTTATACCATTAAAAAGTAGAGGACGTCAACTTTCCAACGGTCTAAGAATCGCCCCAATCGGAGGTATACATTAAAAGATATAGCAAACTAAGCCCGGAGGGCATAAATGTAAAATCATGCGGGCTCCCATAGGGATTTGGCACAACTAATAGTTGCGCAAGTTCAAATTTTGCAACTAATAGTTGCGCCAAGGTTAAAGGTGGGGCCCACCCTCGCGAGCCAACTTCCAGGCATTGTTTACAACAGTTTTACTATACATTTGCCTGACGCAACTATTAGTTGTGCCAGACATATGAACAGTAACCTCTAGATTTTGCCCTGAAAATCGTAATTAGGGTTTGACTTGTTGGCCACCTTGACCTTTGGGGTGTATTTTTCTAGTTCTGTTATACCCATTTACTACCTATTTGCAACCCTTAGAACCACCTTCACACTTTTCTAAAATCTTAAAATCTTAGGAAACCTTAGATTTCAGATTACCTAATTGCTAATCCCAATTAGCATCTAAGTGGTCTCCTAATCCACCCATTTCCTATAAATAGAGCCCCCCACCCCTTGGTTTAAGGGTTGAGAATTTTTACCTAAGAGAGAAAGAGCTTAAAGTAAGAGGATCTTTCTCCCTTTGGTGCACCATTACTCATTCAAATTTCAGAATTCCAAAACCTCATTCCAAGCCTTACCTTTCCTAAAAAGCCTCTAGGTTAGGTGTGTGCTATCCATTTGCCTCCCTTCTCTACCTCTTAGCTAGTAAACCTTAGTGGTTAGAACCCCTCTTTCCACCATTCAAGCCTTCAAAAGCTCATCAAAAGCAAGCCACGCAAGGCTCTCCTATGGTGCTATAAGGGCTCGAGGGCTCCGGCTCTCCCCTTTCCTCTCCTATCTCTTTTTGGCCCTTCTCATCCTCCCATTTGTGCCGTTATGCCGCTGACTTTTCGGTAGGAACGGAGGGGCACAAATAGGATTCTAAGCCCTTTTGGGTAAGAGGAAGCTATTTTCGTTGCTTTTACTTTATTTTATTTTTGGCCATCAGTAGAGACCACGTTAAGCGGGTTGATCGGGTGCCTAACACCTTCCCAATCAATAACTGAAGCCCCTACCCAAGATCCTTTGGTGTGGACCAGATTTAGAGTCATATTTTTTGCACTTCGGTGCTCATAAAAATGATATAGGTATCCTGAGACACCAAAAGCTCTGGGTGGCGACTCAATATATTTTCGTTAGAGAGTGCATCATTGCGATGGGATCGTCAAAAGAATCCCACAGTTGCACAGATGGCGACTCTGCTAGGGAGTAGCTAGTAGAGCTTCCCCTTGAACTGGGCCTCTTTATTTTTTATTTTTCCTAACATTTTATTACTATTTTTTATTTTATTTTTACTATTTTTTTACTCACCCCTCCGATTACGTCATTTTACTTACCCCTACTTTTACGTCGTTTACGTGCCTTAGCCGTTTGGTGGGCCTACTTGCGCACCGTCATTTAAATTCTTTACATTTCTGTCATTTCAAGCACCTTAGCCGATTGGCGGGTCTACTTGCACTTTGCATTTAAATTTCTTTAATTTCCCGTCATGTAAAGTGCCTTAGCCGTTCGGCGGGCCTACTTGTGCACTCATATCCCAACAGTGGACGCCAACCCGTAGTGGCGGCACGGGGTCATCACCCCCGTTCTTTGAACTAAAGAAAACTTCTAAAAAAAAAATAAGAAAACCTTTGAAAAAATTAAAATTGAACCAAGTTAGGGAGCTTAATTAATTTTCTTTTACAGGGTAGATTTTAAAAGGGTTGGGATTTGGCAAACACACAACCACCTGGGTCTTAGTATGGCAGCAGCCCCTAGTGGTGATGATCCAGAAAAGTCCCAGCTCACCTAATATCTGAGAAGGCGCTTGTGCCGGAGGTATATCGGGTGGGTTCCCATTCCAAAGCTTAAAACCCTTGGGGAACGCGCTAGCGAGTTATACCAGATTCAAACCCTTTAGGTGCAGTGAGGAGAGAATCGATCACCAAAATATAGTTCAGTTCTCGGAAGCCTAGCTTCCACAAAAACCAAAAAAGAGACTCATTTTGGGCTGCTGCCTCTACTGTTATATATTCTGGAACACCATTTTTTGTTTGGCGCAAGTAGTAGTTGTGCCAGTACAAAAATTGGGAATTTATAACTGTGCCAATGTAAAAGGGGTGTCTTGTAAACTGGGCGCATGTATTAGTTGCGCCAGGTTTGTTCTGCACAGCTCCAGCCTGAATCCGTGGCCTTTTCCACCTCCTAAGTTCCCCGATCAGTGTGCTTAGTGCCTTGTTTGGGCCTCGCATCTCCAACACCTAATACGCCCTCACTGGAGGGCAACTTCTTTTTGGCTCATTTTGGGGGATCAGGTTGTTTGCCCCGATTTTTGTGCCTTCAATAGATCGAAGGTTCTCCTTCTATTCTTCTGAAGTGCGTCGGAATCGTCACCGCGGGTCTTGAATTAAGGAACGAGAGCCACCCGAAAAGGGAATTCCAATGCCTCGGAACCTTTAATTTTCAGAACTTTTTTCAAAAAAGTCAAAAAAATATAATAAATCAGAACCCAAAAAAGATATAGTTTGTGGTGCCGGCACAACGACATCATCTTGCCCTCTGCCGTCCTGTAGGAAAAGAAAGAGGAGGATTTTTGGGCCTTATCCAAGGCACCCATACCCAACCTGTTCTCATAGAATGTCGTGGGTAGTAGACCCGGCTTACGCCGATCCCAACTCATCCCCTCCACATTCTCCAACCCACTCCCATTCAGGAGAAGTTTTTTCCACCATCCCCCTCACCCAATCACCCTTTGGCGTTACTGGCCCATTTGGCACCCCCATTTTCCCAATCGATACCTCCTAAAACATCCAAAGTCCAACCCCCATTCTCCATCTTTTGCCCAAGCTATGCCCGTGCCAAATCCGACTCATTTCCCATCCACATCCCTACAAAACCCAAGCCCATTCTCCCAATCCACATCCATACCCCATTTCTCATCTTCCCCCTCTATGACCAATCCACCCACATTCACATACACCACTTCCTCCCTATCCAACCCCCCACAAATTCTCCCATCCACTCGGGTCATGCCCATTTTTATCGGGGCCATCCCTGATTTCTTTCCAAACATCCACACCCCACCAATCATCATCCCTAAACATCCCTAATCCTTCCACATCCTTTGCACCACCTCAACTCTCCAATCCACCGCATACCCTACCTCTTACCATGGCCATGCCCGATCATACCAGGGTCATGCCCAATTTCCCCTCCATCCTATCTCCACCACCCACATCCAATCCTCCTTCCATGACCATGATGGAGGAGATGTTCCAAGCCTACTCCATGTGGAAGGCTTCTCAAAATACCTCCCCTCCTCCACACCACATGTCCCTAAACCCATCTCACACCCTAGCCAATCTCCATGCCTCACTCTCCCATGACCCCCATCAACACCCCATAATCCACACCATCCAAACCCCCATTACCCACATGCCCCAAGGCCCCATGGCCTAACCTCCCACTACCCATACACCCCAAGGCCAGATGGCCCAATCTCCAACCCCCACATACCCCAAGGCCCATTGGCCCAAACCCCCTTTTCCTACATACCCCAGGACCCCATGGCCACCACCCAAACCTACCCAGGGCCTATGGCTTAGACCCATCAAGGGCCCATGGCCCAAACCCACCAAGGGCCCATGGCCCATACCCACCAAGGCCTATTGGGCCAAACCCATCAAGGGCCCACAACCCATACCCATCAAGGCCCACTGGCCCAAACCCATCAAGGGCCCATGGCCCAAACCCATCAATGGCCCATGGCCTAAAATGACCAAGACTTCATGGCCAAAACCCAAACCCCACACTCGTACCTTCCACAATACCCCCAACATTTCACCCCACCTTCACAGCCGGGTCAAACCCATGCCATACCCCAAACCCAATTTTCCTATGGCTCCATACCCCAAGGCCATCTCCAAACCTTCCCCCATACCCAATGGCCCCATCAGGCCCCACCTCAAAACTAAAATCCCATCACCCAACAAACCTTACCTCAACCCCAATGGGCTCACCCAACCCCCACTCATGCCATTCTCATCCAACCCGTGCAACAACAATAAGAGAATCCCGCCCTCACTGCACATTATGCCCACCAGTAGTATGAGGAGGAAGAGATTAGGAATAGCAGGGCCTATGCTGGGGCATTGACCAGCCTTAACCCTCCTCCCCTAATTGCCCACCCCTTAGTGGCCTAGAGTGAAGTCCAACCTACGGCCAAGAAAGCGACCCCTCTATCAAAAGAGTCAGAGCAGCTGAAAGAACAGTTGGACAAAATACAAAAAGCAGCTATAAAAATGGGTGGTGCTGAAATCCACGCCACGGACTTCACACACTTATTTCTATTCGTTGAGGTCCCCCTACCTCCCAAATTTAAAATTCCTACCTTCGACAAATATAATGGCACTGGCAATCCTATTGCACACTTGAAGTCGTACTTTGGGGACATGTGCCAATATGGAGGGGACGAAAGACTACTAATAAAAGTCTTTCAGAAGAGTTTGGCCAGTCCAGCTTTGAGATGGTTCATATCTTTAGAACCATCCATGATAAAAACGTGGAGGGACTTGACGCACCTCTTTCAAGAATAATATGTCTATAATATAGACATTGAACCACGTAAGTCAGACTTGGCCCGTTTGAAACAGAACCAGAACGAGACCTTCATCAACTACTTGGGACGTTGGAGAGCACTAGCAGCTCAGGTCAGAAATAGAATACCTGATGATGAGCAGATAGAGATGATTTCAAAAAGTACTCTGTCGATGGTCTCAGACTTTTTAGTGTACCAGCAACAGTCCATCTTTGCTGATCTAGTAAGAAATACTAACCGATGTAAGGATGCTATCAGGGAGGGCCGTCTACGTAAGAGCATGCCAAGTGGACCCAATGGACTTAGGAGGTTTTCAGAGAAAAGAAATGATAAAAGAACTGGGGCCGATGTCCAGAACATTGCCAATACTAGGCCCAATAATAATACTACCTCGTTTCAATTTCAGGCAGCCCCACTAGTACCAGTTAGGCCTGAGCAGATGCAGAGAATAGGGAATGGGCAAGGAATGCAAATGACTCTGGAGCAGAGGAAAGCTCGCTACGATCGAGTTTTTATGCCTCTGGGGCAATCATTGAGTGTACTGCCTTTGTTAGTGGAAAAGGGATTAGTCATTATCCGTCAACCGTAACCTCCTCCTCACCTGATCCTAAAGAACTATGACCCAAATACCCACTACAATTTTCATCAGGGTCCGGGTCACCAAACTGATCACTGCTTTCCATTGAAGCACGCGTTCTAGGATTTGATCGATGTCGGGAATATCATTCCCGCTGCACCTTCTTAGCATGTTAATATTCACCAAGTGCCACTACCCCACATCCTACCGGAGGAGCAGGTCCCAGACCCACCATCGAAATGATTGAAAGTGAAGAGGAGTTTGAATTTGACCCGTCCGATTACATCAGTGATTGGGAGAGTTATGTAGCGTCGTTGTCAAGAAATGTTGAAGGAAGGAATGTTGGGGTAATTGAACCCCTGAATTTGTCAAATTATTTCCCTAACTCGACTCCGCAAATTGCCCTTGGATCTTAGGGCATACTTTCCATCCACCACACCTATCAATTATGTACACATAAATGCATATCAACCATACACCACTGCCCCCATCAACTACCCGATGAACTAACAGGTCCCCAATCCTACACCCGCATCTGCTAGTTATCAATGGCCTGCGCCCACCCCATCACCCGCAGTTCAGCCACCGGCTAACTCCACCAACCCTATCAATTACCTAACGGCTCATAAAACCCCCCATCTCCCACCAGCACCCACCAGCTATCAATGGCCTACTTTTACCTCCTTCCCCCCCATACCACCACCCTCAAGCTTCACCACCCCCATTTGGTCCAATTTGTTTCACCCAACCCACTACCACCGAAATAAATCAGGTGTCGCCCACACCTCCTGAGCCCGCAATACAAGTGCCTCAAGTGTTGACAGCCATACCTTTCTAGCTCTCAGGACCAACATATGATCCTCATCAGGTCCCGCTAAGCTACGAGCAAATAGATGTAAATGCCGACAGTAGCAGCAGAGATGGGGTAATGGATTTTGTCACCCGGTCTGGGAGGATATCGAAGCAGCCAGAAGCACCAATAGCAACACAAGCCCAACCAGAGGAGAAGAAAGACAGTGCTGTGAACCCCTTAGAAAATATGAGGCGGGAACATATACTAGAGACTCAATTGAGAAGAATGCCCGCCCATATAACTGTCTAAGATCTATTAACGACGTCCCCACTCTATTTCAAGCATTAATGGGGGTGTTAAAAAATATGCATGTGTCACTCCAAGTTAGCCCATATGAAGTCGGGTAGATAATTGGACAAGTGATGGCTCCGAATGCCATCTCATTTTCTAATACTGATTTACCTGAGGAAGGGTGTAGCCATTCAAAATCCTTAAACATAACCGTTGAGTCTGGAAATATGGTCATTCCCCTAGTTTTGATTAATAATGGATCCGTCTTTAATATATACCCATTAAGAACTGCCACCAAGATCGAGGTCAATCCATGCATGTTGAGGCCCACCAGAAGCAGCGCTAGGGGATTTGACAATACCAGGAGAGAAATAATGAGAGAAGTTGATCTTGAGCTGTTGATAGGGAAAATGACCTTTTCCTTCTTATTTCAAGTAATGGATATCAAATCCTTGTTTAATCTATTGCTGGGGCGCCCATGGCTGCACGAGGTCGGAGCCATACCTTCCACTTTGCACTAAAAACTCAAGTTTGCATCTGGGCACAAAATTATAACAATCATCGGTGAAGGGCACAGTGAGAAAGAGAAGGCTATCAACAACGTGGAAAACCCAATGTGTTGGATATACCGTACACCGCCGAGGATGTCGACCTCCACAGTTTTGAATATGAGGTGTCGGCGATACTCCCAGAACTCATTGAGGGCATCATGCCTAAAATAGGAGGCGATATGGTAGCAATAGTGACTATGCTCCAAAAGTGGGGCTATCAGAAAGGCTGATGACTCAGGCCTAGACTACAGGGCAGAAGAGAGCCAGTTGTGGCTAAGGGATAGAAAGAAAGAAAGATTCGGGCTAGGTTACAAGCCCACAGGAGAAACCTTGCCCTAGGCCGCACATAAGGAATTCCTTTGTCAACGCAGGGGTCATCAAAATCTACCGGAATGGGATAACTCATTTAACCCCACACAAACCCCCTACCCCAACACATCTCACCAATCCTCAGATCTCCCTTCCCAGCTTGGAGATAGATTTGACCGCTTTATTCCATTTCGAGGAATGACGACCAGTACCTAAACAAACTCCCCCAGTGGTAAATCACCACAAAATTGAGTTA
This sequence comes from Chloranthus sessilifolius, assembly GCA_021018995.1. Taxonomy (NCBI): domain Eukaryota; kingdom Viridiplantae; phylum Streptophyta; class Magnoliopsida; order Chloranthales; family Chloranthaceae; genus Chloranthus; species Chloranthus sessilifolius. Next base: position 87,372,810 of record CM037593.1, read on the forward strand.
TCGTTTGAGGATATCATCTCAGACGAAATAGGGATCAATATGATAGAGGCTAACTCCCATAAGCCATATCAGTCAGCACCCTCCATCAAAACAAGTAAAGGAGTGGCCCCTCAGGTACGCAGCTGGGCATCTTTGCCCCAGACGCTGGAAGCAGGGAGTGGCCTAACATTTGGCACCCGTTTCCCAAAAAAAAATAACAACCTATAAAAAGTGAGATAAGCCCTTGGCAGGCCATACCTTGTATATATAACAACCCGCTTTGCCAAGGGTCTGTCTCCGAAGAAAACATAAATCTCAAAAACATTGAAAAAATATAAAATCTCAAAAACATTGGAAAAATATCCAATCCCAAAAACACTGAAAAAGTCCAAAGTCCAAAAGCATTGTCATTTAAAATTTTAGATAAAGTCCCACAAAAAGATGCCTTAATCGAAATACCCGTCCCACATAAAATCGCCCCCTTTCCTATAGAAATACAAGAAGAGGTAGGAGTTACGAGTCTGGACAAGGATAGTCCTTTGGAGGAGCTCCCCAATGAGTTCCTTAATCGGTTTGTCGAATTTGAGCATGGCCCTACCCCCATTGTCGAGGAAACTGAAGACATCAATTTAGGGACTGAGGAGATTCCTAGAATAACCAAAATCGGAATGTCACTATCTCTCGAAGAAAGAAAAAGCATGATTGATTTCCTTTGATCATACCAAGACATTTTTGCTTAATCATAAGAGGACATGCCTGGTCTGGACACTGATTTGGTCGAGCATGAGTTGCCTCTCTACCCTAATATGAAACCAGTTAAGCAGAAGCTGAGACGTCTCCAACCCGAGTGGATGTTGAAAGTCAAAGATGAGGTCATCAAATAGTATGGCGCAGGATTTCTCATGGTATCTAAGTACTCGCACTGGCTAGCCAATATTGTGCCTGTACCAAAGAAAGATGGAAAGGTCTACATGTGCATCAATTTTTGTAACTTGAATAGGGCGAGCCCGAAGGACGATTTCCCGTTACCACACATCGACATCTTGGTCGATAATACCGCCAAGCACAGGATGCTTTCTTTCATGGATGGATTTTTAGGATGTAATCAGATAAAGATGGTAGAGGTTGATCGCGAGAAGACAACGTTCATTACCCCTGGGGAACCATTTACTATCTAGTCATGCCATTTGGGCTGAAGAATGCCGGCGCAACATACCAGAGAGCTATGACAACGCTATTTCATGGCATGATTCACCGAGAGATTGAAGTATATGTTGATGATATGATAGCCAAGTCATTGGAGCGAGGCGATCACTTAGTAAACCTCCAAAAACTGTTTGGAAAGTTGAGAAAGTACAGGTTACGTCTTAATCCACAGAAGTGCGCTTTTGGTGCTATGTCTAGGAAATTATTAGGATTCATCGTCAGCAGGAGAGGGATCGAGGTCGACCCAGTCAAAGTCAAAGCTATCATAGAAATTCCACCGCCGTCTACTGAGAAAGAGGTCAGAGGGTTCTTCGTTAGAATCCAATATATCAGTCGATTTATTACACAGCTAACGCCTATCTGCACGCCGATCTTCAAGATACTAAGGAAGAACTCACCGGTTGAATGGAACGATGAGTGTCAGGCAGCGTTTGACAAAATCAAAAGCTACCTCCTTAACCCACCTGTGTTGGTACGAGCTGGGGAGATCACTCTTGATGTATCTCTCCACGACGGAACTCTCGATGGGATGTGTCCTAGGGCAGCATGATGAGACAGGAAGAAGATAGCAGGCCATTTACTACCTGAGCAAGAAATTTACTGATTATGTGACGCTCTATTCTCATCTAGAGAAAGCATGCCTGACTCTTATATGGGCTACTCAGAGGCTCCGCCATTACTTGCTATCCCAAGCCGTGCTGTTCCTAGCTCGCATGGATTCGTTGAAATACCTGTTCGAGAAGTTGACTCACTGGGCGGACTGCATGATGGCAACTTTTATTATCTGAGTTTGATATCACGTACGTCACCCAAAAGTCGATTAAGGGGCAAGCGCTCTCCGATCATCTCGCCAACAATCCTTTACCAGATAATGAGCCTTTAAGAACTAAGTTCCTTGATGAGGACATCCTATTCATGACGGAAGACGATACCGACGAAACAGAGGAATCATGGGTAATGCACTTTGACGGTGCAGCAAATGCTGAGGGTCAGGGAGTTGGCACCATTCTAATTTTGCCAAAAGGATCTCACGTACCGGTCTCAATCAAGCTTAACTTCCCTTGAACTAATAACATGGCTGAGTACGAAACATGTGTCGCTAGTCTGCAGGCAGCCCTCGATCTGAATGTAACTCGCCTTCGAGTATTTGGTGATTCACAATTAATCATATGTCAGACGAAAGATGAGAAATTGATCCCTTACCATGAGCACCTCGAGGATCTGATAGCTTGCTTCCAAGATGTGACATTCTCATATGTCCCCCGGATAAGGAATCGCTGCGCTGGTGCACTAGCAATGTTGGCATCAATGATAGAAATCCTGTCTGGTACTGAGATGAAGCCAATCACGATCGAGCAGAGGAATGAGCCGGCCTTCTGCCTCCAGATTGAGGAACCTACCAAGCCTGATGATGAACCACCTTGGTTCTCAGATATTAAGAACTTCCTTGAGACCCTAACTTTCCCTGAGGGTACGTCCAAGACGGACCAGCGAACCATTCAACATCTAGTAGTAGGCTACGTCATTTGCGGGGAGTGCCTTTACAAGCGATCATACAACAATATCTTGCTCAGGTGCCTTACAGAAAGTGAAGCGATCAATATCATGAAGGAGATCCACGAGGGAGTATGCGAAGCCCACATCAGTAGTCACATGCTCGCCAAGAAAATTCTGCGGTAGGGATACTTTTGGACCACTATGGAATCAGATTGCTGTAAACATATTCTGAAATGCTACAAGTGTCAGGAACACTCCAGTATGATACACGCTCCTGCCATCGATCTTCACTGCATGACCACCCCTTGGCCATTTGCTACCTGGGGCCTAGACATCGTCGAAATGATTAATCCTAAAGCATCAAACGGACATTGATTCATCCTCGTCGCCATTGAATACTTTACCAAGTGGGTAGCGGCGGCGTCATATACCAACATCACGGCCGGTCACATCGAGAAGTTCCTCAAAAATAATATTGTGTGCCGATTTGGAGTACCCAAAGATATCATCACGGACAATGGCACAAACTTTACAAATAAGCACATTAGATCTTTCTGTGAGCAATACAAGATCAAGCACCATCGCTCATCACCTTATCGACCTCAAACTAATGGAGCCGTGGAAGTTGTGAATAAGACGGTCATTCGCATCCTTGAGAAAATGGTCTTCATGTACCGAGATTGGAGCGAAATGCTACCATTCTCTTTATGGGCCTATAGAACGTCGATCTGTACCGCTACAGGGGCAACACCATTCTCCCTTGTGTATGGAACCGAGGCCATCCTACCAGTAGAGGTTGAAGTACCCTCGCTTTGAATCCTTATGGATTCAGGCTTACCTTAAGCAGAAAGAGAGAGATCCCGCTTTAACCAATTAAACTTATTGAATGAGAAGAGACTCCTTGCCTTGTGTCACACTCAAATTTACTAGGAGTGAATCGCACGCTCTTATAATAAACGTGTCCACGATCAAGATCTAAAGGTAGGAGACACCGTGCTGAAGAAGATCTTCCCATCCCTCCATGCTGATTTGAGAGAAAAGTTCAAGCCGAACTAGAAAGGACCTTACGTCATTCAAGAAGTACTGCCGGGATACGTCATCCGCCTCGCCACCATGGACGGAGATCATCTTCCTGAGCCCATCAACACTGGATACGTCCGTCAATTCTACTCCTAGTCTATCACAATAAGGTAAGTATTGACAAAACAAATATGTAACTGCTTAAGAATCACCCAAAAGAGGCCATCATTCCAAGCACAGTAGCCAAAAAGTATCCCTAAAAAAGATGATATCCTTTGCTACCCCATTTTGAGCCTAGCCCTTTCTTTCAATGAACCACTTCTGTGAAAAAGAAAAGGTTTGTACATATACAAAAAAAAGGGGGGAGATGAAGTAAAGTTGCCATCAAAATCTAAAAAAATCAAAAAAACAAAATCTCAAAAAAGAGATTGCCTGAAATAAAATAAAAAATGTATATATAGATATATAGAAGAATCATGGGGCATGTACATAAAAACCCCCAAGGAAGAAAGTATGTTGAAAAAACTGAAGCCGTATCATAGAAACCCTTTTAGCCTAGCATACCTTCAAATCTTAACCTAACCCATGGGCAAGCTACACCCTGAAGAAAGCCCTCTTTTAGGTTTACAAGCAGTCATAATATCTATTAAGTCAATACAAGCCGAGTTGTGAGACGACAACAGAACCCCATCCAGCCGGCTATCATGGAATCGACATCTATGTCGTGGTTGTTTAAAAAAAGAAATAATAAAATAATAAAATAATAAAAAAAAAAAGAAAAAAGAAAATAAAAATACAAGCTCAAAGCAAGATGGACGTGGTGAGAACTCGAAAGGGCGCTACGGGTAAAAACAACGAGTTTGTTCGGACCAGGTGAAAACCTGAAAGGGTGCTTGGGGTAAGAGAGCTAAACCTATGGACATGGTGAAAACCCGAAAGGGCGCCACGGGTAAAAAAGAGGGTAAAAATGGGCACGACGAACCCACCTTGGGTGTTGTGAGTAAAAAAGGATTAAAGAATTAAAAAGAAAAGAAAGGTTTAGATTGATTGAGAGGGTTGATGCTTGAGGAGCCCTCCTGGTTACTCTCTCTGATACCCTTGTTTTGACCGAGCCACTCATGTTAGTTCAAATCAAGCCCCGACCAGAATTGTCTTTGTGAAATTGCTTTGTCGAACGTATGACTCAAGGTAAGGACAAATGTTTGACTCAGTCCAAGGGAATTGACGTTCCAGGGTTGGTAAAACTACTGAAACTCACTCGAGCTCGACCATATAAAAGGGTTCGACTATGCTCAAAAGGGGACCCGAGATCTCACCCGGTAATTAATGCAGCACACCAAAAGAAAAAAAAAAAAGAACAAAAAGATCATGAAAAATCTAAATACAAAAAAATTATATATGTTTCTACTCTTTTCCATATGTACAACATCGTACTTCTATCTCAAAAATGAAGAAAAATAACAAAAACTCTTTGAAAAAGAAAATTCCAAAAAATTCTACTCTTTCTCATGTACATAGTTATAACATCGTACTTCCATGTCAAAAATAAAGAAAAAGAATAAAAAAAAATCTCTTTAAAAATAAAAATCCAAAAAATATATATAAACCTTGAAAATGAAAATATATAGGTAAAGTTTGTTTCTCCTTCTGTTAATTAGGATGCAGTTGTTACTTATATAAATAAAAAAGGGACTGACATTTTCTCGAGAATATGCAGGAACATCACACGGTCCAAAGCCTCGAAGCAGGCAACTTCTCAGCGATGGACAAATCAGATGAAGCATCCTGCCATTGACGTCATGTCTATTCAAAAAAAAAGAGGGAGAATGAAAATCATTTTGAAAAAGATAAAAGAAATTTGTGGACTTTTTACGCACAACTATGCACTAGTGTATTTTCAATGCGGTAAAATGTCAATATTTTACCAGCAACGCAGCTGTGCAAAATTAATGTCCTAGGTCTAAAGTTCGCCTTGGATCCATGGATCCTATTTCAAAGTAGGAGCGACGATGTCAATTTCGATCAAATAGTCAATGCTTGGATCGGATTGATTCCACCGCTATATCTTCGCCCTGATGGTTCCATATTTTGGTTTCAAGTGAACTTGAGTGCCTTGTACTTCAAGTTCATCACGTGATATTTTTGGAGGTGTAGACTCTTGGTCTACACTATCCAGGCGAGCGCCCTATGGGGTTTGAGGTCCGGATAACTCCATCCTCGAAAAGATCCATTGTTGGATTGATTCCAACCTATCAGATACGAAACTATGTCAGACAACTATATACAAACATGCATGCAAAAGGGTTCATTTCTTTTATTTTTCTGTAGGCTTAAAACCTGTATTGGCAGCGGTATCCCTGTAAAGTGTATGCCATGCATCTGAGTATTCATATGATGGTCGTTTGTTCCCGTAAATTATACTCTGGCAGGTCCAGGTCGGGGCTTCCATCGCCTTTGCTGCTTATCGCCCCTAATGGGTGCATGTTTATGCATAGTTGTTCATTTATAACTTCATTGATGATGGAGGCCAAGATTGAGTATCCTTCGGTGGACACCCAATTCTAACCCAATCCCTTTTATATCACATGAACTTGAGTACGTTGGCTTCAGTTTCGTAGCAAACTATTGCAGAGGCACGGGCTCTTGGTATGCATTGTCTGGGCGTGCACCTCCCGGAGTTCGAGGTTCAGATAATGCTTGTTTTAAAAAAAAATGAAAAAAGCAATCTTTGAAAAAAGAAAAAAGAGAAGAAGAATAAATTTGTGTTTCCCCACAGAGTGATGCACAAGCATAAGGTGGTCTCTAACGTGTCAATCAAACTAACGAGAATACGTGTCAATCAAACTAAGTGCAACCATGCATTCAGAAGGGTTCATTTCCCTTTTATTTTCTACTGACTTAAAACCTGTATGGGCAGCGGTATCCTTGTAAAGTGTACGCTATGCATCTGGGTATCCGTATGATGGTCGTTTGTTCTCATAAATTGTACCCGAGCGGATCCGGGTCCAGACTTCCATCGCCTTTGTTGTTGCTTATTGCCCCTGATGGGTGCATGATTATGCATAGTTAATTGATGTTTATGATCATTGTCAGCAAAGACTAGGATTGGATGTCTCTTCACAGAGACACCCCAATGTTTGGTTGGATCTGTTCATGGTAGTCGAAGCTGGATTCTCTAAGTCATGTTAATCTAGGGCATGCTTTCGAAAATAGCATGCACTCCTAAAAAGCGTTGTGACATCTATTCACTTCGTTTTGGCAATCATGCTAAACAAACTTTGGGATCGATGGGTTCGCCCAAAGACCTCGAACCCTGCTTTTAGCAGGGGTACCTACGAATAGTCTGATGGGGCCGTCAAATGTCTCGTAGGATTGGACACAAACTGTGGAGCCTTGCGTATGTTTACTTCGCACCTATCTTTAAATGTGGGTCGATCACCCCTCTTACTCATGAAGCTGTTGCATTCAAAATGAATTGTAAACATCAAATACCTTCAAAATCATCCTGAGAAGCCAATGTCTTTGCCGACTATATTGAGTTCGCAACTCATTCCACCTCAGTTATGTCCAGTAATGTCGCTAAGCGCTTAGGAACTGATTACCTCGAGAAACGAATGTTTAGCCTGGCATCCAGGGCTTTCGTTTTCTCACCGTGTTACTCATCTGATATTTCAAATTTGTTCTGAATGTAGCAGACCCGCCAGTAATGCCTTGGGCCTCTTTGGATGTCTCTTTTCTTTGGCATTCGATCATTAGTGATCAGATACCAAAGAGGGGCATCTGTAGACACCCAAATTTGGCCCAAGGCCCGATCGAAACACCTTTCGAGAGAGGCACACTTCTGAGCTTTTGATGGCATGTATGGAACCTTTAGGAACCACCCTAGAACCCTTAAGAACCATTCCAAATCCTTAGGAATCACCCTAGATCCCTTAGGAACCTGCCCCGAACCTTTAAAAATCAATCCTGACCCTTAGAACTCGTCATGAACCAAAACCTAACCTTATCAAGCTATGGATGAGGAGGGGTGCACTAAAACTAGCTATGGCCATCTACTATGATCAAACCTTATGCCATTGAAAAATAGAGGTCGTCAACTTTCCAACGGTCCAAGAATCGCCCCAATCGGAGGTATACATCAAAAGATATGATAAACCAAGCCCGGAGGACCATCAATGTAAAATCATGCGGGCCCCCTAGGGATTTGGGGGAACTAATAGTTGCGCCAGTTTGAATTTTTCCTAGCGCAACTAATAGTTGCGCCAGGACAATTCTCCCAGACTTTAAGCCTAGCGCAACTAATTGTTGCGCCAAGGTTAAAGGTGGGGCCCACCCTCGTGAGCCAACTTCCAGGCACTATTTACAACTATTTTACTGTATATTTGCCTAGTGCAACTATTAGTTGTGCCAGGCATATGAACAGTAACCTCTAGATTTTACCCCAAAAATTATGATTGGGGTTTGACTTGTTGACCACCTTGACCTTTGGGGTGTGTTTCGCTAGTTCTGTTACACCCATTCACTCTCTATTTGAAACCCTTTAAGTGGCTTAAAGCCTCACCCCATCATCCACCATTAGAACCTCCTTCACACCTTTCTAAGCTCTTAAAATCCTAGGAAACCTTAGATTTAAGATTACCTAATTGCTAATCCCAATTAGCATCTAAGTGGTCTCCTAATCCACCCATTTCCTATAAGTAGAGCCCCCCACCCCTTGGTTTAAAGGTTGCGAATTTTTGCCTAAGAGAGAAAGAGCTTAAAGTGAGAAGATCTTTCTCTCTTTGGTGCACCATTGTAGAATTCCAAGCCTTACCTTTCCTAAAAAGCCTCTAGGTTAGGTGTGTGCTATCCATTTCCCTCCCTTCTCTACCACTTAGCTAGTAAACCTTAGTGGTTAGAACCCCTCTTTCCACTATTCAAGCCTTCAAAGGCTCATCAAAAGTAAGCCACACAAGGCTCTCCTACGGTACTACAAGAGTTCGAGGGCTCCGGCTCTCCCCTTTCTTCTCTTATCTCTTTTTGGCTCTTCTCATCCTCCCATTTGTGTCATTACGCCACCGACTTTTCGATAGGAACGGAGGGGCACAAATAGGATTCTAAGCCCTTTTGGGCAAGAGGAAGCTATTTTCTTTGCTTTTACTTTATTTTAATTTTAGCCATTAGTAGAGACCGCGTTAAGCGGGTTGATCGGGTGCCTAACACCTTCCCGATTGATAACCGAAGCCCCTACCCAAGACCCTTTGGTGTGGACTGGATTCAGAGTCATATTTTTAGCACTTCGGTGCTCATAAAAATGATATAGGTATCCCGAAACACCAAAAGCTCTGGGTGGCGACTCTCTATATTTTTGTTAGAGAGCACATCATCGTGATGGGATCGTCAAAAGAATCCCACGATTGCACACTATGACATGGTATCTGTACTATGACATGGTGAGAAGAAGTCAAGTTCTACACACAATTGATAAAAGAAATAGTCCCTTTGGACATTGAACTAGACTGTTATAAAAGAATTAGTCCCTTTGGACATTGAACCTTACTGTGACAAAAGAATTAGTTCATTTCTACACCCAATTGATAGACTATAGTGAACCCAGCTCCCTCTGGAATGCACCTTGTTAACTGGTGAGTTCCCTAAATTTTGAGGGTTCTATCCACATGTCAACAATCTTGGGATTTGCTATGGAGTTGATGGAGAAAATTGTGGGTTACTTACCTATGATGCCACTAAAATCATATGGGTCTCTTTGTACCATGGAAGCTCTTAGCCGATAAAAAGTTGTTATATGTACAAATCTAATCTTAAACTGCTTTAGACAATAGTGACCATTTCTGAACTAAAACTGCTATGGACTATATGTACAAATCTGAACTGAAACTCCTTATGATCCATACAGCAGCACCCACATTCAACATTAACCCATGCATCAGTTACAGACATTAACCCATGCATTAGCAGCAGTCATACTTAAAAGACATTAAACTCATGTACATAAAACCAATACTGTACTCTGCCATTCAAAACCCCTACACATAAAACCCATTGTAGATACCCCCATTTTGCCTTCTCGGAGTATACAAACTTATTCGGTCAACCTTTGACCCTTTTAACCCTCAGTGTGGGACCATGCAATGTACATGGTTGAACATAGGCTAAAACAATAGTTATGTGGCTCAGATCCCAATGTAGGGAGACTATATACTGAAATAAGAGTATATAGCCAGAATGCAGACTAAAACAATAATCTTGCATTTCATACTAGAGACCAACCCGGACAGCCCTGAATTCCGTGCTAGAAACCCAGCGTGCAATTCAATCACGAGCAGAACCACAAGCGCGTGATCAGTCCACCTTTCAGACCAAACTTCCTTTCCTAAACCTTTTCGAGACTTGATTACACGCCTGAATCCAAGCGTGCAATCGGATTGAGCGCCCCACCACCGGCGCGCAATTGGCCTACGCCTGACCTAGTCTTACTACCCTTGACCCTTAAGTTTCCTTAATTATGTGCTCCAGGTAAAGCACTTAATCCTATTGAGCGCCCGACAATGTGCTGGCAATTAGCCCTAATTTTGTTAGGATTAGGACCGACTAAAAGCAATTAAGCGCTGGTAACTAGGAGCGCAATTCAATTAAACGCCTGAAAATAGGCATGTAATTGAAGGAAAACCTGTAAAAGCTCTTTTTCAATTCGACCTAAGGAGGCTGGATTTGGTTTGGACTTTTTTTGGAATTCGAGCGACTAAGAGTACCGAGAATAAGGCGAATGTAGAAGGGGACCAAAACCATGATTTTGAGATTCAAACCCCCAAACTTCCGATGATTCTTCTCCGCAGCCCCGTAGGAATTTAATTTTTAGTTTTCGACCGTAGCTTCTAGTCCTTAAATTTAGTATTAATTTTATTTTCAATCTTAGACCGTAGCACCCTTTTTCAGACCGAAATTCTCGATATCTGATCCTAGTTTTCTGTTTCTAGGAACCAGTCTTTAAATTTAACGATCCAACATACCTACCCATAAGACCAAATTCTCCTCTAAAATCATAATTTATAGTCCTATCTTAATTTCTGATTCTAACTCTCAGAGTTCAGAACCAATCCTTAATCATACAGCCTGATTTTTTGATTTCGGACATGAATTCAGTCTTAGAATTTTAGATTTTTTAATTTTAAGAGTAATTCTTTTTGCCGCTTCCAATCATTAGTTGTTTAATCCTATTTTCTTAATTTAGTTCACCCCTACAATCCTAAAAACAATTCAAAAAAATCTAAATATTATTTCATAACTCAAAATTTAATTTTTTATCTTTAATCTTAGCCATCCAATTTGCCCAAGGGAGGAAGGTACTCTGGAACAAGGCCAATCCTCCTTAGCATAGCAGGCCCAAACCCATTTTTTTAGAATTTTAGAATTAATTAATTGCCTTGATTAGTTAGTAACTAGATATAATTGATTCTTCATATTGATTAGGCCTTAATATAATTGTTAGAACATTCAAATCAAAATTTCTTCTTCTTTAGTTTAGTTAATTAATTATTTTAAATCAGATGTCTAAGAAGTTCAGTTTATGCATGATTAGTTATTTTTCTCTAATTAATTCAGTGATAGTTAGGATCATAGAAAAATCAGTCTTTTTATTTCAATTAGAGTTATAGTAGAATTACTACAATTGCTTTGAGTAGAATTACAGTACAATTCATATGCTTGTTTTGGTTAGAATCCCAATGCAATTGGCATGATTGATTTAATTAGAACATTACTGGAAGTGATACATATGCACTCCTAGTACCAACAGGAGACTGAAACTGATTAAACTTTTTGTAATATTAGAACCATGATGCCCACTGGACTCTGATAGCATCAGAACACTAAGATAACTCACCTTAATAAACCCACATAACCAGGTCATAGTAATAATAGAATTGGGAAACCTAAACTGACCAGAGCTATAATTATAATGGGAAATAAGAAAAGAACTAAACTAATTAGACTAAAGAGAAACACTACCGTTGACGTTCACAGCAGGACGATTCAGTATAGAAGTAATCCACACCCGCTTCATAGCGCGATCATTGACGTATTGCAGCGTCGTTAAATATCTGCAGCTGGTGATCGCAATCAAACTAGGAACTTTCCTAGAAACCCCCATTTTTTTATCCACTTCCACCATTCCAAATGTCGCATCGCTAGAGTTCACCTGAATCAACGGGAATCGAGAGGAACCCAGAAAAATAACGCACCAACAGACTGGCGATCATGGTGGGACCCTTTTGTAAACTTTTTTTTTAGATAGTTAGTTTTATTTTATTTCCTTATTTCCTTCCCGTCTTGTCATTTAGTTTCCTTTTTAGATATATGAGTCTTCGTCAGAGACTTGAGATGTCAGGCATACGCAGAGTAAGTTTAGGAGACCCTCCGTTGTGGGGACTTCATGACAACCCCGCATACGAGGAAGAGCCGCCTTATACCTTTAGCCATGTGTGCGACCGTGGATCCTCTCGAACCCGTTGCAGTGATGCGCTCGCCTTTAATAAAATGTAGAGTCACCACCCGGAGCTTTTGCTGACCCGGGAAACCTTCAAATCGATATTTTGAGCACCGAAGTGCTAAATATGACTCTGATTTACCGGTCTTTGCCAAAGGCTCTAGGGTAGGGGCTTCGGTTATCGATCGGGAAGGGTTTAGGCACCCGATCAACTCACACGTAGCGGTCTCTATCTATGGCCAAAATAAAAATAAAAAGGGCGGAGCTTCCCCTTGCCCGAAGGCAATACGGTCCTATCAAGCTTTGAGCCAAACCGAAATTTCGGCAGCGTAACGGCTTGAATCCTTGGACGGAGGAGACACCAAGAAGGTAGAGCAAGAGATGAGTGAGCCGGAGCTCACGGGCCCTTGTTGCACCGTGGAAGATCTTTGCTTTGGCGTGCTTCCGATGGCTTAAATGGTGTAAAAATGGGTTCTAATGCTAGGATTCAATAAAATAGGGGGTGTAGAGTGAAGCTAGAGGCTAGGTTTTAGCTAAAAGGAGTGATCTAATGGTGGAAATGGACTGAAATAGGTGAAGTATGCATGCTGGAATTCTGGAAAAATATTGGCATTTTCTCTCACTAGGGTTCTCTCTTAAGCACTCTCTAATCCTTCAACAAAAATTCAACCCTTTGGGAATAGGGGGGCCTCTCTATTTATAGAGAAGGGAGGGTTAGGGGCTTACTTAATAGCTAATTGGTTTAGCAATTAGGTAATCCCCCATCTAAGGTTTTCTAGGCTTTCAAGGTCCTAGGGTTTTGGGAGATTGATTTTAATGGCAGATGATGGGGTGAGACCATGGGTGACTTAAGGGTTGCCAATAAGCTCAAAGGGGGTGCAACCAATCTCAAGACACCCACCTCAACCAAGGGGATGGTCAAAGGGTCAACCTAGATGGAGGAAATTCGAGCTCGATGGCGATTCTTTGTAGCTAAAATTGTAGGCGTATATATTATATCGCCCGATTTAAAACGATAACTTCCCAAAATCAGGGGAGTTTTGAGAAGATGAAGCCCGTGGTGGGTCCCACCTATACTGGGCATATATATTATATATGCCCAGCCAAATTTTCCCCAAAAAAGGCAGGCGTAGATAATATATACGCCTGACTAATCTGGGGCAAAAATGGCTAGGCGTATGAAATATCTACACCTGAGTAAAAGTCCTATGATTTTATGTGAAACTTCAATCGGTCATAACTTTTGAACCGTACCTCCAAAGTGGGTAATTTTTGGCTTGTTGGAAAGCTAGAGAAGTCCTCTTTCAAATGATATATGTCTCATCTATGGTAAAGGTCTGTGTGAAATGTTGTGGCTCTCATCCCATCAACTGCTCAGAAGGGTTCAAGTTGGGTCTGGGAAGGGATTCTAGGGTTTAGAGGTGATCTTTAAGGGTTGGGTAATGGTTCTAACAGGTTTAGGGTGATTCCTAAAGGTTTGGGTAGATCCTTAACGATTCAGGGTGATTCCTAAGGGTTCTAGGGTGCCATCGAAAACACAGGGATACATCTCTCTCGAAGTACAGACTGATCGGGCCTTGGGCCGAATTTGGGTGTCTACAGATGCCCCTCTTTGGTATTCGATCACTAATGATCGGATGCCAAAGACAAGAGACATCCGAAGAGGTCCAAGGCACGTTTGATGGGTCCGCCTGGTTCAACTCAATTCTCAAACACCCATGGTGATGGTGAGTGTACGTAAGCCCTCTCATTTCGGGATATCGTCCGTACCACAAGGCTAACAGTCCCCAAGCGCATTGCGACATTACTGGGCATAACTGCGATGGTCACAAAAAGTGTAAGCCCGCTAGCCGGGATATCGTCCACTTCCTGAGGGAAATTATAGATTTGTGATGTTGAGTGTTAATCTGAACCAAATAGCTCCATGAAACGGGATGATCGATCTATGCTTCGAAATTGATGCGAAGCATACAAAGCGAAGGCCTTCAAACTGTGTCCAATCCTATGGAATATCGACAGCTCCATTGGATTGGGCACGGGTGCCCTTACCTAGGTAAGGCTCAAAGTTTCTAGGTGAACCCATCAACCTCGAGATTGCTTTAGCATGATTAACTCGAGTGGAGCGAATATTGATGTCGCAACACCTCTTGGAAATTCATGCCCATTTTCTGAGTAATTTTTTTTTTGTGTCATTTTCTGAATTTTCTTTTGCTTCGAGGCTTCAAAGCAAAGCTCAAGGATCACTGGCAATTTTATTCTTGCACAACTCTTTAAGTGGATCAAATGCCAGTTGATATGCTTTTAAGAGTGCGTGCGCCATGCTGGGGATAGGTGCACCTTGGGGATGCGCACGTTCCAGTGGTAAGGTGCTCCTAATTCACACGGATCGGTGTGCCTTAACTTGAGACAAAGCTGAAAAGATCAGGCTAGGACCAATCATCTCTCAAAAGAGATGGCCAATTCTAGCCTCCATCCCTAATGAAATCACATCTTACTAACTATGCATAGACAGACACCCATCAGGGGCGATGAGCAGCAAAAATAGGCGCGAACGGAAGCCTCGACCCTAAGGTACAATTTACGAGGACAACGACCATCCTGTGGATACCCAGACACAAGTGCGTACATTCAACAGGGACACCGTGCCTACTCTGAGTTTTAAGCACTGTAAAAGGAAATAAAGGGAAAAGATTCCTTGTGCATGCGTATGTTTGGTTGGTTGTAATTTCATTTTTGGTCGCTGATCGACAATAGACTTTTCGAATGGTCTCAAGTCGGGGGCACTCCTGGTCCACAGAGATCCGAAGGTGGATGACCAGAGTGAATGCCGGAAGGTGGGGTCAACCCACTCAGGGTTTTCGCTAAGCAGCAACAGGTTGTTATTTCTTCTCCTTTTCTTTCTTCTTCTTCTTTTTTATTTCTTTTTCTTTTTCTCTTTTCTCTTTCTTTTTTTCATGTCAGATTGAGACCCTGGGCATGCTCAAACTGCCTTTATTTTTGCACGTATCCTTAGGCGAATCAACTTGCCATGTTGATATACCTTAGGGACGTGTGCATTCCGGTGATGGGTTCTTGGTTTGCCTGCCGGATCAGGCCTTGGTTCTTGCTGGGGGAGATTTGGGGCTAGGTGCATGTTCCCAAGCGTGACCGGTGGTGGATGAGTTTATTCGCATGCCGGATCAGGTCTCGACTCCTGGGGGACTCTGTATGGAACAGTGACCGGAAATGGGCAAAATTATCTGCCTGCCGGGTCAGGTACAAAATGCCCCTGCCTGAAACGGCGTTCGAGAGCTTTTGGGCGAACCTGATCATTTCGAATTGATTTAACACGACTCTCGGAGTGGGGCAAATAGGCGTTGCGACGCTCATTTGAGAACCAGCATTGTATTTTTTTATTTTTTCTTTCTCTTTTTTGATTTTGTGGGCGTATTAGGGGGGGCGCCTACGGATCTGGATCCATTTACTGTAGCATGGTCCCTTTGGGCCAATCGAAGGGAACTCGAAGGGCCATTTGGGGATGTGTGCACCATGGCCGATGACACGTGGGCCTCGAAGGGGGGTCCGGATCGAGGTCCATAGCATACAAGGGGGGCCGTTGGGCCTTAAAATCGAAAAAAAGGAGGTCGGGCAGTTTAAAAACTGCCATTTTTGGTCGGGCGTATATAATATATACGCCTGACCAAAATCTGGCGAAAAATGGTCGGGCGTATATATTATATACGCCCGTCTAAAATCTGCGATTTAAAATGCCGAGAAAGGGCCCCCTTTTCAAATTCTCTCTTCCTCCCTCCTTTCTTCTTGAGTCCGGGACAACCCCTTAGGGTTTTTTTTCATTTGATTTGGCTTGAGTTCTATTACCGGCGGTCGTGGGTGTGGATCGAAAGGCGCTTATCCTCCGCCGCTATTCGTTTTTCTCTACCATTGATGGTAACCATTACCTTTCCCTTGTTTTTCTTTCGAATTTTTGATGCTATTGCCTCTTTCTTTTCTTTTTGATGAAATGCTTTGTGATGCCTATATTTCCTTTTTCTCCTTTTCTTTTTTTTTTTTTTTGTTTTAGTTGCTTTAGTTGTTTGCTTTTTTTTGTTATATATACTAACCCAAAGGAAAAGAGACGCCTATATTTTATACACACATTTTTTTGGTTTGGATTAATATGCAAAAGAAAAGAGATGCCTATATTTATATACACACTTCTCTTTTTTTTTTTTGGATTATTACACACACACATTTTTTGTTTTTCTTTTGGATTGGTGCACGCATTTTTTTGTTTTTTTAGGTTAGTACACATACACACATATATTTTTTTGGATTAGTATACTCACACATGGTTTTTTTGTTTTTTTTTTTGTGTACACACACATCTCTTTTTTGGGTCAGTACCCACACACACATGGTTATTTATTTTTATTTTTTTTTTAGTACACACACACATTCCTTTTTTTTGCTTTTTTAGTACATACACATGGTTCTTTTTTTTTGGGGCTGCTCTTTTTTCTTTTTTTTTTTAGTACACACACATGGTTGTTTTTTTTGTTGTTATTTTTTGGATTAGTGCATATATATATATATACATTTTTTTTTCTTGGCAACCCCCTCATATGCCGATGCATCTCATATTTTCAGGTTGTCTGGTGACGAGGGGCATGATCAGCAAGAAGGGCTGGAGATGGCCTACGGCCCCCGTGGGGAAAAGTTCGTTGTGTCTCAGCGCTCCTCCAAGCCTTGGGATGAGATGCAAGGCGAGGCTGCCCATACCGGCCTCCTCTACTGCCAGCACACCCATATGTCCAACTTCGGGATCGTTGGTCAGGTAAACAGATGGGTTTCCTCCTTTGTTTTCCTTTGATGCCTTCATTATATCTCCTTGCCCCTATCTGATTGATGCCTTCTGCTTGCAACCCCTGCCGCACATTATGTTCCGAGGCGGTTGGTTTGATCTCCAGCGTCTTGTGCTTTACCTTCCCCCAGTGGTGAAGGATCTACTCACTGCTGCCAGTTTTGGGGACTTCATTTTGTGCCCTGCTGTGAGGGCTGATACGGCCTATTTAAAGGCACTGATAGAGAGTTTTCGCCTCGAGACGATGACATTCCACATGGTCGTGGCAGAGATGGCCTTCACACCGGCGGACTAGTCTATGATCACTGGGGTCCGTATCGGAGGGGTGCCCGTGGTTCCTACCTGCACACCGGGTAGGGAGGAGGTGATTCAACTGATAGGGGCTTACCCATCCTCAGGGAATGTTCGGGGCTCGGAGGTCAAGCTATCCTGGTTGGTTGAACAGTTTGGGCCTAATGAGTTGGTGGACCAGGGGCAGCCTGACATGGACATTTACATCGAGCCTGCGGGCGTACTTATGCTGGCCCGCATCTCCTTATTGTTCTTCCTGGGCAAGACTCTCCTCTCCAACACTAGTGGAGGGCGAGTCTCTTTGTCCCTGCTCAGCCTAATGGTGAACTGGGAGACCGTGCATCGATTCGAATGGGGTGGCCCGGCGGCTGCTCTTACTCATAGTTCTTGGGAGTCTAGCTCCATTGTGGGTTTCTGGCCTGCCATTGAGGTATTTTATCTTTTGGTTTTAGTCTATCAAATTTTCTTTTATAGCATACCTGTCTTCATCTGCCTACTTTCTCAGATCTGGGGGTACCTTCACTTTCAACCGGGTCGCCCTCTACTTGATCGACATTGCTCGTTCCCCTCATGAAAGTGGCGCACGTGGGTTGGTCGGGACATAGGTATGAAGCATTTGGAGTTAGGCTGCGCTCTTATTCTTTTGTTGATCCCAGGAGTAAGTAAAATAATTCCTGTTTGTAAATTTGGTTGCTCACCATGCTGGGGTTCTGACCAAATGTGTGCATCCCCTTCCAATTTTCTCTTCTTTTGCAGGTCATCCTCGACCCTTACATAGGATCTCCCTTATGGAATTTGGCCTCGGTGGGTCCCTCTCGTCTTTTGCTGGACCGTCGTATCATCTTTCTCTACGGGTCCTGGACTAGGGCCTACTATTTAGGGGAGTGAGTGGTTCATCAGCATCGCCCTCTCTTCGCCGTGCCCCAAGCTCCTCCCGCCGATGTGTTGGCCCTAGAGGGCTCCATTGAGGAGCTCACAGCTCACTTTCTTCATCATGGGGTTCCTATCGATGACCTTCTCCTGCCCGGGGGGTATCAGTCATAGTACGACTCCCTGCCCTATCATTTCTTGCTGCCCCACTTCATGCCTGGTGCTAACTTTTTAGCTTTTGGCAGGCCGCGATCTCAAGTAATACCCCTTTTGTCCTTTCATTCAGCAGCTTTCATGTGGTTACTTTGATTGGCCTGTCGCCCTTAATGATAAAATGTTTCTCTCTACCGTTTGAGCAGGGCGGCCACTCAGATTAGGGGGAAGAGGAGGCCGTTCCCTATGATGAAACAGGTGCTAGACCCTCCGATCCTTCCGGGGCTGGTGTACGGCAGCTTGGTCTTGGACCCTCGACCCTTACGGTGCGGTGCTTCAGCGTGGCTTCGATTCTTGGACCCTCGACCCATACGGTGCGGTGCTTTTGGTAGCTCGCCGTCGAGGTCGAGGGACCTTCAAGCGCTGGATGATGCCTTTTTATCACAGCGTGTGTGTGCGGTGTGGTGAAAACAATTTCTCTTGAAGCTATCCGAGTCCCACCTCCGGTGATTCTGGGTAATTTCTATCTTGTTGCTCTGTTCTTGTTCCTTTCTGAATTATCTTTGATGGCCCGTGTGACTAACACCTCCTTTTCCTTATCGGCCAGGATTATGAGTCGGCAGTGAGTTAGGCCGAATACTACCGTAACCTTGTTGGGCTTAGGGAGACTGAAATGGTGGGTGAATGCTGGCCGAACCTAGTCATTTTCCTTGTTTACTTTCCACTTGTTTCTCTATCTGATGGCTTTTGGTGTGCCTCTACAGCGTGCTCGTGAGAAGGAGTAGCGCTCCTTGCTTAGCCGTATCTCTCAGGCGTGGATTCAGGTGGGAGAGACTACTTTCAAAGTCTGCGTAGCCAAGAAATCGAAGGGAGCTGCCCAGGAGTAGTTTTTTTTTTTTTTCCTGAAAAAGTGGACACAATGAGACAATTTAGACTTTTGATTTATATGGGACATGTAATAACTTTAGACAACAACAGCCACTTTTTTTTTTTTTTTTATGATTTTATAATTTTCATGGTTTATGTGACTGTTTTATTTGGTTATCTTTTTGCATTGGTGGTTTCCTCTCTCTTTTTCTTACTTGGAATGAACTGGCACCTCTCCAATGATGAGGTTGATCATGCAGGTGACTCTCCGTGTATCGACCTATGGTACGGCCAGGTGTTTCTCATGGGTGTGTGGCATGGCCGCCCATGTGCGCTCTCGCGACGAAAAGGTGGGCCAAATAAAACTACGTTCCTCCTTGGGAAAAGAAATAGACCAGTGTGAGGGGGGAGCCTTACCAGCCCCGGCTTAAACTGGGCGTATATATTATATACGCCAGGCCAACATTCAGCAATCAATGGTCGGGCGTATATATTATATACGCCGGGCAAAAATGGTTCAAAATTTGCCTTGGCGTATATAATATATACGCCTGCTATAGATTGGGCTCAGCGGGCTCCTTATAACCCGAGCCTGGTCCTCCCTTGTCTCCTCTTCTACTTTGGCTTGGCTGTTTTGCCCCTCCTTTTATTTTCTTTCTTTCCCCTCATTTTCTAGTGGGCCCATCGTCATATATTGACCGATTTCACAAAGAACCTCTTTGTACGTCGATGGACACCTTCAAAAGCCCAAGCTTTTATCTGAGGCGGTATACTTCCCTGTTTGGACCCGGGGCCCAGCTTTTTGCAAAAATGGCATGATAGTTTGGCCCAGAGTGAGCTTGCTATTCTGAATGGCCTCGGGTTGTCCCGCCTTTCCTCTCTCCTCGTTGTTCCATTGTTGCCCAACCTACTACAGGCGGCTTTGGCATCATGGGACCATAGGGCCCATGTCTTTAAATTTGGGTCTAGGGAGCTGACCCCAACTTTGGAAGAGCTAGCCTCCATCACTGGCTTGAAGATGCATCGAGGCCTTGCCAAAGTAGTGCCCAAACCGGGGTATGCAAAGGCGGTCCACGCGGTCCTTGGCTTAAAAAAGGGTGGATACGAGAAATGTTTCGTCGGAGGGCCCACCAAGTGTTCGGTGAAATTCCTGAGAGAACTTTTCGGTGACTCGAGCCTTTGAAAGTTGCCTATTCGAGATCCCTTCAATGTAAAGGCCTTTGCCCTTTATTTGCTGTCGGAAGTTCTCTTCTTCACTGGGGGTGAGAGCTTTTCCCTTGGGCTATGTGATGTTTTGACCGAATTGGAGGGAGGTCGCTCATTGGTACACCTGGTCTTGGCGAAGATGTATCGAGGCCTGGATGCGGCGGCCTCGGGCCGGGTTGGGATTCTCAGCAGGAGCCCGCTCCTTGTTCAGATCTGGTTAAGAGAGCATTTGGCTATCATGGGGCCTATGCCGCGATTCTGCTTGATCAGAGGGGATGTTGCTCGGGGTTTTCTGATCCGGAGTTTGAGACTGCCTTGTGGGAGCGTCGAGGAAGGCAGCTGTGGCTATCGATGCTGCTGACACAGCAACTTCTGGATGGGCGGCACCTTTTCGATTGTCCGCTCTCGAGATTGTGAGGCATCACCCTTTTGGGGTTGGTGTAGCACATACTACTTCCCATCTCGGGTGCCCGTCAATTCGGGTATACTCGGCGTATGTGCCGTGCATGAGGCCACCCTTGTGCTCTCGATATTCTCTCGAGGTTCTCTTAGTGATCTTGATCGCATAGCCCTCTGGGAAACCTAATCGATGCATATGTGTAGCTTGGTTCGAGGCGTCGTCTCTCTGATTCTGAGGGTTGGGTAGTATCGAGGAATTACCTACTCCTAGCCCGGTAGATGTGGTAGAGACAGGGCCCTGGCCCTGTCAGGAAGCGATGCTTCGGACCCGGATCGAGTCCCTTTCCGTAGAGAGGCTGGCTTTGATCGAGGCTTTGGAGAAAGAAAGGCTCAGAGCTGATATTGCGGAGGTCAGAGTCGCTACAGCCGAGAGCGAGGTTCTTGATTGGTGGTCTTTTGATTTGAGTCCAGCAATGTTGAAGCTTCTGAGGCGAAGAGTCTTCATGGTAGGTGGATGTCTGATCGAAATGCCCGCGAGGACTCCCTGCTTGCAGAGATTAGTGCTTTGAAGCGTGCTCCCCGCCCTTGACCTGTTCCTGCACATATCATAGATCATATACATGGGGGGAAAAGCCCCCTAACAGAGATCTCTTTTTGGGTTATCTTTTTCTGTTCTCTTTTTTTTTTTTTTCATATATACACAGCTATATACATTTTGGGTTTTGTTTTTTTTTTTTTTTTGTAAAGGAAGCAGCAAAATAGAAAGTGTGTCATGTCGTTATCTTTTTGGGACGTGACACTCTGCAGGCAACACTTGTAAAAAAATGGAATGAAATCTATACATGCTCTCGTGTTTTTCTTTTTGTAATTTTGCAATGTAAGACTTTTTATGGGGATTTTCTCTTTCACCTAGTGGGTTTTTTTTTTTTTTTTTTTTAGAAAAGGGAAATCTATTTTCTTCTTTATTTTTTTTTTGGGAATTTTCTCCTCCACAGTATGAGGCTTTTTATGGGAAAGAGAAATCTATTATCTTTTTTGGAATTTTCTCCTCCACAGTGTGAGGCTTTTTATGGGAAAGTGAAATCTATTATCTTTTTTGAAATTTTCTCCTCCACAGTGTGAGGCTTTTTATGGGAAAGGGAAATCTATTATCTTTTTTGAAATTTTTTCCTCCACAGTGTGGGGCTTTTTATGGGAAAGGGAAATCTTTTATCTTTTTTAAAATTTTCTCCTCCACAGTGTGGGGCTTTTTATGGGAAAGAGAAATCTATTTTCTTTTTTGGAATTTTCTCCTCCACAGTGTGGGGCTTTTTATGGGAAAGGAAAATCTATTATCTTTTTTTGAAATTTTCTCTTCCACAGTGTGGGGCCTTTTATGGGAAAGGAAAATCTATTATCTTTTTTGGAATTTTCTCCTCTTTTGTGATGTCGGTAACCACAAGGCCAAACCAGCGGGTACCCCCTTTTTTTTTTTAGCATGGCTGAACCTTGTTCGTGAGATGCAGGTTTTTTCTTTAAACGTGGGAAGGTCAGCTTCCGCGGGATTGGTCTAGCCTTCTGTCTTTTCCTTTGGTCATGCGTCAGACGCCGTGGTAGAGACGACATACTTGATTGGGATCTGATCCAATTTTCACATGGGTGGCCCAGCAAAGAGGAGGAGAGGCTCAAGGGATCCAAAGAAAAGCAGGCAGGCTAGGACCGATCTTCTCCTAATCTCTCTTTTCTTGACATTTTTTGCTCATAGCGCCCAAGACGGGTTTTCGCCATGCCTGTCATCCCTGTTTTTACCCGTAGCGCCCTTTCGGGTTTTCACCACGTCCATGGGTTCGCTCTCTTACCCCAGGTGCCCTTTCAGGTTTTCACCTGGTTCGCGTGAGTTCACTGTTTTTACCCGTGGCGCCCTTCGGGTTTTCACCACGTCCGTCTTGCTTTGAACTCAAATTAATTTTTTTTTTTCTTTTTTTTCTTTTTTACTTTTTTTTTTCTTTTTTTTTCAAGAACCAGAAAGCCACGACATGGGCGTCGATTCCATCATAGCCGGCTGAATGAAGTTCTGTGTGGTTTGTTAACTCGGCATGTTCTGATGCAGTAGATGTTATAACCGCTTGTGGACCTTAAAGAGGGCTTTCTTCCGGGTTGTAATGTGGTTGGGGTTCAAACAGGTTGGGTTTTTCTGGGGATTTGGATCTAAGTTTGGGGTGATTTCTAGATTCGGGGACTCCTTTTTCTTTCCAAAGGCTTTTTATGCCCCAGTCATCATTCATTTTTTTTTTGTTTTTTTTTGGGTACCCCTCCCTTTCTTTTTTGTTTTTTTTTGGGGGGCGCCTTCTTCTTCTTCTTTTGGTTTGAATTTTTCCTCTCTTTTCTTCTTCCTTCTTTTTTTTTTAGGAATTTTGGGTGGGGTATATGAAAGAAATGGTTGTTGGCCCGAAGTGTGTAGCAAAAAGGGGTGAAGGTTTTCAAGAAATATTCTTTTGGGCTACTTGACTTTGAAATGATGGCCTCTTTTATGGAGCCCTTAAGCGGTCACGCATCTACTTTTATCAAAACTTACCTTGTCCCAAAACCTATGAGTAGAACTTACGGAGGTATCCAGCGTTGATGGGCTTAGGAAAGTGGTCTCCGTCCATGGTGGCGTGGCGAACAGCGTATCCTGGCAGAAGCTCTCGGATGACGTAGGGTCCCTCCCAAATCTGCTTAAACTTCCCTCTCGGATCGGCGTGGAGAGACGGAAAATTTTTCTTCAGTACAGTGTCTCCTACCTTTAGATCTCTTCCGCGGACGTGCTTATTGTAAGCACGTGCAATTCTCCTCTGATAGACCTGAGTGTGGCACAAGTCTAGGAGTCTTTTCTCGTCAATTAGATCTAGCTGTTCAAAACGGGCTCTTTCCCTCTCAGCTTCAAGTAGATGGGATTCTAAAAGGATACGGGGTGACGGTACCTCGACCTCAACGGGTAGCACGGCCTCTGTCCCATACACAAGGAAGAATGGTGTTGCCCCTGTTGCAGTGCGGATAGACGTTCTATAGGCCCAAAGTGCCAAGGGTAACTGCTCACTCCAATCTCTGTAAGTAACTACCATCTTCTCCAGGATGCGGATCAGAGTTTTGTTGGCTGCCTCCACAGCTCCATTCTTCTGAGGCCTGTATGGGCATGAACGATGATGCTTGATCTTGAACCGCTCACACAAGGCCCGGATGTGCCTATTAGCAAAATTAGTGCCATTATCAGTGATGATATCTTTGGGTACGCCGAATCTGTAAATGATGTTGTTCTTGATGAACTTCTCAACATGGCTAGCCTTAATGCTCATATAGGAGGCCGCCTCTACCCATTTTGTAAAGTATTCCACAGCGACGAGGATGAATTGATGTCCATTGGAAGCCTTAGGATTGATCTTGCCGATGACGTCGAGACCCCAAGTGGCGAACGGCCAAGGAGTGGCCATGCTGTGCAAGTCAATGGCCGGAGTGTGTATTAAGCTGAAGTGTTCTTGGTATTTGTAGCACTTATGTACGTGCTTGCAGCAATCAGTCTCCAAAGTAGTCCAAAAGTATCCTTGCCTTAGAATTTTCTTAGCAAGCATGTGTCCACTGACGTGGGTTCCGCAGACCCCTTCATGAATCTCCTTCATGATCTCAATCGTTTCTTTCTGGGTTAGGCATCGGAGCAGAATATTGTCGTGAGACCGTCTATACAGGAGATCGCCACAGATGACGTAGTTTATTGCCAATCGCTAGATGGTGCGTTTGTCTACCTTTGATGTTCCTTCCGGGACAGTTCGGGTCTCGAGGAAATTCTTGATGTCCGAGAACCAGGGTGGTTCATCCTCTATCTCCGTAGGTCCTTGATCGGTGTGAAAGCCGATTCGTTCCTCTCTATCATGATTGGCTTCATCACCACTCCATATGGAATCTCAACCATAGAGGCCGAGGTAGCAGGCATCAACAAACGATTTCTTGCTCGTGGCACATAAGAAGGTGACTTCCTCAAAGCATTATCGAGATCCTCCGGATGTTCATGGTATGGGATCGATTTCTCATCCTTGGTCTTCCAATCCCTTTGGTTTGGCATATAATTAGCGTGAATCTCCAAAGACCCTAAGGTGAGTTATATTTAGATCAAGAGGCCTTTGTAAACCATTTGATGGGCCTCATACTCGGCCATATTGTTGGTGCATGGGAAGTTCAATTTGATTGAGATGGGTATATGGGATCCTTTTGGGAGATAAGAATGGCGTAACTCCTTGGCCTCAACATCGATGCCCCATCGAAGTGCATTACCAGGCTCCTCCGTTTCCTCTGTATCCTCGTCGGTCATGAACAAAATGTCTTCATCGAGAATTGGTCCTTAGAGGCTCATAGTTCGGAGGTTCTCGGCAAGATGATCGGAGTGCTTGCCTTAATCGACTTGGGTGACATAAGTAATGTCAAACTTCGGATAGGAGTAGTTGCCAACGTGCGGATTCGGCCGGTGAGCGAGTTTCTCGAATAGGTACTTCAACGGATCCATCCATGCTAGAAGTAGGACGGCTTGGGATAACAGGTAGTGTCGAAGTCTCTGAGTAGCCCAAACGAGCGCCAAGCATGCTTTCTCCAGATGAGAATAGTGCGTCTCGTAATCAGTGAATTTCTTGCTTAGGTAATAGATGGCTTGCTCTCTTCTTCCCGTCTCATCATGCTATCCTAACACACAGCCCATGGAAAACTCAGTCGTGGATAAGTACATTATTAGGGGTCTATCAGGTATGGGCGGTACCAATACCGGAGGTTTCAGGAGATAACCTTTAATCTTGTCGAATGCAGCCTGGCAGTCATCATTCCACTCAATTGGTGAGTCCTTTCTCAACAGCTTGAAGATTAGTGCGCATATCGGAGTTAACTGTGCGATGAATCGGCTGATGTACTGGATCCTGCCTAAAAAGCCTCTGACATCCTTCTCTGTGGATGGTGGTGGCATTTCATGATGGCCTTGATCTTGGTCAGATCGACCTCGATTCCTCTCCTACTGACAATAAAGCCCAACAACTTTTTGGACATAGCGCCGAAGGTGCACTTCTGGGGATTCAACCACAATCTATATTTTCTCAACCTCTCGAATAGCTTCTGAAGGTTTATCAAGTGGTCCTCCCTTTCTGGTGATTTGGCAATCATGTCGTCGATGTATACTTTGATCTCTCGGTGCATCATGTCATGGAACAGGGCCGTCATTGCTCTTTGATAGGTTGCCCCGGCATTCTTCAAATTAATGGCATTACTTTTATAGCGTATAAGGTTCCCTAGGGGGTAATGAACGCTGTCTTCTCGCGATCAACCTCTGCCATCTTTATCTGATTATATCCTGAGAATCCATCCATTAATGAGAGCATTCCATGCTTTGTGGTGTTATCAACCAAGATATCGATGTGTGGCAGTGGGAAATCGTCCTTAGGGCTCGCCTTGTTGAGATTTCAGAAGTCGATACACATTCGAACCTTTCCATCCTTCTTTGCTACGGGGACGATATTGGCTAGCCACTACGGGTACTTGGATACCATGAGGAAACCTGCGTCATACTGTTTAATGACCTCATCCTTCACCTTCAACATCCATTCAGGTCGGAGTCATCTCAGCTTTTGTTTCACCGGCTTAACATCGGGGTAGAGTGGCAACTCATGCTCAACCAGATCGGTATCCAAACCAGGCATGTCCTCATATGACCATGCGAAGACGTCTTGGTATGACCGAAGGAAGTCTATCATACCTTTCCTCTCCACAGGGGACAACGATGTTCGGATTTTGGTGATTCTGGGGGCCTCTATGGTGCCCAAATTGACATCCTCCGTCTCTTCGACGATTGGGGTAGGGCCATGCTCAAAATCGGCAAATTGTTTGAGGAGCTCACTGGGGAGCTCGTCGGTTTGGCCTTCCTCGTCCAGACTTGTGATTCCTACCTCTTCTTGTATTTCTACAGGGAAGGGGTTGGCTTCACATGGGACGGATATCACGACATTGATTTTAATTTCATTGGGAATTTTAAAGGATAATATTTTTGGAATTGGTATTTTTTCTATTTTTATGATCTTTTGTATTATTTCGGAGATCAGCCCCTGGCGAGGTGGGTCTCTATATATACAAGGTAGAGTGGTCCAGAGGCTAACCTCACTTTTTACAGGTTATTTTTTTTTGGAGAGTCGGTGCCATTTTCATGGTATTTGGCGGCTCTCAAGAGTTGGGGCAAGGATGCCCAGTTACTCACCTGCGAGGCCTGGCCTTTACCTCTTCAGTTGGTAGCAGCATCGGTAGGCTCTTGCATTTCTTCCCTCAATATATTTACAGAGGGATCCTCCAAGACCTTGTCCTCTACGGTTAGGAGGGGCCCAGAGTGGTTGGTGCTGGAGTGAGGGGTGGATCGGGGAACTTCTTCCTCAAACAGGGAAAGGGCGGCTAAGTCCATTTCGAAGTCTGGGGGGATGATGTAGGGATTGGTGGGGTGGATTGAAGTAGGCTTATGTGGGGTTACCCTCGTCTCTCCATTTAGATCGATTTTTACTACCCCGACGCTTACAAAGGTTTCAAGGATGTGGGGGCGAGCGTGAGGCTCCTCTTCCAAGATGATTCCTCTGGCCTTGGCGGCTACTGCGGCTCTCATCTTTTCCTTGGCTTCTCTGACCTCCTCTTCTCTGGGCCTGGAGCCTAATCCGAATTTAGTTTGTTGCCCCTTGGCCTTGACTAGGTCTCTTCTTCCTTGAAGGCGTGGGCCCAGTCCTTTCCCTTTTTGATGGCCCCATCTGTGGAGCATGAGCACAGCTGCGTCCATTCCTCCTCCAGTTTTATCCGGGGTCTTTCCAGTTGGTTCGAGGGTAACACTTGAGAAGTCATACTCAAACCAGTGGAGATCAGCGTCCTCGGCTGTGTGTGGTATGTTTAGTACTTTCGGATTCTCAATGTGTAGAGCGCTCTTCCCCATGTCCTCTCTGCTCTCACCTATGATGGTGCCAATTTTTCCTTCTGAGATGAATCGGAGCTTTTGGTGCAGGGTAGATGGTATTGCTCTAAGCTTATGTATCCATGACCGGCCCAACAGCAAATTGAAGGTAGACTTGATGTCCATCACTTGAAAGGGGGTGGTGAAGGTTTGCGGTCCGAGGATCAGGTCAAGGTCTACTTCTCCTATGATTTCCCTTCTAGTGTTGTCGAATCCCCGTGCACTTGATATGGATGGCCGGAAGGTGTCGGGGTTCGCCCCAATTTTGATTACCGTCCTTAGAGGGCATACGTTTAGTGCCGACCCGTTGTCGATCAGGACCAACGGTACTACCAAGTTCCCTACTTCCACTGTTATATTCAGGGGTTTAGAATGGTCATTCCCCTCGATCGATAGGCCTGCATCGGTGAAAGAGATGGCGTTTGGGGCCAACACTTGCCCTATTATTTCCCCTACTTCATCTGGAGTTACATGGGTGGAGACATGCACGTCCATGAGCGCTCCCATTAGGGCTTGAAAGTGGAGTGGAGACGTGATTAACAAATCCCACACAGTAATATGTGCGGGTGTTCTCTTGAGCTGTGTCTCCAGTATATGCTCCCTGGCCATTTTTTCAAAGGGATTTCCTGTGGCCTGTTCTTTCTTCTTTTCTTCTCCTTTGACTACCCCTGATGCTTCCGGCTGGGCAAAAATCTGGTCTGATCGGGTAACAAATTCAACAGCCTCTTCTTGGTTGCACCCGACATTCATGTCCATCTGTTCATAGCTCAATGGTACCTGATGCGGGTAATAAGTAGGTTTTGGCATGGTAGGATCAGTGGTGATTGGGTGATGAGGGGATTGGGTGAGGGTTTGCTTGTCTGGGTGGCGGTGGAGTTGGGTTGGGGCCAAAATAGCGAAGGGATGGCGGGAGTGTGACTGGGCTGGAGGGATGGGGAGACATTTGAGGTGTGGTGGGCGCTGGGTGATAGGGATATGAAGGGTTTGTATATGGGGAGGTATGATGGGATGGTGATGGGTTTGTGGATGAAGTGGGGTAAATTGAGGACGATGGAGTTGTGCATTGAGCGGGATGGTTTGGATATGGCGGGGTAGTGGGTGGAATGGGGGGGTATAAAGGGTTTGCGGCATGGCGGGATGATGAGGGGTTAGTAGATGAAATGGGATAGATTGGGGATGATGGAGTTGTGCATGGAGTGGGGAAATTTGGGGGCGATGGAGGGGTGTATGGGGTAAATTGGGTGGTGGGATTTGAAGGTGTGTATGGAATGGGGTAACTTAGGGATGGCGGAGTAATGTATTGGGCGGAGGGACTTGAGGGTGTGTATGGGGTAGGATAATATGGGGATGGCGGAATTGCGTAGGGAACAGGATGATTTATGTGTGACGGAGGGGTGTATGGGGTAAATTGGGCGTGGGGTGGATACGCGTATGATTACGGCGGGGCTGTGCCCGTTTGGATTTGATAGGCGGGAGCGGGGGTGGAAAAATATTGCCGTAAATCTAAGGGCTCCTCTTGGCAAGCTGGTGTGGGAAAATAATCGGCAAGATACAGTGGCTCGATCACCCCAATAAATAGTTCATCTTCGTTCGACCTGGGGAGTGAAAATTCCTCCTGATTGTTAATATAATCTGAAGGGTCAAACTCTTCTTCTTCTTCCTCTATCCAATGTATGTTAGGCCTGGGGCCTCCTGGATGCGGTGGTAGAGGGGCTTGATGGATATTCTGGTTTTGTCCTTGGGGAAGTGGCGGGGGCATGATCTTTCCCACCTTTATAAGTTCTTGGACCGCATGCTTTAACGAGAAGCATCGGTCCGTAGGGTGACCCGGTCCCTGGTGGAAATTGTAATGCAGATTCAGATCATAATTCCTTAGTATTGGGTGGGGTGGCGGGCAGGTTGGAGTAAATTGACCAGGCCTTTCTGTAGTAATATCGGCAGTAAGACACTCAAGGATTGCCCCAACGGGGTGAATACTCGTTCGAAACGTGCTTTCATCTCTGCTCCGGTAACGGGCTCTTGGGCCGTTGTTTGGCCTTGATACTTGCTCGAAGCGGGTAACCTAGAGTTGTATCGAGGGGTGTTGGTATTGGCACAGGGTAAACAATATTTTGTACCTCTATCCTGGTCTTCTTTCAATTCTTGGTTGACTTTTTGAACCCCTGTGGCCCGTTACATTCCTTCCTAACTCGCCTCTCTAATGGCGTCTTCGCAATGATTGGCATTTCAAACCGAGATAGCAAAACTTGGCTATGATATACTAAAAATCTCGCAATGACCGGAGGGCTCCTTGGTTATCAATTCAATCGCTCATCGCCGGGAATTGATGAGTTACCTAAGCGGCTAAGGCCCTCCACCTCCCTAAGTAAGCACTGAATGTTTCCTCATGTCTTTGCTTTAATCGGGCCAAGTCTGACTTCCTTGGTTCTATGTCCATGTTATAGACATATTATTCTTGAAATAAGCGTGTCAGATCTTTCCAATTTTTTATCATAGACAGTTCCAGGGATGTGAACCATCTCAGTGTTGGGCTCGTTAAACTCTTCTGGAACACTTTGATGAGGAGTCGTTCATCTCCGCCATACTAGCACATATCCCTGCAGTAAGATTTCAAGTGGGCGATGGGGTTGCCAGTGCCATTATACTTATCAAATGATGGCATCTTGAATTTCTGTGGCAGGGGGACATCAGAGAACAGACATAAGTCTGAAAAGTCCAATGAGTGTAGTTCCATTCCTCCCATCTTCATCAGCTGCTTCTGTATTCTGTCTATCTATTCTTTTAGCTGCTCTGGTTCCATTGAGGTCGCGGCGGGGACCGCTTCCCCCTGATTTTGTTCGACCCTAGGTGTGATGGGGGGCCCGGGAGGGTTAAAACTGGCAGCTCCTCCACTGTTGCGAATCTCATCCTCCTCGTACTGTTGGTCATGGTATTGGTGAGGGGTGAGTTCTGCTATTTGGACTTGGGGGGTGAGGGGTTGGATGACCTGGTGGGGCCATATGGTTTGTAGGGGATGAGAAGGGATAAATGGGTGAGCGTTTTGTGGGTAAGTGATGTGCTGAGTTGGGTGCACGTTCTGGGGGTGATGGGGGTGTGATTGAGGTGGTGGGATGTTGTGGTTTTGAGGAATGGGATAGATTGGATTTCCCGTTGGAGGTGGGATGGGGGCGTAAGGGGTATAGGTGAACGAAGGGTATTGGTGGGGGGGTATGGGGTTAGTGAATAGACCTTGAAGAGCGTGGGCGGATGGGCCTTGGGTTTGAGGGATTTGGGTTTGATGGTTTTGGAAGGCTGCAATTGACGGGCCCTGGGCCTGGGTGTGGGGATTAATATGACCTTGGGCTAATGGGCTTTGTTGAGTTTGGGCTACTGGGGCATGAGGGGGCTGGTTTTAGATCCATGGGCCCTGGGTTTGAGTTTGGTAGGTTTGGGTCCATGGGCCCTGGGGGGCTTGAACTTGGGCCTGGGTCTGGTGGGCATGGGGTTGGGCCCATGGGTTTGAGGGTTTTGGGCCTGGACTTGAGCTTAATGGGCTTAGGTCCATGGGCTTTGAGGATTCTGGGCCTGGGCCTAGGTCTGATGGGTTTGGGCTTGGGCCCATGGGTTTGTAGGATTTTGGGCCGGGGCCTGCGCCTGATGGGCTTGGGCTTGGGCCCATGGGTTTTGAGGGTTTTAGGCCTGGGCCCATGGATCTAGAGGTGTTTGGGCTGGGGCCCATGGATTTGTGTGGGTTTGGGTCTGGAATTGAGGTGGGGGATTTTGGGAGGTATGGACGATGGGTGGTTGGGCATGGTTAGGAGGGAATGGGGTATGTAGGTTTTGGAAATTTGGATGCGGGGTTTGAGAGGTAGGGTTGCGAAAAGCGGCCCACAGGGCATACATCGTTCTCATGTCCTCCATCGAGGGCATGGATTCAGGTGTGAGATTGGGGGGTGATGGATAACTTAAGGATGGAGGTGGTTGGGAGAAATTGGGCATGACCCGGGTAAATGGGGGGGTATGTTGGGATGTGGATGGGCCATGTGGTGGGAATGGTATGTGAGTTGGGGTGGATGGGATGTAGGATGTTGGGGGCATGGGTGATGAGAGGGATGAAACGTGGGAAGTAGACGGGGGACGGGACTCCCTAGGGGGTCTTTGGAAGAATGGGGATGCGGTAAGGGTGTTTGGATGGGAGATGGGGATGTAAGGATCGGTTGGGAAATGAGGGGTTTCAGTAGGGGATGAAAAAGGGGTATGTTGGGAGAATGTGAGGGAAGGGGATGAGGTGGAGGTGAACACGGGCGCCCCAAATGGGCCCGTGATATCGAACCTGGATTGGGCGAAGGTGTCGGAATTGGGTCTTCTCCTATACGGGAATGGGAAGGGGATGACGGTGGGGATGTATCGGCTCTTGACATGATCCGCTGACGAGTGTTGTACCGATGTCGCGGGTAAGGGCCGAATACCTTCCTGGTTCTTCTCCTACGGGCCGGGTTTGAGGTCGCCGTAGTGACGGTCACACCAATGTATATTTTTTATTGTTTTTCTTTGTGTTTTTTTTTTTTTTTTTGGGGTTTTGGAAAATTATGATGATTTTATTATTATTATTATTATTTGTTTTTGAAAAGTGAATTTTTTTTTGTTATTTTTGATTTTTTGATTTTGATTGATTTTTTTTTTTTGAAGGTGGATTTTTTTGAAGATGAGGATTTTCTTTCTCTCTTTTTTTTTTCAAATTGCAACTAACTCCCCTCTACTTACATGAATGATGACCTGGTGCCCAGGGTCGACTCCCGTTTCGGGCGATATATGTACCTTTAGTAGGTCCCACGGCGGGATCCGACACACTTCGGAAGAAGCGAAAGGGAACCCTTTCGTTCTATTGAAGGGGAGGGAATCCACGCAAATGACCCGATCCCCCGGAGCAAATCAATAAGAAGTCACCGCGGACACTAATACCGCTAATCGGGGAATTGGGGTGGTGGATTGGGCCTCAGGTCGGGTTGCTGCAGCCCAGTATATACTGGTATATATATATGCATAAGACCAAAAAGTATACAGATTTGGCTGGGCGTATATATTATATACGCCTGGCTTAAATCTGGGGATTTTGGCTGGGCGTATATATTATATACGCCTGTGTAAATCTAGGGCTTTTTTGTTGGGCGTATATATTATATACGCCAGGCAAAAGGTTCTGTCAATTATATTTTGACAGTGGACAACAAACCTGAATGTTGGTCTTTGAACTGGTTTCTTGGGAGAAATGCTCCCGGGGACAGCTGTGTATGTTATCGGGTCCCTCCTTTCCGTTTCCTAGGGATACACGACTGAATTTTGGGTTTTCTACGCTCTCACCAATGCGGGTTTCTGACTTGATCATTGGCAACCCAACCGATATTCCTCGTATAGCGCCTTCTCGAATCTTGGAAGGTGGTTCTTTTAAGGATCATCACCACTAGGGCTGCGCCTTACTGGGAACCGGGTAAATTGTATCTGTGCCTAAACCCCCCGAAAACTACCCAAAAACGCAAAAATAAATTCAATTATATCCCCATACTGTTGGTTCACTTTTAATTACAAACTTTTATAGGGAAGTGAGATTAAGTCTAAAATCGGGACGGGGATGACAAACCTGCAGTACCAAAGGTGAAATATGATGACTGAAATAAAGTGCGCAAGTAGGCTCGGCAAACGGCTAAGGCTTGTAAATGACCGAAATTTAAAGGACATGAAAATAAATGCGAGCGGGCCCGCCAAACGGCTAAGGCGGCTTAAATGACAAGAATCGTAAAAGCTGAAATTTAACGCGCAAGTAGGCCAGCCAAACGGCTAAGGCACTTAAAGGACTGAATCGTAGGGGTGAGTACGTTAGTAAAAACAACAAAAAATAACGAAAAATAGCAGCAAATTAGAATAAAAAATAGTCATGGTTAGTAAAATAATAAAATAAAAAGGAAAGGCCAACAAGAGGGGAAGCGCTAGGGTGATATCCCAATGATGTGCCATCTGCGTCGTGGATCCTCTCGAACTCGTCGCGGCGATGCGCTCGCCTTTAATAAAATGTAGAGTCGCCACCCGGAGCTTTTGGTGACCCGGGAAACCTTCAAATCGATATTTTGAGCACCGAAGTGCTAAATATGACTCTGATTTACCGGTCTTTGCCAAAGGCTCTAGGGTAGGGTCTTCGGTTATCGATCGGGAAGGGTTTAGGCACCCGATCAACCCGCACGTAGCGGTCTCTATCTATGGCCAAAATAAAAATAAAAAGGGCAGAGCTTCCCCTTGCCCGAAGGCAATATGGTCCTATCAAGCTTTGAGCTAAACCAAAATTTCGGCGGCGTAACGGCTTGAATCCTTGGATGGAGGAGACATAAGAAGGTAGAGGAAGAGAGGGGTGAGCCGGAGCTCACGGGCCCTTGTTGCACCGTGGAAGATCTTCGCTTTGGCATGCTTTTGATGGCTTAAATGGTGTAAAGATGGGCTCTAATGCTAGGATTCAATAAAATAGGGGGTGTAGAGTGAAGCTAGAGGCTAGGTTTTAGCTAAAAGGAGTGATCTAATGGTGGAAATAGACTGAAATAGGTGAAGTATGCATGCTGGAATTCTGGAAAAATATTGGCATTTTCTCTCACTAGGGTTCTCTCTGAAGCACTCTCTAATCCTTCAACAAAAATTCAACCCTTTGGGAAGAGGGGGGCCTCTCTATTTATAGAGAAGGGAGGGTTAGGGGCTTACTTAATAGCTAATTGGTTTAGCAATTAGGTAATCTCCCATCTATGCTTTTCTAGGCTTTCAAGGTCCTAGGGTTTTGGGAGATTGATTTTAAAGGCAGATGATGGGGTGAGACCATGGGTGACTTAAGGGTTGCCAATAAGCTCAAAGGGGGTGCAACCAATCTCAAGACACCCACCTCAACCAAGGGGATGGTCAAAGGGTCAACCTAGATGGAGGAATTTCGAGCTACTGATGACAGTTATTGTAGCTAAGCTGGGCGTATATATTATATACGCCCAGTTTAGGAACAGTAACTTCACAAAAATCAGGGGAGTTTTGAGAAGATGAAGCCCGTGGTGGGTCCCACCTATACTGGGTGTATATGTTATATACGCCCGGCCAAATTTCCCCCAAAAAAGGCAGGCGTATATAATATATATGCCTGACTAATCTGGGGCAAAAATGGCTGGGCATATGTAATATCTACGCCTGAGTAAAAGTCCTATGATTTTATGTGAAACATCAATCAGCCATAACTTTTGAACCGTAGCTCAAAATTGGGTGAATTTTGGCTTGTTGGAAAGCTAGAGAAGTCCTCTTTCTAATGATATATGGGTCATCCATGGTAATAGTCTGTGTGAAATTTTGTGGCTCTCATCCCATCAACTGCTCAGAAGGGTTCAAGTTGGGTCTGGGAAGGGATTCTAGGGTTTAGAGGTGATCTCTAAGGGTTGGGGAATGGTTCTAATAGGTTTAGGGTGATTCTTAAAGGTTTGGGTAGATCCCTAAGGGTTCAGGATGATTCCTAAGGGTTCTGGGGTGCCATCGGAAGCACAGGGGTACATCTCTCTCTAAGTACAGACTGATCGGGCCTTAGGCCGAATTTGGGTGTCTACACCATGGCAACCCAAAGGTAATATGGCTGGTGAACATGAGAATCCCTTTTCTACACCGCACGCAGGTAATAATCGTAGCGGGAGAAATAATAGCTCTGGACAAAACCTCACCACTTAACAAATCGTAGAACTTAGCATCCAAAGAATACAAAGAGGGG
Source organism: Chloranthus sessilifolius (assembly GCA_021018995.1). Classification (NCBI taxonomy): domain Eukaryota; kingdom Viridiplantae; phylum Streptophyta; class Magnoliopsida; order Chloranthales; family Chloranthaceae; genus Chloranthus; species Chloranthus sessilifolius. Next base: position 87,408,343 of record CM037593.1, read on the forward strand.
GTGACGACTCCGAAGCGTTGCTTCGAGGACTGGTTGTTGCATATGAAACCCTTAGGGGACAACAAAATTTGGAAGAGTAAGAGCAACAAGAAAGATCGCCGCCTAGTCCGAGCACGATGTCAGCCCGCGCCACACCGCCGAGGCAGCATGCTCACACATTCTTTAATGATGATACACTGGATAGGGCTAGCTTGCAGCTCATACCAAAGGACAATTCCGTTAAGATCGCAGATCTCCCTAAAATGCTTGACAAATACATGGCCAAGAGGGAACGCCCTGGTCATTCATTCGGGTTCTATAAATTTTGTAGGGATGTCGAATTTAACCTGCCTATGGGATTCAAACCCCTAAAATTTACCAAATATAGTGGCACGAAAAATCCGAACCATCACTTGCCACTCTTTTGCAATGACTGTTGGTCCATACGCGACAACCAAGGACTCCTCATTCATTACTTCCAACATTCATTTGAAGGGGAAACTCTAGACTAGTTCACGGGACTACCACTCTATAAGATCGATACCTTTGATGGTTTGGTTGGTCAGTTCTTAGATCAATACAAACACCTGATCCAAGAGACGGTCAGCCTCAGTGACTTGATGGCTACCAAGCAGGGACCTGATGAAGAGTTTGTTGACTTCGTCGTTCGATGGAGAAAACTTACCGCAAGGACCGGCACTTCAATGAAAGAGAAGGATTTGATTGACATCATCATCGACAATACTAGGGAACCATTGAAGAGCGCACTTGTCATCAGCGACTGCCCTGACTTTACTGCATTTCATTCCCAGGCATCCTGACTAGCGCGAGACATTAAGGGCGGAGACCTCGCCTTATCCATTATTACGTCCAAGGTAAGATCCTCTAATGATGCAAAGTCGAAGAATAATAAGAAAGCCTTAGGAACCGAACAGGTTAACACCGTTGTTAACCAAAGACAAAATTCAAATAACGGTTGCTTCCAATCACGAAACTTCAGACAAAATCAAAACCAACAACGGTATACCAACCAAAATGAGGGCACTAATCAATCCAGATATGCAAACCAAAATCAAGGCCAAAGCCAGGGTCAAGGTCAATACCAAAATAGAAACCAATATCCTAATACCTATCAGAATCAAAATGCAACACAGAATTGACCGACTCATGCGTCAAATATAATAATATCCCCCCACCGCAAAATTTTAATCCGGCTAGAGGTCCTTACCAACCAAGGTAGGAGCATTATCCCCCTTTACCCGATATGATCTCCAACGTCTTTCAGTTTCTTAACACTTAGAATCTCCTTCGATTCCCATCGAAAAAACCTTGACCATGGCCTGTGAATCTAGACTATAGCAAATATTATGCATTCCATCAATATGCTGGACACAGCTTAGAGGACTGTTGGGTCCTCTGAGATGTAATCTACAACATGAACGATCGAAATCAAATAAATTGGGAAGCATTAAAGAATCCTAACCCTAACGAGAACCAACCCCAACAAAACTTGGGGATCATAAACAACCCCATGCCTAATCACAACCAGGGGCACCTGCTTATGTCACCACCGTGGATCTCTCTAGTCAATCCTCCTTCCAACCTTCTACTTTGATCACTCGCATCCAACCTTCTGATGTTTCTGCTACCCCTGTGAGAGTCCTCTCATCCCCACATCCTTCGGCCTTGATCACTCGCATTGCCCTGCTAAACCCACCTCCTTATCGAAAGTTCACCTAGATACGGGTCCATTCCTTTAAGGCCAAAAGACCATTCCTCCATAAGTCCCCACCGGAACCTCCAACCCCTCTGAATCTTGAACCTATACCATCACCACCTCCTTCATCTTATTTTGAACCCGAGTATGGAGATCACATTCTCCAAATAGCCGCCCAGATTGCTGCATGGGTAGAGAGTGTTACTCGGAAGACTCCGAACTCAAAAAATGAAACAATGACTGAGTGTTTATCGAACATAAAAAAGGGCGAGCGAGAAAAATGTTCCGACCCGCATGAGGCACTAGTCTCTGCTTTCTTAGAAGAAGAGGATTACACATAGTATCTCCCACCTTGGAATGGCATCGTGTAAATCCGCGCTCCGACTTCTGACTTCACTCACCTCGCAAACACGTCAGCATCGAGCCACACTAGGTTCAGTCAACAGCCGACTTATCCGATTCTCAAATCCGGAACCAATTATCCACCTCCTCCGTTCCCTCGAAATAGGGATTTGACGAATGTGCCACAACCTAACGGGAATGTAAGGGAAAGAGAGGTTAACTTGCCACCCCCACCTCACATCATTCCTCCGCCAATTCTTGCATCTCAACCACTCCAACCACCTACACCTAAGGCCCATCGGCCAGTCAAAGAAGTTACACTCGAGCCAAGATAAGAATATGACCTTTCATGGCACCTTTAAAAGATCCCAACTCAAATGTCCATATTAGAGCTCATCAAGAAATCGCCTGATCATCACCGACTATTGATAAGGACGCTCGAGGATACTCAGGTAGATGAGGACACGACCCTAGAGGAGCTTCATTAGATGGCCTCGGTCATGGCGCAACCTCCAGCACCCACATTCACCGATGCGGACATGCCTAAGGAGTCACTTAGTGGGAGCGCTGCTCTTATATATCTCACAGTCATCATTAGAGGGTTCTCTGTACCTCATGCGTTAGTAGATATCGGAGTAGGACTCAATATCTGTCCGCTCCCAACATTAAAGACGCTCGAATACATAGAACAAGAGGTCAAGCCCTTGGCCCTGTTGCTTATAGCTTATGATGGCTCACGTCGCTTTGTTAGAGGGAATATTAAACTCCAGGTTCGCCTTGGATCTGTAACAAAGGATGTTACCTTCCATGTTTTCGATTCTACTAGCACATACAATCTCATCTTAGGAAGAAAGTGGTTGGAATCAATGAAGGCCGTCACGTCTACATGTCATCAATGTGTTAAGTACTCATACGAGGACTCCATCATCCGTATATACACCAATGCACCTCTCCAAGAAATGGAAACTAATTATGCAGCAAGCACTCCAACGGCCCATGATTCCGTGTTAAATACGGGACACATTCAAAAGACTCGAATCCCCTCCTACCCATTCTAGTTCTCCCCTGACATGTCGACAAGAGTCAGTGAGGAGAGAGGTTGGTCCAGACCTCACCAAGCTTGATGACATCAACCCCACCGTAATAAAGGGGTGGGATCTTATGTACCAACTTGGATACATTCCTCACACTGGATTCTAAAAGAATAAGCAAGGTCGTGTAGGATCCGTCGTCCTAACGAAAATACGCAAACACATAGGGCTAGGTTACCAATCGAATGGCTCATAAGCCGACTTGTTCCCTACTTCACCAAAATGGTCTCTATATGATCACTTCGTTTACGGGACCACTGAGAAAGCCAATGTATTTAAGCAAAAAGAGGTATCCTTCACTAAATCCCAAGAAGCGAAAATCGAGCAAATGGCTAAAGCATTCAACGACTTGACGAACCTGAACGATGACCTTGATGAACCCCTCAAAGGAGTCAAGCCCTTGTTTGACCTCAAAGAGCCTACAAGAAGGGTAAAGGAGGAACCTCCTAAACCCGATCCACAATTAGAAGATCGGAAATCTACTGATGACGAGGACTTCCACATAGCTACCTTGCAAGAAGATGAAGAATATTTATACTCAATATGGGAAGAAGATGTTGCCTCACAAGCAAAGTTTAACTTATATAGCATCTGCCTCTGCCTCTGCCTTAAAGGATGAGAATACCCGTGGGACTCACCTTGTATCTCTCACCCATATCAACCCCGTTGCGAGGCATGCACCCACATATTAGAGCAATTCGCTAGTGGAATCTAATATTTTGCGATGACAGAAGGGAACGGCTCTGATCCTATAACGATGGAAACAGGCAATAATTCACCGACTCCACTATTGACGTAGGAAGAAGAGGATTCCGACAGCCAGTTGGCTGACCCAAGAGGAAATACCCACCTCGCACCCTTAGGATTTGAAGAGGAGTGAATTAGACTCTCCTTCATCCGTAGATGCACCGCAACTCTGAATATTTTGGGAATCGCTCAAGGAAGAGTGGCGACCTCCGCCAAGTGATGACGAGGACTACTGGATAGACCTCCCCGCACTCGAATTAGCGGAATGAGCCAACCTAGGACTTCAAGCCTTATCAAATCAAGAAAGTAAACTCGATCTTATCATCGATTCTAAAGGATGGGAATGCCCTTGGGAATCTCCCTGCGTTCTTCACCATTACCAACCTCGCTGCCGAGCATGCATGCTCATCCCAACGTATTATGAGGATCAAGAAAGAGAGCTCTCTCCCCCTGGGGATCCTTTAGGAGACCCCCTTTGGCCGGAAGAGCAACCATATCACATCTTCAAGGATGATAGTTCAATCGATTACGATCTTCAGAGCTTCTTTGAGGAACAAGCAATCAATGTGATAGAGGGAATCCAAACTACGATACCCCCATCACCCGCATCATTTATTCAAAAGATCTCATTAGATGAGGACTCCAAAAAAAAGGTCAAATTCAGAACAAGTCCACATCTCTCAAAAAATTTCTCGAACGGCTTCAGCAGCCGTCTCGCTCCCTCAACTAGAGGAAGCAATTCTCCCAATGCCTCTTGAGGCAACCGACCCTGTACCATATTTATTATTAAAAATAAAAAAAATATAGAGAAAATGGATTATCTAAAAAATTTGAAAACACAAAATTCAAAAAAATAAGAAAACTTCAAAAAAAAAAGGGAACCCTTCGTCCAGAATCCACCGTCCGATCATGGAGACTTTTCTCCTGAGACTACTATCCTATCTTCTACACTAGGACGTAAAGCATCCCGACTAAACAACAAGCTGGTGATCATACCCGACGAGATACTTCATGACTTGAGAGAAGAATCAATAGCTTTGACTTTCACCTTGCCAAAGATCTCTTGGTCATAAACTGTGCCGATGAAGGGTTACTTCTCACAAAATTGAATCCCCAGTGTAATAATATCACAGTATACGAGCTTACCGATGATCAGGAAGGAACACCAACTATCGAGGGAGCGCAGGACTTCCAACGGGTTATCAAGCGTTTCGACGAGCAAACTTAAGCTGTCGGGGAACTGACAGAAGAAATTAACTTTCGCACCGAAGAGAAACCTAAGAAATTGCTAATTAGCGTGATGCTTAACTCTAAAGAATGCTAACAAATTGTGCAAGTCGTGCAAGAACACCTTGACTCTTTCAAGTGGTCCTATGAAGATATGCCTGGTTTAGACCCCAGCTTGGTGGAACATTGGCTCGTTCACCAGGGGAACTTACTGTTACGTCATCATGCCTTTTAGGCTCAAGAATACAGGAGCTACGTATCAATGCGCCATGATGGCCATCTTTCATGACATGATGCATAAATGTGCAGAAGTCTATGTCGATGATATATTAGTGAAGTCCCAAACACGGGCAGGATATGTTGAGGCACTCTGGCTGGTACCATAAAGAGCTAAGAAATATCAGCTGAAAATGAACCCAAAGAAATGTGTCTTCGGAGTCACTTCCGGAAAGTTACTCGGTTTTATAGTTAGCAAGCGAGGGATTAAAGTCGACCTTGCTAAAGTTAGAGCTATCCTTGAGATGCCACCTCCTCGTGATATTAAAAATTTACGAGGCCTGATAGGAAGATTGCAATTCATTAGGAGATTCATCTCTCAACATTAAGGCAGATGCATTCTGTTCTATAGGCTACTTAAAGGAGGAACTGAGTACAAATGGGATGACCAATGCCAGCAAGCCTTCGACAATATTAAAAAGTACCTCCTTAACCCGCCAACACTATCGCCCCCAGTTCCTGGAAGACCCCTAATCCTTTACCTTTTAGCAAATGATAAAATAATGGGAGTAATTTTGGGACAATATAAAGATGACGGTAAAAGAGAGAAGGCTATCTACTACCTTAGTAGGACGATGGTCGAATACGAACAAAAATACACTCCCATGGAGAAGACCTACCTCACATTGGTATGGGCTTCAACTAAATTACAACATTACTTCGGAGCACATAAGATACTAGTGCTAGCCCGAATAGACCCTCTGAAGTATGTATTCGAAAAGCCCGCAACATCAGGGAAGATCGCTCGTTGGCATATGTTGTTACAAGAGTTCGATATTACGTACGTCATGCAAAAATCTGTGAAAGGGCAAGCAATTGCCGATTACCTCGCAAGTCTCCCACTCCCGAATGGTAAACCCGTTCGCGCAGACTTCCCCGATGAAGGCCTACTTACAATCCACAATGAGGAGCCCGATAAGACTTCATGGACCCTTTATTTTGGCGGTGCTCTAAATCACAAAGGAAAAGGCATCGTGATAGTCCTCCTGAGGTCGGAAGGAGTTGTCATACCTAAAGCTTTTCAATTAGACTTTCCTGTCACTAATAATATTGCCGAATACAAAGCTTTCATAGCTGGCCTACGAGCAGCATTACAATTAGGTGTTAAACAGTTGAAAATTATCGGTGACTCTAAGCTAATAATCTCACAAGTCATAGGAGAATGGAAAACTAAGGAAATGAGACTAATGGCATATTTAAAAATCGCTCAATATCTAGTAAATAAATTTGAAAGAATTTCTTTTACGCACATCCCTAGATTAGAAAATGAGCTTGTGGACTCCCTAGCTACATTAGTCATGGTCATTCAGATACCCCCTAGACAAAGTACCAAAACCTTTTTCATAGAAAAATTAACAGTACCCGCTCACGAGGTGGCATCGACCGTTAAGAGAGAATTATCGATCATTCCCGTGAGCACGACATCAAAGGAAGCAATCACTCCGAAAAAGCGCGACAAGTCGAGAGCCAAAGTTGCTATGTTCAGATTTGAAAGATGACCAACCGACAACGGGCAGCCATGTTATTTTGACATTTAGAACTTTCTCAAACATCAGAAAGGAAGACTATAAGGAATCGATGCGCCAAATTCTGCATACTCGGTAAGACATTATACAAGGAAGCCTTCACCAAAGGAGTACTACTACAGTGTGTTACAATCACCGAAGGATAATATATCATCCGAGAAGCACACGCCAGTGCTTGCGGCACCCACGCCGATAGACAGAGACTCACCGATCAAATTACACGATAAGACTACTTATGGCCAACAATGATAGAAGATTATCACCTCTACGTCTAATTCTGCAAGCAATGCCAAGAACATGCCATCAGTTGCATTAAATACTATGACCTCGCCATGGCTGTTCTCAATGTGGGCCTTCGAAATCATCAGACCTTTTACAGACACCATTGGGAACACTCACAAGCACACGTTTATACTTACAGCGACCGAATACTACACCAAATGGGCAGAAGTCGAATCATACATCAGAATCACTGCTTCCACACTCGTAAGGTTTATTGTTTGGAATATCATCACCAGATTTGGAGTACCCAGGATGTTTGTCACCGACAACGAACTGTAGTTCATCGCAGAGAAGACGAAGAAGTTATGCAAGAAATTCAGCATCGATCTATGCCACTCCTCACCATTCTACATTCAAGAAAATGGACAAGCATAAGCCACAAACAAAATGCTGATTTGAATTCTGAAATGTACAGTAGAAATAAGTAATGGAGCCAACTGGCCTGAACGACTACCAAAAGCACTCTGGGCCTATCGAACTTCTATTCATACGGCCACTGGCCAAACTCCCTACCTCACCTATGGGATAGAGGTCGTCTTACCATATGAGATACAAGTACCATCCTTACGGATTTAACTCGATGATGAGCTATCCTTAGATGAGAGGAAGATTGTCCTACTCACGCAGCTAAAGCAGCTCGATAAAGCACATCTAAGGGCAGCTGATCACACATAGGTATATCAGAGGAGAGTGGCCAGGGCTTACGATAAGAAAGTCCTTAAACGAATCTTCAACATCAGAGAATTAGTCTTGAAGAAGATCATGCCCTCTAAGCATGTCCATCCAAAAGGAAAACTGAAACCAAACTGGGAAGGCCCTTATGTCATAATAGCAGCATACCTTGGAAATGCATACAAACTGGCGAACCAAGACGGGGAAGAACTCCCTAGCCCTTTGAATGCCATGTACCTTGAAAAATACTACCCTTAGCCCCGTGATCATCACATCCCCTGGTTAAATACTTATAGTTATCACCCCCGTAATTGTCAAGAGCCATTCATTAGTCATATGCTTTCAATCCCTAGAATATCCTTGAGACCTCCCGTTTACCGCCCACATTCTTATTCGGGCAATCTGACCAAAGGACTAGTGTCCTACCTAATCTCTTTCAAAAGTATAAGTAACACCTAATCCTCATTCCTTCTCCCACCATTCGAGGAGATGTTAGAGCAAAAAGTGAACATGTTAGGTTCAATCAAAACTCATTATTCTTGCGTTAGCAGGATGCTTTCTAAATACATCTATCTATTAAAAGTTGAGTGAGAGCATTACGACGAATGAACAAGTTAATGAGCTCAGGCAAGCATAAGCAGGCCGTGAGGACATCTCTGGTAACTTCACCAGAAGTGTATAAGCAAGCTGCGAGGGCACCCCTGATGTCTCTATACTACTAGATGTCGTCGTAAGGTGACGAGAGGAGGACAAACTCCTGCTAACCATAGAATATGATATTTTGATGGTACCAAAATATGACAGAGACCTCAATCATGGCACCCCCCATTCCCCGAGGAGAGGACGTTACTCATCTCTTTCACAGAATGTTAGGTACAAACTACTCCCCACATCATTGAGCCTCACCCTTTTTCTACTTCTTTTGTTGATATTTTTGGATGATAAGTTGGAAGCCTCACAGGATACTCCAAGGAATAAAATCGAAAACTGATGAATGATGACTGATACAATCACCCTCTATCCCTACCACACTCCTCCTAATAACCACGGGATAGGATGACCACCACCCTAAGATAGACCCTGTATGCAACTGACCCGATCAAAGAGACCTTCCCCAGTTTGATGACAGTATTAGTGAACATTTTCTTCAAAACTAACTCACCAAATACCCACTACTTCACATAGACCCGCAGTGCCCATCTAAATCTCAGAGAAGCTCCATTGCATCTACACGCTGGGAATTTTTTTTTGGATTGAAAGTAGAATCATATCAAAATCACTGACTCATCCATTGAAAGATAAAGAACATCAAAGTTACTGTGCAAAGAAAGCTATCGAAGACACTATACTGCTGATACTACTATGCTCCTACACTGGGGCATTTTTTTCTTATTTATTATTATTATTTTTATTTTATTTCTTACTGCATTAGTTATTTGCTTTCCATGTTGCATTACTTTTCAAAAAAAAGAAGAAGAAAAAAAAAAGCATATATCTACTTTTTTTACCAGACCTCGGTCTGAGATACTTCCCCCCTTGACAACTAGCAAGGGGGAGAACAAAAATTACTAATAGCATTACCTTTACATGCACAGATACAAAGCAACCTTCAACCACCACAGGGCCAGCTCGTAAAGCATCCAAGTCTTGACGATGATTGATGGCACTAGGAGCAAGAGCAAAGGTAGACGCAAGAGGTAACTAAAAGAAAAGCAGTTGATTAGGTACACCTAAACCTAAAATCTCAATATATGTGTCAAAATTTTCTTTCCTGTTTTTCTTAACAATCGTCACCAGGGGCATCCCCCCTGTATATATAATGCGCACTCATAATGGACAAAACATACACATGCACACACCTACTCCCTACTTTGCCGCTGGGACAGTCAAGCACTACTGTCCCCAGTATCATCAGCTCGAAGGTCCGTAGATTGGTCCTCTGAAACTCTGATCCCGACGCCTGGAGTCGCTGAAACCTCTAGACAACGCAACCCCACTACAGAGCCCCCCTCACTCGCCTGACTGACCGTCCGCCTCAATCGAGGATGACGAGGGTGCCCAGTGAGAACCCCACAAGCAATAGAATCCTCGCAAATATCACTCCTAACATGATCACATGACGTGTGACGAGACTGTCCGGATGAAGACCTCGTAGCCGTCGACTCTGATCCCTCAAGCCGACTAGCTGACCTGCGCATCCCTCGCTCCCTCGGTAGATGATACTGCAGCCAATCTATAGACGCCTGCATCTCTGCCAACGTCGACCGGCACGCAACCTCCAATGCCTCAACCTGAGTCTTCTGCGCAACCATCATCTCGACAAATAAGTCGTCACAACTCTGTGCCTCCCCAAGGACTCGCCTCACCTCAGGAGTTGCACGCGCCCGTGCTACATCTAAATGCGCCTCCTCAAGCTCACAAACCTATGTAACCACTCCAAGTCAAAAGAAGAATCGATATATATAAACATAAGAAACTTAAAAAAAAAAAAAAATTTACCAGGACTGATCTCTCCCCCACAAGGTGCTCAACCGTCATAGCAGTCACGGGATCAACTGCCGGCATGGAAGGGACGACGAATGTAGGTGGCTACAACAAGAATGAACAAATACATCAGATAACTCTACGATGACTAATAAACTATAAATACATCAACTAAAACATACCCGACTAGGAATAGGAAAGACCCCTGAGGGGGAGCCTCAGGAGCGAAATTCGGGACAGCTTGCACAAAAAAAAAAGCAAGCAAACCAACACAAAAATATGTCAGAGACAAATAGGATGAAACAACCTAGATAGAATTGCATCAAAAATTAGAAATTATACCTAACTCTCTCTGTGTAAAGAGGCAGCGGTCGCCTCCCTCACCAAAAGGTCCTCGGCAACCTGACGCTGAAGTACCGATGCATGTTAGGGAACTGTTAAGTCAACATAATAATAATGCCTAACAAACTAGCACAATAACCCAAGTAAACTGAAGAATGAGGGAACTTACCCAATGCTCCAACTCAGACTGAAGACGAGCCATCGCTAGATCCTCCCGACTAGAGGAGGCCACCGAAGAAGGATCAATTGCCCGAGCAGAAGCCTCCACGGCGGAAATCTCTGTCGTCTGCAAAACTTTGCCAGCATTCCAATATTAACAAGGATCCCCAAACCATTATCAATTAATAAATCTGATCTGAAATACTCACCAATCGCTCAATCTCGGAGCGCAAGCTAGCCGCCACCGCAAGATTTGCCTACTGCTGATTATGATAAATTGCCAGCAGGGCTGTCTGGCGAGCAACCTCGGACTCTCTCGCAGACTGTCCACAATAAAATAAGACAACCATATTAAAACATCCCCAGAATGAATCAACATAATACATGAACAAATTAAACCAATAGATTAACTCACCAGGAGCTCTCGGGACTCCGCTAGCCGAGCCCCCAACACATCCTCCGTCGCCCTGGCCCTAGTGACTGAGTTGGTCAAAGAGTGCAACATCTCCTCATCAGGTCGAGGAGCATGCGACATCTGCTCTATCACCCTATGGAGAGCATCCAATGCCCCTTGCACACTCACTGTAAGATGGCCCTCCTCTAATGCGGCCAGCCTCTCCCTCAATGTCGATGCCGACTCCGGCCCACCAATCACGAAAGAACAGCTGCCATGAAAGGGACGCGTGAGGCGCCCACCACCCAGCTCTCTGAACCACCTCCTATACTCTTGCCTCTCCTCCTTGTCACGCGCTCCTATGACCTTGGTCCCCCCAGCTCTAAAATTGGCTATCTAGAGTGCCATCTGCTTCATAAAATCCCGACCCTCTTCGCCACTCTATGGCAAATCTCTGGAGGGACTCCTTGGTCGAGCCCCAACTGCCGTACCACTTGAGAGGTGTGGATCCTCTCCACCCTCTCAAAACAATGGACCCATATGTCCACATCGAAGAAGGGCCGGCTAGACCCAATCATTGTCTCACCTGCATCCTCCTCATCATCGTAGGCCTCCAGATCACCTATCCAACTGAACAAACCGACCCATTAACAAAGCCTAAGAATCCCAAAACAAAACGAAGCCAAACGAAAACACGACATATATATACCTACCCCGCATGCATATCCTCGAAGAGGCTCTGTACAGTCTGAAGATTCGAAGACCAACGATGACCCCTCAATGCCTCCCTCCGCATGCGCATCCGAGGGAACGTGAACTTAACCTCCACTGGAACCCCCGGACGAAGAAAAGCAAAATGATCGTGTGCTCAAAACTAAAAAAAGCAGTGACGACACATAAAAAAAATCGTTAAGAACCGCTACGACAAAAATTAATGAAACTAAAGTTACCATGATACCAATTAACTAAAACTCACCTGGAGGAATGGAAGGAAACCTCCGATCGATGCAATGCCCTGTCCCCGACGGCAGAAATGCTCGTACAGATGCACCAATGCGGCCGCACCCCACGCGTAAGTAGGGACCCGATCTAACTCCCTGAGAACCATAAAAAATAACTCGGTGGCGCATCCTTGAGTCGAAGAAGAGAAATGTATTGTGCCTAAGAAGTGCATTAGAAACGCTCAGAGTACCCTGTCTACAGCCAACCCTGGCTCGGTCACGGGCTCCCGACCCGCCACCGTCGCACACCACGCCTCATAAGGCTCCCTCAGCTCTGAATGACATCTCGGAGGGGTGAAACCACTCACAAATTTATCGAAGAACCAAGTGACCCGAACCACCCCTGTCCCCGATCCACTCGACCTATAAGGGACTCCCAAGATCTCCTCAGACACCTCTAAATAATGTACTGCCATCCGCCTAGTGATTGGCTCGCCCTCAAAACAAAGACCAATGATGCGAACCCAGTCCTCCGAGGTCGGCAGCATCATACCAACCAAAAAGAGAAGTGCCTGATGCCTCTCGCTCCACCTCTCTATGATCACCACGATCAGGCCTCGATCGACCTGAAAGGTCTCCAGCCCTAGAATCATCCCAAAACCAAGAGACACTAGCTGCTCCCACTGGAACTCCGACAGGGCACAGTACTAGGCATGAGACTCCCCCCATGCCATGGTGATAGCCGGCTACGGAGGCTCCTATCGACCACAATGACCAAGAAGAATGATGATAACAACAAGACTGACACGTACTTATAACGAAAGACTTATAACAGGCACACAAAACATGATGAGAACATCAAACATAAGCATGACCTATCTCTAGATGCGAGCATGATGCATGAGCAAGCATACAACAAATAATCAATGTAGGTTCGACGTAAATTAGAAGGGTTTACAGATCCTAATAAGCCTATGCCATAACCTAAAAGCTTAAGAGAATGGAAGGAATTTTGCTTACGGGGTCCTACCCGGCCTCTAGCAAAGAAATCCTCCAGCGGATAGTGTTTGCGATCCTGAGGCTTCACGCCCTGCTCCTCACCCTGCTCACCCTCATCTCTCTCACCCTCGACTCTCTCGCCCTCCTCCTCAGCTACCCCTGGCTCAACCTCGGGTACCTCCTCTCGAATCACCATCTAGTCACCCTCGGGGATCTCCTCTATGATCATCTCCCTGACCTCCCCCTCCATGGCAACAGTGCCAGTCTGTGACTCGGAAGTCTCACCGCATCCCCCATCAACATCCTCTCCAACTCAGAAACAGTGACCGGCCTGACATCACCCTCACCCTCCATCTCGGAATAAGGAACTTGAAAAACTGAAAAGAATGGAAGAAACGGTGCCCCAAACGGACGACCAGATCACTAGATATCATGAAAACACTAAAACTCGAGCATAAGGAAACCTGGAAATTAGAAAATTGAAGACTAAAATGGATAACACGATGAAAAATCAGAAGTTTGAACTATTTATAGAGCTCACCCCAACCGCACGCGTGACTTCATGTGCTTAATCGAATCATGCGCTATCCACTTTACGCATAATTCTGATCAAATGCCCTATCCTGAGCGCTTAATCTAATCGTCGCCCGCTCAAAACAACTAGACCACTTGGTTGCGCGTCACCCACTAGGCGCGCAATTACATTAAGCGCCCTAACGGTGGTGTGTGAATTCCAAAGGTCATCTCTACAGTGACTGTCCACTTCCCTGATCCTACGTCTCCAATCAGACGCTTAATTCGATTAAACGCTAGTAAATTGACACTTAATAATCTTCTGAACCTTTGTAAATGTGCGTCCTCATTTCGGCGCACAATTCGTTCAAGCGTTTGGACAGTGGCGCATAATTGTCTAGAAACCAAAAATTTTACATGCCCAGAACAGTAACCCCGAACATAAAATTAAGACATTCTGACACTCACTACTAACCTAAATTACGCCCTTGATAAGACCAACCCAAAACACTCTTAACTCAAGAAAATTTACACCCCGAAAACCAAAAACAAAACGCTCTAAATTAAACAATTAAAACCCAAAAAAATGCCTTTTCCTTCACTTTCCTCAACAAAAAAAAATGCCCCCACCCTTCAACTGTCCTCAATAAGATCAAATATTCACATCGCCTCTACGTGCTCAAGATTAAACGAAAATTATTATCTTTAACATGCCCCATATTTTAAATAGACAAACCAAATTAAAACAAAAAAACATCACACCCATGATAAGACGAACGCATTGTGAATTAAATCAAACAAAAAAAAATCATAAATCACCACAAATGGAATTAAAACTAATCACTCCATAGATTAATAGAAATTATTACAACACACACCGAGGGCATACCCTTTGAATATACAACTTAAGACAAGAATGCTAAAATCAGCCCGTTCAGGCAATGCCAGAATCCAGATTTATTCGAGAGACTAGAGATCTTGGAGAAGCCCAGAGGAGGAGCGCACCCTAAACGAATTCTAACCGTGATTACCTCTTTCCCTCTCTCGAGTTGGGATAAAGGAAAGAGTGGCTTACAAAAAGCTACCCAGGACCTGCGGGATCCGCTGTTGGATGCTCCCCTTGGACACACTAAAAAGGAGGAGCAACTAACACTGAATCTGCAGAGCCTACCGAGGAAAAATAGGCATCGGTCACGAGAACTCCGACCCTGCCTTATCCTTGGGTTTCCTCTCTACCATCTTTTTTTCCTCCATCTCTTCTCCCGATGGGGTGACAGTTTGAGTTGGATTGATGGTTGGTCCTAATCTCAACCCGAATTCCCAATCCCATCCATTCTCATAATCCACTTAATAAGCGCGGTTCTTTGGGTTCAGTACCCGGGAAATGAAATAGAGAGGAATTAAAAGACATTAATAAACAAGAAATGCCCCAAGTCACCAACACAAGATATGCCCCAAAGCTTTTAATCTCTAAATTTAAAATGAAATGATCTAAAATAAACAACAAAAAAAATCAAGAGCCTTAGGCACACATTTATAAACCATGCCCCTTGGATTACAAATTGACAAGTGTCACACATTTGAAGTTCTCCCAATCGGATTGAATCCAAAACCAGACACATACCCCTTTGAAAGATCATAATTCATGACAAACTAGATAGAAAAATAATCACACAACACTTACCCCCCTGAAAAGCACAAATCCCCCAAGTCTAGATAGACCAATAGGATCGAAACACCCAACAACCATCTAGTACCCATGAAAACTCACACCAATGACATATCAAACCACAAATAAAAGACCAAAATAAAACACCTTAAACAATAAAAAAATATACTTTAAACAAAACAAAACAAAAGAAAGATCGTAACTTGTTTGGGAACCCCACAAAAAAAAAAAAAAAAAACGCCCGAACAAATTAAGTAGACCCTCTAAGTAAAACCCAATCAGATGGATGAATAAAACCCTGGATAATTCCAGAGTAAACTTTGAAGCTATAAACTAAATCAGATCCTAAAACTGCGTCAAGACGAATCATACAAGTATAATTAATCCATTAAGGAAATTTAAACCAACTAATTGAGACAATAGACAATAGAAAAAAAAAAAAAAAATGGCCCCTTTTATTCATAATTCAAAATTTTATAATATCACCGGAGGCATACCTCCTGAATTACAACCGAAAACGAAAACCTAAAACCTAACACCTAACATACAACTCAAAACAAAAACTAAAACTACAAATGAGCCAAACCGAGGAGCAGAACATCCAATCGTAGGCTTCAGAGATGTTACCACTAGACTTGGAGAACTCAAACGAGCCACCGGAAGAAGAGATGGAAAATGGGTTAGGGAGTACATCCCTCCATTTACCACACCTCCTCTCGCCGTTATCTTCACCTCCTCCGCTGCCGCCTCCTCAACGATGTCACTGCTCCTTAAAAAGGAATGGTGTGAAGACTAGCACCCTCATTCCCAATACCGCCCATTCCCAAAATAGTATTGTCCTCGAGCATCACCTTAGGGCGAAGAGCACATGAAATAATGAATATAGGAAGAAAACCAATCCCAATCTAACGGTTAGATTGCTCAATATTGCTAAAACATGAATCTCAGAATACTAGAACACTCAAAAAAGACAAAACTCGAGACTAAACCAGAGAATGAAAAACAAATGAAGGCCCCCTCACTTATATAGATTACGGCCTTAATCGGGTGCCAAGACACGCACGCTTAATGAGATCATGCGCCACACACAATGCACTCAATACAAAACCCACGCTCCTAAGCAAGCGCGCAATGAGACTGTCGCCTGCGTAGGTAGCGCAACCTTCTGATTTCGAGCTGCCCAAAGGCCTCACAATCCAATTAAACGACTAACTTTCGCCACGCAATTTGAAAGGTCACCTGTACACTGACCTGGTGAAACTTCGATCACGCACAAAAATTAGAGCGCTCAATCAAATTCCACGCCAACATTCACACGCGTAAACAACCCCTTAGGCCCTAAATCGCACGCCTGAAATAAGGCGTGCAATCAGATCCCGCGGCTGGAAAAGGACGTGTAATTCCCGATTTTACACAAGTTTATCTTGCTCTAAGAGAAAATCCCCTTTGTCCCATATCGTATCCTCATAGGCTATCCACATCGAAGAAGGGGCAGTCGCTGACTCTACTCCCATCACGTAACCCAACCAAAAATGTTGACCACACTCTTGGTCCCATTACAGACAAAACACACATGCCTCGCATGACACCGTCACCCCTGACTTACCACATTCAAAACCCTCCTGTCCCCATCGTGCGACCACTCAAGCACGTCTCACCACAATAACCCACACACACAGATGACACCACCCCGATATCCGATCCCATCATAAAATTTTTAGTCACGCCCTCACGACCCATCATGAGAAGCCGAAAAGAAATCCCAAAAATGCAAATACAATGGAAACGCAAACACAACACGACTACAACGTGACCTCACCTGATCCGAGATCTGCTAAAGAAAGAGATCGACGTCCCAGTAAGAAAATATCCCTACTAGCATTCCATCGCTAGCTACACCACACTTCCCATCGCAAACCCCACTATCCAGAAAGCTCAAGCAAGACCGGCTACGCCAAAAGAAGAAAAGGGAGATGATTCGATCATGTCCCATCGCTAAAACAAAGAGCCTCCTCCCGAATTGCTCACTACGAGTAATCGCTAGCTACAACTGCAGTAGACAAAAGCAAAAAAAAAAGGGAAAGTCGAAACTCCTCTCACGCCCCATCGCATCCCACTAATGCAAGCTACAACATGAACATACTGTCAAAAACTATCCAAGTCCCATCGCGGTATCACCACAACACCACTTGCCCCATCGCGACAGCACTCCCACCAAGGCTCATTCAACACGAAGCTAAAAGGGAAAGAAGAAATCTCCCAAGGTCCCATCGTGACATTGTACCTGGAATATTACATCACGATGATAGCCATAAAGTTCCGTCGCGACACTACAACATCACCAATCCCATCATGATGTCGCAAATCCCATCGCACAATTCAGGTAAGTATCACCCCCAGGTAAGTACTACTCATTTTCAATTACTCAATATTGTTTATAAACATAGTTATTTATGATTAAGTTAAAATCTTTTCAAAACCCATCTCTCTCCACTCAGGAATTACTATAGTCCTCCCATAAGAGACAATTATTAGTATTCACCGAGGAGGTTAGACGGAGTATCCAGCATGCCAAGTGTCATCTTGACAACCACATAAACGGTCGGGTCCACAAATCTCGTACCAATGGATTTGCTTAGCGACGTCTCGATAGCCACGTTTTCGGCCGTTTTACCACCGAATTGATCTTAAGTTAAAATTCCTAGAATTTCAAAATCTCGAGACCCTCTTACTTGATACCAAAAATCCTTTACTACCCAAAAAAAAAAACATCTTTTACTACCAAAACAAAAAAAAAATGAAAGAAAACAATACTATCCGAAAAAAAACAATAAAGCAAATAGACCCTATTCACCCTCTCTCTAAATACCAAAAATAAATACTAAAAAAAAATTGATTACCCATATACCATAAAGCTGATTTTTAACTCCTTAGACCGCCTGAGCTCACAATCAAGCGCATATCCCATTGCACAGAATTGGATCGAGCGCATACACCACTACGCAGAATCACTTGTTTAGATACCTTAGGACCAAAATTCTCAACTAAAAGACCCTTGAACTTACAATCAAGCGTATATCTCACTGCGCGGAATTGGATCGAGCGCATACGCCACTATACAGAATCATTTGTTCAGATACATTAGGACTAGAATTCCCTAATTAAAAGGTGACTCTAGAAGAATCAAGCGCACGCGCCATTGCGCAGAATTCAACTGAGTACACCTCACAAGACTTCCATAAAATTCACTTCAATTACCAGCCCAAACTGGCCCCTTCCCCTGGGAAACTGAATAACAAATATACTCAATCTAAGAACTTATAAATACCTATTGGAAAAGGAACACCTGACAGGCATTGGTGTGAGCAATGACGCGCCCAGTTTGACATGACTTGTTAAAGCCTTCGACATCATATTACTCTCTTTTTTTATATTACTGGTCCCTAGGCCTTATGGACATTTGTAGGATGCCCCCCGATACCTCGATCGTGTCATATCCCTCTGTTAGCTCGCGCCATGCGACGGGATGCGCCATGCACCCACAGATCAGAAAAGTGCCTTTCGACAGCTACCACTGGGCTCCCGAATGCTCCATTAAAAGATTATGCTGATAGATAAAAAAGCCAAGCATGTCATGTCAGTATCCCCAATTCATATTTGTGGATTTCTAAGTGAAACAAGAAAGCACCTCGAATGAGGGGTGTCTACCTCTTTGACACTATCTTACCTCGCAAGAGCGCGCTGAAGAGGGGCATTTGTAGACACCGCCATTTTGCCTTCTCGGACTGTGACAGCCCGGATTTCGGCACCCTGAAACCCGTGCCATCAGCACGATCATCTTGACCGTGCCCCTTAGCTGAGCACGGAACACTGGTATATCAAGCATTGCAATAAAATAATAAACGAAATTGCGGAATTTGAATCTATATTAATTAACTCTCCAAAGGACAGTTCTACCCTCATGCCTCTACATGAATGGAGAACCGATCCGAACCATCGATGGTAGCAATCGTCACGGATGGTTCGCCCCAAAAGAATAATCCCATCCATATATATATATATACATGGTTTAAACAGAATTAAGGCTTGACATACCAAGCCGTACAAAACTCTCTCTAAAATCTCTCAAAGTGACACAACGGAGTCCTCTAGAAGAAGTCCTCTGGAGGTGGCTCCAACTCTTCGCCGGCCGCAAGGTCCGACTCGGGATCGGCGTCTCCGAAGCCGGCAGTAGTAGTGGACCTGCGACGTATAGTCTATAGGGTGAGCTGCATCCTAGCTCAATAGGGAACAAACACAGTTGAACATATAAATTATGACTCACATATATTCCATGATATGCCATGCATGATGTGTCTATGCAATTATTGATGAAACAGTTAAAAAGCATTTCGTTTTACTGTTGATTACTTATATTTTCATTTACTCATGAATGATGCTGAGAAGGCCTAAAGCAAAACTTAAACTTTCAACTTAAGTAATCCCCGAGCAATATAGCATCGAGCCCCGATGAGATACCCATCATCGTCATCTATATAGACAGTTTAAACCGTATTCCCTGGGAATACAAATAGTACCCAAGCCCCTTTCCCCTGGGGATTGGTGGCGGGGTTTCACTTGTCTCAATCAACACCCCTGGGGTGTGCTTACTATGTACGGATAAGCCTCCCGACCGCCTACGGTTTGCCACAGATCGGTCACGGATATCCTGCCGTGTCAGTGGTGGATATCCCGCCACGTCGGTGGGGTACCCTATCAAACCTCAAATAACAAAAATATCGGTGCCTTACATATAGTTATTCACCGTGTAAATGTGCTATCTTATATCAGTTAGGCCCTATCAAACATGATTCAATCCTTGGATACATCCCTGGGATGTATCCATTTACTTGCATCACACCTGATGCGCTCATCTCTTTACTTCTTCATCCCCTGGGGATGGCTTATTAGAATTTCTCTTATGGATGTCATATGCACACACACTTTTCACAATTCTTAAGCAATTAAACATTTGAATGGGAATTTATATCACTACATACATGCTCTTGTAAAATAAAGTACATGTTCAAGGTGTTCCCTACCTCAAGTCTTCATTCGATCATTGCATCAAGGTCCCACGTGGCTCCTTGTGCACTAGCTCACACGTACCACCTATGGTACCACATAACAGGTGAAACACGTCACAAGGGATGCAATAAAGAAGGTATAAGACCCTCCAAAGATCTTAAAGTCAAACTCAAAGGTCAACATAAATTATCTCAGTCGATTAATCGAACTCCAAAATTGATTAATCGAATCTGATTCGATTAATCGATTTCCATTAATCGAAGATTATCGATAATCAAATTAATTGATTAATCAAATTCTCGATTTCGAAAGTGATTAATCGAAATTCTCCTTCGAAGCTCGATTCTCAGTTAGATTAATCGAATCTAATTTCGATTAATCGAAATTCTCCTTTTCGCAAAGTAAACTCACAGTTCGAACAGTCGAGTTTTCATTCGATTAATCGATTCCCATTTCGATTAATCGAAATTCTTCTTTTCGCAAAGTCGACTCTCAGTTCGAACAGTCGAGTTTCACAAGTTGATTAATCGATCCCAAATCGATTAATCAAAAACTAAAATCGATTAATCGAAATCCCATTTCGATTAGTCGATTTTTCCTCAAGTCATTTTCCTCCAACCCTTGGGGTCCACTGGAGGTTTTCAGTCGATTAATCGATCCCCAAATCGATTAATCGAAATTCAAAGTCGATTAATCGAAACCAAATTCGATTAATTGAAATCGTGGTCCTCTGACCTTTCAACTTCCTGGCCAATTTCGATTAATCGAAACCCAATTTCGATTAATCGAAATTGTCAGATTCAGCCCCTTTCGAGCTGTTCTTCCCAATCTTCTTCCATACTTTTTCCTCTATTTTTCTAAGCCATTATCCTATGATTTAACCCACATTTAAGCACAACTTAACCCCTATAATCTATGTATCTTATTTACAAAAATTTTACCTTGAATAGATCTCAAGTTGATTTCAAATCAATGGTTGGAAGGCTAGGGTTTCCAGCTTTTGTTCCAACGGATCCCTTGCGTCGAATCCGGCGTTTATTGCTTGAATCTCTCTTCCTCAACTAGCATTCACTCCTTGCATTAATCACTCTCTTCACTCTCTCTCTCTTCTTTACTCTCCTTCAACAAATTAAACCCTTTTATCTATCTCCCTCTTTGTGTGTTGAGCACATACACCGTGGTAGGTGTAAGTGACTTCTCATTTACATCACACACAATGAAATCACTCAACCTATCACATCTCGTCCGTTCATCACATTCTATGCTAACTCATGATCTCCTGATTGGTCAAACTTGTGACCAATCAGGCACGGATCCCGAGGTCATAGTTTTCGCATGATTTTTTGGGCTATTACATCCTCCCCACCTTGGGAATTTTCGTCCTCGAAAATAACCCAAGGTTTGTCTCTCTGGGTCTCTCTCTCCTCCCACCCCACACTCTCAGGTGAGGTGGTCCAATTGAGTCAGACGTATTTAAATATGCACACATTCACACATATAAGCATGGAAGTAAAATTTAACAAAATAAACAAGTACACAAAAAGTTGGATTTGCATTAAGGATTGAATATTTTGTTACAATGCCAATAAGTTGGCGTACAATAAAATCTACAGGTATAAATCAAAATGCAAAATACATATAAGACTCAAACAGTCCCCTCGCCGGTGGGTCGATTGCTCTCTGATGGCTGGTGGGTGCTGGGCTAACTCTCAGGCTGATGTGAAGGATGTGGAAGGAGCCGCGTCTGTGGTGGGATGGAAGACGGGTCCTCGATGGAAGGCGGTGCGTCCGGCCGTCCACTCCTCCTCCTGGGCGAGGTAGCGGCAGTAGTCGGTCGGGTAGATGTGGCGAAGTGTGTGGAAGAGTAGGAAGTCCATCCGTCGGTTCATCCGCTCGTTGTTGGCCTCCATACGAGCCAACACGTCCTCGATGGTAGGACCGGATGGAGCGGCGCGCCTGCGGTAGGATGAGGTGGGTGTCGCGGGCGCGGAGTGGGCAGGTGGTGTCGGTGAGGCTGTGGTGTGGGAGGGAACCCTCTCCACGGATGGCTCTGCGGGAATAGGGTGTGCCCCACCCACGTGTGGTTCCTGCTGAGGTGGTGGGGGTGGTGGCGGTGCTACTGCTGCTGCTGCTGGGGCGGGAGCGGGACCCGGAGCCGGTAGGGTCCGCTTGAGCAAATTATAGCTACGGGCCCATGAAGACCTAGAGAATGTCTTCACGCAGTCCGTAGCCCTCTCTTCATGCGGAGAGACGGCATAAGATGCATCGTTGGAGTAGCACTCCAACATGCTCGATATGAGGCGAGCATAAGGCATCTTTTCTTTGGGCCGTAGGTTGCCCTTCATCAGCTTCCCTTTTATGTATCTCATCCCCTCAAGGATGAGCATGGTGGCATCAAACCACCGGCCACAGAAGGCCGAGTAAAGTGCCTGCTGCACTTTCTCCACGCGCTCGGTGTCGTGGCGCATAGGGTACAAATTGCACTTGACCACCGAGTCAAGCATCCACATATACGGTGGAAGGTCAACCCTCTTGATGGAGGAGCCCGACCCCTTCTTGCCGTTGGTCATGTGGGTCATGACCTCCTCAAAACGGGGTTCCTCCTCAAAAGGTGGAAACAGGGTAGTCTCGGGGGTGAACTCGAGGTAACACTCGAGTACCTCGTGGATGTGGCGACGAGTGATCGTATAGAGACGACCCTCAATCTTGGTGATTATGCAATCATCGGTAGGGCCGTCTACGAGCCCTTGGTAGAATAATCTCACCAATCTAGGGTAGTAGGAACCCCGGATTGGTTTGAGAAGATTGCCGAGGCCGGCATTAGTTAGGTAGTTTCGAGCCCATTGGGTCTCGCCCGGCACATCGGGATCGGTGAATAGGGTAGGGTCGATGATATATTCGACCTCAAAGGTCTTTGCCGTCCACCATTCATTTGGTTGTTCGACATTGGTGGGTGGTGGTGGCATGGGGGTGGATTCGCGGGAAAACTCGCGCGTAGACGCGCTCGTCGAACCGGAGGTGGTCTCCGATTCCGACGGTGATGGAGTCCTCACCGGCGATGGGGTAGGTGGTGGTGGCGCGGCGTTCTTACGCCTAACCGGCAACTTAGAAGTCGCCTTCTTTGAAGATAAACGGATTTTGGGCGGCATTTTGAGAAAACTAGGGTTTTTCTAGTTTAAATTGAAGGGAAAAGCAAAATCTTAGGGTTTACCGTGGCTTCAGACGCGATTTCGGAAGCGAATCGACGGCAAATCCCAACCCTAGAGCGTCGGATAGTCGGAGAAGAAAGAGGAATGTGAAACGCCCAAGTCTCCCAAGCAAGAAATTTTTCGAATGGGAAATGAAATCCCCAATTTCATATATATAGGCCTCGGCTCGATTAATCGAAATTCCGAATCGATTAATCGAGATTCAAAACTAGGTTAAAGTCACGAAAATCGATTAATCGATTTCCCAAATCGATTAATCGAAAGTTAGATTCGATTAATCGAAACCATTTCGATTAATCGAAATCGCATCTATTTAAAATTTTAAATTTTTAAGCTCACTGGCGCGAGCCAGTCTATTAATCGAAATCCATTTCGATTAATCGAAATTCCAAAATCGATTAATCGAATTTAATTTTGATTAATCGAAATCGTGCTGTAACTTCTACATTTCCAGAATTTCTTAAATTATTCGATTAATCGAATCCATTTCGATTAATCGAAATTTCGAAATCGATTAATCGAAATTCACTTCGATTAATCGAAATCGTCCATTTCGTTTCAAATTCTCGTAAGTCCCTTTTGTAAATCGATTAATCGAAATATAATTCGATTAATCGAATTTTCAAAATCGATTAGTCGATTCCAAATTGATTAATCGAGATTCCGATTCGATCAATCGAAATTGGTCTTCTATGTATATTCTAACTTTCTTTTAAATTTCCAGTCACTAATCGAACAAAATCGATTAATCGAAATTCCAAATCGATTAATCGATTTGAAATTCGATTAATCGGTTTTGCCCTTAATTTCTGATTTTCTTATTTTCTTTGGTTCTTTGATTATTCTTGGTAGTCTATGACATCAAGTGGTTCTTTCATAGAGTTGCATATACTTGATTATGTACATATAATTCAGTTCCTCATTCCGATTGGATCAAAATTTCCATTGAATTACAGTTTAGTTGAGATTTCACAAACATGTTTGTGGTTTACATTGAATTCTCACGTCGTTGGAAACAAGGCTGGATATTATTCTTTCACATCGGCCTCTCGTTCCCAAGTAGCCTCTTCTTTAGGATGGTTGTTCCACCGAACAAGCACTAAGTGAATCACTTTAGTGTGCAGTACTTGTTCCTTTCGATCCAAGATTTCCACTGGTTCCTCTATCATGCTCATGTCCTCACACATCTCTATAGGTTGCTTTCCTAATACATGAGACGGATCGTTCACGTACTTCCTGAGCATCGATATGTGGAAAACATTATGTACTCGATCAAACAGCGGTGGTAAACCAATGCGATATGCAACTTCGCCTACTCGTCCCAAAATTTCAAATGGTCCAACATAACGTGGACTTAACTTCCCTCTCTTGCCAAATCTCATTACACCTTTCATAGGTGACACTTTCACAAACACATGCTCGCCCACTTTATAGTCAACACTAGTCCGCTTCATATCGGCGTAACTTTTCTGTCTACTCTGTGCTGTCTTCAACCTTTCTCTGATAATTCGAACAACGGTAGCGTTATCTTCAAGTAGCTTTGGTCCTAACACAAATTTCTCACCTGTTTCCTCCCAATTTAGAGGTGACTTGCATCGTCGTCCATACAGAGCTTCATACGGTGCCATGCCAATGCTCGTTTGGAAACTGTTGTTGTATGCGAACTCGAGCATCGGTAGATACTCATCCCAGTATCCTTGCATATCAAGCATGCATGCCCTGAGCATGTCTTCTATTACTTGGTTCACTCGCTCTGTCTGCCCATCAGTTTGAGGATGGAAAGCTGAACTAAAGTCTAGTCGTGTTCCCATTCCTTCTTGAAATTTCTTCCAAAACTTGGACGTATATAGTGGATCACGATCTGAAACTATGCTGCTTGGAATACCATGTAATCTTACAATCTCCTTCATGTATAAGTCTGCCAGTCTTCCTGCCATATACGTAGTATTGTACGGCAAAAAGTGCGCTGATTTGGTCAATCGGTCTACAACGACCCAAATGGCATTGTGTCTCTTAGCAGTACGGGGCAATCCAACAATGAAATCCATTGAGATCGATTCCCACTTCCAATCTGGTATTGGTAAAGGTTGCAATAGTCCAGCAGGATGTCTATGATCAACCTTCACCTGCTGACAAGTCAAACATCATGACACATACTCGGCCACGTCTTGTTTCAGTCCTCTCCACCAGTAGTTCTTTCTCAAATCTTGGTACATTTTGGTGCTACCAGGGTGGATAGCATAATTTGACTTATGGGCCTCATCAAGAATCGTTCGTCTTAGATCGGCATTGTCCGGAATGCAGAGACGGCCCTTAAACAACAAGGAACCATCTTCTTTTACTGAGAATTCCGACCTGATGCCTTCATTCACGTCTTGATGAATCTTTGTTAATGCCGGATCTTTCATCTGTAGATCGTGGATATGCTCAAATATCACTGGCTTTACTGATATGTTAGCCAAAAAGGATCCAGTGTCCTTTGACTCAATGTTTGCATCATAGATTGCCAGGTCTTCCAATAATTTCCATCGGTGTATACCCAAAATCAAAGAAGCTAACCGCGCTGAACCTTTTTGACTCAATGCATCGGCTACTACATTCACCTTGCCTGGATGGTATTGTATGGAGCAATCATAATCCTTGAGGAATTCCACCCACCTGCGCTGTCTCATGTTGAGCTCTTTCTGTGTAAACAAGTATCGGAGGCTCTTATGATCGGTGAAATTTTCAAATGTCTCACCATACAAGTAATGTCTCCAAATCTTCAGCGCAAAAATGACTGCTGCTAGTTCTAAGTCATGAGTCGGGTAATTTTTCTCGTGTTCCTTCAACTGTCCTGATCCGTAAGCTATCACCTTCTTGTGTTGGTTGAGCACACAACCAAGGCCATTGTATGATGCGTCGCTGTACACGGCGTATCCTCCACTGCCTGAAGGAATCGCTAATACTGGAGCCGAAGTGAGTCTCGTTTTGAGTTCTTGAAAACTCTTCTCGCATGCCTCACTCCACTCAAACCTTGAATCTTTTCGTCATCGCCTTTGTGAGAGGTCCCGATATCTTTGAAAACCCCTCAACGAAACGTCGATAATAGCCTGCTAAGCCCAGAAAACTTCGAACATCGGTCACTGTCTTTGGTTGCTCCCATTTAACTACTGCTTCTATCTTTGTTGGATCTACAGTGACACCGTGCTTTGAGACAACGTGTCCCAAAAAGCTAACTTCTTCCAACCAAAACTCACACTTGCTGAGTTTGGCGTACAATTGGTGTTCACGTAGCGTCTGTAGAGCAATCCTCAAATGTTCTTCGTGTTCCGTTTTGGATTTGGAGTATATTAGTATATCATCAACAAACACTACGACGCAGGAGTCCAAGTGTGGTTTAAACACTCGGTTCATCAGATCCATAAATGACGCCGGAGCATTCGTCAATCCAAACGGCATCACTAGGAATTCATAGTGTCCATACCGTGTCCGGAAAGCTGTCTTTTGAATGTCCTCAGCTTTGACTCGCAGCTGATGATACCCAGATCTCAGGTCGATCTTGGAAAAATACTTTGCTCCTTGCAGTTGGTCGAATAGATCGTCTATTCTAGGCAAAGGGTAGCGGTTCTTCACAGTGAGTTTGTTCAATTGTCGATAGTCAATGCATAGCCGCATTGACCCATCCTTCTTCTTGACAAACAAGACCGGTGCTCCCCATGGAGATACACTTGGTCTAACGAACCCCTTGTCCATAAGTTCTTGTAGTTGTTCCTTCAACTCCTTTAACTCAGCGGGAGCCATTCTATAAGGTGCTTTCGAAATAGGCTCCGTTCCTGGTGCTAAGTCAATGGCGAATTCTACTTCTCTTTCTGGAGGTAATCCAGGCAATTCCTCTGGAAACACGTCCTCAAGTCTCGCTAACCGCTATCTCGTAAATGACATTCTTTTCTTCCTTGTCCTCCTTTAAGAAAGCTAAGTATCCATCGCAACCCTTCTCGATCATTTTTCGCCCATCGCTGAGGACAAGGCACGATGACGTCACTCCTTGAAACCGAAATGATCTTCTTGTGTTAGGTCCGAAAATAACTACCTTGTTCTTGCAATCGATTTGCACTATGTCATCAACGGTCCATGCCAAGGATCACATCAAACCCTTGCATGTCCAACAGTATCAACTTTGCTTCTAGTTCATGCACCTCTAAGTCTCGAACTGCTACAATGATGGATTTGCAAGCTAACTCCGTGTCTACTAACTCTCCATGGAATAGACACGAGATAGAACGAAATCCAACGTCTGGAACAATCTTCATCTTCTTAGCGAACGTGAGTAACGAATGAGTGGGTAGACCCGGGGTCTATCAACACTCTCGGCGCCATATCCACCGAAGCATCCTTTTTCATATATATTTAGAGTACCTATAGTATACATACATACATACAATAATTTACACATCAATTTACACTCTTAATTCACACACAGCTTTTTGTATTGAGAAAAGAATCTATATAATTTCTAATGCATGCTCCTTGTCTATCTAAGATTTTAATGAAATGGAAATTTTCTTTAATTTTTAAAAGGGTCTCACCTTGGATGACGTCATGCACCGTTCCCTTCTGGCGAAAGGATCGATAGGCTCTCCACAGCGTCGGCTTCCTTGCTTGAATTGGCCGTGGTGCTGCAACTGAAACAGTCTTTCTCTTATCCGTCTCGGGGCAATCCTTGATCAAGTGGCCCACCTTGCCACATCGGAAACAACCCACCGTCCTATGAGGCTTGCCACACTTTGCGCAAGTCTCCCGAGACGCGGAAGAAACAGTACGAGAACCCTGTGTGATAGTGGCGCCAGTAGACATGGCAGGGCTCTCATAGAGAATAGGTCTCCCCGACGCAAGCAATGGAAACCTCTGTTGGTGTTGTTGTTGTTGCGCCTGTCTTCCGAAACCCCCTTGGAACTGTGGTCTTTGATTCTGGGCCATGAACCTCGGCTTTTTGTTCACCAATTCGTAGGCCCCCGTTCTTCCTTGTTCATTTCCTCCCCTCTGCTGCTCCCTCTGTCTATATCGATTTGTATTCTCCTCTTCAACTACCAGTGCTTTACTCATGACCTCTTCATAGGTCCTTAGTTGAAATGGAGCTACGCCTCCCCTAACCTCAGGCTTCAAACCTTGCTGAAACCTCTTAGACTTCATCACTTGATGGCTAATCCGAATCCGGAGCAAAAACTCTACCCCATATTCTCTCACTGTCATTCTCCCTTGTACTAACTGTAAAAATTGTATCTCTGGTTGGTTCCTCACCACTTCCGGAAAATATTGTTTGTTGAACTCCTCAACAAACTCCTCCCAAGTCCAAGGCAACTCTGGGGTCTCCTGAGCCCGAGTCCGTATCACGGACTTCCACCAAGGCCCAGCCTCCCCATCCAACATGTAAGCTGCCCATCTCACACTCTCATCTTCCGTGCACGTCAGCACGCTAAAGACTTTCTCCATCTCCATCAACCAGTTCTCAGCGGCCATTGTGTCTGCCTGCCCAGAAAATGTAGGAGGTCTCATCCTCCTAAACTCTGTAAATGATGTGGGCACAGGCAACGCAGGCCCTCCAGGTGGTGTAGGTGGCTGCTGTTCTCTTGACGCATGAGCTGCAAAGGATGCGGCCTGTTGTGCCATGGCAGCTGCCATAGTCTCCATAGTGTGCATCATCCTTTGTCGCTCCTCTCTATCTTCTTGTCTTTCTCTCAATCTTTCTTGTTCTCTTAGATCTTGGTCTTGATGATCTCGATCTTCTTCATCCCGTTGTCTACTACTACTGCCCCCTGGGGCCTCAGTACCTCCTAAAGGCACTCTATTAGTAGGAGAGATGTAACCATCTCCACTACGTAGACTCCTCTGCTGGCCTCCCCTTGGTCGGCCTCTTCCTCTAGATGACATTTGCGGCTGCATTTGAAACTAAAGTTTCGTTAGCAGAAGCCCCTATGTTCTGACGAAAGAACCCTTGTCAGAATTGCTAAAAGAAAATAGCTTTGATACTACCATGAGCGGATTTGGCACCTCGAAACCCGTGCCATCGACGATCATCTTGACCCGTGCCCTTAGCTAACCAACACTGGTATATCAAGCATTGCAATAAAATAATAAACAAAATTGCGGAATTTGAATCTATATTAATTAACTCTCCAAAGGACAGTTCTACCCTCATGCCTCTACATGAATGGAGAACCGATCCGAACCATCGATGGTAGCAATCGTCACGGATGGTTCGCCCCAAAAGAATAATCCCATCCATATATATATATACATGGTTTAAACAGAATTAAGGCTTGACATACCAAGACGTACAAAACTCTCTCTAAAATCTCTCAAAGTGGCACAACGGAGTCCTCTAGAAGAAGTCCTCTGGAGGTGGCTCCAACTCTTCGCCGGCCTCAAGGTCCGACTCGCCGGGATCAGCGTCTCCTGAAGCCGCGGCAGCTGCTAGTAGTGGACCTGCGACGTATAGTCTATAGGGTGAGCTACATCCTAGCTCAATAGGGAACAAACACAGTTGAACATATAAATTATGACTCACATATATTCCATGATATGCCATGCATGATGTGTCTATGCAATTATTGATGAAACAGTTAAAAAGCATTTCGTTTTACTGTTGATTACTTATATTTTCATTTACTCATGAATGATGCTGAGAAGGCCTAAAGCAAAACTTAAACTTTCAACTTAAGTAATCCCCGAGCAATATAGCATCGAGCCCCGATGAGATACCCATCATCGTCATCTATATAGACAGTTTTAACCGTATTCCCTGGGAATACAAATAGTACCCAAGCCCCTTTCCCCTGAGGATTGGTGGCGGGGTTTCACTTGTCTCAATCAACACCCCTGGGGTGTGCTTACTATGTACGGATAAGCCTCCGCACTGGCCTACGGTTTCGCCGCCGTATCGGTCACGGATATCCTGCCGTGTCAGTCGTGGATATCCCGCCACGTCGGTTGGGTACCCTATCAAACCTCAAATAACAAAAATATCGGTGCCTTACATATAGTTATTCACCGTGTAAATGTGCTATCTTATATCAGTTAGGCCCTATCAAACATGATTCAATCCAAGGATACATCCCTGGGATGTATCCATTTACTTGCATCACACCTGATGCGCTCATCTCTTTACTTCTTCATCCCCTGGGGATGGCTTATTAGAATTTCTCTTATGGATGTCATATGCACACACA
This sequence comes from Chloranthus sessilifolius, assembly GCA_021018995.1. Taxonomy (NCBI): domain Eukaryota; kingdom Viridiplantae; phylum Streptophyta; class Magnoliopsida; order Chloranthales; family Chloranthaceae; genus Chloranthus; species Chloranthus sessilifolius. The sequence continues at coordinate 87,439,187 of CM037593.1, forward strand.
CTTTTCACAATTCTTAAGCAATTAAACATTTGAATGGGAATTTATATCACTACATACATGCTCTTGTAAAATAAAGTACATGTTCAAGGTGTTCCCTACCTCAAGTCTTCATTCGATCATTGCATCAAGGTCCCACGTGGCTCCTTGTGCACTAGCTCACACGTACCACCTATGGTACCACATAACAGGTGAAACACGTCACAAGGGATGCAATAAAGAAGGTATAAGACCCTCCAAAGATCTTAAAGTCAAACTCAAAGGTCAACATAAATTATCTCAGTCGATTAATCAAACTCCAAAATCGATTAATCGAATCTGATTCGATTAATCGATTTCCAAAATCGATTAATCGAAGGCCAATATCGATTAATCGAAGTAATTTCGATTTATCGAAATTCTCCTTTTCGCAAAGTCGATTCTCAGTTCGAACAGTCGAGCTTTCATTCGATTAATCGAATCTAATTTCGATTAATCGAAATTCTCCTTTTCGCAAAGTAAACTCACAGTTCGAACAGTCGAGTTTTCATTCGATTAATCGAATCCCATTTCGATTAATCGAAATTCTTCTTTTCGCAAAGTCTACTCTCAGTTCGAACAGTTGAGTTTCACAAGTTGATTAATCGATCCCAAATCGATTAATCGAAATCCCATTTCGATTAGTCGATTTTTCCTCAAGTCATTTTCCTCCAACCCTTGGGGTCCACTGGAGGTTTTCAGTCGATTAATCGATCCCCAAATCGATTAATCGAAATTCAAAGTCGATTAATCAAAACCAAATTCGATTAATCGAAATCGTGGTCCTCTGACCTTTCAACTTCCTGGCCAATTTCGATTAATCGAAACCCAATTTCGATTAATCGAAATTGTCGTGATTCAACCCCTTCATTCTTATCTTCTTCCATACTTTTTCCTCTATTTTTCTAAGCCATTATCCTATGATTTAACCCACATTTAAGCACAACTTAACCCCTATAATCTATGTATCTTATTTACAAAAATTTTACCTTGAATAGATCTCAAGTTGATTTCAAATCAATGGTTGGAAGGCTAGGGTTTCCAGCTTTTGTTCCAACGGATCCCTTGCGTCGAATCCGGCGTTTATTGCTTGAATCTCTCTTCCTCAACTAGCATTCACTCCTTGCATTAATCACTCTCTTCACTCTCTCTCTCTTCTTTACTCTCCTTCAACAAATTAAACCCTTTTATCTATCTCCCTCTTTGTGTGTTGAGCACATACACCGTGGTAGGAGTAAGTGACTTCTCATTTACATCACACACAATGAAATCACTCAACCTATCACATCTCGTTCGTTCATCACATTCTATGCTAACTCATGATCTCCTGATTGGTCAAACTTGTGACCAATCGGGCACGGATCCCGAGGTCATAGTTTTTGCGTGATTTTTTGGGCTATTACATCCTCCCCACTTTGGGAATTTTCGTCCTCGAAAATAACCCAAGGTTTGTCTCTCTGGGTCTCTCTCTCCTCCCACCCCACACTCTCAGGTGAGGTGGTCCAATTGAGTCAGACGTATTTAAATATGCACACATTCACACATATAAGCATGGAAGTAAAATTTAACAAAATAAACAAGTACACAAAAAGTGGGATTTGCATTAAGGATTGAATATTTTGTTACAATGCCAATAAGTTGGCGTACAATAAAATCTACAGGTATAAATCAAAATGCAAAATACATATAAGACTCAAACAGTCCCCTCGCCAGGCTGGTCGGGTGCTACAGTGGCTAGTGGGTCTGCTGGAGCTGGCTCTGGCTGCGGTGGGGGCGGCAGTCTTTGGCTGTGGTCGGTTTGGATGTGGAAGGAGCCGCGTCTGTGGTGGGATGGAAGACGGGTCCTCGATGGAAGGCGGTGCGTCCGGCCGTCCACTCCTCCTCCTGGGCGAGGTAGCGGTAGTAGTCGGTCGGGTAGATGTGGCGAAGTGTGTGGAAGAGTAGGAAGTCCATCCGTTGGTTCATCCGCTCGTTGTTGGCCTCCATACGAGCCAACACGTCCTCGATGGTAGGACCGGATCGAGCGGCGCGCCTGCGGTAGGATGAGGTGGGTGTCGCGGGCGCGGAGTGGGCAGGTGGTGTCGGTGAGAGGAACCCTCTCCACGGATGGCTCTGCGGGAATAGGGTGTGCCCCACCCACGTGTGGTTCCTGCTGAGGTGGTGGGGGTGGTGGCGGTGCTACTGCTGCTGCTGTTGGGGCGGGAGCGGGACCCGGAGCCGGTAGGGTCCGCTTGAGCAAATTATAGCTACGGGCCCATGAAGACCTAGAGAATGTCTTCACGCAGTCCGTAGCCCTCTCTTCATGCGGAGAGACTCGTTAGAGTAGCACTCCAACATGCTCGTTATGAGGCGAGCATAAGGCATCTTTTCTTTGGGCCGTAGGTTGCCCTTCATCAACTTCCCTTTTATGTATCTCATCCCCTCAAGGATGAGCATGGTGGCATCAAACCACCGGCCACAGAAAGCCGAGTAAAGTGCCTGTTGCACTTTCTCCATGCGCTCGGTGTCGTGGCGCATAGGGTACAAATTGCACTTGACCATCGAGTCAAGCATCCACATATATGGTGGAAGGTCAACCCTCTTGATGGAGGAGCTCGACGCCTTCTTGCCGTTGGTCATGTGGGTCATGACCTCCTCAAAACGGGGTTCCTCCTCAAAAGGTGGAAACAGGGTAGTCTCGAGGGTGAACTCGAGGTAACACTCGAGTACCTCGTGGATGTGGCGACGAGTGATCGTATAGAGACGACCCTCAATCTTGGTGATTATGCAATCATCGGTAGGGCCGTCTACGAGCCCTTGGTAGAATAATCTCACCAATCTAGTAGGAACCCGGATTGGTTTGAGAAGATTCTTGAGGCGGCATTAGTTAGGTAGTTTGAGCCCATTAGGTCTCGGCACATCGGGATCGGTGAATAGGGTAGGGTCGATGATATATTGACTCAAGGTCTTTGCCGTCCACCATTCATTTGGTTGTTCGACATTGGTGGGTGGTGGTGGCATGGGGTGGATTACTGGAAGACTCGGCGTGAGCGCTCGTCGAACCGGAGGTGGTCTCCGATTCCGACGGTGATGGAGTCCTCACCGGCGATGGGGTAGGTGGTGGTGGCGCGGCGTTCTTACGCCTAACCGGCAACTTAGAAGTCGCCTTCTTTGAAGATAAACGGATTTTGGGCGGCATTTTGAGAAAACTAGGGTTTTTCTAGTTTAAATTGAAGGGAAAAGCAAAATCTTAGGGTTTACCGTGGCTTCAGACGCGATTTCGGAAGCGAATCGACGGCAAATCCCAACCCTAGAGCGTCGGATAGTCGGAGAAGAAAGAGGAATGTGAAACGCCCAAGTCTCCCAAGCAAGAAATTTTTCGAATGGGAAATGAAATCCCCAATTTCATATATATAGGCCTCGGCTCGATTAATCGAAATTCCGAATCGATTAATCGAGATTCAAAACTAGGTTAAGCTGCGTAAAATCGATTAATCGATTTCCCAAATCGATTAATCGAAAGTTAGATTCGATTAATCGAAACCATTTCGATTAATCGAAATCGCATCTATTTAAAATTTTAAATTTTTAAGCTCACTGGCGCGAGCCAGTCTATTAATCGAAATCCATTTCGATTAATCGAAATTCCAAAATCGATTAATCGAATTTAATTTTGATTAATCGAAATCGTGCTGTAACTTCTACATTTCCAGAATTTCTTAAATTATTCGATTAATCGAATCCATTTCGATTAATCGAAATTTCGAAATCGATTAATCGAAATTCACTTCGATTAATCGAAATCGTCCATTTCGTTTCAAATTCTCGTAAGTCCCTTTTGTAAATCGATTAATCGAAATATAATTCGATTAATCGAATTTTCAAAATCGATTAGTCGATTCCAAATTGATTAATCGAGATTCCGATTCGATCAATCGAAATTGGTCTTCTATGTATATTCTAACTTTCTTTTAAATTTCCAGTCACTAATCGAACAAAATCGATTAATCGAAATTCCAAATCGATTAATCGATTTGAAATTCGATTAATCGGTTTTGCCCAATTTCTGCAGATTTTCTTATTTTCTTTGGTTCTTTGATTATTCTTGGTAGTCTATGACATCAAGTGGTTCTTTCATAGAGTTGCATATACTTGATTATGTACATATAATTCAGTTCCTCATTCCGATTGGATCAAAATTTCCATTGAATTACAGTTTAGTTGAGATTTCACAAACATGTTTGTGGTTTACATTGAATTCTCACGTCGTTGGAAACAAGGCTGGATATTATTCTTTCACATCGGCCTCTCGTTCCCAAGTAGCCTCTTCTTTAGGATGGTTGTTCCACCGAACAAGCACTAAGTGAATCACTTTAGTGTGCAGTACTTGTTCCTTTCGATCCAAGATTTCCACTGGTTCCTCTATCATGCTCATGTCCTCACACATCTCTATAGGTTGCTTTCCTAATACATGAGACGGATCGTTCACGTACTTCCTGAGCATCGATATGTGGAAAACATTATGTACTCGATCAAACAGCGGTGGTAAACCAATGCGATATGCAACTTACCTACTCGTCCCAAAATTTCAAATGGTCCAACATAACGTGGACTTAACTTCCCTCTTTGCCAAATCTCATTACACCTTTCATAGGTGACACTTTCACAAACACATGCTCGCCCCACTTTATAGTCAACACTAGTCCGCTTCATATCGCGTAACTTTTTCATCTACTCAGGTCGTCTTCAACCTTTCTCGATAATTGACAGCGGTGGCGTTATCTTCAAGTAGCTTTGGTCCTAACACAAATTTCTCACCTGTTTCCTCCCAATTTAGAGGTGACTTGCATAAATCGTCCATCTGAGCTTCATACGGTGCCATGCCAATGCTCGCTTGAAATGTTGTTGTATGGAACTCGAGCATCGGTAGATACTCATCCCAGTATCCTTGCATATCAAGCATGCATGCCGAGCATGTCTTCTATTACTTGGTTCACTCGCCTGTCGCCCATCGCTTGAGGATGGAAAATTTGAACTAAAGTCTAGTCGTGTTCCCATTCCTTCTTGAAATTTCTTCCAAAACTTGGGCGTATATAGTGGATCACGATCCAAACTATGTCGCTTGGAATACCATGTAATCTTACAATCTCCTTCATGTATAAGTCCGCATCTTCACCATATATATTAGTATTGTACGGCAAAAAGTGCGCTGATTTGGTCAATCGGTCTACAACGACCCAAATGGCATTGTGTCTCTTAGCAGTACGGGGCAATCCAACAATGAAATCCATTGAGATCGATTCCCACTTCCATTCTGGTATTGGTAAAGGTTGCAATAGTCCAGCAGGATGCCTATGATCAACCTTCACCTGCTGACAAGTCAAACATCATGACACATACTCGGCCACGTCTTGTTTCAGTCCTCTCCACCAGTAGTTCTTTCTCAAATCTTGGTACATTTTGGTGCTACCAGGGTGGATAGCATAATTTGACTTATGGGCCTCATCAAGAATCGTTCGTCTTAGATCGGCATTGTCCGGAATGCAGAGACGGCCCTTAAACAACAAGGAACCATCTTCTTTTACTGAGAAGTCCGACCTGATGCCTTCATTCACGTCTTGATGAATCTTTGTTAATGCCGGATCTTTCATCTGTAGATCATGGATATGCTCAAATATCACTGGCTTTACTGATATGTTAGCCAAAAAGGATCCAGTGTCCTTTGACTCAATGTTCGCATCATAGATTGCCAGGTCTTCCAATAATTTCCATCGATGTATACCCAAAATCAAAGAAGCTAACCGCGCTGAACCTTTTTGACTCAATGCATCGGCTACTACATTCGCCTTGCCTGGATGGTATTGTATGGAGCAATCATAATCCTTGAGGAATTCCATCCACCTGCGCTGTCTCATGTTGAGCTCTTTCTGTGTAAACAAGTATCGGAGGCTCTTATGATCGGTGAAATTTTCAAATGTCTCACCATACAAGTAATGTCTCCAAATCTTCAGCGCAAAAATGACTGCTGCTAGTTCTAAGTCATGAGTCGGGTAATTTTTCTCGTGTTCCTTCAACTGTCTTGATCCGTAAGCTATCACCTTCTTGTGTTGGTTGAGCACACAACCAAGGCCATTGTATGATGCGTCGCTGTACACGGCGTATCCTCCACTGCCTGAAGGAATCGCTAATACTGGAGCCGAAGTGAGTCTCGTTTTGAGTTCTTGAAAACTCTTCTCGCATGCCTCACTCCACTCAAACCTTGAATCTTTTCGTGTCAGCTTTGTGAGAGGTCCCGATATCTTTGAAAACCCCTCAACGAAACGTCGATAATAGCCTGCTAAGCCCAGAAAACTTCGGACATCGGTCACTGTCTTTGGTTGCTCCCATTTAACTACTGCTTCTATCTTTGTTGGATCTACAGTGACACCGTGCTTTGAGACAACGTGTCCCAAAAAGCTAACTTCTTCCAACCAAAACTCACACTTGCTGAGTTTGGCGTACAATTGGTGTTCACGTAGCGTCTGTAGAGCAATCCTCAAATGTTCTTCGTGTTCCGTCTTGGATTTGGAGTATATTAGTATATCATCAACAAACACTACGACGCAGGAGTCCAAGTGTGGTTTAAACACTCGGTTCATCAGATCCATAAACGACACCGGAGCATTCGTCAATCCAAACGGCATCACTAGGAATTCATAGTGTCCATACCGTGTCCGGAAAGCTATCTTCTGAATGTCCTCAGCTTTGACTCGCAGCTGATGATACCCAGATCTCAGGTCGATCTTGGAAAAATACTTTGCTCCTTGCAGTTGGTCGAATAGATCGTCTATTCTAGGCAAAGGGTAGCAGTTCTTCACAGTGAGTTTGTTCAATTGTCGATAGTCAATGCATAGCCGCATTGACCCATCCTTCTTCTTGACAAACAAGACCGGTGCTCCCCATGGAGATACACTTGGTCTAACGAACCCCTTGTCCATAAGTTCTTGTAGTTGTTCCTTCAACTCCTTTAACTCAGCGGGAGCCATTCTATAAGGTGCTTTCGAAATAGGCTCCGTTCCTGGTGCTAAGTCAATGGCGAATTCTACTTCTCTTTCTGGAGGTAATCCAGGCAATTCTCTGAAACATCGTCAAGTCTCGCCTATCTCAAATGACATTCTTTTCTTCCTTGTCCTCCTTTAAGAAAGCTAAGTATCCACTGCAACCCTTTCTGATCATTTTCTCGGCCCTTACTGCTGAGGTCAGTGGCACAGATGACGACCTCACTCCTTGAAACCGAAATGATCTTCTTGTGTTGGGTCTGAAAATAACTACCTTGTTCTTGCAATCGACGGTTGCACTATGCTGCGCCAACCAGTCCATGCCAAGGATCACATCAAACCCTTGCATGTCCAACAGTATCAACTTTGCTTCTAGTTCATGCACCTCTAAGTCTCGAACTGCTACAATGATGGATTTGCAAGCTAACTCCGTGTCTACTAACTCTCCAGTCGGAATAGACACAGATAGAACGAAATCCAACGTCTTTGGAACAATCTTCATCTTCTTAGCGAAACGTGGAGTAACGAATGAGTGGGTAGACCCGGGGTCTATCAACACTCGAGCGTCATATCCACCGAAGCATCCTTTTTCATATATATTTAGAGTACCTATAGTATACATACATACATACAATAATTTACACATCAATTTACACTCTTAATTCACATACAGCTTTTTGTATTGAGAAAAGAATCTATATAATTTCTAATGCATGCTCCTTGTCTATCTAAGATTTTAATGAAATGGAAATTTTCTTTAATTTTTAAAAGGGTCTCACCTTGGATGACGTCATGCACGTTCCCTGCTTCCTGAGCAGTGACTGCATAGGCTCTCCCCTGAACGATCGGTTTCCTTGCTTGAATTGGTCGTGGTGCTGCAACTGAAACCGTCTTTCTCTTATCCGTCTCGGGGCAATCCTTGATCAAGTGGCCCACCTTGCCACATCGGAAACAACCCCTAGTTCCCGATCTACAGTCCACCGTCCTATGAGGCTTGCCACACTTTGCGCAAGTCTCCCGAGGTGCGGAAGAAACAGTACGAGAACCCTGTGTGATAGTGGCGCCAGTAGACATGGCAGGGCTCTCATAGAGAATAGGTCTCCCCGACGCAAGCAATGGAAACCTCTGTTGGTGTTGTTGTTGTTGCGCCGGTCTTCCGAAACCCCCTTGGAACTGTGGTCTTTGATTCTGGGCCATGAACCTCGGCTTTTTGTTCACCAATTCGTAGGCCCCCGTTCTTCCTTGTTCATTTCCTCCCCTCTGCTGCTCCCTCTGTCTATATCGATTTGTATTCTCCTCTTCAACTACCAGTGCTTTACTCATGACCTCTTCATAGGTCCTTAGTTGAAATGGAGCTACGCCTCCCCTAACCTCAGGCTTCAAACCTTGCTGAAACCTCTTAGACTTCATCACTTCAGTAGCGACGTAATCCGGAGCAAAACGGGCAAGTCGTAGAAACTCTACCCCATATTCTCTCACTGTCATTCTCCCTTGTACTAACTGTAAAAATTGTATCTCTAGTTGGTTCCTCACCACTTCCGGAAAATATTGTTTGTTGAACTCCTCAACAAACTCCTCCCAAGTCCAAGGCAACTCTGGGGTCTCCTGAGCCCGAGTCCGTATCACGGACTTCCACCAAGGCCCAGCCTCCCCATCCAACATGTAAGCTGCCCATCTCACACTCTCATCTTCCGTGCAAGATAGCACGTTAAAGACTTTCTCCATCTCCATCAACCAGTTCTCAGCGGCCATGGTGTCTGCCTGCCCAGAAAATGAAGGAGGTCTCATCCTCCTAAACTCTGTAAAAGATGAGGGCACAGGCAACTCAGGTCCTACAGGTGGTGTAGGTGGCTGCTGTTCTCTTGATGCATGAGCTGCAAAGGATGCGGCCTGTTGTGCCATTGCAGCTGCCATAGTCTCCATAGTGTGCATCATCCTTTGTCGCTCCTCTCTATCTTCTTGTCTTTCTCTCAATCTTTCTTGTTCTCTTAGATCTTGGTCTTGATGATCTCGATCTTCTTCATCCCGTTGTCTACTACTACTGCCCCCTGAGGCCTCAGTACCTCCTAAAGGCACTCTATTAGTAGGAGAGATGTAACCATCTCCACTACGTAGACTCCTCTGCTGGCCTCCCCTTGGTCGGCCTCTTCCTCTAGATGACATTTGCGGCTGCATTTGAAACTAAAGTTTCGTTAGCAGAAGCCCCTATGTTCTGACGAAAGAACCCTTGTCAGAATTGCTAAAAGAAAATAGCTCTGATACCAACTGTGACAGCCCAGATTTCGGCACCCCAAAACCCGTGCCATCAGCACGATCATCTTGACCGTGCCCCTTAGCTAAGCACGGAACACTGGTATATCAAGCATTGCAATAAAATAATAAACAAAATTGCGGAATTTGAATCTATATTAATTAACTCTCCAAAGGACAGTTCTACCCTCATGCCTCTACATGAATGGAGAACCGATCCGAACCATCGATGGTAGCAATCGTCACGGATGGTTTGCCCCAAAAGAATAATCCCATCCATATATATATATACATGGTTTAAACAGAATTAAGGCTTGACATACCAAGCCGTATAAAACTCTCTCTAAAATCTCTCAAAGTGGCACAACGGAGTCCTTTAGAAGAAGTCCTCTGGAGGTGGCTCCAACTCTTCGCCGGCCTCAAGGTCCGACTCACCGGGATCAGCGTCTCCTGAAGCCGCGGCAGCTGCTAGTAGTGGACCTGCGACGTATAGTCTATAGGGTGAGCTACATCCTAGCTCAATAGGGAACAAACACAGTTGAACATATAAATTATGACTCACATATATTCCATGATATGCCATGCATGATGTGTCGATGCAATTATTGATGAAACAGTTAAAAAGCATTTCGTTTTACTGTTGATTACTTATATTTTCATTTACTCATGAATGATGCTGAGAAGGCCTAAAGCAAAACTTAAACTTTCAACTTAAGTAATCCCCGAGCAATATAGCATCGAGCCCCGATGAGATACCCATCATCGTCATCTATATAGACAGTTTTAACCGTATTCCACAGAATACAAATAGTACCAAGCCCCTTTCACAGGGATTGGTGGCGGGGTTTCACTTGTCTCAATCAACACCCCAGGGTGTGCTTACTATGTCTGGATAAGCCTCCGCCACGCCTACGGTTTAGCCGTCAGTCGGTCACGGATATCCTGCCGTGTCAGTCGTGGATATCCCGCCACGTCGGTGGGGTACCCTATCAAACCTCAAATAACAAAAATATCGGTGCCTTACATATAGTTATTCACCGTGTAAATGTGCTATCTTATATCAGTTAGGCCCTATCAAACATGATTCAATCCTTGGATACATCCACAGGATGTATCCATTTACTTGCATCACACCTGATGCGCTCATCTCTTTACTTCTTCATCCCCTGGGGATGGCTTATTAGAATTTCTCTTATGG